>CM059437.1:37998107-38070607 GCA_030390025.1 Squalus acanthias | reverse complement strand
GGGCCGGGAATTTCCCTGGAGCTGCTCCCGCTCCGCTGCTGTAACTTCACTGGACGGGCGACAGAAACCTAATTTAAACATGTAAACAGGGACATAAATCAGAGAGCGGAGGAACAGCGTGGACCTAATCGGAGGCAGCGGCGGCCATGGCGGGACATAAAGCAGAGAGCGGAGGAACAGCGCGGACCTAATCGGAGGCAGCGGCGGCCATGGCGGGACATAAAGCAGAGAGCGGAGGAACAGCGCGGACCTAATCGGAGGCAGCGGCGGCCATGGCGGGACATAAAGCAGAGAGCGGAGGAACAGCGCGGACCTAATCGGAGGCAGCGGCGGCCATGGCGGGACATAAAGCAGAGAGCGGAGGAACAGCGCGGACCTAATCGGAGGCAGCGGCGGCCATGGCGGGACATAAAGCAGAGAGCGGAGGAACAGCGCGGACCTAATCGGAGGCAGCGGCGGCCATGGCGGGACATAAAGCAGAGAGCGGAGGAACAGCGCGGACCTAATCGGAGGCAGCGGCGGCCATGGCGGGACATAAAGCAGAGAGCGGAGGAACAGCGCGGACCTAATCGGAGGCAGCGGCGGCCATGGCGGGACATAAAGCAGAGAGCGGAGGAACAGCGCGGACCTAATCGGAGGCACCAACGGCCGCGGCAGGACCTTCCACGATTTCCCCCAAAAAAAAGGTGTGACGTCACAGGACAGCAGGTAGGTGATTGGTTGGTGAGTATTAAGGTTATTTTCTCTCTAACCTAGGACAGTAATATAAACTAGGATTGGGAAACTATAACATATTGTATTAAATTTATAGCTTAACTAGTTAAACTAATTAATATAACTATAAATAATCGTTGATTAAAGACTTTAACTAATTAAATAAATAAAATAAGTCTAGACTAAGATATGGCAGGGCAGGTTGTGTGTCTGGACTGCAGTATGTGGGAGTTTATGGACGGCGAGACTGTCCCGAGCGAACACGTCTGCAGGAAATGTCTCCATCTCAAATCTCTCTGGTTCAGAGTCACTGAGCTGGAGTGCGAGTTGGAGACACTCTGACACATAAGGGAGGGGGAGGAATTACTGGACTGTTTTATCCAGAATACAGTCACACGCCAGAGGAAAGCACAGGTTCAGGGAAGGGAGGGTGTGACTGTTAGGGAGATGGGAAGCAGGGATTTAGGCGAGGTTGAAAAGGAGGTCCCGTAGACACTGGTCCTGTCGAACAGGTACGATGTACTCACTACCTGTGAGGACAAGGAGAAAGAGTGCAGCTCAGAACAGAATGTAAAGCTGAGAGTTTGGTGAGTGAGGGAGTAAATCTTAAAGGTTAATCTCTTTTTTTATAAAATCTAGTCTTGTGTGCTTGCAATTAGCATTTAACTTAAATTTAAATTTACTGTTTCAAGTTTTAACTTTCTTCCAGGCTTGGGCAGGGCTAAGCAAGCTCTGTGCTGGAGAGCAGGTGAGAGTAATTAATTAATTAACTGGTCTAATCTGGTTCTGTAACTGCCAGAGAGCTCACTTATTTAAATCTCAGTGGTATAAATAAGGGAGGCTAGAGTGCAGTTTGTCACGGAGTGCAGCTCGGAACAGAGTGTAAAACTGCAAGTTTGGTGAATGAGGGTGTGAGGGAGGTGTTCCTTTCTTTTTCTATCTTTGTCAGCTTCCAGGAGAGCAGGAGTTAAAAATCTGCACAAGAGGGGACAGAGAACCAGCGGGAGTTCGGCTCTGTGACACCCCCCAACTGCATTTGGAGAAAAATAAAAGGTGACATCACAGGTAAAAGGGTAAGTGATTGGTTGGTGAGTATTTGCTCACTTCCCTTATCTTTTAAAGCCCAGGAAATTTATTAGTAATTGTGAGGTTTCATTAGTACTAGTTTACTAGCAGTAATAAATCTTATTAGGTGTAGTAGGGTTTATTAATTAATAAAAATAAATTAATTAAGACTCAATAAAGATGGCAGGGCAGGTGATGTGTTGCGACGGCAGTATGTGGGAGCTCCTGGACGCCAGTGTGATCCAGGACGAACACGTCTGCGGTAAGTGTCTGCGGTAAGTGTCTAATCTTGAGGAGCTTCGGCTCAGAGTTGATGAGCTGGAGGCCGAGCTGCGGACTCTGCGATGCATCAGGGAGGGGGAAAGTTACCTGGACACTTTATTCCAGGAGGCCTTAGGATAGGGTCTTCTGATTTGGTCAGGGACAGGGACAGGAGGATGTGACTGCGAGTGAGGCAGATATGGGGACCCAGGAGGTGGAGGAGCCTCAGCCTTTGCAATTGTCCAACAGGTTTGAGGTTCTTGCAGCCTGTATGGATGAAAGCGGTGGCTGCAGTGTGGATGAGCAAACTGACCATGGCACTGAGGTATAAGAAGCCATTCAAGCGGGGGGAGTTAATAGGAATGTAGTGGTAATTGGGGACAGCATAGTCAGGGGGATAGATACAGTTCTCTGCGGCCAAGAGCAAGAGTCCAGATGGCTGTGTTGCCTGCCCGGTGCCAGGGTTCGGGACATCTGCTCTGGGCTGGAGAGGAACTTGCAGTGGGAGGGGGAGGAGCCAGTGGTCGTGGTCCATGTAGGTACCAACGACATAGGTAGAACTAGGAAAGAGGTTCTGCTGAGAGAGTATGAGCAGCTAGGGGCTAAATTAAAAAGCAGAACCTCAAGGGTAATAATGTCTGCATAATTACCTGAGCCACGAGCAAATTGGCACAGGGTGAATAAAATTAGAGGGATGAATGCGTGGCTCAAAGACTGGTGTGGGAGAAATGGGTTTCAATTCCTGGGGCACTGGCACCAATACTGGGGTAAGTGGGATCTGTATCATTGGGACGGTCTTCACCTGAACCGTGCTAGGACCAGTGTTCTGGCGAGTCGTATAACTAGGGCGGTAGAGAGGGCTTTAAACTAAATACTGGGGCCATGGGATCAAATTTGGGAAGATGTAGTAATTCAAAGATTAGAGACAAGGCAATAGAGAAAGGTATTAATATGGGAAATGATAAACAGACCGTGACAGGAAGGGATAGAGAGTACAAACCTAAGAGTAAATCAACAGATAAGGCTAGAGGTTACAAAAATAATAAAAGGACAAAACTAAAGGCTCTGCATCTGAATGCACGTTGCATTCGAAACAAAACAAATGAACTGATAGCGCAAATAGAAATAAATAAATATGATCTGATAGCCATTACAGAAACATGGCTGCAGGATGACATGGATTGGGACCTGAATATTGAAGGGTAAATGACATTTATGAAGGACAGGAAGGTGGGAAAAGGTGGAGGGGTGGCTCTGTTAATTAATGATGGTATTAGCACAATAGAGAGGGATGGCCTAAGTTCAGGAAACCAGGATGTAGAAGCGGTTTGGGTAGAGATGAGAAATAATAAAGGCAAGAAGTCACTTGTGGGAGTGGTGTACAGGCCCCCTAACAGTAACCACATGGTAGGATGGAGTATAAAGGAAGAAACAATGGGAGCTTGTCAGAAGGGTACGGCAATAATCATGGAGGATTTTAATCTGCATATAGACTGGAAAAATCAGATGGGCAAAGGTAACATAGATGAGGAGTTCATGGAATGTTTTCGGGATAGTTTCTTACAACAGCATGTTCTGGAGCCAACCAGAGAGCAGGCTATACTAGACCTGGTATTGTGCAACGAGATAGCATTAATTAATGACCTCATAGTGAAGGCGCCCCTAGGTAGCAGCGATCATAATATGATTGAATTTTACATTCAGTTTGAGAGAGAGAAGAGTGGGTCCAAGACTAGTATTTTAAACTTAAATTAGGGCAATTATGAGGGCATGAAAGCAGAGCTAGCTAAAGTGAACTGGCAAATTAGGTTACAGGATAGGTCAATGGAGTTGCAGTGGCAGACATTTAAGGGGATATTTCAAAATACACAGATTATATACATTCCAACAAGAAAGAAAAATTCCAAGGGGAGGACCCACCATCCGTAGTTAACTAAAAAAGTTAAAGATAGTATTAAACTTAAAGAAAAAGCATATAATTGCACAAAGATGGTGGCAGGTCAGAAGATTGGACAGAATATAAAAAACAGCAAAGAATGACTAAAAGATTAATGAGAGAAAAATTAGAATACGAGAGAAAGCTAGCTAGAAATATAAAAACAGATAGTAAGAGTTTCTATAGATATTTAAAAAAGAAAAGAGTTAACAAAGTGAGCGTTGGTCTTATAAAAAGTGAGTCTGGGGAATTAATAATGGAAAATAAGGAGATGGCAGTTGAATTGAACAGATATTTTGCATCAGTCTTCACTATAAAGGATACAAGTAACATCCCAGAAATAGCTATAAATCAGGAAATGGAAGGGAAGGAGGAGCTCAAGAAAATTACAATCACCAGGGAAGTGGTACTGAGCAAAGTGTTGGAGCTGCGGGCTGACAAGTCCCCGGGTCCTGATGGACTTCATCTTAAAAGAAGTGGCTAGTGAGATAGTTGATGCGTTGGTTTTAATTTTCCAAAATTCCCTAGATTCGGGGACGGTTCCATTAGATTGGAAAATAGCGAATGCAACTCCTTTATTCAAAAAGGGAGGGAGACAGAAAGCAGGAAACTACAGGCCAGTTAGCTTCACATCTGTCATAGGGAAGATGTTGGAAGCTATTATTAAAGACGTTATAGCAGGGCACTTAGAGAAGTTCAAAGTAATCAGGCAGAGTCAACATGGTTTTGTGCAAGGGAAATCATGGCCCTGAAATTCGCCTCTCCGGCTTGCCGCGGGGGTAAGGATCGCGCGCGCACTTACCTACCGCGTCTGCCGTTCTGCTTCTGGCCCACGGGGACTTCAGCTCCTGGGCCTGCTCCAACTGCTGGCGCGCAGTGCTTGCGTGTCCCAGGGGCGTAGTTAGTGCGATGCGTCCCCTGGGATCACGTGGGCCATGGAGAGCCAATGGCAGCAGACCATCTTTCATTCATAGATTTGACAGGAAGACCTGTCAAATCTATGAATTGAAATTGGCCCCAAAAGAACAGCTAAACTTCAAATAAATGAAAAAAAACCATCACATTTTTAAAATAACTATAAGTTAAATAAATTAACTACTTTAAACAAAAATTTAAATTTTTGAAAAAATTAAAATACTTTTTAACAGTGCTAAAAATAAACTTACCTTTCTTTAAAGTATCTAAAAAAGATAAACCTGTTGAAAATGTTTTTAAATTATAATTAATTAACCACTTACCTTGTTGAAAACAGGTCCTGCGCCTCCTTTTTAAAAATGAGAAGTCGCACAACACCAGGTTATAGTCCAACAGATTTATTTGAAATTACGAGCTTTCGGAGCTCTGCTCCTTCTTCAGATACAGTCCTTTTTAAAAGCGCAGGTTCTTCAATACTTACCCTCCCGTAGAAACCTGAAAAAAAACCTAAGTTTGCTGCGTGTGCACAGCCTCTACCGTGCACGCGGTTCACCTAGGAACCGCTTCCTTCACGAGACCAGAAGTTCCGGTTTCCTGCGCATGTGCAGTGCATGCAGGAAACCGGCACTTCAGGTGGCCTTACGGGTGAGTACACAGTGCGTACTCACCCGGCAAGTACCGAATTTTTGGCCCCATGTTCAACCAAATTGGACCCCTCCGGAGGGTCGCTGTCCTAAGCTTGACATGTATGCTCAAGCTGTCAGGAGATGCATCAACGCCAGATTCATCAGCCGCACTCACAAGACAGTCCAGAATGTCACCCGAGCACAACGCAACGCCATCCACGCTCTTAAGACTAACCGCAACATCGTCATCAAACCAGCGGACAAAGGAGGAGCCATCATCATACAGAACAGAATGGACGATTGCAAAGAAGCATACCGACAACTGGACAACCAGGAACACTACAGACAGTTACCCGCAGATCCGACCAAAGAACACACCCGCCAACTCAATAGACTGATCAAGACCTTCGATCCAGACCTTCAAAGCATCCTACGCGCTCTCATCCCACGCATGGGAGACTTCTACTGTCTCCCAAAGATACACAAAGCCAACACACCCGGACATCCTATCGTATCAGGCAACGGAACCCTGTGTGAGAACCTCTCTGGATACGTCAAGGGCATCCTGAAACCCATCGTACAGGGAACCCCCAGCTTCTGTCGCGACACTACAGACTTCTTACAGAAACTCAGCACCCACGGACCAGTTGAACCAGGAACACTCCTCGCCACGATGGATGTCTCAGCACTCTACACCAGTATCCCCCACGATGACGGCATCGCTGCGACAGCCTCAGTACTCAACACCAACAACAGCCAATCTCCAGACGCCATCCTACAACTCATCCGCTTCATCCTTGACCACAATGTCTTCACCTTCGACAGCCAGTTTTTTACCCAAACACACGGAACAGCCATGGAGACCAAATTCGCACCCCAATACGCCAACATCTTCATGCACAAGTTCGAGCAAGACTTCTTCGCTGCACAGGACCTCCAACCAACGCTATACACCAGATACATCGACAACATTTTCTTCCTATGGACCCACGGCGAAGAATCACTGAAAAGACTACATGATAACATCAACAAGTTCCATCCCACCATCAAACTCACCATGGACTACTCCTCAGAATCAGTTTCATTCTTGGACACACGAATCTCCATCAAAGACGGACACCTCAGCACTTCACTCTACCGCAAGCCCACGGACAACCTCACGATGCTCCACTTCTCCAGCTTCCACCCTAACCACGTTAAAGAAGCCATCCCCTATGGACAAGCCCTGCGAATACACAGGATCTGCTCAGACGAGGAGGAACGCGATGGACACCTACAGACGCTGAAAGACGCCCTCGTAAGAACGGGATATGATGCTCAACTCGTCGATCGACAGTTCCGACGGGCCACAGCGAAAAATCGCATAGACCTCCTCAGAAGACAAACACGGGACACAACCAACAGAGTATCCTACGTCGTCCAGTGCTTCCCCGGAGCGGAGAAACTACGCCATGTTCTTCGCAGCCTTTAACATGTCATCGATGATGATGAACACCTCGCTAAGGCCATCCCCACGCCCCCACTACTCGCCTTCAAACAGCCGCCTAACCTCAAACAGACCATAGTTCGCAGTAAATTACCCAGCTTTCAGGAGAACAGCGACCACGACACCACACAACCCTGCCACGGCAACCTCTGCAAGACATGCCAGATCATCAACACAGATACCATCATCACACGTGAGGACACCACCCACCAGGTACATGGTACATACTCATGTGACTCGGCCAACGTTGTCTACCTCATACGTTGCAGGAAAAGATGCCCCGGAGCATGGTACATCGGCGAGACCATGCAGACACTGCGACAACGTATGAACGGACACCGCGCAACAATCGCCAGGCAGGCGTGTTCCCGCCCAGTCGGGGAACACTTCAGCAGTCAAGGACATTCAGCCTCCGATCTTCGGGTAAGCGTTCTCCAAGGCGGCCTTCGAGACACACAACAACGCAAAATCGTCGAGCAGAAACTGATAGCCAAGTTCCGCACCCATGAGGACGGCCTCAACCGGGATCTTGGGTTCATGTCACGCTACATGTAACCCCACCTGACGTAGAGTGCTCCAGACTCGAGCCATCGTTGGCTTGTTCTCTCCACACAGATGCGGCCGGTCCTGCTGTGATTTCCAGCAAATTTTTTTTAAATTTTCCATACAGACCCCAGCATCTGCCACGTTGTCTTTGATGTAATGTTTTCCTGACTGACCTGTTTGGACACCATCCACACCTTTGATTGCCAGGATTATCTCTCTGCCGAGGTGTGATAAAGGGCAGTTGGAAAGATTAACTGTAATCATCTGGCTGTGTTCTCTGACTATATATGTTGTGCGTATATGCATCTCTTCACTTCACCTGATGAAGGAGCAGTGCTCCGAAAGCTTGTGATTTCAAATAAAACTGTTGGACTATAACCTGGTGTTGTGCGACTTCTCACATTTAACCAATTTATTGGAGTTCTTTGAGGAAGTAACATGTGCTGTGGTTAAAGGGGAACCGATGGATGTACTGTACTTAGATTTCCAGAAGGCATTTGATAAGGTGCCACATCAAAGGTTATTGCGGAAAATAAAAGCTCATGGTGTAGGGGGTAACATATTGTCATGGATATAAGATTGACTAGCTAGAGTAGGCATAAATGGGTCATTTTCTGATTGGCAAGATGTAATGAGTGGTGTGCCACAGGGATCAGTGCTGGGGCCTCAACTTTTCACAATTTATATAAATGACTTGGATGAAGGGACTGAAGGTATGGTTGCTAAATTTGCTGATGACACAAAGATAGGTAGGAAAGTAAATTGTGAAGAGGACATAAGGAGGCTACAAAGGGATATAGATAGGTTAAGTGAGTGGGCAAAGATCTGGCAAATGAAGTATAATGTGGGAAAATGTGAAGTTGTCCATTTTGGCAGGAAGAATAAAAAAGAAGCATATTATCTAAATGGTGAGAGATTGCAGAGCTCTGAGATGCAGAGGGATCTGGGTGTCCGAGTGCATGAATTGCAAAAGGTTACTATACAGGTACAGCAAGTAATTAGGAAACATAGAAACATAGAAACATAGATGATAGGAGCAGGAATAGGCCATTCGGCCCCTCGAGCCTGCTCCGCCATTCAATGCAATCATGGCTGATCATCCAAATTCAGTACCCTGTCCCTGCTTTCTCCCCATATCCCTTGATCCCTTTAGCCTTAAGAAATATATCTAACTCCTTCTTGAATATATTTAATGAATTGGCCTCAACTGCCTTCTGTGGTAGAGAATTCCACAGGTTCACCACTCTCTGGGTGATGAAATTCCTCCTCATCTCAGTCCTAAATGGCTTACCCCTTATCCTTAGACTGTGACCCCTGGTTCTGGACTCCCCCGCCATCGGGAACATCCTTCCTGCATCTAGTCTGTCTAGTCCTGTTAGAATTTTATAAGTTTCAATGAGATCCGCTCTCATTCTTCGAAACTCGAGCGAATATAAGCCTAATCGACCCAATCTCTCTTCATACGTCATTCCTGCCATCCCAGGTATCAGTCTGGTGAATCTTCGCTGCACTCCCTCCATGGCAAGAACATCCTTCCTCAGATAAGGCGACCAAAACTGCACACAATACTCAAGGTGTGGTCTCACCAAGGCCCTGTACAACTGCAGCAAGACATCCTAGCTCCTGGACTCAAATCTTCTCGCTATGAAGGCCAACATACCATTTGCCTTCTTAACCGCCTGCTGCACCTGCATGCTTACCTTCAGCGACTGGTGCACAAGGACACCCAGGTCTCGTTGCACTTCCCCTTTTCCCAATCTATTGTCGTTCAGATAATAATCTGCCTTCCTGTTTTTGCCACCAAAGTGGATAACCTTGCATTTATCCACATTATACTGCATCTGCCATGCATCTGCCCAATCACCCAACCTGTCCAAATCATACTGGAGTTTCTCTGCATCCTCCTCACAGCACACACACCCACCCAGCTTTGTGTCGTCTGCAAACTTGGAGATATTACATCTAGTTCCCTCGTCTAGATCATTAATATATATTGTGAATAACTGGGGTCCTAGCACCGATCCCTGCGGTACCCCACTAGTCATAGCCTGCCACTCGGAAAAAGAACCGTTTATTCCAAATCTTTGCTTCCTGTCTGCCAACCAGTTTTCTATCCAAGTCAGTACCTTACCCCCAATCCCATGTGCTTTAACTTTTCACGTTAATCTCTTATGCGGGAGCTTATCGAAAGCCTTCTGAAAGTTCAAATACACCACATCCACTGGTTCTCCCTTATCTATTCTACCAGTTACATCCTCAAAAAATTCCAGTAGATTAGTCAAGCATGATTTACCTTTTGTAAATCCATGTTGACTTTGTCCGATCCTGTCATTGTTTTCCAAGTGCTCTGCTATTACATCTTTTATCATGGACTCTAGCATTTTCCCCACTACCGATGTCAGGTTTACCAGTCTATAATTCCCCGTTTTTTCTCGACCACCTTTTTTAAATAGTGGGGTTACATTAGCTACCCTCCAATCCATGGGAACTATTCCAGAGTCAATAGAATTTTGGAAGATGACCAGCAATGCATCTACTATTTCTAGGGCTACTTCCTTAAGTACCCTAGGATGTAGATTATCAGGCCCTGGGGATTTATCGGCCTTCAATCCCGTCAATTTTCCTAACACCATTTCCCTACAAATACTGATTTCATTCAGTTCCTCCCTCTCATTAGACCCTATGTTCCCCGACATCTCTGGGAGTTTGTTAGTGTCCTCCTTTGTGAAGACAGAACCAAAGTATGTATTTAATTGGTCTTCCATTTCTTTGTTCCCCATTATAAATTTCCCTGATTCTGACTGCAAGGGACCTACGCTTGACGTCACCAATCTTTTTCTCTTCACATATCGATAAAAGCTTTTACAGTCAGTTTTTATGTCTCCTGCAAGCATTCTCTCATACTCTATTTTCCCCCTCTTAATTAATCCCTTTGTCCTCCTTTGCTGAATCCTAAACTGCTCCCAATCCTCAGGTTTGCTGCTTTTTCTGGCCAATTTATATGTCCCTTTTTAGGCATGGTTGAGTTACCTCTTTTGTTTTATTTTTATGCCAAACAGGGATGAACAAATTCTGTAGTTCATCCATGCGATCTTTAAATGATTGCCATTGCCTATCCACCGTCAACCCTTTAAGTAACATTCCCCAATCCATCCTAGCCAACTCGCGCCTCATACCATCATAGTTTCCTTTATTTAAATTCAGTACCCTAGTCTCTGAGTCAACTACTACTTCACTCTCCATCTTAATGAAGAATTCTATCATATTATGATCGTTCCTCCCCAAGGGGCCTCGCACACCAAGATTGCTAATTAATCCTTTCTCATTACATAATACCCAGTCTAAGATGGCCTGATCTCTAGTTGGTTCCTCAACATATTGGTCCAGGAAACCATCCCGTATACACTCTAGGAATTCCTCTTCCACAGTATTGTTACTAATTTGGTTAGCCCAATCTATATGTAGATTAAAGTCACCCATGAAACTGCTGTGCCCTTATTGCACACATCTCTAATTTCCCATTTAATGCCACCCCCAACCTCAGCATTACTGTTTGGGGGTCTGTATACAGCTCCCACTAACGTTTTCTGCCCCTTGGTATTTCTCAGCTCTACCCATACAGATTCCACATCATCAGAGCTAATATCCTTCCTTACTATTGTGTTAACCTCCTCTTTAACCAGCAATGCTACCCCACCTCCTTTTCCTTTTTGCCTGTCCTTCCTGAATATTGTATACCCCTGGATGTTGAATTCCCAGCCTTGGTCACCCTGGAGCCATGTCTCCGTAATCCCAATTATATCATATCTGTTTACATCTATTTCCGCAGCTAATTCATCCACCTTATTACGAATGCTCCTCGTATTAAGACACAAAGCCTTCAGGCTTGTTTTTTTTAACACTCTTAGACCTTTTAGAATTATTGTTTACTGTGGCCATGTTTGATTTACACCCTTGATTTCTCTGACTTCCACTTTTGTTTTTCTCCTTCCTGTCTTTTGCTTCTATCCTTGCTTCTCTTTCCTCTGTCTCTCTGCACAGGTTCCCAACCCCCTGCCATTTTAGTTTAAACCCTCCCCAACAGCACTAGCAAACACTCCCTCTAGGACATCGGTCCCGGTCCTGCCCAGGTGCAAACCGTCCGGTTTGTACTGGTCCCACCTCCCCCAGAACCAGTTCCAATGTCCCAGGAATTTGAATCCCTCCCCCTTGTACCATTCTTCTAGCCACGTATTCATCTGAAATATCCTTCTATTTCTACTCTGACTAGTACGTGGCACTGGTAGCAATCCTGAGATTACTACCTTTGAGCTCCTATTTTTTAATTTACCTCCTAACTCCCTATATTCAGCTTTTAGGACCTCATCCCATTTTTTACCTATATCGTTGGTACCTATATGCACCACGACAACTGGCTGTTCACCCTCCCCCTCCAGAATGCCCTGCAGCCGCTCCGAGACATCCTTGACCCTTGCACCAGGGATGCAACATACCATCCTGAAAGTCTCGTTTGCGGCCGCAGAAACGCCTATCTATTCACCTTACAATAGAATCCCCTATCACTATAGCTCTCCCGCTCTTTTTCCTCCCGTCCTGTGCAGCAGAACCACCCATGGTGCCAGGAAGTTGGCTGCTGCTGCCTTCCCCCGATAAGCCATCTCCCTCAACAATATCCAAAGTGGTATATCTGTTTGAGAGGGGGATGGCCACAGGGGACCCCTGCACTACCTGCTGCGCCTACTACTCTGCCTGGCGGTCACCCATTCCCTTCCTGCCTGTGCAGCCTTTACCTGCGGTGTGACCAACTCACTAAACGTGCTATCCACGATGTCCTCAGCATAGCGAATGCTCCAGTATGTATCCATTCGCAGCTCCAGCGCCGCAATGCGGTCTGCCAGTATCTGCAGCTGGAAACACTTCCCACACACATGGTCATCAGGGACACAGGAAGTGTCCCTGATTTCCCACATAGTGTAGGAGGAGCATACCACAGGGCTGAGCTGTACTGCCATGACTTACCCTTTAATTAATTTAAATTAAATTAAATCAAATCAATACCACAAATTACACTACAATTAAATGATATAGTCAAGGGCCCTTGTTTATTGCGAGGGGAATTGAATACAAAAGTAGGGAGGTTATGCTTCAGTTATACAGGGCATTGGTGAGACCACATCTGGAGTACTGTGTACAGTATTGGTCTCCTTTTTTAAGGAAGGTAGTAAATGTGTTGGAAGCAGTTCAGAGAAGGTTTACTAGACTAATACCTGGAATGGGTGGGTTGTCTTATGAGGAAAGGTTGGACAGGCTAGGCTTGTATCCGCTGGAGTTTAGAAGAGTAAGAGGTGACTTGATTGAAACATATAAGATCCTGAGGGGCCTGGACAGGGTGGGTGTGGAGAGGATGTTTCCTCTTGTGGGTGAATCTAGAACTCGGGGTCACTGTTTAAAAATAAGAGGAGAATTTTTTTCTCACAGAGGGTCGTGAGTCTTTAAAACTCTCTTCCTCAGAGGGCGGTGGAAGCAGAGTCTTTGAAAATTTTTAAGGCAGAGGTAAATAGATTCTTGGTGAAGAGGGGTGAAAGGTTATCGGGGGTAGGTGGGAATGTGGAGTAATCGGATCAGCCATGATTGTATTGAGTGGCGGAGCAGGCTCGAACGGCTGAGTGGCCTACTCCTGCTCCTAATTCGTATGTTCGTATGACTGCAGGGAGGACAGCCACAATGCAGACCAAGGCACCATGGCTCAGAAGGCTGTCCAAAGAGGGGGAAGAGCAGAATAGAAATGTGGTAGTGATAGGGGACTCTATAATTAGAGGGATAGTCCTCTGCAGCCAAGAACGAGAATCCCGAAGGGTGTGTTGCCTACCCGGTGCCAGGGTAAGGGATATCTCATGGCAGCTGGAGAGGAACTTGGAAAGGGAGGGTGGAAATCCAGTTGTCGTGGTCCGTGTTGGAACAAACGACATAGGTAGGAACAGGGAGGAGGTCCTGCTGAAAGAGTATCAGGAGTTAGAATCTAAATTAAGAAGCAGGACCTCGAGGGTAATAATCTCTGAATTATTGCCCGAGCCACATGCAAATTGGCATAGAAGCAGACAGATCAGGAGAATTAACACATGGCTAAAGGGCTGGTGTGGGAAAGAGAGGCTCCTTTTCATGGGACACTGGCACCAGTTCTGGGACAGGAAGGAGCTGTACCGATGGGACGGGCTCCACCTGAACCGGGATGGGTCCCGTGTCCTCGCGGAAAGGGTAAATCGGGAAGTGGCAAAGGCTTTAAACTAGTGAGATGGGGGGAAGGATCTACAAGAAATGTAACCAGCCTAAATATAAACAAAACAGGAAAAGAGAGCACAGGAAAGAATAAAATAAGGGCGGACATTCATGGCAAGTGAATAAATAGAGTTATAGAACAGAAATTTAAAAAGATGGTGAAACATAAAGTGGGAGGAAATCTGATTAAAAATGAGTTAAACTGTCTGTACAGCAATGCACACAGTGTCAGTAATAAAACAGGGGAGCTGGAGGTAATCATACATTGTGAGGAACCAGACATAGTAGGGATTACTGAGACATGGCTACAGAAAAATCAGGATTACGAATTAAACATTGCAGGGTATAACATATTTAGAAAAGATAGAGAGGAAAAAAGGGGAGGTGGAGTAGCTGTACTTATTAGGGATAACATAATGGCAGTAGAAAAAAGTGACGCAGATATCAGCAAGACAAAAATAGAATCCATATGGATAGAGATAAAACATAATAAAGAATCAATCACACTAATAGGCATAGTCTACAGACCACCTAATAGTGGAAGAGAGGCAGAGGAAGAAATATGCAGACAAATTACAGAAATGTATAAAAACATAGCATAATAATCATGGGGGATTTCAACTACCCCGATATTAATTGGACAGAAGAGGTAGGTAAAGGGGATAAGGGGATGGAGTTCCTACAATGTGTACAGGACTCCTTTCTGACCCAATATGTAAAAAGCCCAACAAGGGAGGATTCACTATTGGATTTAGTAATGGGGAATGAACCAGAGCAGATAAGAGAAGTAAAGGTAGGGGAACATATAGGCAATAGTGACCATAATATAATACGCTTTAAGATGATAATTGAGAAGGACATAAGTATGACGAAAACCAGGTTAATAGACTGGGGTAAAGCTGATTTTGAGGGGCTGAGAATAGAACTTGGGAAACAAAAATGGGCAACAATATTGGTAAACAACGATGTAGAACAGCAATGGGAAACATTTAAAACGGTGTTCAACAGAGTGCAGGAAAAATATATTTCGCAAAAAGGAATGAACAAACTAAACAATAATGAGACTCCATGGATGAATAAAGCCATAAGGGAACAATTGAGGGTAAGAAAAGAGGCATACATTAAGTACACAGATAGCAGGGGAGTGCATGATAAGAGAGAATACGAAAAGATTAGGAGAGAAGTCAAAAAAACAATTAGGGAGGCAAAGAGAAACTATGAAATTAAATTATCAAGGAACATAAAACAAAATAGTAAAATATTTTATAGGCACATCAATAAAAAAAGGAAAGTTGGGATGGGAATAGGGCCATTAAGGGATAGTCAGGACAATACCACAGGTAACGATAGAGAGATGGCAGAAATATTAAATAATTATTTTGCTTCAGTATTTACCAGAGATAGAACATGAGATAAGTGCATTTAAAATTAAAAAAGGGGATATATTAAATAAATTAATCAAACTCAAAGACGATAAAACCCCTGGTCCGGATGGATTGCATTCACGCATTTTAAAATAATCTAGGGAGGAAATAGAAGAGGCATTACTACGTATATTTAATAATTCGTTAGAGAAAGGTATAGTGCCAGAGGACTGGCGGATAGCTAACGTAATACCGATATTTAAGAAGGGGGATAGAACATGTCCAGGAATTATAGACCAGTCAGCTTAACAGCGGTGGTAGGAAAAATAAAGGAATCCCTACTAAAGGAGAAAATAGAAGAACATCTAGAAACCAAAAACATAATAATGAATAGTCAGCATGGATTTCAAAAGGGAAAGTCTTGCTTGACCAACATTATTGAATTTTTTGAAGAGGTAACAGAGAAAGTAGACAATGGTAATGCACTAGATGTAATTTATCTGGATTTTCAAAAGGCCTTCGATAAGGTACCCCATTATAGACTGATGAACAAGGTCAGAGAATGCGGAGTCAGGTGACAAGTAGCAGAATGGATTGCTGGCTGGCTTCAGGACAGAAAGCAGAGAGAAGGAGTAAAGGGTAGCTATTCACAGTGGCAGAAGGTGGGCAGTAGTGTTCCACAAGGATCAGTGCTGGGACCACTGCTGTTCACAATTTACATTAACGATTTAGACTTAGGAATCAAAAACACAATTTCTAAATTTGCAGATGACACCAAATTGGGGGGGATAGTCAATACTGAGGAGGAATGCAACAAATTACAGGAGGACATTAATAAACTTGCAGAATGGGCATATAATTTACAAATGAAGTTCAACACAGATAAATGTGAGGTATTACATTTTGGTAGAAAGAATAGGGAGGTCACTTATCACTTAGAGGGTACGAGTCTAGGTGGGGTAGAGGAACAAAGGGATCTCGGAGTACAAATACACAAATCACTAAAAGTGGCGACGCAGGTTAGCAAGGCCATTAAAAAAAGCAAACCAAGCACTAGGGTATATTTCTAGAGGGATAGAATTGAAAAGTAGGGAAGTTATGCTAAACTTGTATCGAACCTTGGTTAGACTACACTTGGAGTACTGCGTACAGTTCTGGTCGCCATATTATAAAAAGGATATAGAGGCACTGGCGAGGGTGCAGAGAAGATTTACAAGGATGATACTAGAAATGCGAGGGTATACATATCAGGAAAGGATGAACAAGCTGGATCTCTTTATTCTTGAAAAAAGGCTGAGGGGTGACCTAATAGAGGTCTTTAAAATTATGAAAGGTTTTGATAGAGTGGATACAGAGAGAATGTTTCCACTTGTGGGGAAGAGCATAACTAGAGGCCATCAATATAAGATAGTCACCAAGAAATCTAATAGGGAATTCAGAAGAAACTCCTTTACCCAGAGAGTGGTGAGAATGTGGAACTCGCTACCACAGGGAGTGGTTGAAGCGAAAAGTATAGATACATTTAAGGGGAGGCTAGACAAGCATATGAGGGAGAAGGGAATAGAGGGTTACGCTGATAGATTTAGATGAGGAAAGATGGGAGGAAGTTCGTGTGGAGCATAAACGCCGGCATGGACTGGTTGGGCCGAATGGCCTGTTTCTGTGCCGTATATCCTATGTAATGTAATCCTATGTAATCCTATCAAACCCCTTCATAATTTTAAAGACCATTATTAGGTCACCCCTCAGCCTTCTCTTTTCTAGAGAAAAGAGCCCCAGCCTGTTCAGTCTGTCCTGGTCGTTATACCCTCTCAGTTCTGGTATCATCCTTGTAAATCTTTTTTGCATCTTCCCTAGTGCCTCTATATCCTTTTTATAATATGGAGAACAGTTGTGAATTAGTTGCAACAAAGTTAGTTGTGCATTAGTTGGATCATAGTGTCCCATGTGACTCCAGACCCACAGCAATGTGGTTAACTCTTAACTGTGCTCCGAAATGGCCGAGCAAGCCACTCAGTTGTACCACACCACGACAACAAAGGTCAGCACCGTGGGAGTACCTTCACCACACGGACTGCAGCGGTTCAAGAAGGCGGCTCACCACCACCTTCTCAAGGGCAACTAGGGATCGGCAATAAATGCTGGCCTTGCCAGCGACACCCATGTCCTGTGAATGAATATTAAAAAAAAGTGAAATAGGTACAATTTGGTCAAAATACTAAACTCACCAGAAATGCACTTACATCAGCACACACAGCAACCACAGCAGTACTTACCCCTGGCCAGTAGTCTCAGCATTGGTTGTGCCCACCAGATGGACTTTGCGTTGTTTCAGGCAGGTGAAGGGTTAAGTCCGCTAGCGAAGCAGAAATAAAATGAGCTTTTGCAAAATGTATTTCTACAGGCCTGCTTTTTTCGCAGTTCCCTCGATACTCCGAAGTTAAAGGATGTTATCAGGCGTTAGGTTAAAGCAATTCAAAGTCCTTAATCGAGCGTGTAGATGGGTTAGAGGGTCATTGCAGAATTGCGCAGAGCACTCTGCAGTCAACATCGCTCACATCTCCCAGGCCTTTAAAACTTTAATAGCACAACTGACCTTAATTAAAGGAGTCTCATTTCAACAGAAATGGAAGAGTGCCATGAGCATAGGGTTAGGAAAGGGTCACTGAAAATGGTTAAATGATTCACCAAGTATAACGTGTATTGTTTACCTGCTGGGATATCTAGAAAGACACTAATTCATTGTAGAATATTTAATGATAGGGTTGAAGGCAAACGAATGGTTTTCTGCAGTGTAGTTTTGTAACTAAGGGGTAATTTTTAACCTAACTCTCCGGCGGGGAGCTGACAGGATCAGGGCGGGCTCCCGTCTGAGGTCAATGGAGAGTAACATGGGGCATGGTGGAGAACGGGCTCCCGTCTGAGGTCAATGGGGAGTAACATGGGGCAGGGTGTAGAACGGGCTCCCGTCTGAGGTCAATGGGGAGTAACATGGGGCAGGGTGTAGAACGGGCTCCCGTCTGAGGTCAATGGGGAGTAACATGGGGCAGGGTGTAGAACGGGCTCCCGTCTGAGGTCAATGGAGAGTAACATGGGGCAGGGTGGAGAACGGGCTCCCGTCTGAGGTCAATGGGGAGTAACATGGGGCAGGGTGTAGAACGGGCTCCCGTCTGAGGTCAATGGGGACTAACATGGGGCAGGGTGTAGAACGGACGCCCGTCTGAGGTCAATGGGGAGTAACATGGGGCAGGGTGTAGAACGGACGCCCGTCTGAGGTCAATGGAGAGTAACATGGGGCAGGGTGTAGAACGGATGCCCGTCTGAGGACAATGGAGAGTAACATGGGGCAGGGTGTAGAACGGGCGCCCGACCCGAACTTGCCCCATTTCTGCCGGGCGGATTCCGTTAAAATCAGGGCCAAAGAGTCTGAGAATCCATTCCAGTCATTTCATTTATTCTTTTGCTCTCTTTATGGGATTAATTTTACGGTTAGCGCTGCAGGTGTGGAGCCTCACTGAACCGGAGGCCAGGTCGGGCAATCGGGCATGGACGCCTGCGCCCGGCTCATCACTTTCCTGATTTTATGCTCATTAAAATTACTAACTAAACGTTTGGGAAGGCTACGATTCAGGTGCATTGGCCCCTGTGCCCGATTCTCCGACCCGTCGTCCTGCTGACTGAGGCTCCAGCTGGGAGTGCTAACTCATTAAATTCGCGTTCCGCTAGCACCAGTTTCCATCCCCGCTGAAAGTTAAAATTACCCCAATGACTCGCGATAAAAGGTAGCAAGTCTACTGTGTCCTACAGCTTCTCCAGGTGACATCGAATGCCCGAGGACAGATTCGTGACTATCTCAAGATTGAGTGCAGTCCTTTCCCAAGAACTGCCAGCCCTGACAGAAGAGATCTTTGGATAGTTGACCCCATGTCAGACCCAACCAGTCAGGTCACTTTCAGTTGACGTGCCTCTTTATGCTTAAATTGTTGTCACTGATCATTCCATCGTGGTCACTGTGTTAGATACGGTTTCCTCTACAGTGGACTGCAGTATGCCATTTGACGATCTAGCAGTAATCCAATCTACCCTTGTTATAGCTCTGGTCTCACTCTCGAAATCAAACAAGCGTTTAAATTGGAGTCTCTGTGCTGAGCGTATAGAATCATAGAATCATAGAAATTTACAGCACAGAAGGAGGCCAATTGGCCCATCGAGTCTGTGCCGGCTGAAAAAGAGCTCTCCACCTGAATCCATATAATGGGTTTGTTGTTAGAATCAATACTAATTAATGATTATTTTAGTATATGTTTTACTTTTGGCCAATCAGCATTTTAAACCAAATCAATCTATAATAATAACAAGAGCAATTCTATGATTATAAAACTGAAGAGTTTGGTCCTGTAAAGCTGCTGATTTGGTAGATCAATACCCCAGTGGATCTATTTTGTGATGTTGGAACTTGGGGTGGGGAGAAGATCCATCGATTTTATGCCTCAATTAAGTTCTGCCCTATATTCTGCCAGCAGTGAAGACTGGAGGAAGATGAGCCAGCCCGAGCAAATGTGCAGCCATGCAAATGGTAATGTTACTCTTCAGGATTTTATTGTCCACAGAAAGGATTTGGAAAGAGAGTTATTTTTAAATGTGGTATTTTACAGCATAGTGTATCCACACATGTTAAAAAAATGGCTCTGGAACATTAGGTAATTAAGATGCAATTGAACAAGTGTAGATTTTGTTTCCCATAAATGGTAAATAATAAGCAATTAATTAGCATGTCTTAGCAATTGAAAAGCACCTCACACCCACTGTGTTGGGAAGTCTTTGACCCCATTCTGGCTGTGAATAGTGAGAGATTAAACACAGAGACACAGGCAGTCAGGGAGGTTTTTGAAACAGAATAATATGAGGTAGTCAGACAGCAAATGCTGTGAGAAGGTTGAAATAAAGGAAAGATTAGATAGATGTGAAGTTATTTAAGTCAAGTAAGGTGGCTGATGTGGGGAAGCACGCTAATTTCTTTATTTTGTATTAATATGTCAAGATAAGTTGTTTTAGAAACATAGAAACATAGAATCTAGGAGCAGGAGTAGGCCATTCGGCCCGTCGAGCCTGCTCCACCATTCAATACGATCATGGCTGATCATTCAAATCCAGTACCCTGTCCCTGCTTTAATCCCCACAGTACACATATCCCATCCTATCCCCATAACCCCACATATTTAATCCCCCCCTAACACTAAGGGTCAATTTATCATAGCCAAATCAACCTAACCCGCACATTTTTGGACATTTTTGATTGAATTAATTGAGTACAATCATAATTATGGTTCTCTATGTTCACTTGACTGTGAGATAAAGATGCTTATCAATTTGTATGTGGCCTTGTCTAATCATGTTTTTGTTTGGTCTGTCTCTGGGGAGATTGCAGTAGTACACCTGCAAAAGATACGAATATCCTGTTCAGGTCACTATTCTTAGAACCCTTGGTTACACTATCAAGTAGACATGGGGTAGAGTGAGTCAACTCACACAAAAATAATACACTCAGGCGACTTATGGGATTGATCATAAGAACATAAGAAATAGGAGCAGGAATAGGTCATATGGCCCCTCGAGGCTGCTCCGCCATTCAATAAGATCATGGCTGATCATCGACCTCAACTCCACTTTCCTGTCCGATCTCCATATCCATTGATTCCCCTAGAGTCCAAAAATCTATCTATCTCAGCCTTGAATATACTCAAAGACTCAGCATGCACAACCCTCTGGGGCAGAGAATTCCAAAGATTCACAACCCTCTGAGTGAAGAAATTCCTTCTCATCTCGGTCTTAAATGGCCTACCCCTTATCCTGAGACTACGCCCTCTAGTTCGAGACTCTCCAGCCAGGGGAAGCAACCTCTCAGCATCTACCCTGTCAATCCCCTTCAGAATCTTACATGTTTCAATGAGATCACCTCTCATTCTTCTAAATCCAGAGAGTATAGGCCCATTCTACACAATCTCTCATCATAGGACAGCCCTCTCATCCCAGGAATCAATCTAGTGAACCTTCGTTGCACTGCCTCCAAGGCAAGTATATCCTTCCTTAGATAAGGAGACCAAAACTGTGCACAGTACTCCAGGTGTGGTCTTACCAAAGCCCTGTACAATTGTAGCAAGACTTCCTTACTCTTATACTCCAACCCCTTGCAATAAAGGCCAACATGCCATTTGCCTTCCTTATTGCTTGCTGTACCTGCATGCTAACACTCTGTGTTTCTTGCACGAGAACACCTAAATCTCTCTGAACACCAACATTTGAAAGTTTCTCACCATTTAAAAAAAATTCTGTTTTTCTATTCTTCCTACCAAAGTGAATAACCTCACATTTCCCTACATTATACTCCATCTGCCACCTTACTGCCCACTCACTTAGTCTATCTATATCCCTTTGCAGACTCTTTGTGTTCTCCTCACAGCTTACTGTCCCACCTAGTTTTGTATCGTCAGCAAACTTGGATACATTACACTCGGTCCCTTCATCTAGGTCATTAATATAGATTGTAAATAGTTGAGGCCCCAACACTGATCCTTGCGGCACCCCACTAGTTACAGCCTGCCAACCTGAAAAAGATCCTACTCTCTGTTTTCTGTCGGTTAACCAATCCTCTATCCATGCTATTATATTACCCCCAACCCCATGAGCCCTAATCTTGTGTAATAACCTTTTATGTGGCACCTTATCGAATGCCTTTTAGAAATCCAAATATACTACATCCTCTGGTTCGCCTTTATCTACCCTGCTAGTTACATCCTCAAAAAACTCTAATAAATTTGTCAAACATGATTTCCCTTTCATAAAACCATGTTGACTCTGCCTAATCATGTTATGATTTTCTAAGTGCTCTGATACCACTTCCTTAACAATGGATTCCAGCATTTTCCCGACGACTGATGTCAGGCTAACTGGCCTGTAGTTCCCCGTTTTCTCTCTCCCTCATTTCTTGAATAGCGGTGTTACATTTGTGACCTTCCAATCTGCTGGGACCATTCTAGAATCTAGGAATTTTGGAAGATCAAAACCAATGCAGCCACTATCTCTTCAGCCACCTCTTTTAGAACCCTAGGTTGTAGGTCGTCAGGTCCAGGAGATTTGTCGGCTTTTAGTCCCATTAGTTTCTCTAGTACATTTTCTCTACTTATATTAATTACGTTAAGTTCCTCACCCTCATTAGACCCTTGGTTCCCCACCATTTTTGGCATGTTTTTTGTGTCTTCTACTGTGAAGACAGATACAAAATATTTGTTTAATGTTTCTGCCATTTCCTTATTCCCCATAATAATTTCTCCTGTCTCAGCCTCTAAGGGACCAATGTTTACTTTTGCTACTCTCTTCCTTTTTACATACTTGTAGAAGCTCTTACAATCTGCTTATATATTTCTTGCTAGTTTTCTCTCATATTCTATTTTTTCCCTTTTTATCAATTTTTTGGTCATCCTTTGCTGGTTTCTGGAACTCTCCCAATCCTCAGGCTTACTATTATTCTTTGCAACATTCTAAGCTTCTTCTTTCAATCTAATGCTATCCTTAACTTCTTTAGTTAGCCATGGTCGGATCACTTTTCCCATGGAGCTTTTGTTTCTCATTGGAATGTATTGAAGACATGAAGAAGGTATGTACAGCAGACTCGGGTTTGTAACAGATGTGTTTAGACCAGGATGATGTCATCTGTTCCATCCTAAGAAACGCCTATCTGACTTATATCGCTATCAAACAGGGGCTCTTTGACAGAAGCTGAGGAAGACTGATGCTAGAATCTTGAAGATGAAAGGCTGTGTTTCATTGTGTTGCTATATCGAGACTCAAACCGTTACGCTGGTCTTTTGTCAATTCCTTTTCGCTTGATTTTTGAGTCTTCTATTTTCATTAGAATTTCTTCTTCAAGACTGTTTTTTGTTTGGGAAATGTCATTAATATAAACAGTTTTGCTGTAATATGGGTTTCCCAATGGGGATTCCCCTCTATATGATTTATTTGTTGGAGAAGGAAGAGGAGGAAGAGCAATAGAGGACATTGGAGAACAGGCTCATAAGGCAGCACCATAGAAGATCCAAACCATTCCATAGATACCCAGCTACCAAAGTCTACAGACCCAGAAAATCAGATTTGAATATCTGCCTTGAGTTACTTTTGCACAACACTGATGGAAGTTAATTGTGCAGCAAAGCTTTCATCATCACAGCACACACTGTACATTCACACACACGGCCCTGCACCCATGCCTGCTAACATGTACACATAAACACACACACCCATACACAGTTTCATGTTCTTACATATGCACGCACACAGTGGCACACACTGCTGCACCCACACACTTCTGTGACAGTCCTGCACACACACACACACACTCCTGCATGTACATGCACAGTCCTGCACACACACACACACACACACACACACACTCCTGCATGTAAATGCACAGTCCTGCAGACACACACACACACACACACTCCTGCATGTAAATGCACAGTCCTGCACACACACACTCCTGCATGTACATGCACAGTCCTGCACACACGCACTCCTGCATGTACATGTACAGTCCTGCACACACACACACACACACACACACACACACTCCTGCATGTACATGCACAGTCCTGCACACACGCACTCCTGCATGTACATGCACAGTCCTGCACACACACACACACACACACACACACACACACACACTCCTGCATGTAAATGCACAGTCCTGCAGACACACACACACACACACACTCCTGCATGTAAATGCACAGTCCTGCACACACACACTCCTGCATGTACATGCACAGTCCTGCACACACGCACTCCTGCATGTACATGCACAGCCCTGCACACACACACACGCACAATCCTGCATGTACATGCACAGCCCTGCACACACACACACGCACAATCCTGCATGTACATGCACAGTCCTACACACACACACACACACACAATCCTGCATGTACATGCACAGCCCTGCACACACACACACGCACAATCCTGCATGTACATGCACAGTCCTACACACACACACACGCACAATCCTGCATGTACATGCACAGTCCTACACACACACACACACACACTCCTGCATGTACATGCACAGCCCTGCACACACACACACGCACAATCCTGCATGTACATGCACAGTCCTACACACACACACACACACAATCCTGCATGTACATGCACAGTCCTACACACACACACACGCACAATCCTGCATGTACATGCACAGTCCTACACACACACACACACACACGCACTCCTGCATGTACATGCACAGCCCTGCACACACACACACGCACAATCCTGCATGTACATGCACAGTCCTACACACACACACACACACAATCCTGCATGTACATGCACAGTCCTACACACACACACACGCACAATCCTGCATGTACATGCACAGTCCTACACACACACACACACATGCTCCTGTAAGAAGGAAAGAGCTTGCATTTATATACCACCATTCACATCCTCAGCACATCCCAAAGCGCTTCACAGACTATGGGCTGGATTTTGTGAATGGAGGCGAGTTGGAGGCGGGACTGCTGCTTGTCATGTCAATGTCCCGCCTCCATCCTTGCCTGACCAATCAGAGGGATTTCCCCCTGATTGAGCTTGTGAAGCCCACCCTGCGGGCTCAGCAGGCCAATTAGGGAGGAAGTCACTGACAGAGCACGTCAACGTCAGACGTGCTATCTGTCAAGACTTCTTGAAAGAGGAAATGACAGCGTTTGACAGCTCTGTGAAGCTGTCAAACACTGCCATTCTCTTTAGCTTGATGAGATTTTGTGGTGAGGACTTATCAAACCTTTCAACTTTGTAAATTTCACATGTCTGTAAGATCGGAGGATCCAACAGCCATTATGTGAAATTGACAAGGAGAATGTCGGCTCTCCCCATCCAGCGCAGCTAAAGGCTGTAGAAAGAAAACCAGGTAAGTGCACACTTTTTTAAACTTATCACTCACCTTACATACTCACCACTCCACACTTGCACCCATCACTCACCTCTACATCTTACTTCCAGGTGCCTCCGACCGGCGCAGACCTCCTCCACGTCTCCTCCAACCCGGCGGGGTTCTCCGAGGTCGGGAAACCTTCACCTGTGAAGGTGAAATGGCACTAATCCTTTTTTCTGCCTGTTAACTACCTGTTAACAGGCAGTTAAAAGGATTAAATGCCTTTCCTGCCTCCAGGAGACGGGACCCGAAGCTGCACATCTTCCCGCCTCCTGGCAAGTGGGCACGGAGGCGGGATGGGGGCGGGTTTGCCATCCGCCCCCACTTTCTCCGAGTTTACCGGCTGCCCAGCCTCCATACCCGCCTCCTCGGGGCTTGGAAAATCCAGCCCGATGAATTACTTTTGAAGTGCAGTCAACGTTGTAATGTTGGCAAAAGTGGCAGTCAATTTACACAGAACAAAGTCCTACAAACAGCAAATGAATAAGTGCCCAGTTAATCAGTTCTTGGGGGTGTTAGATGAGGGAGGAGTGTTGGCCAAGACACCGGAGCACTCCCTGCTCTTCATCCATGAATCTTTTACATCCTCCTGCGCGGGGAGACAGGGCCACAGGTTATCTGAAATACGGCACCTTCGACAGTGCTGCACTCTCTCAGCACTGCACTGGTGGACCAGCCTAGATTATGTGCTCAAATCCATAGTGGGGCTTGAAACCACAACCTTCTGACTCAGGCAAAAGTAACACCAACTGAGCCAAGCTGACACCTGTACAATTATATGCACACACACAAAATCCTATACCCATGCCTTCTCACGCACGCATCTTTATACATATATAATCCCTCACATGCACACACAGACCATAACATGTGTACACACTCACACATTCTTGCACATATACACACACTCTCTGCTACCTAGAAACATCTTTGCCCAGAGTGTGGTGAGAATCTGAAACTCGCTACCACAGGGTAAGTTGAGATGAATAGCATAGATGCATTTAAGGGGAAACTGGATAAACACATGAGGGAGGAAGGAATAGAAGGGTATGTTGATGGGGTTAGATGAAGAAGGGTGGGAGGAGGCTCGTGTGGAGCATAAACACCGACATGAACCTGTTGGGCCGAATGGCCTGTTTCTGTGCTGTAAATAATATGTAATATATTCACATACACAATCCAAAGTGCACCTGCATATTCCCCATACACACGCACACACACAGTTCTGTACATTTAGACTTACACATACAACTCTACAGATACACACACACACCTGTACACACACACACACTCCTGCACATGTATAAACACACACTCCTGTAAAAATACACGCCCACACTCCCACCTGCATTCACACATGTGTTCTCCATACATGTACATATTCCCACATGCTGCACTCACATACACTCCTGTACTCAAACACACGTGCACACATATACATGTTCCTGTACATGTACACACACACTGCAGCACATGCAAACACGCACATACATAATCCCATACCTGTACATGCACAATGTCACATAACTTCCCTCTGTCCCACTCCAGGTAAGTTGTACTTCTAACTGTCTAAAATTACTTATCTTGGTTGACCATCATAAGATTAATTGTTCTTCTTCCCCCAACTCGAAGAGCACAGGTACACAACAAAACACTTACAATTATTGGCGTTGTGTTGCAGTTTGTGGCTGCAGTGTCCTCCCCTCCACCCCAGGAGGTTCTGGTCCACACTGGGTTTTGGTTCCTCAGGTGCTGGCAGAAGTCTGGCGCTTTGACCCAATGACCATCCGTTATATGTGAGCCTGGAGCTTGAATGTGATCCAACCTTTCAACAGTGATGGGGAGTCACACCCAAGCCTGATCCTGTCCTCCCTCAACATTCACAATTGCACGACTCCCAGCATGAGCAAGGACCTGGCTGATTCTTCCTGTACTTAGACAAATATAATGCCCCTATCATCACAGTCAAGGTCAGCTACTTCGGCACAGCAAGGGATCAAACCTAAACTCAGGCCCATCCTGGTCCAGATATACCCACTTTACCCACCGTAGGTAGGAGAAATAGGCAAGATTAAAAACACTGAGTAGATTTGACACTGAAACCAAGAAAGATTTGCATTGATAAAGTGCCTTATCACATCTCAGAAACATCTCAAAGTGCTTTGCTTACAATAAGCGCTGCATTGTCGGAGGTGCCGTCTTTCGGATGAGACGTTAAATCGAGGCCCCGTCTACTCTCTCAGGTGGATGTAAAAAAAACCATGGCACAATTCGAAGAAGATCAGGGGAGTTCTCCCCGGTGTCCTGGCCTATGTTTACCCCTCAACCAACATCACTAAAAAAAACGATTGATCATTAATCACATTGCTGTTTGTGGGAGCTTGCTGTGCGCAAATTGTCTTTCTGAGTTACTTTGATAGTTATTATGGAGACAAACATGACGGCCATTTTCCACAGAGCAAATAAGCAGCGAATCCGCTGTTTTGGTGGTGGTGCTGGTTGAGGGAGGAATGTTGGCCAGGTTACCGGGAGGGCTTCCTGCATATCTTTAAATAGTTCCATGGGGTCTTTAATACCGGTCAGGGCTTCTGTTTAACATCTCAATTAAAAGGCAGCACCTCTGACGATACAATGCTTCCTCAGTACCAGGCTGGAGTGGCAGCCAAAGGCCTGGAGAGGGTGCTCGAATCTTCTGCCTCGGTGCTAACAGTGCTCCCAACCAAGGCAAGTGTGGATTTGAAGAGGGCTGAAGTAAGCTTTAGTTTCTCATTGAAAAGTGTTGCAACTGCCGTTGATACATATGTTCGGTGAATTAAATTCTGTCATGGGGCTTTGGTGCATTTCTATTAATAATAAAGTAATTCGTTGAGGAACTGCAAGGTATAAAGGGGAAAGCTCGCACACAGATCATTGCAAGACTGGCCAGGAATGTTCCTCTGTCCCTGGATTAACATTGTCTTCCTGCACCATGTACGAACGCTACGTGTAAGGACCCTCAGGGCACATAGGTCCCACCTTGAGGGGGACCTTTGTATTAAGATAAATTAGTATGTAGGGTGTTTAGTGGTCAAGATGACATTATGGTAATTGCTTGATATGTCAATATTAAGCTTAATGGGCCAGAAATTCGGGTCTCCACGGGTGAGTATGCGCTGTGTACTCACCCGTAGACCCAACGAAAGTGCCGGTTTTGCGCATGCACTGCACATGCGCTGGAAACCAGAACTTCCGTTCCCCTGAAGGAAGGGGTTCAGAGGTCGAACGCGTGCGCGGGAGAGGCAGCGCGTAGACCTCGAACTTCGTTTTTTTTTCAAGTTTCTCCGTGAGGGTAAGTACGGAGAAGCTGCGCAGGAAAAAAGGAGGCGCAAGGCCTGCTTTTAACAAGGTAAGTGGTGAATTAAGTACAATTTAAACATTTTTTCAACAGGTTTATCTTTTTTACATACTTTAAAGAAAGGTAAGTTTATTTTTAGCACCGTTAAAAAGTGTAATTAATTTTTTCAAAAATTTAAATTTTTGTTTAAAGTAGTTAATTTATGTAATTTATAGTTATTTTAAAAATGTGATTTTAAAAAAAAATTATTTGAAGTTTTAGTGAGGTTTTGGGGCCGATCTCTATTCATAGATTTGACAGGTCTTCCTGTCAAATCTATGAATGGAGATTCCCTGCTCCGATTGGCTCTCCATGGCCCACGTGATCCCAGGGGACGCTTCGAACTAACTGCGCCCCTGGGATACGCAAGCACTGCACACCGGCAGCTGCAGGAGACCCAGGAGCCGAATTCCACGCGGGCCCAAAGCACAACGGCAGGCGCGGTATGTAAGTACGCGCGCGATCCTTGCACCCGCGGGAAGCCGGAGAGCCGAATTTCTGGCCCATTATTCAACCGTGAAATTGCTTTTGATGTTTGCTAGTTACATGCGGAGCCGCCATTGAGTGACACTGCATCATAATTACATGGACTGCATTCAGCTTGAGCGGCAGGGAATTATTCAGGGGCACAACAAGATTTATTTGAATTCATTATTATTCAGGAGTCCACCTCGAGATGAGACCTTTGTGGCCTTGTGAACATTTACCTGCAGTATTAGCACATGGAGCCCATCATAAGAGCAGCCAAGGGCAAGTCTTGCCATGAGCTGTTTGGGAGCCTCCGCCTCGTACCTTCTTCCTCAAGTAATTGTTTATTATTAACTGAAAATGTTCCGGAGCTCCAGGGCAGAATTTCATTGGTCAAACACACTGTTTAGTTGATCAACAAATAGATTTCAATAAAGCAGGGTCCCTGCCGCCCAGTGTCCTTGACAACCCTCTGACTGATGAAAGCACTGGGGAGACAATTGGTTTGCGCCTGTTTTCGGGCGCGCACTGAGTGGAGCGCACGCTGCATGCGCCAGAGGAGGCCGGCCCGAGGAGCACCCGAAATTGCTCCTCGGGGCTCAACGTAACATTTTGGGCGATTTCCTGTTACGCCTCCACAGGCAGGTCGGCCATTTCACACTGCTGAACATTGCGCTGCAGCGAGTGCTTAAGAATCCCAAGTGGAGCAGGACCCGCTCATCGCAATCCAGTTTACATAAGTGTTCCACCCTCATTTACATATATCAGGGTCTTAGCGCTTGTTTTAGATGTTAGATGGCCACCCCCCGGTGCTTGAAAAGAAGGCTCAATGAAATATCAGGCATTCTTGGGGGGGGCGGGGGGCAGGAGGTTGGCCTCCAAAATTGGCGCTCGTTGCACCTGTTTTACGCCTGTGAGGTCTAATTTCTTCCCTTCGGTCTCTGAGCTTTGTGGCTCTGCTAAGTTCTAGATGATTGAGAACAGTAATGCAGGAACATTAGAGAACAGACTTCCTGTGGTGGAGGGTACTGGACCATTAATGTTAAAAAATTCAATGTTACAGAATGAAGCTGCCGCTCAATCCTTCTTCAGACCGTGTCCCCTGTACTGAATGTGCTGAAATCAAAGAGGTCACTTCATTACAGGCTGCCTCTCTCCTGCTGCCACAATCCCTTTCGATGGAAACAACGCCCAGTCACGATACAATGGGGTGACACAGTGAGACACGGGAAAGCATATCGGGGGGCAAATTCGGTTGGTTAGCGCCTCCCGTTAGCGCCTTCGGGGGGTGCTAACGACTTACCGCCCGTGCGCGGTGATTTTAGCGCCGCTCGCGAAATTCAACTGGCGGTTTGCGGTGGCGTTAACACTACCGCCACGAGGCGTCGTGACGTCATCCAAGCGTGCATCGCCCCGGTAGCGCCCTGGACCGAAAATTGATTCTCCTCCCCTGCCTCAGCGCCTGCCGCTAGGAACGACAGGTAGAGGAGGCGGTTTGTAGTCGGCTGGGAGCTGCGGGAGCGCTATTTAAAGTCGTGCGCTTCCTGTTTTTTCCTGTCAGCCATCAATTCTGCCTACGCAGGTTGAGAGAGGGAGAGAGGCGTTTGGAGAGATTTAATGGTTTCCTACTTGAAAGAGTTTTGGTCGTCAGCAAGACTTATCAGGTTCCCATTTCTGTTACCTTTGGTACTACCACATTTAGAAGAGTTAATGGGGGCTGTACTAACTCGGGGCCTCGCCCTCCAGCTTCACCGTCGGAGGCAGCGGAGGCAGAGAGAGAGTGGAAAACGTGGCCAGAGGGAGGAGGGCCAACAGGGCACTGCACAGGAGACCTTACCCTCCCAGGGTATTCCGGGAGCAATTCTCATATATCCATCTGTCAGAGGAGCAGTGTTTTAGAAGGCTCCGCTTCAGCAAGGAGGTGGTCACAGAGCTCTGCCACCTCCTGCAGCCAGAGCTCCAGCCTCAGCTCAGGACCAGGACGTCTCTGTCGGTGATAGTGAAGGTCACAGTTGCTTTCAATTTCTATGCCAGCGGCTCCTTCCAAGCTTCAACGGGGGATATTGCCAACATCTTCCAGTTCACTGTCCATTGCTGCATCCGGGAGGTCACAAATGCTCTCTACAGAAAGAGTAGGGAGTACATCTCATTCCTCATGACCAGAGACAAACAGCATGAATGCTCATGTGGCTTCGTTAGGATAGCGGGCTCCCCCATGGTTCAGGGCGCCATTGACTGCATGCACGTGGCATTGTGGGCACCTCATCAAAATGCAGAAGTGTTCTGCAACTGCAAAGGTTACCACTGAACGTGCAGTTGGTGTGCGACCACAGACAGCGCATCCTCGCCATCAATGCCCGCTATCCTGGCAGCGGCCACGATTCATTCTTCCTGCGCTAGACTGGTGTCCCAGACCTGCTCCAACCACCGCATCAACCTCGTGGCTGGCTCCTCGAGGACAAGGGTTATCCACTCTGCACCTGGCTGATGACACCGCTCCATAACCCCAACACTCCTGCTGAGCTCGCCTACAATGAGAGCCATAGCGTCACCAGGAACCTGATTGAACAGACGATCGGCGTGCTGAAGCAATGGTTCCGGTGTCTTGACCACTCTGGAGGAGCCCCTGCAGTACTCCCTTGATCGAGTATCGGTTTTCATTGTTGTGTGCTGCATGCTTCACAACCTCCCCATTCTGAGGACCCAGCCATTGCCACCAGGGATCGGTGACCCACCTCAGGAGGAGGAAGAGGGAGAGGAGGAGGAGCAACAACAACGTGGGAGGGAGGCGCTCAATGTTGCTTCTGCAAGGGCCGTTCGTGAACACCTCATAACACAGCGCTTCCAGTGAATGACAGAGAAGATGGCATTTGGGATCAACAACCACATCATTACAGCCAGCCCGCAGCCCCTATGACCGGCCAAAGTTCCAATGAGAAACATGAGGAAATTTGTAACATTTAAATAAATGTTTTTATTCTTCTGAACAACTGTGTCTTATTAAGCACAACCAATAACAAACAAACACGACAATTTATTAACAAAGGCAACTGGTTCTTAGCACATCGAAATAATTCTTAACAAAGTGAACAATATATTTACAAACACATCCATCTTTGGTACAAACACTCCCCTCATTTGTTCTAAAAAAAATTGTTAGTCAGCCTTCTTCAATGATCTCCCTTCCCTTCGCACTTCCACCCCCTCCCAACCCTCCTGTTCCTCCATAATGTGGCTGCAGCAAGGCTGGCGGAAGGCTGCTGAATCTCGGAGCCAGAGACTGCAGATGGCCTTGCAGGACGCCCTGGACCAGCTCTGGGCCCGGCTGCAGACTGCACCAACTCTGCATGGGCGGCAGCAGTCTGGGCTGGCTGGGTTGCAGGCTGTGGCAAGTGCAATGGTGGAGTGGCAGTGGTGGGAGCAGGAATGCTGTCTTCCTGAGAGAGGACAGCACCTTCCTGCTCGACCAACACACTGCCACTCCCCCGGGGCAGAATCACAGCATCCGGAGCAATCTGCTCGAGCACAGATTGCTGGCCTGCTGCGGCACCGTCAGAGCCCCGCTGGACAGCTGTCGCCCCAGCTACGATGGCAGAAGTCAGTGCTTGCGTGGCATCAATCTGAGACTGCATTAGAGCAGTCTGAGATTGGATGGCACCAACCAATGATTCGATTCCAGCACTAAACCATTGCGTTACCTCGGCCTGTGCTGCAATAGATGCTGCCACCTCACCCATTACACACTTCATGGGGTCTGGGTCCCCACAGTCTCTGCAAGTCAACCATACTCTGCAACGAGGCAAGGATTGGATCGAGGGTTTGCGCACAGAAGACAGCTGTGCTGGAGGTAGACTCCTTCATGCTCCTAGCCAGTGCATTCATGCTCTCGGGCACCCTTGCCATTGCACCCATGAGCTCCGTATGCATGCTCATCACCTGAGTATTCATCGCCGCGATATCGAGGTCCTCATCCGAGTCCTGTGCAGCAGAACTCGTGCGCGCACTCACCCTCCGGGGAGATGGCCCCCAATCTTCCCTTTCCCCATGGCGTTGCTGCAGCTCGCTGTGTCCCAGAGCTTCACCCACATCAGAGCCAAAACCTCTGCTCCCCTCCAGTGACCGCATGGCCCCAGTATCCGATGTGTCACCCTCGGGAGACGCAGGCACTGAGGCTCCGGCTTGGTGTTCCTGATACTCTCCCGCGTCGCTTCCACTGGGAGGCTGAGGGACAGGCTGTTCAGATGGTGGCTCCCTATCTGAAAGCAGGAAGGCACAAGAGTGGCTTTAACATGAAGGGAGGGGGGCAGGAAGGGAGCAAGGAATGGAGACAGTATACTTAGATGGAAAGTGGGAAGGGCTTGTGTTGTGAGGGGGAAGTGGTATGAGAGAGGAGCGAGAGATGATGACCATACCGTTACTGTCCCCAAGGGGGTCGACCTCTCTGACTGCCACAGCGCCCACGACATGGCTCGCGATTATTGTGTGCACTCGCTCCTCCAGCTGTGTGAGTGGGTGCAGCTCTGCCTGACCTCCTCCCATGCGTTGTTGCTCCCTCCTGTTGTGAGAAAGCTTGGCCTGCAAGAAAAAGAACAGCATGTGAATGAATGTGCAGGCATGTGTTTGGCAGATGTGCCTCCCATTGTTGAATAGCCGTTAATGTCTGCAAGGTGTGAGATGTGGATGTGACTTTTAGTAGATGGGCATAGTTGTTGGGTGAGTGTTGGGGATTTGTCAGTTTATACCGTCTGTGCACAGATTAGGTTGAGATGGTGGGATGTAGAGGTATTTAAAGCATCTACTCACCCTGACCACCCGAGTGAGGTCGTTGAACTTCTTGCGGCACTGGGTGTGAGTCCTTTGGACCAGGCTTCTAGAGGAGACGTAATGGGCCACCTCCCTCCACACCCTTGTGAACTCCCGGGGCAGTGGCCTCCTGCCAGTGTTTGGGAACAGTACTGCCCGTCGGCGATCCAGAGCCTCCAATGCCTGGTCGCTAAACCAGCGAGCTCTCTCCCTGGGCCTCTGAGCAGCCATGATATTCATGGTTCAAGATTTGCACCTCCTTGCAGGCCCAGGTCAAAAGCAGCAATGATCGGGGTGAGGCTGGGCAGCATGATTGAACCTCCCCTTTAAGAACTGGAAGGCACCATTCTGTCTGAGGACTAGGTAATTGACAGCGCATGAGCTTGAGTAGCGCTCTGAGGTAGCGCCCCGTTCCCCGTCGTTAGTGCCCTAAGAGAGGTGTGTAGCGCTTGATTTAGCGCTCCAATCACCTCCGGGGTGCTGGAGACGAATTTCGTGGTCGCCACCGATAATTTGCGCTGGGCGCTAAATTTTGTGGCCGGCAGATGTTAGCGCCCCAAAATAGTCGATACCAAATTCCTCCCCATCAAGTTTTATGTCGGTTTTCATTGCATCCAAAGGCACATCTTAAAACTGCCCACAGATTTACATTCACCAAGGCCAGAACAATTGTCTGGGCTCACACCATAAGGTCGGATGCAAGAGTCAGCACCGTACGAATTTTTCTGGGCCATCTCTCACACAGTACACAATAGAAAACCAAAGTTGATCACAGGATATAAAGAAGAAAAAACTCATATTTATACAGCACCTTTCATGAAAACAGGACCTCACAAAGTGTTTCACAGCTAATTAAGTGTTCCTGAAGTGTAGTCACTGTTGTAATGCAGGGAACAGCAAGCAATTTGCGCACAGCAAGCTCCCACACACAGCAATGAGATCATGACCAGATAATCAGTTGACTAGATTACCGGGAGAACTCCCCCGCTCTTCTTCAAATAGTGCCATGGGATCCTTTAAAAGAAAAGAAAGACTTACATTTCTATAGCGCCTTTCACGACCACCGGACGTCTCAAAGCGCTTTACAGCCAATGAAGTACTTCTGGAATAAAAACAGAAAATGCTGAAAATCCTCAGCAGGTCAGGCAACATCTGTAGAGAGAGAAGCACAGTTAATGGGCTGGATCTTGTCATTGGGGGCGGGCTGGGGGGTGTCAGGTGGTTGGCGTGTCTGGACCCCGCCTCCAATGTGAGGCGGGACAATTGAGCGATTTTGCCCTAATTGGGCACTTGATTTCCAGCGTGTGGGAACCCCTGGCCCAATGAGTCTTTTGGTCCTGAAACTCGCCTCCGATGACTGTCATCAATGCAGTTGGATTTAAGGCCTGCAAGCAGCCTTGGTTCTTTTTCAGCCTTTCAACTTTAGCATAATACTTCTGAGGGATTCCTACTGCTACTATGTCCAGCACCAGACCAAAGTGTGCACCCAGATTCGATGAAAACTCCCGCCAAGCTCTGGTGGAGGGAGCAAGAGCAAACAAGGAAGTGCTGTTTCCTTCTTCAGGGAGGAAAAAGCCTCCACAACAGACCAAAGCTGTGTGGCTGCAAGTGGCACAGGAGGTGAATGCTATTTCGATGTGCAGCAGAACCTGGCTGCAGTGCCGAATAGAGGTTTCATGACCTTCTCCGGACAGGAAAAGTGAGTATGCCATCCCCATGACCCTCAATCTGATCCCCATCGCCTCTCATCACCAGCACTCTGCTATGTCAACCTTCACCTCCACATCCCACTTCACCCTTACATCCCTGCACCCTTACCCATTCCCTCTCTCTGTATGTTCACATTCACTTAACTATTCGACTATGCAGCCCTCACACTCCCTATCTCTCTGATGCAATGACAACAACTTACAACACACAGGGAGAGCCCTTGGTCTTGGCACCTCACTCCATCTTTGTGTCCTTCTAAGCATCTATGCTATGGATTCTCTACACTCACTCCTTCATTCTCACTCAAACTCACTTGTGCCCCTCATTGTAGGAAAAGAGAGCCCACAAAAAGAGGGAGAGGGCGAGGACAGGAGGGCCACTCTCAATAGCCCAGCTCACCACTGCAGAGGAGGTGGCCCTGGAGATCGTGGGAGTCGAGGAGGATGCGCAAGTGGGGGACGGACAGATGGGCACATCAGAGCAAGCTGGTGACAGAATAGTTCTTCATCTCTCAATGACATTGCATGAGTGACTGATCTTGATTCTAATGCTCTAACAGATTGACTAATGATCATCTGCACAATTCAATGTGCATGCTTCGTTTATCTCACATGTCTAACTCTTTCCTTTACTCCCCCACAGGACCATCGACAGCCACCCTCCCCACTGTCCAGGAGGAACAGCCTGAGCCCCCAGACTCCTCAGAGGAAGCTGCAACCTCTGAGGGCACAGCGTCAGCAGAATTAAGCGCACCCAGCACCAGCGCAGACACTCACACCTCGGTGGGACCTTCGGGACATAGAGTAGAGTTGTCACCTGGTGTATCACAGCTCACAAGTGAGCATTAGCAGATGGTGGAGACAGGGACAGCAGTGGAGAGTCCTCGTCAGAGGGCGCAGGACTCTCCCAGCTCGGCTCAGCTGCATGTGGACCCTGTGCCTCCGGGTCCATCCAGAAGAAGAGCGGTGCTGGAACTCCAGGAACAGGTGCAGGAGTCTCTGGCAGGTTTTGTCTCCAGGGTCGCTGCGAATATGGAGCGAATGGAGCAGTCCATTGCGAACATGAGCAGAGCCTTTGTGGAGGCATTGGCGCATGAACGCATCACCATGGAAAGGATGGCAACCTCCGTGGAAAGGATGGCTACCTCTATGGTAAGGCTGGCTACCGTAGAGGAGAGGATGGCTACCGTAGAGGAGAGGATGTCTAGGGCCATGGAGGAGCTTAGTCGCCAGGGTCTTGAAAACATGGTCATTGTTCAGAATAGACTGACATCTCTTGAGGAGCGATGGTCAGCTATTGAGCAGAGCAACCAGACCTTCATGGAGGTCCTCTGGAGTAGGACTTCCAGTGCAGAAACGGGTCCTCATGGCCCCCCTGAAGTGCAGCAAGGTGCTGTCAAGCCATTTGCTAGCTCTGAAGTGGGGCTGACCCATGAGAGAGATGTTGGTGGCAGACAACAAGGAAGTGGGGAGTCTTCTCCAAGCGCTTACACTTCCATGCCTCTGCAAAGCCCTCGGTCAGAGCCCCACCAGAGTCCGCACCCAACTGAGATCGGCGTCTCAGCCCCTGCACAGTCGCAGGAGCAGCAGACTGCTGCCGAGCCCTCACAGGCTCGCAACCCCAGAGGATGCCCGCCAAAGGTGTCGAGGCAGGAGCAGCAAGAAAGAGAGCAAGGTGCCTCCACATCTGCTGAAGCCACAGGGGAAGCCCCACGTAGGAGCATGCGTAAGAGGAAGATAAAGCATAAGTAGTCACAGGGGTAGTCACTTGGGTGTTCTGTTGTGTTTATTTTTGAAAAGCCATCCGTGACTTTGTGATAAAAAAACTTGATGGCAAACCGTTGAAGTTGTGGCCTGTGTCGTTTCGCAAATGGGACTTCCTCATTGAGTGCTCAGGGCGACTTGCAATTGTCAGTATGGTGGTCAGAGTGCTAGGAATCCGCAGGTTCTTGGCCAGTGTTGATGCTCTGTTAAGAAGGTGCGAGGCAAAAGTGTTTGATTGGGCAGGCTAAGCAAATCTGGCCAAGATGAGTGCGTCCCTTGCATCCCGGGCAGCAATGTGCTCGCGTGCTGCTGCCGCTGGTTGATGCGCCTCCACAAGCTGTTCGTTGTCGCTCTCCTCCTCCTCCTCATCCTCCTCCTCCTCCTCATCATTATCATCCTCATCTGAGGAGGCTTTGCGATGAGCCACATGTACCTCAGGCAGCTGCAAGCCATGATGCTGTGCCATGTTGTGAAGTGCACAGCAGACCACGACGATTCTGGAGACCCTGGCTGCTGAGTACTGCAGGGCTCCACCTGATCTATCAAGGCATCTGAATCGCATCTTCAGCAAGCCAATGGTCTGCTCGATTATGGATCTGGTGGAAATGTGGCTGGAGTTGTAGCGCTCCTCAGCTTCATTGTATGGCCTCCTCAACGGCATCATTAGCCATGTCTTCAGGGGATAGTCCTTGTCTCCAAGTAGCCAACTGAAAAGTTAGTCTGGCGGACTGAATAGCGGAGGCACACTAGACTGGCGCAGGATGAAGGAGTCATGGCAACTGCCAGGGTACTTGGTGCAAACATGCAAAATTTCCTTCTTGTGGTCACACACCAGCTGCACGTTGAGGGAGTGGAAGCCCTTGCGGTTGACAAAAATACCTGGATTGCGATGGGATGCCTTAAGGGCCACATGTGTGCAGTCAACGATACCCTGCACCCTTGGAAAGCCTGCCAGATTAGCGAATCCAACCGCACGCGCGGTGACACTTGCTTGATCCTTGGAGAAGTTGATGTAATTGTGCGCAATGGCAAAGAGGGCATCGGTTACCTGCGTGATGCAGGTGTGTGCGGCCGCCTGGGAGACGCCGCTGATGTCTGCTGTTGATCCCTGAAATGAGCCTGAGGCAAAAAGGTTTAGTGCGGCGGTGACTTTGACGGCCACTGGTAAGGTGTGTCCACCCGTTCCTCTGGGCTCCAGGTCTTGTTGCAGCATTGCGCAGATGTCACCCACTACCTCTCGCGAAAGTCTGAGCCTCCTTTGGCACTGCTGCTCAGTCATGTTGAGGTAGCTCATCCTCTGTCTGTAAACCCTGTTTTGGGGGTATCTCCTGCGGCGACGTGCTTCCATGCGCTTGCGCCTTCTGGCCTGTGCAGCTTCAGGTGGGTGAGCAGCAGCTTGGAGCTCCTGCTGTTGCTCCTGCAGTTGGTGCTGCTGTTGTTCAGGGTTCTGCTGCTGCCACGGCTGGCCTTCGTCTGAATCTGATGTCCAGGAGGAAAGGAAATAAATGGTTCCCATGCTTCTGGTATATACCTCAGTTGAGGAAGTGCTCAGTCAAGGTGGGGAGAGGGGTTTCCCAGGAGGTCACACTGGAGATGGGTCTCAGGCTCCAAACTTCCACAATGAGTAGGCCTGCTAAAAGTTCTCACAGACCTGAGAAAAGAAAGTTCTGCCACCTGCAAATGATCATTGTTGAAAAATCCTTTTTAATGGTGGAGCTGCAGCTGTTAGTAACCCATCCACTTGCAAGGCCGCCAGGATTAACTGGCGTGTTCCAGAGGAGACGTGCAGCATGGGGGAAATGTGTTAAAGTTAGAAAGGCCTCTCAAAGTGGGATTATAGAGGCAATTAAGTGCTTGTTAAGGGCCTTAAGGGCCAATCCCGCCTCTGGGAGGAGGGATGGAAACGGGGTCTGAAAGGCTGCTTTTTGGAAAATTGCTCGGAGGCGGGTTGGAGGCGGGATCGGAGCCGCCCGCCATTTTTTGCGATTTTCACAACTCACACGCCTCCAAACCTGCCTCCTCGGGCCTGGCAAAATCCAGCCCAATGTTTCAGATCAATGACCCTTCGTCAGAACTGGAAAAAGTTGGAGAAGTAACATGTTTTTAAGCAAGTGTAGGGGCAGGGAGAGGGGGGAGGGGAGGAAAGAACAAAAGGGAAGGTCTGTGATAGGACGGAAGGCAGGAGAGATTAAATAACAAAAGGGATGATGGTGCAAGGCAAAAGGAGATGGTAATGGGACAAGTTTAGAAACAAAAGATGACTCTAGATGAAGTGTAAATGGCAATGGCAGAATCATCAACAGCTGCCATGTGAGAGAGAGAAAAGAAAGGTTACGGGCAGAGGTTATGGTCTGAAATTTTTGAACTCAATGTTGAGTCCAGAAGGCTGTAGAGTGCCTAATCGAAAGGTGAGGTGCTGTTCCTCGAGCTTCATTGGAACAGTGTAAGAGGCCGAGGACAGAGAGATCAGAGGGGGAGTGGAGCGGAGAATTAAAGTGACAGGCGACCGGAAGCTCAGGGTCACCCTTACGGACTGAACGGAGGTGTTCCACAAAGCGGTCACCCAATCTGCGTTTGGTCTCCCCAATGTCGAGGAGTGTAGTCACTGTTGTAATGTGGGAAACGCGGTAGCCAATTTGCACACAGAAAGCTCCCACAAACAGCAATGCGATAATCTGTTTTTGTTTTGTGGATTGAGGGATAAATATTGGCCAGGACACCGGGGATAATTCCCCTGCTCTTCTTCAAAATAGTGCCGCGGGATCTTTACATTCACCTGAGAGAGCAGACAGGGCCTCGGTTTAACATCTCATCTGAAAGACAGCTCCTCCAACAGTGCAGCACTCCACTGGGAGCGTCAGCCTAGAGTTTTGTGCTTCAGACCCTGGAGTGGGACTTGAACCCACAACCTTCTGACTCCGAGGCGAGTGTGCTACCCACTGAGCCACACTTTACATTCTCTTAAGTACATGGAATTCAACTAGTAATCTCACAGCATTATCCGTCAATCCAAACATTGCATTGGGACAAAGTGGTACAGGCTTAAGCTACTGCAGTCTATTCCTCTTCGTTCAAAGTCGATAAACTCAAATTATCTGTCAATTTTTTTTCTCTAGGAAAATTACCTCCTGTGTTGCATTTAAATTGCTTAATTCGGATTACTGGATAATTCTTTGACTAAAGTTCCCTTTGAATTAGCAGCAGTAACCTGAATCCAATTTATTGATACATGAATGATTTGTAGCAGCAAATAGGTAAATACAATAATACAGAATGATAAAAGGATATGGCAAATTGTGAAATCGCCTGTCAGGTGTGAGTTTGCCTTTTTCATGTTTCAGGCTTTCTCTGGGTAATAATGAACACTCCAGAAAAACCTTTTGCAGCTTTTTCCTCCCAGTTCCTTGAAATGGGACAGATTCTGCACTTATCCTTTGGGAAACAGACTGGAGCCTTGAGGTGGATCCTTCAGGTAGGTCGTTGACCTCGGGAGCAAGTTGCCCTCAACCGCAGTCAGCGCGGAGTCACGGCAAGAGTTCTAAAGGGAGCTGGAAGAGTTCCTGATTGTGGTTAACTTCACTACGTATAGAAGGTAAGTGGGCATCGACAGAATGTATCGCCCAGTCACCACGGACTCCTAGAACGAGTTTGATCATCTTCAGGCGGGAGGGGTGGAGAAGAATTTCCCCGAGTTTTTTTCTAAATTGTCCTAAAGTTTTTTCTCTTTTTTTGCCTCTCCCAGGAGACTGCACGGCTGGGGGCGAGGCTGATGGGAGTGATGGTGTGTAGAAATTACATTGTGACTGTATGGGACAGGCTCGATGGACCAGCTAGACTTTTCCTGTCCTTTGTTTCATACCTTCGTATGTGGAATAGACGCGCCCTGACTACTAGAATTCTACGCGTCTGAATGGATATCCGCCACGGTGTCAGAACAGCTGAGCGTTGAAAGAGTCTCATGTTTAAGGCTGTGTCTATTTGCAACACCAGATTTCTGATTGGTCTCCTTGGAGGACAAGACACACCCAACACCAGATTTCTGATTGGTCTGCTTGGAGGACAAGACACACCCAGCAGTTTGTCTGAAATGTGTAATTTGATGCAGTCTTTCCAGACTACAGAATGTGGAAGTATAGATGGTATTGTGAAGATCCTCTGTTAATAGTATTCTGCAATTGTAATTATAGTTGTCCTTGGCTGGTAAAATAAAAGACTTCGAGGAAGAAATTCCCTATCTTATCTCCACTCGTTAGTACGGCGTAATGCGAGAAAGCGGCGGCAGCTGATGGCGGGTCCTGTGGCATTCTGCATTTTCGAAGTCCCGGTAGTGCTGCTGTTATGAAGTATCGCCCCGCAAAGAAAAATGGTGGAGTGGTCATGGCGAACTTCGACCCTAGCGCTGAGTTCGGTAAACCCAAGCAGACTGACAGAGGCACTGTCAACACCTCTTAAAGGGACACACACATCTTTCAGCTAAGTTTGTATTTAAGCTTTTGGACTGTATTTTTTTTGATTTTACTGAAGTAGTGACTTGCTGCAATAGATGTTAAGAAATTTGAAGTGTGTAGGGAGTGCTGCTGGACGCTTGCAATGCCTCGGATGATAAAGGAAGGCCTCTGAGAAGACAGAAAATGCTGCAAATACTCTGCAGGTCAGGCAATATCCGTGGAGTTAATGTTTCAGGTCAAGATGCTGCCTGACCTGCTGAGTATTTCCAGCATTTTATGCTGTCATTTCAGATTTATGGCATCCGCTCACAGAGGGAAGAGGAAGACGCAGGAGAGGAAGTAACAGAAGAGGAGGAAGCAGAAGAGGAGGAAGCAGAAGAGGAGGAAGCAGAAGAGGAGGAAGCAGAAGAGGAGGAAGCAGAAGGAAGGATGCAACCCAGACAGCCCCTTTGTGGCCGGGATATCCAGGATGGAATCATCCGCCTGCGGTCCCAGGGACCACAACCCCAATTCCCCTTTCAACATTAGTGCCACATCTTACCTTCCCTCTGTTACTGACCATCACAGTGTCCTCTTGGCCACGATGCTGAAATAAAAGCCACCACAAAGCAAACTTTCCAGTCCAACTTTATACATCTATTCATCCAATATGACATCAAGAAATCAACTCATCACCCTTATGCACTCTCTTAGTGACTGTCTTGTGTCTGCCTTTGCCTATCTTATTGATGTTACGCAGTGCTACCCCAGTGGCTGCAGCATGGCTGGTGGAAGGCTGCTGACTTTCAGTGGGGGACACTGAAAATGTCCTTGCTGGTCGACCTTGAGGACCTTCTCTGCCCAAGTTCCTGGCCGTCTCAACCCCCCCAGCTCCTGACCTACTGTCCCCGAGTTCCTGACCTCCCCCCATGTTACGGGCTACTCTCCTCCCCGCCCCCAAGCTCCTCTTTTCCCCCCGCCCCTTTGATCCCCTCTCCTCTCCCTGCCCCATCCGATCCCCTGACCTTCTCCACAGGGAGCCGAGGAAAGCGTGCCGATTGAGGCCGCAGGCGCCACAACGTCGGGTGCGCATGCGTGACTGGATTGGTGTGCAAATGGGCGACCGGATCGAGTGCGTATGCGCAGTACCAAACGGTGGCGCATGTGTAGAGGGACTCAGAATACCGTGGAAATAATCACTCCACATGTTTAATTCCTTTGAAAATAAGGCAGTCAATCCATCGCGATCAAAGGAACAATAGCACAGATTATCGTATTTTGGGGAAATGCAGTGGGGGTGAAACTGGGCTTGGGCGGGAGCGCAAAATGGGCGACAGTGAATTAGCAGCTTTTTTACACCCGCCCAATATTCTCTTCCACTGAAGTCAACAGAGAAGGAAGTGGGGCGGGGTGTGAAATGGCGATTGGCTATTCTCCTTTTGTTTGACCGCCAAGGACCAATTTCATCCTCAATATTATGAAGACTATTCCACAGAATGCGAATGAGAAGGTAAGCACATGTTGTTAAGAACCAATCCCCTCATTGCTTTCACATGTATCAGATGTGATTGGCACAAAGGGAACAGTGAAGACACACTCGTGTCCAACATCAGTTCACCAACCAAACTACTCGCAGAACTCCAGGCACACACAGTTATTGGCTGCGATAGGATACAGAACTTCACACTGCTGAGCGAACTATGCAACCTTCAGAGGGAAAGTAACTGGTGGCTCTAATTCAGGATGAAGTGCTTGGCTTCCTCCTTTGAAGTGCTGAATAATACATGCTGCTGGTGACTTTTATTTTTCATGAAAAATAAATCAAGATAATTTTTTTTAAAGTTTGTGAGTTTCTTTCTTAAATTTAACATTGTGGAAATGCAGAAATTTGTAAACCTGTGACTTATGCGCTGTAGAATAAAAAAGGTTACTTCAATCCGTTCCTTATCACATGTTCAACCCACAAGGACCACCAATTACACAGAGAGAGATAAACGCACGTGTTATTTCAACAATTCAATATTAATTTTATTAACGAATCTGACACTGGTTATACAAATAATGGGCAACAGTGATAGAAATTTAACCTGGAGAAAGGCATCATGACCTCGGAGTGATCGGATCCTCAATCTGGGAGCGATTTTATAGTTCAGGGGGTAGAGTTTTATTGTTGAGGTGGTAGAGTTTTATTGTTCAGGTGTTAGAGTTTTATTGTTCAGGGGGTAGAGTTTTATTGTTCAGGGTGTAGAGTTTTATTGTTCAGGGTGTAGAGTTTTATTGTTCAGGGGTAGAGTTTTATTGTTCAGGGGGTAGAGGATATTGTTCAGGGGGTAGAGTTTTATTGTTCAGGGTGTAGAGTTTTATTGTTCAGGGTGTAGAGTTTTATTGTTCAGGGGTAGAGTTTTATTGTTCAGGGTGTAGAGTTTTATTGTTCAGGGTGTAGAGTTTTATTGTTCAGGGGTAGAGTTTTATTGTTCAGAGGGTAGAGTTTTATTGTTCAGGGGGTAGAGTTTTATTGTTCAGGGTGTAGAGTTTTATTGTTCAGGGTGTAGAGTTTTATTGTTCAGGTGTTAGAGTTTTATTGTTCAGGGGTAGAGTTTTATTGTTCAGGGGGTAGAGTTTTATTGTTCAGGGGGTAGAGTTTTATTGTTCAGGGGGTAGAGTTTTATTGTTCAGGGGGTAGAGTTTTATTGTTCAGGGGTAGAGTTTTATTGTTCAATGGGTTGAGTTTTATTGTTCAGTGTGTAGAGTTTTATTGTTCAGGGGGTTGAGTTTTATTGTTCAGGGGCTCGTAGTCAGTCTGCCCCAGATCGGCACGCTGGAGTGAGGTACCAGCCGGCGTCAGATCCAGATCGTGATGAGAGGCACCTGGCGAGCCCAGAGATGTGCCTGGTACAATATCATCCCCTGGTGTCCCTCTATGTTTCGGCGGGCAGGGAGCCAGATCCCGCAATGACACAGTAGATTCCCGACCGTCACGATACCGAATATAGGCGTAGGTAGGGTTGACGTCAGTGAGCTCAACCTCATCTACCAGGGGGTCATTCTTAGACGCCCGAACATATCTTCGGAGTAGCACTGGTCCCGGTGCAGTCAGCCACGACGGGAGAGATATCCCATAGGATGAGCGACGCTGAAATCGGAAGAACCGTTCATGAGGCGTCGTATTTGTGGCGGTCGAAAGGAGGGACCGTGTGGAGTGTAATGCGTCTGGAAGTACTGCTTCCCATTGCTGGTTGGGTAGGCCCCAAGATCTCAAAGCCAGACGTACCGCATTCCAGATGATAGCGTTAAAACGCTCGACTTGCCCATTCCCGACCGGATGATAAGGCGTCGTTCTGCTGGCAGCAATACCCCGTTCCGAGAGATAGGCCTTGAGTTCTCCTGACATAAAAGAAGGGCCCCGATCCGAATGAACATAGGATGCCATGCCACAGAAAGCAAATACCTGCTCAAGGCAGCTGATAACCGTGGTCGTCAGCATATTGGGGCAGGGAAAGGCAAACGGAAAACGGGAATACTCATCGACCATGGTCAATAGATAAGTGTTGCGAGTTGAAGAGGGCAACGGCCCCTTAAAATCGATGCTAAGCCGTTGCATTGGCTGGGTCGCATGTATGAGTATACCACCCGAGGGGCGGAAAAACTGAGGTTTCAATTCCGCACAGACTCTGCAGTCCGAGCACATCTTCTTTACATCCCCGGCAGAGAATGGGAGATTTCGGGACCGCACGAAGTGTAGCATGCGAGTAACGCCCGGATGACACAACCCATCATGGATGTCTACGAGCGTAGAGGGCGCCATGGCGGAGCAGAATGCTCGTGTGAGGGTATCCGGAGCCACATTCTCCTTGCCAGGTCGATAGTGGATGGTGTAACCAAAAGAGGCCAATTCCAGCCGCCAAAGCTGGATTTTATTATTTTTAATTTTGGTCCGTTTTCGATTATCGAGCATGAAGGCGACCGATCGCTGGTCCGTGATTAAGGTAAAGTGCTGGCGAGCTAGGAGATGACTCCACTTTCGTACTGCCTCTATGATGGCTGTAGCTTCTTTCTCGACTGGAGGATAATGTAGCTCAGCCCCTTGAAAAGTCCTGGACAAAAATGCCACCGGACGACCTTCCTGATTCAGAGTGGCCGAGATCGCCACCTCCGAGGCATCACACTCAACAACAAAAGGAAGACTCTCATCGATGGAGTGAAGAGCTGCTTTCTCCAACTGTTTTTTCAGGAGGTTAAAGGCTGCAACAGCCGCTGTGTCTAGTGGGAATGTGCTGGCCTTCAGTAGAGGTTGGATTCGGTCCGAGAAGTTAGGAATCCATTTAGCATAGTATGCAAACAGGCTGAGGGCCCGGCGCAAGGAGGCCGGATTCTTGGGTGGCGGGAGTTCTTGGAGTGGGCGAAGCCTTTCAGGGTCAGGTTTAATGATGCCATTTCCCACACAATAGCCAAGGATGTTGATGGTTGGTTGTGACTCAATGGATTTAGCCGCATTTAATGTCAAATTACGGTGCTGGAGTGCATCCCAAAATCGTTGGAGATTGGCGTCATGTTCCCGCTGATTGCGACCTGCGACAGTAATATTGTCCAGATAAGGAAACGTATCCTTCAAGTCTTCCTGTTTGACCAGGTCATCCATTGCTCGCTGGAAGACAGCCACTCCATTAGTGACCCCAAAGGGGAGGCGACGAAATTGATACAGCCGTCCATTGGCTTCAAAGGCCGTATACTGCTTGTCTGAGACCTTCAAGGGTACCTGATGATAGGCACTTTTCAGATCATATGTTGAGAACACCGTGCACTCAGCCAGTTTATTAACCATATCATCGATGCGCGGCAATGGGTATGCGTCCAAGTCCGTATATTGATTGATGGTCTGTGAATAGTCAATGCACAGCCGTTTCTTGTGAGGTTGTAGAGGGTTCTTAACAATAACAACCTGGGCGCGCCATGGCGACGAACAAGACTCGATGATATCCTCTGCTAAAAGCCGAGAAAACTCAGCCGCAATAAAAGACTGGTCTTCCTGACTGAAACGTCGTGACTTTGTTATAATCGGTTTGCATCGAGGAGGGATACTGGTAAACAGTGAGGGTTCATCCAGTGAAGCTGCTGACAATGCACAGAACGGTAATCGAGGTCGTATATTAGAAATAGTGAGTTCAGGTTTGGATCCGCCGAACTCAATGGTGAGCTTCTTATGCTGCTTTTGAAAATCCAACCCTAAGATAAGATCACTACATAAGTCCTTGAGCACCGAAAGCCGGGTGGAGGGATACCTGTGACCATTAAATGTTATTTCAACCATACAAAAGCCAGAAATTCTGGTATTAAGTGATGACTGAGCCATCGCAATTGCCTGGTCCGATGGGAAAACATGTAGCTTTAACTCTGCAACAATCTGTTCCCTAATGAAACTATCAGTGCTACCTGAGTCAATTAAGGCATCTAAAGTATGTCCATTAATTGATGCTTTTGTAGCTGCATGGAATAGGTTCTGAGGACAAGCAGCTGTAATTGGTGTCGTTGCACAAAGAGTGGCTGAAACTCTAGGTGTGTTTCTTCGAGAGAAAACCCGAGAGGAAGCACGATAGATTTTAGCCGGAACATCTTGATAGGCCCTTACCAGGGCAGTTCGGTAGGACTTAGCTTGATAAGCCCTCGTAGAGGCTCTTGATAGGCAAACCTTTGCAAAATGACCCTTTTTGTTGCAATGATTGCAAAACGCATTGCGAGCAGAGCAGAATTTCCGAGGGTGAAACTCATCACCACAAAAGAAGCATTTCTTAGATTGCCAAGAGGCTGCCACAGTGGGGTCATCATCCTCTTCATCAGTGAAGTCATCAGATTGATCGTCAGGGATAAAGTCCTCCCTAATAGAGTTCACCTGTGGCCTCTTAAATTGCCTGACTGTAGTTAAGGCAGCAGACCGAGGTCTGGGCACTGTATAAAGGTCTGCATTTCTTTTTGCCAGATCAAGAGAGCAAGCCATGTCATAAGCTCTCTGAAGCTCAAGGGGTAGAAATTAGGTCGCGCCCCATTTGGGGCGCAAATATCGTCCGCGCGCAAATATTAGCGCCTGGCGCTAATTATCGGCACTGACAGGAAACTTCACTTTTACCGCCCCGGGAGGTGAGTGGAGCGCTAAATTAGGCGCTGCACACCTCTCTTAAGGCGCAAAGGCCTAGGAGTGAGGCGCTACCTCAGCGCACGAGCGCAGCGCAGCTGCTGCCAGTTAGCGAGGGAACACAGACACACTGGCGCCGGACACTTCTTAAAGCGGGGGGGGCCACTTGCTCCCCAGCCACACCCTGCTCATTGCAGCCTTGAATCTCAGCCTGGAGAGACCTGTAATCCATTTTGCTGCCAAGAATGGAGAGGGTGAGAGAACGCGCTCATCGCTTCACCGAGCGGGCCTTGGATGCTCTGGTTGACGCAGTGGAGCGCAGACGATGCATGCTGTTCCCAGAGAGTGGCAGGAGGCCTTTGCCACGCGAGTTCAGAAGAGTGTGGAGGGAGGTGGCTCAGAGCGTCTCCTCCAGGAGCATGGTGCCCAGGACCCATGTCCAGTGCCGCAAAAAGTTCAACGACCTCACTCGGGTCGTCAGGGTGAGTGGCTTTTTCTCAATACCTCTCCATCCCTCCATCTCAACCTCACTCTATGGCCAGAGGGTCTTAAAACCCCAATGCACAACACTCATCCAACACCTATGGCCCTTTCATCAAACACACACACACATTCCACACTTTGCATACAGTAAGGGCTATTCACCTATGGGAGGCACATCAGGCAAGACCATGGCTGCATATTGTAAGGGCTATTCACCTATGGGAGGCACATCAGGCAAGACCATGGCTGCATATTGTAAGGGCTATTCACCTATGGGAGGCACATCAGGCAAGACCATGGCTGTATATTGACTCAGATGCTGTCCTTTTTCTTGCAGGCTAAGCTGGCTCATAATCGGAGACAGCAGCAACGGACGGGTGGAGGGCGGCTTCAGCTGCAACCCCTCAGCGATCTGGAGGAGCGCGTCCACAGGATTGTGGCAAGCCGGGTGATCGGTCCCGTCGCCACTGGAGACGCCGACCCCGTTGTGGACAGCAATGGTAAGGTCATCACCTTTTTGTCCTCTGTCCTTCCACTTGTCCCTCACAATACCAGCCTTTGACACTTTCAATCCAACTTGCTAACTCGCTGCACTTATTCCTCCCTTACTGCCACCCTGTCCTCACGCTAAAGCCACTCTTGTACCTCCCTGCTTTCAGATGGTGATTCACCAGCTGAGGAGATGGTCCCTGAAGCTGCCACTGGGAGTGATGCTGCAGCTGAGGAGGAAGAGGAAGCCGGAGCATCAGTGCCACCCTCTCCCGAGGAAGCCCATGGCCACACTGGGAACACGCCTTCCCCGGAGGGGAGCAGGGGGGAAGGGGCTGATGATGGTGAAGTTCCAGGACCCAGCGGGCTGCAGCAACGCCATGGGGGGGGGAGGGAAGAACGGGGGAGCAGGGGGGAAGGGGCTGATGATGGTGAAGTTCCAGGACCCAGCGGGCTGCAGCAACGCCATGGGGGGGGGGGAGGGAAGAACGGGAGCCTTCTCCCCAGAGGGAGAGTATGCCAGACACTCCTAATGCAATGGACGCAGAGGAGGAGCGGATGATTGCAGAAATGAACAGCCAGGCGGTGGTCATGCACACTGAGCTCATGGGTGCAGTGGGAAGGGTGCCCGAATGCATTGAGTCACTGGCAAGGAGTGTGGAGCACTTCGCTGTAGCACAGGCGGATGCCACACTAAAGCTTACTGCTGCAATTCAGTCACTGGCTGCCAGGAACCCATCTGAGCCTGCTCTCATGCAGACTCAGATTGAGGCCACGCGAGCACTGACTGCTTCCATCCTCGATGGTTCGTGCACATGTCCCCGGGGCTGTCACCGCGCCGCAGCAGGCCAGCAATCTGTTCTCCGGCAAATTGCTCCGGATGCTGAAGTGCTGCCCCGTGGGAGTGCCAGTGTGTCGGGCGAGCAGGGAGTTGCTGTCCTCTCTCACGATGACAGCATTCCTGCTGCCAACACTGTCACTTCTCCACTGCACTTGCCACCGCCTGTAGGACAGACTGCTGCCGCCCATGCAGAGTTGGTGCAGTCTGCAGCCGGGCCCTCCAGGCCCAGAAGTGGTCGAGGCCGGCCTTCAGGGGCATCTGCAGTGTCAGGGTCTGACAAGCAGCAGCCTTCCACCAGCCTTGCTGCAGCCACTGAGGTCCCATTACGGAGGAGCAGTAGGGTTAGAAGGGGGGAAGTGCGCAAGGGAAGGAGATCACCCTCGAAGGGCAAAAAGTAGGAGGTGTGCCAAAATGCTGGTCATTTTTTTATTAAAGGCCGAGGTTCATGGCCCAACTTTTGTTTAGTGTTTTGGACATTATCTCCAGGTTGTGAGAACCAGTTATATTATTGACTGTTTTTTTGTGTTTATTTCTATGAGTTTGTCATGAGGAATTGACACACACAGAGTTTGTACAATAAATAAGTTTCTGTATTCAAAATATACATGGCTGGTGGTTGGAATTATTGGTGCCTTGGCCGGCTTAGGGGTTGCGTGCTGGGTTGATTCGTGTTTGTAGCACTGGCAGGGGCCCTAGAAGCGGCTTGCTATTAGTCGTTGACGGACGGCCCTTGCAGTTTGACCATTGTGGGCCGCCCTCCTGCCTTGGTGCTGCTGCTGATCATCGTCCTCGGCCTGTTCCTCCTCTTCCTCCTCCTCCTCTTGTGGTGCTGCAAGGCCTGGTGGCATTGGCTGCGTCCTGAGGATTGCCATGTTGTGCAACATGCAGCACACCACTACGAATTTGGAAACTTGCTCAGGCGAGTACTGCAGGGCTCCTCCGGAATGGTCCAGACAGCGGAATCGTTGTTTGAGCACGCCGATTGTGCGCTCAATAATGTTCCTCGTTGCTTGTTGGCTTTCCTGGTACCGCAGCTCAGCAGGGGTGTTTGGCGCACGGAGCGGTGTCATCAGCCAGGTGCTCAATGCGTACCCCTTGTCCCCCAGAAGCCAACCGACTGGCTGATGCGGTGCCTCGAAAATTTCTGCCACAGTACTCTGGCGCAGGATGAAAGCATCGTGGCAGCTGCCCAGATAGTGGGCATTGACAGCGAGAATCACCTGTCTGTGGTCACAGACCAACTGCACATTCAAGGAATGGAACCCCTTTCTGTTCCGGAACTCCTCTGCATTCTCTCGCGGAGCACGCAAAGCCACATGCGTGCAGTCAATGGCGCCCTGCACCATGGGGAAGCCCGCTACCCTCGCAAAGCCCATAGCACGGTCATGCTGCTTGTCTGGGGTCATAGGGAAGGAGATGAAGTCTCGTCTCCTTGTGAAGAGGGCATTGGTGACCTGCCGGATGCAGCGATGCACCGCAAACTGGGAGATATTGGCGAGGTCCCCAACAGCAGCTTGGAATGAGCCAGTGGCGTAGAAGTTCAAGGCCACTGTGACCTTCACTGCCACCGACAGAGACGTCCTGGACCTCAGCTGAGGCTGCAGATCTGGCTGCAGCAGGTGGCAGAGCTCAGTGACCACCTCCTTGCTGAATCGCAGCCTTCGCAAACACAGCTCCTCGGACATGTGGATGTAGGAGAGCTGTTCACGATATACCCTGGGAGGGTAAGCTCTCCTGTACATGCGCCTGATGGGCCTCCTCCGTCTGGCCATCATTGCCACTCTCTGTCTGCGTCTCACTCTGCTCCGATTGAGCTGGAGCAGGACGACGCCCCCAATCATTGCAGCCCCCATCTTCTCTTTGCCAGAAAAGTAATGAGGTACAGCAACGAAAGTAGCAGCAAAGTTAGGATGAACTAGGCAAAACTACCTCACAAAGCGTTGAGTCAATGTAGAAGTCTCTCTCTCTCTCTCTCCGAATCTCTCTCTCTCTCTCAGAACGAGTGGTGCATAAATGTCGACCACAGAAAAAGACAGGAAGAGGCCCCCTTTAAATAGCGCCCCCCCCAGCCCCACACCGATTGATAACGTTCCAGTCTTCCGGTCGTTGGAAGCGCCAGGCGGTAAGGCAGGGGGCGCCACTCAATTTCCGCTCCGGGGCGCCCCAAGGGCGTTGCACCACGGACTGACGTCACAATCTGCGCGCGCAGGTGGTCGCAGCGGTAAGTTTTAGCGCCGCCGCACAATCTCAAGTTAAGTTCTCGAGCGGCGCAAACAGCGCTGCGCCCGGGCGTTAGCGCCTTAACGCCCCATTAGCGCCCATTTAAGGCGCTAACGGGAGGCGCAACCAACTGAATTTTTACCCCCAAGTGTCTTACTTTCCAGTAGACGCTGGCGTATAAATGGGGAAGCAAGCCCGCAGATGAAAGCATCACGGATCATTTCTTCACGGTACAGCTCAGCTGAGGCCGCCTGAAAGTTACAGTCCATACTAAGTCTGCGAAGCTCTTGGAGGAATTTATCAATGGATTCCTCCGGCCCTTGTTGGGCTGTAGCTAGTAGATGTCTGGCATAGACCTCATTCGGTGTCTTAGTATATAGTCTTTTAAGCGTCCGAATTGCCTCCTCGTAACTGCCCCATTCCTCCACATACTGAAATACATTCGGGGTGACACAGTTGATGAGTATCCGCAACTTTGAGTCATCATCAGCCTTGCAATATTCGAGAAAATTGTTAAACGTGCGATACCAGTGTTTCCACACCTTACCGGCTGCTGGGGTGTTTGGGTCCAAGTCAAGACGCGATGGTTTAAGGATGTTTTCCATGATGGGTGATTCCCTGGATCCTTAGTTCCGAGTTCGTCCAAAAAGTTTGAGTGCGAAGTTTTTCAAAGTTGATTAAATTGTCGTAAGAATGAGCCTTACGCGTGGTGAACTTAAAGTAAGCTTTAATCAACTAAAAAGGTGCTACATACAAAAGAGGTCTTACTCTATGCCTCTCCAGGATCCAACTGATCAGTCCAGTATTTATTCTGGACTAATCACAGGAAGTGATGCAATAAAGTTCGAGTCACAGGAAGCTGTATTGTGTTACCACACAGCGGGTAGAGTTTTATTGTTCATGGGGTAGAGTTTTATTGTTCAGGTGGTAGATTTTTATAGTTCAGGGGGTAGAGTTTTATTGTTCAGGGGGTAGAGTTTTTTAATTCAGGTGGTAGAATTTTATTGTTCATGGGTAGAGTTTTATTATTCAGTGGGTAGTGTTTTATTGTTCAGGGTGTAGAGTTTTATTGTTCAGGGGGTAGAGTTTTATTGTTCAGGGGTAGAGTTTTATAGTTCAGGGTTTAGAGTTTTATAGTTCGGGGGTAGTGTTTTATTGTTCAGGGGTAGAGTTTTATTGTTCAGGGGGTAGAGTTTTAGGGGGAGAAATTCAGTATCGCCCCATTTGGGGCGCAATTATCGGCCGGGCGCAAAGATTAGCGCCTGGCGCTAATTATCGCCACCGACTGCAAACTTGACTTTTATCGCCCCTGGAGGTGATTGGAGCGCTAAATCAGGCGCTTCACACCTGTCTTAAGGCGCAAAGTCCGAGGAGCGAGGCGCTACCTCAGAGCGCTGGCGAAGCTCGTGTAATGTCAGTCAGCAATGGAACACACACACAATGGCACGGGCCAGTTCTTAAAGGGGATGCTTAATCTTGCTTTCCATCCACATCCTGTCATTGCAGCCTTGAATCTCTGCCTGGAGAGACCTGCACATCAAATCTGCTGGAAAGAACAATGGAGAGTACCAGGCAAAGAGCTCTGAGTACAGCCCCCACAGTCTCTTCTAAATCGATACAAGGAATGGCAAATCAAAATGAACCTGCAAAGTGCTGCTCAGTACCCAAAACTCCTTCACACAGCGTTGAATCTCTCCAGAAGTCTCTCCCTCTCTCTCTCAGAATGCGTAGTTCAAAAATGGCACCAACAATAAAAGGCAGGAAGCGGTCACCTTTAAATAGCGCTCCCCCTTTCCCTTCATGACTGCAGAACGCTCCCCTCAACCTGTCGTTGCTTGCGTCAGGCGGTAAGGCAAGGGGCGCCACTCAATATCCGCTCCGGGGCGATACCGGGGCGTTGCGCACTCGACAGACGTCACGATCTGCCGGCGCAGGAGATCGTGGTGGTAGTGTTTAGCGCCACCGCAAAATGTCTAGTCAATTTCGTGAGCGGCGCAAACGTCGCCGCGCCTGGGCGCTAAATGCTTTGCGCCCCATTAGCACCCTCTTAAGGCGCTAACGGGAGGCGCAAACAACTGAATTTTTCACCCTTATTGCTCAGGGTGTAGATTTTTATTGTTCAGGGGGTAGAGTTTTATTGTTCAGGGGTAGAGTTTTATTGTTCAGGGGTAGAGTTTTATTGTTCAGGGGTAGAGTTTTATTGTTCAGGGGGTAGAGTTTTATTGTTCAGGGGTAGAGTTTTGTTGTTCAGGGGGTAGAGTTTTATTGTTCAGGGGGTAGAGTTTTATTGTTCAGGGGGTAGAGTTTTATTGTTCAGGGGGTAGAGTTTTATTGTTCAGGGGGTAGAGTTTTATTGTTCAGGGGTAGAGTTTTATTGTTCAGGGGGTAGAGATTTATTGTTCAGGGGGTAGAGTTTTATTGTTCAGGGGGTAGAGTTTTATTGTTCAGGGGGTAGAGTTTTATTGTTCAGGGTTAGAGTTTTATTGTTCAGGGGGTAGAGTTTTATTGTTCAGGGGCAGAGTTTCATAGTTCAGGGGTAGAGTTTTATTGTTCAGGGGTAGAGTTTTATTGTTCAGGGGGTAGAGTTTTAATTTTCAAGGGGTAGAGGTTTATTGTTCAGGGTTTAGAGCTTTATTGTTCAGGGGGTAGAGTTTTATTGTTCAGGGGGTAGAGTTTTATTGTTCCGGAGGTTGAGTTTTATTGTTGAGGTGGTAGAGTTTTATAGTTCAGGGTTTGAGTTTTATTGTTCAGGGGGTAGAGTTTTATTGTTCAGGGGGTAGAGTTTTATTGTTCAGGGGGTAGAGTTTTATTGTTCAGGGGGTAGAGTTTTATTGTTCAGTGGGTAGAGTTTTATTGTTCAGAGGGTAGAGTTTTATTGTTCAGGGGGTAGTGTTTTATTGTTCAGGGGTTAGAGTTTTCTTGTTCAGGGGTTTAGAGTTTTCTTGTTCAGGGGGTAGAGTTTTATTGTTGAGGGGGTAGAGTTTTATTGTTCAGGGGTAGAGTTTTATTGTTCAGGGGTAGAGTTTTATTGTTCAGGGGTAGAGTTTTATTGTTCAGGGGGTAGAGTTTTATTGTTCAGGGGTTAGAGTTTTATTGTTCAGGGGGTAGAGTTTTATTGTTCAGGGGGTAGAGTTTTATTGTTCAGGGGGTAGAGTTTTATTGTTCAGGGGTTAGAGTTTTATTGTTCAGGGGGTAGAGTTTTATTGTTCAGGGGGTAGAGTTTTATTGTTCAGGGGGTAGAGTTTATTGTTCAGGGGTAGAGTTTTATTGTTCAGGGGTTAGAGTTTTATTGTTCAGGGTGTAGAGTTTTATTGTTCAGGGGGTAGAGTTTTATTGTTCAGGGGGTAGAGTTTTATTGTTCAGGGGGTAGAGTTTTATTGTTCAGGGGGTAGAGTTTTATTGTTCAGGGGGTAGAGTTTTATTGTTCAGGGGGTAGAGTTTTATTGTTCAGGGGGTAGAGTTTTATTGTTCAGGGGGTAGAGTTTTATTGTTCAGGGGTAGAGTTTTATTGTTCAGGGGGTAGAGTTTATTGTTCAGCAGGTAGAGTTTTATTGTTCAGGGGGTAGAGTTTTATTGTTCAGGGTGTAGAGTTTATTGTTCAGCGGGTAGAGTTTTATTGTTCAGGGGGTAGAGTTTATTGTTCAGCGGGTAAAGTTTTATTGTTCAGGGGGTAGAGTTTTATTGTTCAGGGGGTAGAGTTTTATTGTTCAGGGGGTAGAGTTTTATTGTTCAGGGGGTAGAGTTTTATTGTTCAGGGGGTAGAGTTTATTGTTCAGGGGGTAGAGTTTTATTGTTCAGGGGGAAGAGTTTTTTAGTTCAGGGGATGAGTTTTATTGTTCAGGGGATGAGTTTTATTGTTCAGGAGTCGTGTTTTATTGTTCAGGGGGAAGAGTTTTATTGTTCTGGGGGCAGAGTTTTATAGTTCAGGGGTAGAGTTTTATTGTTCAGGGGGCAGAGTTTTATTGTTCAATGGGTATAGTTTTATTGTTCTGGGGGTAGAGTTTTTTTATTCAGGGGGTAGAGTTTTATTGTTCAGGGTGTAGAGTTTTATTGTTCAGGGTTAGAGATTTATTGTTCAGGGGGTAGAGTTTTATTGTTCAGGGGCAGAGTTTCATAGTTCAGGGGTAGAGTTTTATTGTTCAGGGGGTAAAGTTTTATTGTTCAGGGTTAGAGTTTTATTGTTCAGGGGGTAGAGTTTTATTGTTCAGGGGCAGAGTTTCATAGTTCAGGGGTAGAGTTTTATTGTTCAGGGTGTAGAGTTTTATTGTTGAGGGGGTAGAGTTTTATTGTTCAGGGGGTAGAGTTTTATTGTTCAGGGGGTAGAGTTTTATTGTTCAGGGGTAGAGTTTTATAGTTCAGGGGTAGAGTTTTATTGTTCAGGGTTAGAGTTTTATTGTTCAGGGGGTAGAGTTTTATTGTTCAGGGTTAGAGTTTTATTGTTCAGGGGCAGAGTTTCATAGTTCAGTGGTAGAGTTTTATTGTTGAGGGGGTAGAGTTTTATTGTTCAGGGGTAAAGTTTTACAGTTTTTGTGTAGAGTTTTATTGTTTAGGGGGTAGAGTTTTATTGTTCAGGGTTTAGAGCTTTATTTTTCAGGGGGTAGAGGTTTATTGTTCAGGGGGTAGAGTTTTATTGTTCAGGGGCAGAGTTTCATAGTTCAGGTGGTAGAGTTTTATTGTTCAGGGTGTAGAGTTTATTGTTCAGCGGGTAGAGTTTTATTGTTCAGGGGGTAGCGTTTTATCGTTCAGCGGCTAGAGTTTTATTGTTCAGGGTGTAGAGTTTATTGTTCAGCGGGTAGAGTTTTATTGTTCAGGGGGTAGAGTTTATTGTTCAGCGGGTAGAGTTTTATTGTTCAGGGGGTAGAGATTTTTAGTTCAGGGGATGAGTTTTATTGTTCTGGGGGCAGAGTTTTATTGTTCAATGGGTATAGTTTTATTTTTAAGGGGGTAGAGTTTTATAGTTCAGGGGGCAGAGTTTTATTGTTCAATGGGTATAGTTTTATTTTTAAGGGGGTAGAGTTTTATAGTTCAGTGGTAGAGTTTTATAGTTCAGGGGGCAGAGTTTTATTGTTCAGGGGTAGAGTTTTATTGTTCAGAGGGTAGAGTTTTATTGTTCAGGGGGTAGAGTTTTTTTGTTCAGGGGGTAGATTTTTATTGTTCAGGGGGTAGAGTTTTATTGTTCAGGGGGTAGAGTTTTATTGTTCAGGGGGTAGAGTTTTATTGTTCAGGGGGTAGAGTTTTATTGTTCAGGGGGTAGAGTTTTATTGTTCAGGGGGTAGAGTTTTATTGTTCAGGGGGTAGAGTTTTATTGTTCAGGGAGTAGAGTTTTATTGTTCAGGGCTCGAGTTTTATTTTTGAGGGGGTAGAGTTTTATTGTTCCGGGGTCGAGTTTTATTGTTGAGGGGGTAGAGTTTTATTGTTCAGAGGGTAGAGTTTTAATTTTCAGGGGGTAGAGTTTTATTGTTCAGGGGGTAGAGTTTTATTGTTCAGGGTGTGGAGTTTTGTTGTTCAGTGGCAGAGTTTTATTGTTCAATGGGTATAGTTTTATTGTTAAGGGGGTAGAGTTTTATAGTTCAGGGTTTAGAGTTTTATTGTGCAGGTGGTAAAGTTTTATTGTTCCGGAGGTTGAGTTTTATTTTTGAGGTGGTAGAGTTTTATTGTTCAGGGGTAGAGTTTTTTTGTTCAGGGGGTAGAGTTTTATTGTTCAATGGGTATAGTTTTATTGTTAAGGGGGTAGAGTTTTATAGTTCAGGGGGTAGAGTTTTATTGTTCAGGGGGCAGAGTTTTATTGTTCAATGGGTATAGTTTTATTGTTAAGGGGGTAGAGTTTTATAGTTCAGGGGGTAGAGTTTTATTGTTCAGGGGGCAGAGTTTTATTGTTCAATGGGTATAGGTTTATTGTTCAGGGGGTAGAGTTTTATATTTCAGGGGGTAGAGTTTTATCGTTCAGGGGGTAGATTTTTATCGTTCAGGGGGTAGAGTTTTATTGTTCAGGGTGTCGTGTTTTTTAATTCAGGGGGTAGAGTTTTATTGTTGAGTGTGTAGAGTTTTATTGTTCAGGGGTCAAGTTTTATTGTTGAAGGGGTAGAGTTTTATTGTTCAGGGTGTAGAGTTTTATTGTTCAGGGGGTAGAGTTTTATTGTTCAGGGTTTAGAGTTTTATTGTTCAGGGGGTAGAGTTTTATTGTTCAGGGGGTAGAGTTTTATTGTTCAGGGGTAGAGTTTTATATTTCAGGGGGTAGATTTTTATCGTTCAGGGGGTAGAGTTTTATTGTTGAGGGGGTAGAGTTTTATTGTTCAGGGGTAAAGTTTTACAGTTTTTGTGTAGAGTTTTATTGTTCAGGGGGTAGAGTTTTATTGTTCAGGGGGTAGAGTTTTAATTTTCAAGGGGTAGAGGTTTATTGTTCAGGGTTTAGAGCTTTATTGTTCAGGGGGTAGAGTTTTATTGTTCAGGGGGTAGAGTTTTATTGTTCCGGAGGTTGAGTTTTATTGTTGAGGTGGTAGAGTTTTATAGTTCAGGGTTTGGAGTTTTATTGTTCAGGGGGTAGAGTTTTATTGTTCAGTGGGTAGAGTTTTATTGTTCAGAGGGTAGAGTTTTATTGTTCAGGGGGTAGTGTTTTATTGTTCAGGGGTTTAGAGTTTTCTTGTTCAGGGGTTTAGAGTTTTATTGTTCAGGGGGTAGAGTTTTATTGTTCAGGGGTAGAGTTTTATTGTTGAGGGGGTAGAGTTTTATTGTTCAGGGTGTAGAGTTTATTGTTCAGCAGGTAGAGTTTTATTGTTCAGGGGGTAGAGTTTTATTGTTCAGGGTGTAGAGTTTATTGTTCAGCAGGTAGAGTTTTATTGTTCAGGGGGTAGAGTTTTATTGTTCAGGGGGTAGAGTTTTATTGTTCAGGGTGTCGAGTTTTATTGTTCAGGAGTAGAGTTTTATTGTTCAGGGGGTAGAGTTTTATTGTTCAGGGTGTAGAGTTTATTGTTCAGCAGGTAGAGTTTTATTGTTCAGGGGGTAGAGTTTTATTGTTCAGGGTGTAGAGTTTATTGTTCAGCGGGTAGAGTTTTATTGTTCAGGGGGTAGAGTTTATTGTTCAGCGGGTAAAGTGTTATTGTTCAGGGGGTAGAGTTTTATTGTTCAGGGGGCAGAGTTTTTTAGTTCAGGGGATGAGTTTTATTGTTCAGGGGATGAGTTTTATTGTTCAGGAGTAGTGTTTTATTGTTCAGGGTGTAGAGTTTTATTGTTCTGGGGGCAGAGTTTTATTGTTCAATGGGTATAGTTTTATTATTAAGGGGGTAGAGTTTTATAGTTCAGTGGTAGAGTTTTATAGTTCATGGGGTAGAGTTTTATTGTTCAGGGGGTAGAGTTTTATTGTTCAGGGGTAGAGTTTTATTGTTGAGGGGGTAGAGTTTTATTGTTCAGGGGGTAGAGTTTTATTGTTCAGGGGGTAGAGTTTTATTGTTCAGGGTGAAGAGTTTTATTGTTCAGGAGTAGAGTTTTATTGTTCAGGGGGTAGAGTTTTATTGTTCAGGCTGTAGAGTTTATTGTTCAGCAGGTAGAGTTTTATTGTTCAGGGGGTAGAGTTTTATTGTTCAGGGTGTAGAGTTTATTGTTCAGCGGGTAGAGTTTTATAGTTCAGGGGGTAGAGTTTTATCGTTCAGGGGTAGATTTTTATCGTTCAGGGGGTAGAGTTTTATTGTTCAGGGAGTAGAGTTTTATTGTTCAGGGGTCGAGTTTTATTGTTGAGGGGGTAGAGTTTTATTGTTCAGGGGGTAGAGTTTCATTGTTCAGGGTTTAGAGCTTTATTGTTCAGAGGGTAGAGTTTTAATTTTCAGGGGGTAGAGGTTTATTGTTCAGGGGGTAGAGTTTCATTGTTCAGGGTTTAGAGCTTTATTGTTCAGGGGGTAGAGTTTTATTGTTCAGGGTTTAGAGCTTTATTGTTCAGGGGGTAGAGTTTTATTGTTCAGAGGGTAGAGTTTTATTGTTCAGGGTGTTGAGTTTTATTGTTCAGGGGTAGAGTTTTATTGTTCAGGGTGTGGAGTTTTATTGTTCAGCGGCAGAGTTTTATAGTTCAGGGTTTAGAGTTTTATTGCGCAGGTGGTAAAGTTTTATTGTTCCGGAGGTTGAGTTTTATTGTTCAATGGGTATAGTTTTATTGTTAAGGGGGTAGAGTTTTATTGTTCAGGGGGTAGAGTTTTATTGTTCAATGGGTATAGTTTTATTGTTAAGGGGGTAGAGTTTTATAGTTCATGGTAGAGTTTTATAGTTCAGTGGTAGAGTTTTATTGTTCAGGGGGTAGTGTTTTATTGTTCAGGGGTTTAGAGTTTTCTTGTTCAGGGGTTTAGAGTTTTATTGTTCAGGGGGTAGAGTTTTATTGTTCAGAGGGTAGAGTTTTATTGTTCAGGGGTTTAGAGTTTTCTTGTTCAAGGGTTTAGAGTTTAATTGTTCAGGGGTTTAGAGTTTTATTGTTCAGGGGTAGAGTTTTATTGTTCAGGGGTAGAGTTTTATTGTTCAGGGGTTAGAGTTTTATTGTTCAGGGGGTAGAGTTTTATTGTTCAGGGGTAGAGTTTTATTGTTCAGAGGGTAGAGTTTTATTGTTCAGGGGGTAGAGTTTTATTGTTCAGGGGGTAGAGTTTTATTGTTCAGGGGGTAGAGTTTTATTGTTCAGGGGGTAGAGTTTTATTGTTCAGGGGGTAGAGTTTTATTGTTCAGGGGGTAGAGTTTTATTGTTCAGGGGGTAGAGTTTTATTGTTCAGGGGGTAGAGTTTTATTGTTCAGGGGGTAGAGTTTTATTGTTCAGGGGGTAGAGTTTTATTGTTCAGAGGGTAGAGTTTTATTGTTCAGGGGGTAGAGTTTTATTGTTCAGGGGGTAGAGTTTTATTGTTCAGGGGGTAGAGTTTTATTGTTCAGGGGGTAGAGTTTTATTGTTCAGGGGGTAGAGTTTTATTGTTCAGGGGGTAGAGTTTTATTGTTCAGGGGGTAGAGTTTTATTGTTCAGGGGGTAGAGTTTTATTGTTCAGGGGGTAGAGTTTTATTGTTCAGGGGGTAGAGTTTTATTGTTCAGGGGGTAGAGTTTTATTGTTCAGGGGGTAGAGTTTTATTGTTCAGGGGGTAGAGTTTTATTGTTCAGGGGGTAGAGTTTTATTGTTCAGGGGGTAGAGTTTTATTGTTCAGGGGTAGAGTTTTATTGTTCAGGGGTAGAGTTTTATTGTTCAGGGGGTAGAGTTTTATTGTTCAGGGGGTAGAGTTTTATTGTTCAGGGGGTAGAGTTTTATTGTTCAGGGGTAGAGTTTTATTGTTCAGGGGGTAGAGTTTTATTGTTCAGGGGGTAGAGTTTTATTGTTCAGGGGGTAGAGTTTTATTGTTCAGGGGGTAGAGTTTTATTGTTCAGGGGGTAGAGTTTTATTGTTCAGGGGTAGAGTTTTATTGTTCAGGGGGTAGAGTTTTATTGTTCAGGGGGTAGAGTTTTATTGTTCAGGGGGTAGAGTTTTATTGTTCAGGGGTAGAGTTTTATTGTTCAGGGGGTAGAGTTTTATTGTTCAGGGGGTAGAGTTTTATTGTTCAGGGGGTAGAGTTTTATTGTTCAGGGGTAGAGTTTTATTGTTCAGGGGGTAGAGTTTTATTGTTCAGGGGGTAGAGTTTTATTGTTCAGGGGGTAGAGTTTTATTGTTCAGGGGTAGAGTTTTATTGTTCAGGGGGTAGAGTTTTATTGTTCAGGGGTAGAGTTTTATTGTTCAGGGGGTAGAGTTTTATTGTTCAGGGGTAGAGTTTTATTGTTCAGGGGGTAGAGTTTTATTGTTCAGGGGGTAGAGTTTTATTGTTCAGGGGGTAGAGTTTTATTGTTCAGGGGTAGAGTTTTATTGTTCAGGGGTAGAGTTTTATTGTTCAGGGGTAGAGTTTTATTGTTCAGGGGTAGAGTTTTATTGTTCAGGGGGTAGAGTTTTATTGTTCAGGGGGTAGAGTTTTATTGTTCAGGGGTAGAGTTTTATTGTTCAGGGGTAGAGTTTTATTGTTCAGGGGTAGAGTTTTATTGTTCAGGGGGTAGAGTTTTATTGTTCAGGGGGTAGAGTTTTATTGTTCAGGGGTAGAGTTTTATTGTTCAGGGGTAGAGTTTTATTGTTCAGGGGGTAGAGTTTTATTGTTCAGGGGGTAGAGTTTTATTGTTCAGGGGGTAGAGTTTTATTGTTCAGGGGGTAGAGTTTTATTGTTCAGGGGGTAGAGTTTTATTGTTCAGGGGTAGAGTTTTATTGTTCAGGGGTAGAGTTTTATTGTTCAGGGGGTAGAGTTTTATTGTTCAGGGGGTAGAGTTTTATTGTTCAGGGGGTAGAGTTTTATTGTTCAGGGGGTAGAGTTTTATTGTTCAGGGGGTAGAGTTTTATTGTTCAGGGGTAGAGTTTTATTGTTCAGGGGTAGAGTTTTATTGTTCAGGGGGTAGAGTTTTATTGTTCAGGGGGTAGAGTTTTATTGTTCAGGGGGTAGAGTTTTATTGTTCAGGGGTAGAGTTTTATTGTTCAGGGGTAGAGTTTTATTGTTCAGGGGTAGAGTTTTATTGTTCAGGGGGTAGAGTTTTATTGTTCAGGGGGTAGAGTTTTATTGTTCAGGGGGTAGAGTTTTATTGTTCAGGGGGTAGAGTTTTATTGTTCAGGGGGTAGAGTTTTATTGTTCAGGGGGTAGAGTTTTATTGTTCAGGGGTAGAGTTTTATTGTTCAGGGGGTAGAGTTTTATTGTTCAGGGGTAGAGTTTTATTGTTCAGGGGGTAGAGTTTTATTGTTCAGGGGGTAGAGTTTTATTGTTCAGGGGGTAGAGTTTTATTGTTCAGGGGGTAGAGTTTTATTGTTCAGGGGGTAGAGTTTTATTGTTCAGGGGTAGAGTTTTATTGTTCAGGGGGTAGAGTTTTATTGTTCAGGGGGTAGAGTTTTATTGTTCAGGGGGTAGAGTTTATTGTTCAGCGGGTAGAGTTTTATTGTTCAGGGGGTAGAGTTTTATTGTTCAGGGGTAGAGTTTTATTGTTCAGGGGGTAGAGTTTTATTGTTCAGGGGTAGAGTTTTATTGTTCAGGGGGTAGAGTTTTATTGTTCAGGGGGTAGAGTTTTATTGTTCAGGGGGTAGAGTTTTATTGTTCAGGGGGTAGAGTTTTATTGTTCAGGGGGTAGAGTTTTATTGTTCAGGGGGTAGAGTTTTATTGTTCAGGGGGTAGAGTTTTATTGTTCAGGGGGTAGAGTTTTATTGTTCAGGGGGTAGAGTTTTATTGTTCAGGGGTAGAGTTTTATTGTTCAGGGGTAGAGTTTTATTGTTCAGGGGTAGAGTTTTATTGTTCAGGGGGTAGAGTTTTATTGTTCAGGGGTAGAGTTTTATTGTTCAGGGGGTAGAGTTTTATTGTTCAGGGGTAGAGTTTTATTGTTCAGGGGGTAGAGTTTTATTGTTCAGGGGGTAGAGTTTTATTGTTCAGGGTGTAGAGTTTTATTGTTCAGGGGTAGAGTTTTATTGTTCAGGGGGTAGAGTTTTATTGTTCAGGGGCAGAGTTTCATAGTTCAGGGGTAGAGTTTTATTGTTCAGGGGGTAGAGTTTTATTGTTCAGGGGGTAAAGTTTTATTGTTCAGGGTTAGAGTTTTATTGTTCAGGGGGTAGAGTTTTATTGTTCAGGGGCAGAGTTTCATAGTTCAGGGGTAGAGTTTTATTGTTCAGGGTTAGAGTTTTATTGTTCAGGGGGTAGAGTTTTATTGTTCAGGGGCAGAGTTTCATAGTTCAGGGGTAGAGTTTTATTGTTCAGGGTTAGAGTTTTATTGTTCAGGGGGTAGAGTTTTATTGTTCAGGGGCAGAGTTTCATAGTTCAGGGGTAGAGTTTTATTGTTCAGGGTCAGAGTTTTATTGTTGAGGGGGTAGAGTTTTATTGTTCAGGGGTAAAGTTTTACAGTTTTTGTGTAGAGTTTTATTGTTCAGGGGGTAGAGTTTTATTGTTTAGGGGGTAGAGTTTTATTGTTCAGGGTTTAGAGCTTTATTTTTCAGGGGGTAGAGGTTTATTGTTCAGGGGGTAGAGTTTTATTGTTCAGGGGCAGAGTTTTACAGTTTTTGTGTAGAGTTTTATTGTTCAGGGGTAGAGTTTTATTGTTCAGGGGGTAGAGTTTTATTGTTCAGGGGGTAGAGTTTTATAGTTCAGGTGGTAGAGTTTTATTGTTCAGGGTGTAGAGTTTATTGTTCAGCGGGTAGAGTTTTATTGTTCAGGGGGTAGCGTTTTATCGTTCAGCGGCTAGAGTTTTATTGTTCAGGGTGTAGAGTTTATTGTTCAGCGGGTAGAGTTTTATTGTTCAGGGGGTAGAGTTTATTGTTCAGCGGGTAGAGTTTTATTGTTCAGGGGGTAGAGATTTTTAGTTCAGGGGATGAGTTTTATTGTTCTGGGGGCAGAGTTTTATAGTTCAGGGGTAGAGTTTTATTGTTCAGGGGGCAGAGTTTTATTGTTCAATGGGTATAGTTTTATTTTTAAGGGGGTAGAGTTTTATAGTTCAGTGGTAGAGTTTTATAGTTCAGGGGGCAGAGTTTTATTGTTCAGGGGGTAGAGTTTTTTTGTTCAGGGGTAGAGTTTTATTGTTCAGGGGGTAGAGTTTTATTGTTCAGGGGTAGAGTTTTATTGTTCAGGGGTCGAGTTTTATTTTTGAGGGGGTAGAGTTTTATTGTTCCGGGGTCGAGTTTTATTGTTGAGGGGGTAGAGTTTTATTGTTCAGAGGGTAGAGTTTTAATTTTCAGGGGGTAGAGGTTTATTGTTCAGGGTTTAGAGCTTTATTGTTAAGGGGGTAGAGGTTTATTGTTCAGGGTTTAGAGCTTTATTGTTAAGGGGGTAAAGTTTTATTGTTCAGGGGTAGAGTTTTTTTGTTCAGGGGGTAGAGTTTTATTGTTCAATGGGTATAGTTTTATTGTTAAGGGGGTAGAGTTTTATAGTTCAGGGGGTAGAGTTTTATTGTTCAGGGGGTAGAGTTTTATTGTTCAATGGGTATAGGTTTATTGTTCAGGGGGTAGAGTTTTATTGTTCAGGGGGTAGAGTTTTATTGTTCAGGGGGTAGAGTTTTATTGTTCAGGGGGTAGAGTTTTATTGTTCAGGGGGTAGAGTTTTATTGTTCAGGGTGTAGAGTTTTTTAATTCAGGGGGTAGAGTTTTATTGTTCAGGGGGTAGAGTTTTATTGTTCAGGGGTAGAGTTTTATTGTTGCAGGGGTAGAGTTTTATTGTTCAGGGTGTAGAGTTTTATTGTTCAGGGGGTAGAGTTTTATTGTTCAGGGTTAGAGTTTATTGTTCAGGGGGTAGAGTTTTATTGTTCAGGGGGTAGAGTTTTATTGTTCAGGGGTAGAGTTTTATTGTTCAGGGGGTAGAGTTTTATTGTTCAGGGGGTAGAGTTTTATTGTTGAGGGGGTAGAGTTTTATTGTTCAGGGGGTAGAGTTTTACAGTTTAGGGGTAGAGTTTTATTGTTCAGGGGGTAGAGTTTTATTGTTCAGGGGGTAGAGTTTTATTGTTCAGGGGTAGAGTTTTATTGTTCAGGGTTTAGAGCTTTATTGTTCAGGGGGTAGAGTTTTATTGTTCAGGGGGTAGAGTTTTATTGTTCCGGAGGTTGAGTTTTATTGTTGAGGTGGTAGAGTTTTATAGTTCAGGGTTTGGAGTTTTATTGTTCAGGGGGTAGAGTTTTATTGTTCAGTGGGTAGAGTTTTATTGTTCAGAGGGTAGAGTTTTATTGTTCAGGGGGTAGTGTTTTATTGTTCAGGGGTTTAGAGTTTTCTTGTTCAGGGGTTTAGAGTTTTATTGTTCATGGGGTAGAGTTTTATTGTTGAGGGGGTAGAGTTTTATTGTTGAGGGGGTAGAGTTTTATTGTTCAGGGTGTAGAGTTTTATTGTTCAGGGGGTAGAGTTTTATTGTTCAGGGGGTAGAGTTTATTGTTCAGCAGGTAGAGTTTTATTGTTCAGGGGGTAGAGTTTTATTGTTCAGGGTGTAGAGTTTATTGTTCAGCGGGTAGAGTTTTATTGTTCAGGGGGTAGAGTTTATTGTTCAGGGGGTAGAGTTTTATTGTTCAGGGGGTAGAGTTTTATTGTTCAGGGGGTAGAGTTTTATTGTTCAGGGGTAGAGTTTTATTGTTCAGGGGGTAGAGTTTTATTGTTCAGGGGTAGAGTTTTATTGTTCAGGGGGTAGAGTTTTATTGTTCAGGGAGTAGAGTTTTATTGTTCAGGGGTCGAGTTTTATTGTTGAGGGGGTAGAGTTTTATTGTTCAGGGGGTAGAGTTTTCATTGTTCAGGGGTAGAGCTTTATTGTTCAGGGGGTAGAGTTTTATTGTTCAGGGTGTTGAGTTTTATTGTTCAGGGGTAGAGTTTTATTGTTCAGGGTGTAGAGTTTTATTGTTCAGGGGTCAGAGTTTTATTGTTCAGGGGTTAGAGTTTTATTGCGCAGGTGGTAAAGTTTTATTGTTCCGGAGGTTGAGTTTTATTGTTGAGGTGGTAGAGTTTTATTGTTCAGGGGTAGAGTTTTATTGTTCAGGGGGTAGAGCTTTATTGTTCAGGGGGCAGAGTTTTATTGTTCAATGGGTATAGTTTTATTGTTAAGGGGGTAGAGTTTTATAGTTCAGTGGTAGAGTTTTATAGTTCAGGGGGCAGAGTTTTATTGTTCAGGGGCAGAGTTTTATTGTTCAATGGGTATAGTTTTATTGTTAAGGGGGTAGAGTTTTATTGTTCCGGAGGTTGAGTTTTATTGTTGAGGTGGTAGAGTTTTATAGTTCAGGGTTTGGAGTTTTATAGTTCAGGGGGCAGAGTTTCATTGTTCAGGGGGTAGAGTTTTATTGTTCAGGGGGTCGTGTTTTTTAATTCAGGGGGTAGAGTTTTATTGTTCAGTGTGTAGAGTTTTATTGTTCAGGGGTCGAGTTTTATTGTTGAGGGGGTAGAGTTTTATTGTTCAGGGTGTAGAGTTTTATTGTTAAGGGGGTAGAGTTTTATTGTTCAGTGGGTAGAGTTTTATTGTTCAGGGGGTAGAGTTTTATTGTTCAGGGTTTTGAGTTTTATTGTTCAGGGGGTAAAGTTTTATTGTTCAGGGGGCAGAGTTTTATTGTTGAGGGGGTAGAGTTTTATTGTTCAGGGTGTAGAGTTTTATTGTTCAGGGGGTAGAGTTTTATTGTTCAGGGGGTAGAGTTTAATTGTTCAGGGTTTTGAGTTTTATTGTTCAGGGGGTAGAGTTTTATAGTTCAGGGGTAGAGTTTTATTGTTCAGGGGGTAGAGTTTTATTGTTCAGGGTTTTGAGTTTTATTGTTCAGGGGTAGAGTTTTATATTTCAGGGGGTAGATTTTTATCGTTCAGGGGGTAGAGTTTTATTGTTGAGGGGGTAGAGTTTTATTGTTCAGGGGTAAAGTTTTACAGTTTTTGTGTAGAGTTTTATTGTTCAGGGGGTAGAGTTTTATTGTTCAGGGGGTAGAGTTTTAATTTTCAAGGGGTAGAGGTTTATTGTTCAGGGTTTTGAGTTTTATTGTTCAGGGGGTAGAGTTTTATAGTTCAGATGTAGAGTTTTATTGTTCAGGGGGTAGAGTTTTATTGTTCCGGAGGTTGAGTTTTATTGTTGAGGTGGTAGAGTTTTATAGTTCAGGGTTTGGAGTTTTATTGTTCAGGGGGTAGAGTTTTATTGTTCAGGGGGTAGAGTTTGATTGTTCAGTGGGTAGAGTTTTATTGTTCAGAGGGTAGAGTTTTATTGTTCAGGGGGTAGAGTTTTATTGTTCAGTGGGTAGAGTTTTATTGTTCAGAGGGTAGAGTTTTATTGTTCAGGGGGTAGAGTTTTATTGTTCAGGGGTTTAGAGTTTTCTTGTTCAGGGGTTTAGAGTTTTATTGTTCAGGGGGTAGAGTTTTATTGTTGAGGGGGTAGAGTTTTATAATTCAGGGGTAGAGTTTTATTGTTCAGGGGTAGAGTTTTATTGTTGAGGGGGTAGAGTTTTATTGTTCAGGGCGTAGAGTTTTATTGTTCAGGAGTAGAGTTTTATTGTTCAGGGGGTAGAGTTTTATTGTTCAGGATGTAGAGTTTATTGTTCAGCAGGTAGAGTTTTATTGTTCAGGGGGTAGAGTTTTATTGTTCAGGGTGTAGAGTTTATTGTTCAGCGGGTAGAGTTTTATTGTTCAGGGGGTAGAGTTTATTGTTCAGCGGGTAAAGTTTTATTGTTCAGGGGGTAGAGTTTTTTAGTTCAGGCGATGAGTTTTATTGTTCAGGGGGTAGAGTTTTATTGTTCAGGGGGTAGAGTTTTTTAGTTCAGGGGATGAGTTTTATTGTTCAGGGGATGAGTGTTATTGTTCAGGGGTAGTGTTTTATTGTTCAGGGTGTAGATGTTTTGGGGTAAAAATTCAGTTGGTTGCGCCTCCCGTTAGCGCCTTAAATGGGCGCTAATGGGGCGTTAAGGCGCTAACGCCCGGGCGCAGCGCTGTTTGCGCCGCTCGAGAACTTAACTTGAGATTGTGCGGCGGCGCTAAAACTTACCGCTGCGACCACCTGCGCGCGCAGATTGTGACGTCATTCCGTGGTGCAACGCTCTTGGGGCGCCCCGGAGCGGAAATTGAGTGGCGCCCCCTGCCTTACCGCCTGGCGCTTCCAACGACCGGAAGACTGGAACGTTATCAATCGGTGTGGGGCTGGGGGGGGCGCTATTTAAAGGGGGCCTCTTCCTGTCTTTTTCTGTGGTCGACATTTATGCACCACTCGTTCTGAGAGAGAGAGAGAGATTCGGAGAGAGAGAGAGAGAGACTTCTACATTGACTCAACGCTTTGTGAGGTAGTTTTGCCTAGTTCATCCTAACTTTGCTGCTACTTTCGTTGCTGTACCTCATTACTTTTCTGGCAAAGAGAATATGGGGGCTGCAATGATTGGGGGCGTCGTCCTGCTCCAGCTGAATCGGAGGAGAGTGAGACGCAGACAGAGAGTGGCAATGATGGCCAGACGGAGGAGGGCCATCAGGCGCATGTACAGGAGAGCTTACCCTCCCAGGGTATATCGTGAACAGTACTCCTACATCCACATGTCCGAGGAGCTGTGTTTGCGAAGGCTGCGATTCAGCAAGGAGGTGGTCACTGAGCTCTGCTACCTGCTGCAGCCAGATCTGCAGCCTCAGCTGAGGTCCAGGACGTCTCTGTCGGTGGCAGTGAAGGTCACAGTGGCTTTGAACTTCTACGCCACTGGCTCATTCCAAGCTGCTGTTGGGGACCTCGCCAATATCTCCCAGTTTGCGGTGCATCGCTGCATCCGGCAGGTCACCAATGCCCTCTTCACAAGGAGACGAGACTTCATCTCCTTCCCTATGACCCCAGACAAGCAGCATGACCGTGCTATGGGCTTTGCAAGGGTAGCGGGCTTCCCCATGGTGCAGGGCGCCATTGACTGCACGCATGTGGCTTTGCGTGCTCCGCGAGAGAATGCAGAGGAGTTCCGGAACAGAAAGGGGTTCCATTCCTTGAATGTGCAGTTGGTCTGTGACCACAGACAGGTGATTCTCGCTGTCAATGCCCACTATCCGGGCAGCTGCCACGATGCTTTCATCCTGCGCCAGAGTACTGTGGCAGAAATTTTCGAGGCACCGCATCAGCCAGTTGGTTGGCTTCTGGGGGACAAGGGGTACGCATTGAGCACCTGGCTGATGACACCGCTCCGTGCGCCAAACACCCCTGCTGAGCTGCGGTACCAGGAAAGCCAAAAAGCAACCAGGAACATTATTGAGCGCACAATCGGCGTGCTCAAACAACGATTCCGCTGTCTGGACCATTCCGGAGGAGCCCTGCAGTACTCGCCTGAGCAAGTTTCCAAATTCGTAGTGGTGTGCTGCATGTTGCACAACATGGCAATCCTCAGGACGCAGCCAATGCCACCAGGCCTTGCAGCACCACAAGAGGAGGAGGAGGAAGAGGAGGAACAGGCCGAGGACGATGATCAGCAGCAGCACCAAGGCAGGAGGGCGGCCCACAATGGTCAAACTGCAAGGGCCGTCCGTCAACGACTAATAGCAAGCCGCTTCTAGGGCCCCTGCCAGTGCTACAAACACGAATCAACCCAGCACGCAACCCCTAAGCCGGCCAAGGCACCAATAATTCCAACCACCAGCCATGTATATTTTGAATACAGAAACTTATTTATTGTACAAACTCTGTGTGTGTCAATTCCTCATGACAAACTCATAGAAATAAACACAAAAAAACAGTCAATAACATAACTGGTTCTCACAACCTGGAGATAATGTCCAAAACACTAAACAAAAGTTGGGCCATGAACCTCGGCCTTTAATAAAAAAATGACCAGCATTTTGGCACACCTCCTACTTTTTGCCCTTCGAGGGTGATCTCCTTCCCTTGCGCACTTCCCCCCTTCTAACCCTACTGCTCCTCCGTAATGGGACCTCAGTGGCTGCAGCAAGGCTGGTGGAAGGCTGCTGCTTGTCAGACCCTGACACTGCAGATGCCCCTGAAGGACGGCCTCGACCACTTCTGGGCCTGGAGGGCCCGGCTGCAGACTGCACCAACTCTGCATGGGCGGCAGCAGTCTGTCCGACAGGCGGTGGCAAGTGCAGTGGAGAAGTGACAGTGTTGGCAGCAGGAATGCTGTCATCGTGAGAGAGGACAGCAACTCCCTGCTCGCCCGACACACTGGCACTCCCACGGGGCAGCACTTCAGCATCCGGAGCAATTTGCCGGAGAACAGATTGCTGGCCTGCTGCGGCGCGGTGACAGCCCCGGGGACATGTGCACGAACCATCGAGGATGGCAGCAGTCAGTGCTCGCGTGGCCTCAATCTGAGTCTGCATGAGAGCAGGCTCAGATGGGTTCCTGGCAGCCAGTGACTGAATTGCAGCAGTAAGCTTTAGTGTGGCATCCGCCTGTGCTACAGCGAAGTGCTCCACACTCCTTGCCAGTGCCTCAATGCATTCGGGCACCCTTCCCACTGCACCCATGAGCTCAGTGTGCATGACCACCGCCTGGCTGTTCATTTCTGCAATCAGCCGCTCCTCCTCTGCGTCCATTGCATTAGGAGTGTCTGGCATACTCTCCCTCTGGGGAGAAGGCTCCCGTTCTTCCCTCCCCCCCCCCATGGCGTTGCTGCAGCCGCTGGGTCCTGGAACTTCACCATCATCAGCCCCTTCCCCCCTGCTCCCCCGTTCTTCCCTCCCCCCCCAATGGCGTTGCTGCAGCCCGCTGGGTCCTGGAACTTCACCATCATCAGCCCCTTCCCCCCTGCTCCCCTCCGGGGAAGGCGTGTTCCCAGTCTGGCCATGGGCTTCCTCGGGAGAGGGTGGCACTGATGCTCCGGCTTCCTCTTCCTCCTCAGCTGCAGCATCACTCCCAGTGGCAGCTTCAGGGACCATCTCCTCAGCTGGTGAATCACCATCTGAAAGCAGGGAGGTACAAGAGTGGCTTTAGCGTGAGGACAGGGTGGCAGTAAGGGAGGAATAAGTGCAGCGAGTTAGCAAGTTGGATTGAAAGTGTCAAAGGCTGGTATTGTGAGGGACAAGTGGAAGGACAGAGGACAAAAAGGTGATGACCTTACCATTGCTGTCCACAACGGGGTCGGCGTCTCCAGTGGCGACGGGACCGATCACCCGGCTTGCCACAATCCTGTGGACGCGCTCCTCCAGATCGCTGAGGGGTTGCAGCTGAAGCCGCCCTCCACCCGTCCGTTGCTGCTGTCTCCGATTATGAGCCAGCTTAGCCTGCAAGAAAAAGGACAGCATCTGAGTCAATATACAGCCATGGTCTTGCCTGATGTGCCTCCCATAGGTGAATAGCCCTTACAATATGCAGCCATGGTCTTGCCTGATGTGCCTCCCATAGGTGAATAGCGCTTACTGTATGCAAAGTGTGGAATGTGTGTGTGTGTTTGATGAAAGGGCCATAGGTGTTGCATGAGTGTTGTGCATTGGGGTTTTAAGACCCTCTGGCTATAGAGTGAGGTTGAGATGGAGGGATGGAGAGGTATTGAGAAAAAGCCACTCACCCTGACGACCCGAGTGAGGTCGTTGAACTTTTTGCGGCACTGGACATGGGTCCTGGGCACCATGCTCCTGGAGGAGACGCTCTGAGCCACCTCCCTCCACACTCTTCTGAACTCGCGTGGCAAAGGCCTCCTGCCACTCTCCGGGAACAGCATGCATCGTCTGCGCTCCACTGCGTCAACCAGAGCATCCAAGGCCCGCTCGGTGAAGCGATGAGCGCGTTCTCTCACCCTCTCCATGCTTGGCAGCAAAATGGATTACAGGTCTCTCCAGGCTGAGATTCAAGGCTGCAATGAGCAGGGTGTGGCTGGGGAGCAAGTGGCCCCCCCCGCTTTAAGAAGTGTCCGGCGCCAGTGTGTCTGTGTTCCCTCGCTAACTGGCAGCAGCTGCGCTGCGCTCGTGCGCTGAGGTAGCGCCTCACTCCTAGGCCTTTGCACCTTAAGAGAGGTGTGCAGCGCCTAATTTAGCGCTCCACTCACCTCCCGGGGCGGTAAAAGTGAAGTTTCCTGTCAGTGCCGATAATTAGCGCCAGGCGCTAATATTTGCGCGCGGACGATATTTGCGCCCCAAATGGGGCGCGACCTAATTTCTACCCCTTATTGTTCTGGGGGCAGAGTTTTATTGTTCAGGGGGTAGAGTTTTATTGTTCAATGG
>CM059437.1:37895947-37997907 GCA_030390025.1 Squalus acanthias | reverse complement strand
CTCAGATTTGCAAGAATACCACTCCCGCCCCCACCAACTCCACCTTTCTCTGGTTAAACAATTTGATCATTTTGATTTTTTATACACAAGGCAGAATTCAGATTCCTGATTGCAGTAAATTTTCTGTGCTTTCTAGTTAGGCTGTTAATGGGTATTTGATTTATGAGATATTTAAAATATAGACACATTTTGCTCCTGTGTTGCAGACAGTCCTGCCTTTCAGTCAGTTGCAACATTATTGCATGGCAGGGGATTAGGATAAAACCATTATTAACTGCACGAGTAGACTGCATGGAGAGGTGGGTGAATTTTGCCTTGAGCGATTGCGCAAACAGGCAATAGCGACTTGGAGTCTGTTTTACACTATTTTCTTTTCCATTGTGGAACAGTGTAAAACAGGCTGCCGATCTGTGCTACCTCTCAAGACAAATTTCACCCCCACTGTCTTTCACCAGAGTCCTGGCTTAGAATGTAGTTTTGCCAAAAGGATTCACCTTTCTCCATCAACTGTAAGGGTTAGTTTCTCCCTCGTCCCCAGTCAGTGCAGGTTCATTGTGCAAAAGCGTCCAACTCTGCAGAAGCTGCCAATCTCATATAGAGGTCATGAAATGGCGGATATGGAAACCGTTTCCGTTTGATTCACTCTCACCTCAAGGACAAGAATTTGTGGATTGAAACCCCACTCCGGGACTGGAGTACATAATCTAAACTGGGAGTTTAGTTCAGTACTGAGAAAACGCTGCATAATAATAGGTTCTATCTTTTGGATGAGATGGCAAGCCAAGGCTCGTTTTGCCTGTTTAGGTGTACGTAAAAGATCTCATGGCACTATTTTGAAGAAGAGGACGGAATTCTCCTGGTGGCCAGTTAATTAGCATATATTAAAATGAGGGCCAGTGGCACTGCAGCCCCAGATCTCCTGGTTTTATGTTTGCAGTGCACTAGGGTAAGTTAGAATGAGAGATACAAGGTGCAGTGCAGCAGTTGCTAGGATCAGCTGAGACTGGCGGAAGTGAGGAGTTTGTGAGCCTAAAGAGTGCTGAAAGTTTTGAAGTTCTGCAGCTAGGAACAAATTTTTGGTATAATTTGTTTCCATTCAGCCTAGGACTTGCTTCTGACTGTATGTGGGGGCGAGGCGCTACTGGAAGATTTTGACCCCCACCCACAGTGAAGGCTACTCAGGAGCATGTATGGAATTCCCTAAGCATACTTTTATACACCACTATCGTGGAGGAATAGAGGAAAGGAGACGCAGTATTTAAGGAGGATGCACCCCACCAGATATTACCCCTCCCCACAAAGAATGTACAGGCAACACAGGTCCAATGAAGACCTTAATGAGGAGATGTGTATAAGAAGAGTGCACTTATTCAAAAAGGCAGTAGGGGAGCTCTGCCACTTACTATACGAGGACCTACTGCCACAGTTATCTGCCTGCAATGCTCTCTCTGTGGCTATGAAGGTGACAACCACACTCAACATTTATGGCAAAGGATGTTATTTTTAGGTAGCCATGGGAGATCTCTGTAATATCAATCAGTGTGCATTACAGGCATGTATTTATCAGATGACTAACGCACTTTTCAGAAGAACTGGGGGAATTCATTATTTTTGTCATCATAGCAGGAGCTCTCCCTCTTCATCTTTGGCATCCTTATAATTGACGAAAAGGAAATTCCACCTCTTCTCGTCATTATCATTTTCTGTCATCCATGGCTGTGATGGATCTGCACAAAGACGGGGGCGGGGAGTGCGGGTACAAGCTAAGAATAAGTGAGCATAACCCCTTTGGGGTTAGTTGAAGCACAAAAAGGCCTGGAAGCTTGAGATGTGTGGTGCTTCGCAGGGATACTGCGGCGATGGCATAGGGTGCAGTCACTAAATTGGCAGCAGCACAGTGCCCCAGACTTCACCATCTCCCATGGCAAGAGCAGAGTGTCTCCCCATCAGCTTCAAGGAGTGAGCTCCTTGGTATTGGGGATTGCTCCTCTGGAGCCATGTCTCTCACGGACATTGTGCACAAGTTTCTCCTGCAATAAGATTAGGTGAAAGGTGGCAATTGAGATGTCTCCCAGGTGGCATTGTGTAACTGATGTAAACGATGTGGTGATATCACCCTGTTAAAGGGGAGGAAGGGATTTTAAGGTCGTGTATACAAATAATTACTGTTAAGGGAGATGACTACACATAAGATCCCTTGTTAGTACCCCCTTTAATGAGTGTAGCGTGAAGTGTTATTTTTGCAGCTCTTAGTTTAAAAGAGAGTGAAGAGTATACTAGTGTCCAATGAAGAAAAGAAGAATAGCTAGTATGTTATCTTGCCTGCCTTGGTCTTGTGGCAATGGTCTGCAGTTTTTGGGGGTTAATTGTGGCATTTTCTGATCATCACAACTGTGAAATGCAAATTGTATGATCATAGCCTTTGAGTTTCAGGAAAAGTAAGAAAGCCTCAGCCAAAATGCAGACTCGAGCATTGCTGAACAGATACGTCTACCCAAAGTCACTGAGATGTCCAGCTCTGACGAAAGGTCATTGATCTGAAACGTTAACTCTGTTTCTCTCTTCACAGATGCTGCCTGACCTGCTGAGTATCTCCAGCATTTTCTGTTTTTATTTCACTGAGATGTCATTTGGATGAGTAATGCTTTCATAATGTTCTTTATCACCCAACTGTAATGTGCCATATTTATAGGGCACAGCACAACATATCAAACAATTTTTGCTTCAAACTGGCAGAAGTAAATGCCAGGATGTTTTGGGGCTTTATTTAGGAAAGCAGTCCATCATCATTGTATGTAAGTTGCTTTTCCCAACCCAAGAAAATAACTTACATTTTTCACATAGTTTAATTTGTCAATGACTGTACCAGCCATTATAGAGTGCAGCAATGTGCTCTGTCACTGAGTAGTCAAGACACAGGATCACATTTGTGACTTCCTGCATGGCAAGTCTTTGATCTCAGCCATACCCTCAAGGGGAGTTACAGGATGAAGGTCATGGAGTAGGGAGGGAGGTAGATAGACCTATCGCAGTGTGGTTTTGTATGCTAATGTCAAGTTAAAGCACATCACGAATAGCAGACCACCTAACTGCCCAGTTTGTTGTGAAATAATACATCCTACAGGGGAAACCTTAAGAGAGGGGAAATAAATGCAAAATAAGTTTTTTTTTTTAAATTGAAGAATAGTGTTGTTCTCTCAGAGGTACTGAGCTGTGCTCATTGACCTAAATACGTCACTATCATCAGGCACAGTAATCCCCTTTGTTAGCACATATGCTCCAATTTATACAAAGCATCAAAAATCTACTCAGCAAAACATTCCCTTTTAAAGATTCAACTGTTATCATAACTGAAACTGGAATTAAAGCTGTAGAACTTGATCCTATTTAATTCTTTCCCACTTCTGCATCCAATTCAGTTGAATTACTGAGATGTAGCAGTGTGACATTTGATGCATTATTGTTGAAGCTGTCGATCAGCTACAACGGTGACAGGAACTGTTGTGTCAGACAACAGCCAAGCCCACAATTTCCAGTCATACCCAATCCCAACTGACTGAATTAAGCTGGTTTGTAGAAGAAAGGGGACCATCGAATTCAGTTTCACATTCAAAATCCTGACCACAAGGTCAATTTTAAACTGATCATGATAATTCAAGCAAAGGGTGCAGTTACAATTGTTATAACCTTGGACAGAACCCGTTAATAGAAATCGCATCAGAGCAATCATGTATGAGAAAATCATCTGCAGTATTGCCTGCTAATGTTGTCAGAAAGCAATTGCTTTCAGCGAGAGATGTCAGAGGCCAATAGTGTAGACACTACCTGCCTGCTGATGCTCAGCCCATATCTGACACTTTATGACAATGAAACAAAAACCTTTCTCTTTTGAAATAAATTAATTTCAAATGCATAACATTGCAAATATTAACCGCAGCTTTAGGTTATAAGGTAAACGCCTGCCCTTCAGGTTAGAGCACTGGTCATGAACATATTACAGAAGTCAACCCTTGATTTCAGAGTCTTACCACAACAGCCCTCTATTGCAGCCATTGTTTGCTTACTGCTGCTCACCTGTGATTTTTACTGGTTGCTATGGGCTGTGGTTGCATTAGTACATAGTTGTTACACCCAGATGCAGGTCCTTTTTAATTAAACACTAGCAGGTTGAGTGAAACCTGAACCTTGGCATTGATTCTTGGCTACAGAAATTGCAAAAACTAACTAGCATTGTTAAAAGTATTATTTTGTATGATTTAAAAGGAATTATTGCTTTTAAGGAAATTATTACAGAAGGCATCATGTACAACTGCTGACGTATGGGGAAGAATTTACGATTAGTCCTCTTGGCGCAGAGCTGCTTGTGCATATTGGGAATCCGGGCACAGAGGTTAGCGCATACCTCATCTATTGTGACCAGAAAGTCGTAACAGTAGACGCTGACCTCTATGCCCAAATTCCAGATATAAGCACCAGGAATGTTAATTTGTAAAATCTACCCCATTATTAGCCTATTTACTGGCACGATTTATTTTATATTATGTACATGAATACATATTAATGCATCCAAAATGCAGAGCATTCATGCCTACATACATGTATTCGAGTTATAATACTAGGCAAAATCTTTCATCCTAGTGAAAAGCAGTCTCACATGTTAGATCGGGGGCACTTCTGCTTTAAACGAAGCACCCTGCGTTTTTTATTTACCAAAGAGGCCATTTGACATACATTCATTTTCCTCCGACAGCGTGAGAGATTCAGGAATAGGGACACCTTCAGCTCCCGAAACGTTTTCAAATCTTCGCCGAATCCTTCTCGTGGAAATTTCTTCAATGCGTATTGGTATCGCTGTGCTGCTTCCTTCACTTTTCCTTTCTGATCAAACAGGAGGGGAATAAACATTATTACAAACACTTGAAAATGATTATAGGTGGCGTAGCAAACGTGCAGAATTCACTAATTACATCTCAAAGCTTGATTGGGACTAATAACTAGGAAATTGGAATTAAAAGAGATTAACTAGAGCCTGGTTTTGGGATTAACTGGAGACAGATTTTGGGATTAACTAGAGGGAGGGGTTAGGATCAACTAGAGACAGGTTTTGGGATTAACTAGAGATGTCTCTCTTTGGACCTCATATGGAGATATTTCAACATTTCTCAAAAACAAACTGGCAATGCCAAGATATAAACCAATCCATATTGTCCCAAATAAGACTGCAATCAGTCCCGTGCTTCAGTTACTGTTTACATGATGGAGGCGGGCCAAAAGAAATGTTCTCATTGGGGGACGTACTTTAACTCCCATTGTGCAACAAAGATTACTCAGTCTTACTTCATGTGATGATACCCACAAAGTCAAACTGGACAACTGGTTTCAGCCATACATTATATCTGCAGCTAAAATGAGCTGCTTGGTGCAGCGATGATTCCAAATAATAAATTGGATTTGGACCTTTATTCCCAGTGTTTAATGCTGTGTGCATTTTTCTCAGGAGGATTCATCTCACACTGTGTGATATGGTGCTGCATAGTCCCAAGAATTCTACTCAAAAAACTATTAACATCTTGCTCAGGATCAGTAACTCGCAGTGCATTTACAATGAAACCAATTATCATGAAAAATGAACATCTTATCACAACAAGAATGCTAATGTGCAATGGCAGGACAATTCAAACAGAATACTAATCAGGTTGCAAGACTGAACTTCCTAGATGTGAGACAGCAAGTTATATGTACTTCTTCTAATAGTGTGCTATTTTTACTAATACTTCTATACTGGGGACACCAAATGTAGACTGGGTGACTGCTGTGTTGAATATCTCCATCCCATCTGCAAAAATTACCTGACCTCCCTGTGGCTCATTATCTAACTTTGCCTCCCATTCCAACTCTAACCTTTCCATCTTTGGCTTCCAATACGGCTTCAACCAAGTTCAACTCAAACTTCAGGAACAGTTTGTGAGCCAAATTAGGCAGCCCTATCTCCTCAAATGCACATTCCCTACTGGGAGTGTGAAATCACAGAATTGGCCTTAGTATCTCATCAACACCCTGGATAGTCTGCACCCTTCTGGTCTGACTTTAGGAACTTCACCCCATATTCCTGCCGGTTTCTCCCATTCACGTTTCATTTTCTTCCCTTCTACTTTGGACCTGTTTTGTCCACCTCTTTGTCTTTCTAATGCTTTGGATGATACTTATATATCAGCCAACACTTTTCACCTCTTTCAAGCTTTAAAAGAAATCTGTTTACATGCTACTAAAGCATTAGATGCTCTTTGTAATAAAGTTAGTTTGACCTTTTCCTGTTGTCCCTTCTCTTTGTTTTCGTCAGTCCTATAAAGGGGCTCTCTCTCAAGTCGTCTTTTTTCCAATTCTGACAAAGGTTATCTAACAAACACATTGACCTATCTTTTCTCTTGTCAGATGCTGATGGAGCTACTATGTATTTCCAGCATTTTCTGTTTTTACTGCATGATTGAAATGCAGCTAGAAGCTGAAGCTAAACATGATTCATTGCAGTGAGCTGCATATCCTTAAAGAATTTCCAAACAGCAGAAGGTGAAAATCTAAATACATTTTTCTCCTCCCTCTAGAAATGAACCCCAAGGCATAATTCGAAAGGCAGTCCAGACAGCCACTCTGTGATCAACTGACAGAAGATCCAGTTTAAGACTGTGAAGGAACAAAGTACCACATCACCATGAGTTGTAAACTCATGTCAACAACAATAATTTACATTTATATTGTGCCTTTAACATAGTAAAACGTCCCACCAAGCAACACAAGCAGATATTAGGACAAGTGACCAAAAGCTTGGTCAAAGAGGTAGGTTTTAAGGGGTGTCTTAAGGGAGGAGAGGTAGAGAGGTGAAGAGGTTTAGGGAGGGAGTTCCAGAGCTTAGGGCCTAGGCAGCTGAGGACACAGGTGCCAATGGTGGAGCAAAGAAAATCATGGATGGGCAAGAAGCCAGAATTGGAGGAGTGCAGAGAACTCAGAGGGTTGTAGGGCTGGAGGAGATTACAGAGCTAGGGAGGGTCTATCTTAGAAAGTCATATTTGAGTGCTGTACAACTCTTGAAAAATTTAGGCAGCCAGGACTATTACTACTAGCCTGCCCTCCGTATCTCTACTCCATTCCCTCCCCCAGCTGGCTATTGGGATTCTTTGAACAGGTTGGGGAATAGAGCAGAGACAGAGAGGAGTTGACCAAAATGATGAATGGGATCTAGTCACACGGAGCTTAGCTTGTCTGGAATAAAATAGGGGAAGGAAAGAAAAGAGAAAAACAATCAAATCTTTATTCCTCCGAGTACAAGTCTGTACAAAATAAAAAAGTTTTTTGTATCATATACCATTTGTATCATACACCATTTCTATAAGAATAATTTCTAATTAAATTATAGATACAGTAGATGATAATTATAAAGGACTTCCCCCCATTTTTTCTTCACCCTGCATAGAATTTGCCCCACCTTTGGTTAAATGCCACAGATCTAGCCACATCCTCAGCTGTCAAAAAGATATTATAATTGCACCTTGCAAAATAATTCAAGTTACTCAAATTGGACAACCTGTTAAGGTAATCCAAGCTGTGCATCGTAACGAAGAGAAATAAATCCTGGCAATAAGCCAAGATTGTAGAGGGTTATTAGAGGTATTGTCATTTTTCCCCATCTCTGGTTCATCTTCCATTCTACTGCGTCAGGAGATGAAAGTTAAAAACTGAGCCACTAGGTGTCAGGCTTGTCTTACAAGACAAATAGCTGACTCCACAAATGCCTGCTGTGAAACCAGGTGCCAGGGAGCAATTATTCCCCAGGGGCCTTTATTTTGCAACTCCCATAGCGGCAAAGCAAGACTGGAATATCGTAGATACATCCCATCGCTCGCCCGTGCAGCATGTTAGCGCTCCCAATTCTTTTTTAGGCATAAATTATATATTCCCATCTCCCTCCCATTCACTCTATCTAGATTCTCTTCTTTCAATGTTTCTTCTATTAGGCACAAGGTGAAGGAAGCAAACTGTAGAGACTCCCCTGAGATTTTCCCTATTTCTCCATGAGAAACCTCTAATCTTTGCTTAGCGCTCTCAAGTGATCAGAATTCCTGATGCGGGGAATCACAGGCACACGCACATCATACCACACTATGGTGGAGCACATTAGTACGTTAACTTGCTGTAGCACCTGGGTAGCTCCTTATTTATTTAGTTAGATTAACCCTAAATTTCAACTTTGGAATCATGGCAACAATCTGTCTTTAGACATTTCCAAAGAGCACCATCTTGCCTCCCCCCACCTTCCAGGCCTTCCTTTCTCCCTTTGATATGATTTTGCTCATCACTTAATGGTGTGTAGGTCAGGTGTGATCCAAATTCCACTTTTTGTTTTTTAGTCATTTAATTCTACACTTCTCAGGCTGGCAGGTTTAAGTGAAAGCCAATCCAAATACACTAAACATTAACCTGTCCATATTATGGTCACTATGAGATGACCACTCTTTTGATAGGCCATGAAAAAAGCAAACAAAGCACTGGGGTTCATTTCTAGAGGGATAGAATTGAAAAGCAGAGAAGTTATGTTAAACTTGTATTGAACCTTGTTTAGATAGCACTTGGAGTACCGTGAACAGTTCTATATTATAAAAAGGATATAGAGGCACTTGGAGAAGGTGCAAAAAAGATTTACTAGAGTGATACCAGAACTGAGAGGTTATACCTATCTGGAAAGATTGAACAGGCTGGGGCTCTTTTCTCTAGAATAGAGAAGACTGAGGGGTGACCTGATAAAGGTCTTTGAGATTATGAAAGGGTTTGATAGGGTAGACGTAGGGAAGATGTTTCCCTTTGTGGGGGAGACCATAACAAGGGGCCATAAGAACTAAGAAATAGGAGCATGAGTAGGCCATATAGCCTGCTCCGTCATTCAATAAGATTACGGCTGATCATCTACCTCAACTCCACTTTCCTGCCCTATCCCCATATCCCTCGATTCCCTTAAATATAAGATAGTCACTAATAAATCCAATAGGGAATTCAGGAGAAATCTCTTTACACAGAGAGTGGGTAGAATGTGGAACTCGCTACCCCAAGGATTAGTTGAGGTGGCTAGCATAGATGCATTTAAGGGGAAGCTAGATAAACACATGAAGGAGAAAGGAATAGAAGGATGTGTTGATGGAGTTAGATGAAGAAGGGTGAGAGGAGGCTCGTGTGGAGCATAAACACCAGCATGGACCTGTTGGAGCAGATGACTTGTTTCTGTGCTGTAAATACTATGCAACACTTCCTATGTAATATGATTATCCAATTTTTATTTTCCAGCCTATTTAGGTTCTATCCAATAAAACCTAATTGAAATTGAGAATTCATCATGTGTCCCGAGATTATCATTTTGCCCATTTGCTTATCTTTTGGGGAAGCACCACTGATGTAAGACTAGATGGAATTTCATCCATCTTTAGATAGCTCTGTGAAACTAATTCTGATTGCTACTACAAGCATCACAGAGTAATGGAAAATATTAGAAATGGGAAATATACGTATTTCATCAGAGGATTACATGATGAAAAATTGCATACTTAGTGTGAAAGGATAATTTTTTAACATTCTGGCAACCAAGGCAGATTGATATTTTAATACTCATCAAATTTTGTGAAAATGTGACTCCCTCCCCCCTCAATTTTGCTGTATATGTGGAGCTGCAACAGAGTGCAGCCAGGTACCAGTGTAACAAGATAGATCTCTTATTAAATTGACCCAGAGGGTTACTGGAAGCACATAATTATTTGGCGAAATGGCAGTAAGTTCCAACAAGTAACACCATCCACTAAACATATAATATAATTGTAATTTATCGATTTATTCCTATAAATTTGAATATTAATTGATCTAGTTATTTACTTGAAAAAGACATTCCTATTCCTCTCCTCACATTGTGAATGGAGAAAGTAGCAAATTACAACTAGAAATATGGACATCGGTGACTTGTACAAACTAGAGCTGTTCTTTCTGTGCATGAAATTGGGAAGGATACAATAGTAGTGGGTAAGGCACTTGTCCCATATCTTTGAGGTCCATCCCAACATTGTGTGACATTTGAATCCAGCAGCCACATTCAGAAGAAAGCTGTACGTACAATTGAGAGTGACACTAACTTCTCCCCAAGCCTAGCTGAAGTACACTGCACAGGGGCATGATACCTTGATGAAGGGAAGGTTACAAAATTTAAGGAAAATGAAGAAAGAGAAATAAAAGAAACATGAATAAAGTGGGATATTAATTTTATCCAGCTGTTAAGTTAGAATTAACTTGGGTTCCCCAGCGGTAAAGGGGAGTGCTTCAGCCAGCTGCACTGTTTGGCCCTCACACCAGTTAATCTCTGGTTCGTCCCACCTTGTAAAACATGTCTCCTTCTTCCATCAGCTTGCTCAGGAGGATGATCATGATGTCCGGTTTTGAGGTGGCCATTGCCCACGTCGCTGGACCTGCAGTGCACAGGATGCATGAGGGGTAAAACACACATAATGCCAGGGTAGGAAACTATATGAAAAACACCTATAGGAGAATGGAGGTAGAGAACAACTTTCTGTGTTTAGGTATTGTGCCACATAACTATCATTTAAAATGGTGCCATCCTCATTTGTTGGGGTACACAGCCCATTAAAAACAAATTTGCTTAAAGAAAATCTACTTTCACATTCATCAGCTGATAACAGTTACTGGAGGTGAGCTTATTTTTGATGTATCTGTGTGCCTCAGTGCAAATAAATCACTTTTTTAATAAAGGGAATTGGAATTTCTTTAGTTTACACGAAATGACAGTATCCCAAGTTATGTATTAGATGCAAATGTGGGGATTCTATATTAACCTCAAAAATGCAACTCAACCACAGAACCACAACTCAACCAACCTCCTGCCATATTGAGCCAGGGTGGGAAAGTGAGACAATATCCAACAACATTCTTCAGACAGTTGTGAGAATTGTAATAATTATTGTAAATTAGCCTTTTGTGACTTGTCAGCCTGCTATGCAACGTATACATTGGTGCAAGTGTTTTCAGGCCTACGAGCTTTAGACCAATTTAATACAAGCACCATTTGAAGTTTTGCACTGTGGATTTATGTTCACTGAGAATGGAAATTGAGACTGAGTGTATACGTTTAACTGAAAGCCATTTAATATTCAGCACAAAGAGACCACCGTGATTTCTGCGGTCTGGTCAGTATTTGCATAAAGATCCTAGAAATAAAAAGGCAATGCTCTGACTCGAGTTGACATTCTGCTGAGCGTTATGTTTGGCGCACTGTTTAACACCCTTGTGCAAAACTTCTATGTGCACTATTTTAACAATGTTACTTACATGAATGGGTTAAAGACTTGTTACAATCACAGGCATAGGAATTTTACACAAGTGTGTGAACCAGTGTGCTAAAAGCAGCACTCAGTGAGACAGTGAAGTTATTAAACAAAACAAAATTAGGGCTAATGGGATTGGGGGTAATATACTAGCATGGATTGAGCATTGGTTAACGGACAGAAAATAGAGAGTAGGAATAAACGGGTCATTTTCGGGTTGGCAGGCTGTAACTAGTGGGGTACCGCAAGGATCAGTGCTTGGGCCTCAGCTATTCACAATCTACATCAATGATTTGGATGAGGGGACCAAATGTAACATATCCAAGTTTGCTCTAGATACAAAGCTGGGTGGGAATGTAAGTTGTGAGGAGGATGCAAGGAGGCTTCAAGGGGATATAGACAGGCTAAATGAATGAGCAAGAACATGGCAAATGGAATATAATGTGAAGTTATCCCCACTTTGGTAGGAAAAATAGAAAGCAGAGTATTTTTTAAAGTGGTGAGAGATTGGGAAATGTTGGTGTTCAGAGGGACTGGGTGTCCTTGTACATGAATCACTGAAAGTTAACATGCAGGTACAGCAAGCAATTAGGAAAGCAAATGGTATGTTGGCCTTTATTACAAGAGGATATGAGTATAAGAGTAAGACATTCTTTCTGCAATTATATAGGGCTCTGGTGAGACCACACCTGAGTACTGTGTTACAGTTTTGGTCTCCTTACTAAGGAAGGATATACTTGCCATAGAGGGAGTGCAACGAAGGTTCACCAAACGGTTCCTGGGATGGGGGGATTGTCCTTATGAGGAGAGATTGAGTAGACTAGGCTATATTCTCTAGAGTTTAGAAGCATGAGAGGTGAGCTCATTGAAACATACAACATTCTTACAGGGCTTGACAGGGTAGATGCAGGGAGGATGTTTCCCCTGGCTGGGGAGTCTAGAAACTAGGGGTCACAGTCTCAGAATAGGGGTCGGCCATTTAGGACTGAGATGAGGAGAAATTTCTTCACTCAGAGGATGGTGAAATCTTTGGAATTCTCTACCCCAGAGGGCTGTGGAGGCTCAGTCGTTGAGGATATTCCAAGACAGAGATCGATAGATTTTTGAATATTAAGGGAATCAAGGGATAGGGGGATAGTGCAGGAAAGTGGAGATGAGGTAGAAGATCAGCCATGATCTTATTGAATGGCGGAGCAGGCTCGAAGGGCCAAATGGCCTACTCCTGCTCCTATTTCTTATGTTTTTCAATCCCATTGTGGCAACTGGTCTCCTCTTCCCTGGAAATATTTTTTTATAATATGATGCATTGAATTATGGCTCAGCTACATCATCTTGTTGCACCTCATTTGACAAGTTTATTTTATAGTAGAATGCTGCTGGGAATATTTAATCTGACTGTTTGAAATACAAGCTACAAGGCCAGCAGTAAAAGATACAGTGGCTTCAGTATAACTTAAAATCATCACCGTAAGATTTAATTAAATGGGTCATTGCTCAGTCCTGAAGGGGAAAACACAAAGTACAAACAAAGATAAGCAGCAGTGGCTGGAAAACAGAGCAAGATGTGCGTCTTTTGGCAGATCAGAATGAAAACAAATTGGACTGATGTTTCAATCCGAATTTAGGTAGAGAAACCATTTGGATTTAACCTGGTCCCTTTGAAAGGGGCCTGGTCTGATTGCATCAAAACAGAACAGAAAGTGGCCAGCTATAAACACAGTGCTGATTCAGGCACTATCCAGGTGGATGGTGACCACAGAATTGCTGCAATTCTCACAGCAACTGTGTTTGTGAACATGTTCCAAAGATGGTTGACCTATAAACTATACATAATAGTGTACTAGTAAAAATTACTGCAGATTCCGTGACAACCCCCATCATTGAGGTAAATGAATGATACCTTTTAAACAGCTTTTGGTGACTTTTGCACTTGTCAAGGGGAGGGATGTCAGCATTGGGAAATTGAACTTTTCCCATTTCAGGAATCCAGTGTCGATAAGAAGCTTCACTGTTAATTTGGTGAGCTAGAAAATATAACCCCGTGCTGCTTTGCTGTATTTTAGTGAGCTCTAATAAAACGTACATTAAGAGGCTTCTGACCAATGCTGCTAATGTGAGTAAATTACGTCCACATGGTCCGCTCATTCTTATTAAAACAGGGCATAAGATTAAAACCCTACTCTGAATCAGTGATCTGGCGCTATACAATGGGTGTTGTGTTAAAACACCTTTTTACAGGATTCTAAATGCAGTAAATCAGTTTTGTACATGCTAAGCCTGATATATGAAGTAGGAGAAGCACTGAAACAAGAAAATGCACTATATTCTCAAACAGCATTCCTAGTCTGGATTTAGGCCAACAGCAGTGAAAACACTGCAAAGCAGCAGAGACATAATTTAGGTGGCTAGTTAGTTGTATCTTTAGGGTAATGATTGAGGCTAACCTTCTTCCCATGAAAAGTTTTAATGAGAAAACACCATGCCAAATAAATACATTCAGCTGATTGAGAAAATGACAAATTACAGTGTAAAAATGGGTTTTTACCAAGGCACCCAGTTTGGATTTGACTAGCAAGTCAACATTGTAATTTGTTTCACTGACGTCCTTCAATGTGTTGCAAACAGCAGCCGCAACTTATTATCTTTACAAGGGCTCTCAATGACTCAATCACACGCAAACGTCTGTGTAAAGGTTGCCATTTGAGATTCTTGTTTTTATATGTGACAAATCTGGATGGGATTGTGTTATGTTATTTGTGGAGGTGCTTGGAGCAGAGACAAATCTCAAGGATTTGAATCAGTGGCCTCTTTCGATTCACACGTCAGCTTCTGACACAGTCATCAGCAATACTGCATAAAATTAAATGAGGAATTGAGTAGCACTGGCACCTGATTCTGTGACTCTGTAATCTCTGGGGCCAGAATGATAGGGATATATATTGCGGTCATTGTTCTCAAACTTGCATATTGATATTATGTTACATGAATTCATTTAGATGTGTGGCATGTCAGATATTTTATATTCAAAGACTTTCTTCAAAAGTTTGCACAGAGAGCCCTGGCAGGGTTTAGAAAACAGTATGAGTTACATCAATGTAGGAGGGAGAGGAAACGAGAAACAGGAGGAGGGAGGATTACTAAAGTTTTGGGAATTCTCTTTGTAGATGAGGCAGCTAAAAAACTGTCAAAAGCAGAAGAAATAACTTGCATTTATGTAGCGCCTTATCACATCCTCAGGACCTGCCAAAGCACTTCACACCCAATGAATTATTTCTGAAGTATAGTGACTGTTGCAATGTTAGAAAATTTGGCAGCCAATTTGCAGACAACTGTAACTGCTGATGTGATTAATTAGGACAGACAACAGCATTATGATAACCATGGCATCAATACTGTGGGGACTGGATATATCATAATGTTCATTATTCCAACAGATCCAAAAAGAGAATTTATAACACTGAATCACAATTGACTGTGTTACTATTACCAAATAAGTTGTCCTCTACAACAATCCTATTGGTGCTTTCATCAGGGGTAAATAAACAAAAACATATATGAGTCACTCATGCTGTCCAGGACTGAACTGGAGAAAGGCAAAAAAACAAATCAAATCATCAGGATGTACCTCGAGGACGACTTGGGAGTGTTTGACAACCTTTCAATTGATGAAGGAAGGAGAAAAAGGGAAGGCGGGGGGGTTAAAAAGACGTGAAGATGAAAAACAGAAAGGAAAAAAAATAGCAGTGAGCAAGCAGCAAAGCCAGTGCATCAGCAAATCATTGTACAAAAACACAGCACACAAGAGGAGTTGTGTGAAGCCAGGCAGGCACACCCAACTTTCTGAAGCAGACACACAGAAAGCTGCCTAAAGCACACAGTTACACCTAGAAGCAGCAGTTCCAAGGCTGGAAGAATCCAGTGGATATGGGGACCTGGGTCTCAAAACATTTTTAAAATAATGCAGGTCCTAGCTGCGCTAATGCACATACAAAATGTATGTATAGATGTATAATACAAAAGAATCATTGCACCAATTGTTATAGACCCAAGAATTTGATGTAATATTCTGCACGATTGAGATTGAGGTCCCCACACAAACCTAGAAACAGCAGCAATGGTCTAGACTTTCTCTGATCCCACTTCTACTTTTGGGGGTTGTACATTTTAACCATTTTACACTAAAAATAAATATATCTAGCAGCAACAAGTACTAAATCGCTAACGGTTAGTCCTGGGTTTGGAATTGTGGCTGAACGTCGATGAGATCAGATTCATCTTCTTGCAGGATCACCGTCACTAAAATACAGCAAAATGTACGAAAACACTCAAAAATAAGAGAGGTGGGAACACTGAAAAGGAAACCCCAGCAATACAATAGGTAAACAATTTACTGGCTAATGGATAACCAATTTAATACCTATTATGATCAATGGTAGAATTTCATGGGTTTAAACATCGACAAACACAACCAAAAATGTGTACATTTTTATATCAATATAATTGGAGTAAAGAATTGTCCATTCCCCCCGCCCCCACCAAAGATCTAGCAAACAGATCAGTAACACAGTTTATGAAGCCACAAACTTTAATTTCCTGAAATTACTAGACTTTCAAAGTGACAAACCGTTCTTTCAGCTACGTTTCTCGGTAGTTTTCAGTGTAGAGAACTCTTTATAACTCCATAATTAAAGAAAAAAATTGACTGGAACAACATAGGCTATTTTTTTCTGGCTTCAGGAAACACTTTTTACTGTTTCGTTGACTGAAGGCTGTAGGCTTAAAAATATCTCCAAGGAAGGATATGTTGGTCACCAGCCAATTTGCCAACTTTCTAAATATTGGCTTTATGTGACTACCTGCTAAACTCCCGAGAAACAAGTGTGTTACAGCATATAAATATTCAATGGTTTCTTAATGAAATTCTAACATTGTCAATACAATGTTTGATTATGGAAAAAAATAATCCAGCTCATTTGCTGCCCTACAATTGCAAGAATGATAATGTGATAAAGTTTTTATAACTATAAACAGTTTTAATTATACAATGTTAAATGTTTCTTCAACGGGGTTGGATGAAACACCAAGGTTTTGACACTTTACGTCAGCTGTAAGAAGAAAGAGCATTAGCCTGCATTCATTTCTGCGGAGATCTTCACACACACCAGTTTTGTTAAAATAGTGATAGTCTGAAAGAATAGCACAGGGAAGCATCTTCATCCCCTTGGAGAGGACATCAACATGGATTGATGTTTGATACCAAACATCAGGTCATATGGCCCAGAATGCAAGCAGGTTATTAGAATGGAGTCGCTCCTTATTCTTTTCATTAAACACTATTTGCAAATCACACGAGCATTTAAAAAAAATCTGCTTTTGTAACAACACTGGTAAAATGTATGTTGAATTTGCTGCGTCTTCTGAAGAAATTTACTTGTTTCACATAAACTTGGCAGTTCAAAAGGCTGCACTGATGATACATGTGAGAGTTCAGTGATGGGGACTTGCACTGAATTATGTTTCTGCCATATACATCACTTAATCCCACACATACCCAAGGTATACAGGCATACATCAATTGATCCATAACAGTAACCAATCAGATGAGTACAGGATATATATTTATGGATAAATCCTACAAATGAGCATGCTACAATGTCCTCTGAGTTTCTGTGCCTCATCTCTTTAACACCTTTCTAAGCAGCACAGCTGAGATTGGGAACTCAGCACAATGCCGGAATCAAACCTCCATCAGTTAACTCTGTGGCACTGTATTCCTTGCATGCAGCCATTGTACCACTGTGACACAGTCATTATACTTTGTGCAAAATCTGTAAACACTATTTTTCGACTGAGTTGTTTGTTGGTTTGGGAGCTGCAATTTGCAACAGGTTTGTATGATCATATGGTTGGATATAATTTATATGTCATTGAAGAACCTATGCAATGTATATGGTTTATAAATATATTTCATTAATATGGCATGTATACACTGAAAAGTGTGTTTTTGATGTCATGTGGTACGTTACACTAAGCTCTGTCTCCCTAATGTTCCATATGTATGTTAATGGTTCAGAGGCAAAACGTCTGCCCACTCCTGCCACAAATATTTACAGTAGCAAGAAACAGAGGGGGAAAAATAAAAAGACAATATCTTAAATATTTTACTTTGGTCTAATCAAAGTCTTTAGTACAAGGCTTAACTTTCATGCACATGTTAACCAAATGCAGTAATACATTGCACATTCGTTGTTATTGATTCATCATATGATTAGTAATACCAGCAGAATGTATAAGCAGCAAGTCTTCATGCAAAAACGGCTTCAGTGACAGGTATTTCATCAAACAAGACTGGTGCAACATAAAAAAGAAGTGTGAACGAGTGTAGTCACAAATGAAAGACATGGATTTTCAAAGCAGCATTTAGCAGTAAATGATACAAGTGCAGCCTCTGCTTTACAGTTTGAAGGAAAAATTATAAATTGTCTTTCAAAGTTTTTGTTCTTTTTGTAGAAGTCAACTCAAGATAAACATCATAGCATGCATAATCTGAAACATAAAAATACCAATGCACTGGATCATTTCCAATGCATCATCAACTATTTCATATGCAGATATGATAAATTAACTGCAGCAGAGAGTACTTTCAGTTCCACAGTTCAGTAATTCTAAAGAATAAATTTGAAACTTTCTACCTTGTAGGTGATGTATCAATACAGTGATATTCCCTCTACTCTCTAGAAACCCGCCATCTTGTATCTCCACAACTATAACACCTGCCAGCAACTAGTTCTTAGAAAATAATGCAGGCTTCACCATTGCTTCCTGTCCTGGATGTTGACAGCAAGAAAAGATGCAAATATATCTTACGTAGGTGGTCGCTGAGGGGTTTGTAGTTGTCAGCTGAGCAGCCTCCTGCTCAGCATGAAGATTGGAAATGGTGGGACTCTACTGCAGAAGGCTAATAACACTAAATTTAAAATATCTCCAACAAGGCAACAATACTTTTTAAACATAATAACTTACTAAGAAGAGGAAGTACCATATACTGGAAGTACTACCTACACTTACCTTCATCTTTAACTCTGCTACATTAACATTATTCAGAACAGTAAATTTTTTTGTTGCTGATTTAAAGACCAATTGGAAGGACATGAGGAATTTGCAAGGTAATTAGCTGCATGGCAGCACCTAACATGATCAAAAACTGAAAGTTTATTGCGGTCTCTTCAGGAAACACCAATGCACAGTTGCGAGTGCAGTTGAACCAAAAAACCCCATAAAAAAGGCAAATAGAATTCTGGGTTTTATATAGAGGCAGTGAATATGAAAGCAAGGAAGTAATGTTGAATTTGTACAAGATATTGCTTAGACCACATATTGCATATTATGTTGCAGTTCTGGGTATCCAAATATGGGAAAGCATATAAGAGCCATGGAGAGGGTACGGCAAAGATTTATGAGAATGATACTGGCAAGGAGAGGTTATAGTTAGGAAGGAAGGTTTGAAAAATCAGACCTTTTTTCATTGGAACAGCGAAGATTAAGGAGGGAATCCAATAGAGGTTTTCAGGATGATGAAAGGTTTTAAGAGGGTAAATAGCAAACTATTGCTTCCACCGGTTAGAAATCAGTAACATGGGGCTATATATACTCAGGATTATCACGAGAAAAATGAAGGGTGAAGTTGAATGACTTTTTTTTCCCCATAGGTTATTAAAACAGGGAATGCTTTACCACAAGTGGCTACTGAAGTAGGTACTGTAACATCATTTAAATGGGAATTGGATAAGTATTTGAAGAAGGATACAAGGAAAGGGGAATGGAATGTGAGTAGATAGCTCTAGTTGAACAGCTAGCACTGGCGCAAGCCCAATGGGCTGAATGGCCTCCTTCTGTACTATAAATTATATGATTCGATTGAAAGCACCACTATTATTCTCTGACTAGGCTACAATGCCTAAGTTTTAAGATAAAAAGATCAGCAGTGGGCTCCCCAATAAGTGAGTAAATGCACCATATACTATTGCACTGAGCCACAAAAATTAAGGAATGTCCCAGTTTCAATCTCTAGCCAGTGCTAAATTAGTTGATCTTAGCTGGCACAACAAGGAGGGAGGGAAACATAGAAAATCAAAGTTCCCACTCCTGATTGCTAAGCAGGGATATCTGCCAGAAAAGTGGGTGAGGATTAGGCTTGGCTGTGATTGCCCCACTGTCAAATACACTGTCAGCTCTCATTTTCTGAAATCACACATTAAGATTGGCCACTGGTGTAAGGTACAGGAGGACTGTTAGTGCCTGTGGAGCTACACCCTTATATCAGTCATCACAATCAGGAAAGGAAGGGGTAAAACTGTGGAAGTCAGGGTAAGTAAAGGGCAATGTCAGTAGTCTTGGATATACAGTGTCATCGCTTCAATTGAACACTCTGCAAGAGAAGTGAAAGCATCAATAAAAACAAAAATCCCTAAATAATCCATTGTAAATCCACATCAGTAAAGGCATCGAGTACACCAATGTATGATAGAACTGTTACTCTGGACAATGTCCAGATGCCAGTGAAGAAAGTGACAGATAGAAGAGATAAGACCTATTTGCTTTGTCTGAACTCTCAGTGTACAGTCCAAGGTAATCTCAGTGAGTGTTCTGCTTTCCTGTCTACCGACCAGGAGCCTTATTCATGGAGGACCGAAATTTAAGGAATTCCTCTCGGATAAAGTGAAGTAAATGTGTGATCTGGTTTAACTGTGCAACCACTCCTTGGATCTGGATTCAGGGAACCTATAATGGAAGGGCTGCCTGGGTCATGACTTGCTAGCTGCAAAGATTGATTGGCTTTCACATGAAAGGATTGTGGGTGTTCATTAGCAATCACAAAATATAAGGACCCAACATCCAATATTTAAGGATCCAACCCCAATATTGTTAGAGACTTAACTTCATTTAACTATATTTTCTACAGTAGAATGAGACGGCATGAAGGTTCACTCTAAATTTCCTACATCTCCTCTAACAGAGTTTAGGTACTCCCAGGTACCAGTGAACACACATAGGCATGAAGCAAGCCCTGTGCAAAATATTTTACTGGTCTTTGCCCAAAGAGGGTCCATGACGCTGATCCCTAGTGTCAGAGAACCGAGTTATGAGGAATGATTAGAAAAACACGGACTCGTCACCTGTGAAAGGAGGTGAAAGAGAGGGGACATTGTAGAGGTACACAAGATACTATTTGCTTGTTTGCTACTGTCACCGGGAGGTCGATTTAACAACAAGTTCTAGTGTCTTGTTTGACGACATTAGTTGTGATCTAAGAGCTAAGATCACGTAACAGGGTGGGCTGTGAGAAGGCTGTCATCATCCACCAACACCTTGGCTGCCCGTGCTTGCAAACATTGCACACCACACCTACACCGCGAATATTGCAGTCTCCAGAGAATACAACCGCTACACCAGCAAAGACATGCCGATCCAGTCGACTTGAACAACCTACCACCAACCCGTCTCAAATCTAGAAGGCCATTTTGGACCGTCGCGAAGCCCTATGGAATGGATTCCTTACAGATGACCCCACAGTACAACCTGAAGGATAAAACCTTCCTCGCAAACAGTGGACAACCATCAACTGCCTCAGAATTAGTTATGGTAGATGTTGCCACCTTCTCCATAGATGGAAGATTAAAGCATCCCCATCATGCAACTGTGGCGCTCCTAATCAGACCCCTGGAGCACATCATTAAGCGCTGCCCTCAGAGGAAATTTGCAGGCAGTCTACAAGATATCCACGCTGTTACACCAGAAGCTTTGGCCTGGAGATCCAACTTAGATATTTGATTTGCTTTGGTACTACCATACGAAAGAAGAAGACAAGATACTATGTGATGCAGAAAAGGTTAATCTGGAGCACTATTTCAAGTTAAACCACAACTGCAGGACAAGGGGACATAGGCACAAACTGGGAAAAGGCAAGTTCAGGGCTGATATCAGGAAGCACTTCTTCATAGTGATTAATATCTGAAATGGTCTTCTGGGTGAGGTACTGAAGGCAAAACGTCCTGGAGTTATTCAAAGAGGCAGTTAGGTGCTGTGGCGAGAGGATCCTATGGAAAGATGGGCTGAATGGCCCGCCTTCACCTGTACTTGCTCTTGTGCTCTTTACGTAGTTTGTGTCATTTTTAGTTCTATTAAAGCCTGAATAAGTCTACAAAAAATATATACTTTCCCTTTTAATCAACTATACAGCTAAAATCATCACTCCATACCAATCAGAAGGGTTTGGAGTTAACTGGGTCCCGTAGAAAAGAATAGTGCAGAAAGGAGACAATGTAACAGAAAGGAAATCTCACAGCAGCACAAAGATTGAGTAGCCTGAGTCAAAAGTGTGGGCACTGATGAAAGGTTTTGCACCTGGAGGCATCAAAAAAGTGAAACTTGCTGTAGCGTCTAAAAAGATCAAACCTGTGCTCTCTTGCAGCAACTGTGGAACTTGCCACAAGCAGAATCCGATTCCAACCACACTCCCTCTGCCCACGACAAGAGGGATTGTCTCACATGGGTGAGATGCTAGAAAGAACAAACTTTCATTTATATGGCTCCTTATCATGCCCTCATCATGTTCCAAAGAGCTCCACATCCAATTAATTGCTTTTTGAAGTGTAGTCACTGTTATTATGTAGCTTTTTTATGTGGAGCCATCTACACCAGTAGTAGTTTTCAAATTTACCCTGCAAATACTGACACTCCTAGCGACCATGTCCTAACTTCCAAAAGACCATGTCAGGTACTCAAAGGAAAACAGCGCTATCATTGCAGAAAATGTTTTTATTAGTATACAGCAACAGAAATAACGTGTTAGTGAGTCAACACATACAGAAAAGTACAGAAAGCTGATGACAGAGGGACAGAAATCTGATGATCTCGTGGATCTAGCGAAACGCGGAAGTGGCAGCTGATTTCCATCCACATTCTCACCATAGTGTAAAGTATCAGATGAGACTATATTGAAGGAGGTAATAAGATCGAAAAGAGGTGTCCAAACTACTGACCATGGGCCACGTGCAGCCCCCAAGTTTGGGTAATCAGTCCTCAAAGCCCAGGAATTCAGTTCTATTTGAGCTTATATTTCTTAGTTGCTGGTTTGTTTTTTTAAATTTTGTGGACCTGGAGGTTGGAAAAGGGCTGTGTCTAGTACTGTTGGCACATTGGTGGATAAATCATGTACCAGAATCAAAATCTGTTAGTATCAACAAATTAATGGGAACATGGATTTAAACTTCATACTTGACCCTCGAGGCTGCATGGCAAGCACGTTAGTGGCCCATGAATATATGAAGCTTGGACACTCTTGTTCTTGAGTAAAACAGCAGCATGGAGTTGGGAACAGATGGGAGCACAAATCTATGCCATCAGGACACTAGTCTGGGCAAGCAAACAACAGAGAAGAAAATTGGGAAGTGTTACCATTCACAGAACCATGTCTACTTAAATCTTCCTCCTAGTGATGTAATCTAATTCACAGTAAAGTAAAACATTTTTGTTTCTCTTCTCTCTGAACCTCTTGTAAATATTTGGGAATTTAAGACATTACAGTCAATCTAAATCAAAGTTTTTGGTCATATTTATTATTAAAGATTGACATAATTAGTGGGCTGCAAGTAAATACCACCAAGTGTTTAATATGTCCAATATATTGCATTTCAGATTGAAAACCTAATTTAATTTAATATAAAAACTGATCTGCACCCTTGGTAATTTTCATCTGGTTGGGCAATACTAGATATATTTTTATACAATTTAGAGCTTTAGTAGTGTAATTTCCAATGGTTTCATGTAATTTATGAGCTGGCACTAAGCAGCTTTACTTCCTGATTCTGACTGTTTCTCCCATTCTCAGAGCTAGAGACTATATTTGCACTGCTCCCAGCAAAATGTAACAGCTGAGAATTTCACGTGTCACCACCCAGGAAAGTCTTCCTTGATTATGGTAAATTTATGATATGAATCCAAAAGGTTCTGCTCAAATTAAACTTTAACTGTTTCCCTGCACTTTGGCGTCATTTCACTTAGCCTCACTGGTAAGCTCGAACTGTTCTATCATTTTATCTATGGTAACATGCATGGAACTTATCGAGATTCTTTCGTGCAGCTGATGGATCAATTACAACGGATATTTATTCACTGGCTATGGGAGGCATGTGAACAGGAGAAAATAATATAGGGAGATTTGTATCTCAAAAGAATTACTTAAAAGCGAGATAATGAAAGCTATGTGACTGCTGTAAATTTATCCATGGCTGCTTTATTTCCCAATAGTGATTTTCAGTGATTCTGAATAGCAGAGGTTAATATGGACTCAAATGTTGAATATTAAAATTCTTAAATGTGTTTTATATGCATACGTTTTCTAAACAGATATCTTGATACAAAAATCCCAATTATGTTAATCTAGTTATCAGATTATGCTGCTGTACTTTGTTTCAGGCGTAAAGTTTGAGATAACCTAGCATCCCATCTACCTTTCTAGCTTTAAACCTACAAATAAGCTCCTCTAGGTTTCCATGTCACAGCATGCCAGAACCATCTGGAATATCAGCATCCATATATTGTCATGTTTAACAATGTTGAAATACAGTGACTTCAAGGTCAATGCAGTGTACATTACATTAAGATGCATGAAATCGGAGATTAATTTAGCATTGAAGATGTTACGATCACAGGTTACTCTCAATGTGACACCAAAGGCTGGACACGTTGTTTCCATATTAATGTTCCCAAAATAGAAAAGTAATCCATGAATATTAAATTGATGGTGTTCGAATGAATGATTCTTAAAGTACATGCAATCACTCTCTGAAATATCTCACGCAAAAGTGAATACAAATTTACTTTGCCCCTTAAAAGACAATTTCAAGCCTAGTCTTGCGCTTTAATGAAAAGCGTATCTATTCCAATAAGTCTAATGGCACTCATTGCAGGGAGGGGGGGACTGTCTCTAAGAGGCCTACCTATCTTGGCTCCTTTCTTCAGGAGGGTGACCACCACTGCTGTATTGCGGCACCCCACTGCTCTGTCCAAAGGTCTCATGCCACTGTAGTCCACGTGCTCAATCATTGCTCCATGGTCCACGAGAAACTGCACCTATCACCAAGTTAAAGAAAAAAATATATATCAAGGGCTTAAATATTCTGGTGGCCTTAGATCCAGGATCTATCACTTTGGTCAGGAATAGCAGAAGGATACACAGACAACAATTCAGTCTGGGGAAAAAAAAAAATATATATATATATATATATACACACACACACACACACACATATATATCTTTCAGAATCTCGCCACTCTTCAATTTTTTTTTGCCAAAATCTAGAAATGAATGGATACAGGAGAGAGGAAACAGAAAAATAAAGGTAATGATAAAAACTGGAGTGGAAAAAATTCTCCCCACAAACAAAAAAGGTGACATACAGGGGAAAAAGTGGGAGGCATTACCGAACATCATTCCAGATAACTGCAAGATCAGGATCACAGGAACTGGGCCAGTGACTTATAAATTAAACCCATTAGTTTTCTAAGCATTTTGGTTCTGAATCAGTAATTCAGAAAATAATTTCTGAATACAAATCAGGTCAATATAATAATACATTAAAAAAAGACCATTCCACAACTTTATAATACCATTACATCATCTCCTCTCAATATACATAAAGCTGTTTGCAACCACATTAAAATATTTCTTAAATTGGTGTTCAGATGAAACAGTAGGTGCTGTTCAAGTTTCAAGTACAGATCACCTTTTTATACTGGGCCAAGGAGCTAGTTAGAAGTATTTACCTCCATGACACAACACATAGCTAACCAATGTTAGGGGACACAAAAACATTTCTATTTTTAATGACCAATTAAGGTATTTTTGCACAGTTAAAAAGGAGGTATTAGTTTTTACAGTTTTGTCTCATTAGATAGTTGAAAACAGATTATTAGGTCTTTAAATTTGAGAAAAACAGAGTAACAATGCATTTGATGAAGTAATCTATCCCCAGTGTTGGTTTCCATGGCAAGGCTGGATTGCATTTATTTTAATGCAAGGAGTCTTGTGAGTAAGGCAGATGAATTGAAGGTGTTGATGAACACATGGGAGTATGATATTGTTGCTATCACAGAGACATGGTTGAGGGAGGGGCAGGACTGGCAGCTCAATATTCCGGGGTATAGAATCTTCAGGCGAGACAGAGGGGGGTGTAAAAGAGGAGGGGGTGTCGCAATATTAATCAAGGAGTCAATTACTGCTGTAAGGAGGGATGATATCTTAGCAGGTTCCTCTAATGAGGCCATATGGGTAGAACTTAAAAACAAAAAGGGGGCAAGCACTTTGCTGGGAGTGTAGTATAGGCCCCCAAACAGTCAGGGGGAGATAGAGAAACAGATATGTAGGCAAATCTCAGAGAAGTGTAGAAATAATAGGGTAATAATAGTAGGGGATTTCAACTTCCCCAATATTAACTGGGATAGTCAGAGTGTGAAAGGCTTAGAGGGTGCGGAATTCTTAAAGTGCATCCAGGAGAGCTTTTTGAGCCAGCATGTAGAAAGTCCTACAAGAGAGGGGGCGGTACTGGACCTAATTCTAGGGAATGTAGCCGGGCAAGTGGTAGAAGTGTTAGTAGGAGCATTTTGGTGACAGTGACCATAATTCGGTGAGATTTAAGGTAGTCATGGAAAAGGACAAAGATGGACCGGAAATAAAGGTTCTAAATTGGGGTAAGGCCGATTTTAATATGATAAGGCAGGATCTGGCCAAAGTGGACTGGGATCAGCTACTTGTAGGAAAATCCACATCAGAGCAGTGGGAGTCTTTCAGAAAGGAAATAGAGGAAATAAAGGTCAAGGGTGGGACCAACAAGCCCAGGGAACCATGGATGTCAAGGGATATACGAGAATGGATTAGGAAAAAAAGGGAGGCTTTTGGCAGATACAAAGGACTAAAAACAGTGGAAGCCCTAGAGGAGTATAGAAAATGCAGGGGGGTACTTAAAAAAAGAAATTAGGAGAGCGAAGAGGGGGCATGAAATAACACTGGCGGGCAAAATAAAGGAAAATCCCAAGGTGTTTTATAAGTATATTAAGGGCAAGAGGATAACCAGGGAAAGAGTAGGGCCCATTAGGGACCAAAGTGGCAATCTGTGTGTAGAGCCAGATGATGTAGGTGGGGTTTTAAATTAATATTTTGCATCTGTGTTCACTATGGAGAAGGACGATGTAGGCATAGAAATCAGGCAGGGGGATTGTGATATACTTGAACAAATTAGTATTGAGAGGGAGGAGGTACTAGCGGTTTTAGCGGGCTTAAAAGTGGCTAAATCCCCAGGCCCAGACGAGATGTATCCCAGGCTGCTGTGTAAGGCAAGGGAGGAGATTGCAGGGGCTCTGACACAAATTTTCAGATCCTCTCTGGCCACAGGGGAGGTGCCAGAGGACTGGAGAACAGCTAATGTAGTACCATTATTCAAGAAGGGTAGTAGGGATAAACCAGGGAATTACAGGCCAGTGAGCCTAACATCAGTGGTAGGGAAATTATTGGAAAAAATTCTGAGGGACAGAATTAGTCTCCACTTGGAGAGGCAAGGATTAGTCAAGGATAGTCAGCATGGCTTTGTCAGGGGGAGATCATGTCTGACCAATTTGATTGAATTTTTCGAGGGGGTGACTAGGTGTGTGGATGAGGGTAGTGCAGTTGATGTGGTCTACATGGACTTCAGTAAGGCTTTTGACAAAGTCCCGCATGGGAGACTGGTCAAGAAGGTAAGACCCCATGGGATCTAGGGCAACTTGGCACATTGGATCCAAAATTGGCTTAGTGGCAGGTGGCAGAGGGTGATGGTCGAAGGTTGTTTTTGTGACTGGAAGCCTGTGTCCAGTGGTGTACCGCAGCGATCGGTGCTGGGTCCTTTGCTGTTTTTAGTGTACATTAATGATTTAGATATGAATGTAGGAGGTATGATCAGTAAGTTCGCAGATGACACGAAAATTGGTGGGGTGGTAAATAGCGAGGAGGGAAGCCTCAGGCTACAGGACGATATAGACGGGTTGGTCAGATGGGCAGAACAATGGCAAATGGAATTTAACCCTGAAAAGTGTGAGGTGATGCATTTTGGGAGGACTAACAAGGCAAGGGAATACACAATGAATGGTAGGACCCTAGGAAGGACAGAGGATCAGAGGGACCTTGGTGTGCATGTACATAGATCCCTGAAGGCAGCAGGACAGGTAGATAAGGTGGTTAAAAAGGCTTATGGGATACGTGCCTTCATTAGCCGAGGCATAGAATATAAGAGCAGGGAGGTTATGATGGAGCTGTACAAAACGCTAGTTAGACCACAGCTGGAATACTGTATGCAGTTCTGGTCGCCACACTTTAGGAAGGATGTGATTGCATTGGAGAGGGTGCAGAGGAGATTCACCAGGATGTTACCTGGGCTGCAGCGCTTCAGCTATGAAGAGAGACTGGACAGGCTGGGGTTGTTTTCCTGAGAGCAGAGAAGGCTGAGGGGGGATCTGATTGAGGTGTACAAAATTATGAGGGGCATAGATAGGGTAGATAGAAAGGAACTTTTCCCCTTAGTAGAGGGGTCAATAACCAGGGGGCATAGTTTCAGGGTAAGGGGCAGGAGGTTTAGAGGGGATTTGAGGAAAAACTTGGTTGGAATCTGGAACTCATTGCCTGAAAGGGTGGTAGAGGCAGGAACCCTCACAACATTCAAGGAGCATTTAGATGAGCACTTGAAACGCCATAGCATACAAGGCTACGGACCAAGTGCTGGAAAATGGGATTAGAATAGACAGGGCTTGATGGCCAGCGCGGACACGATGGGCCGAAGGGCCTCTTTCTGTGCTGTATAACTCTATGATTCTATGCCCCCATCCCTCCATTCTGGTATAGCTGTTGGAAGAGGAAGGCAGAGAGAAATTCCAGTACTCCAAAAATAAACTACAATGAGCATTTATACCAATAGAAAGTTACATTATTCACATATCTGAGATACTTACAACATCTGCATCACCATAAAATGCAGCAAGATCCAGAGGTGTCCGTCCATTTTTATCTGCATGGTCTGTGGCAGCACCTCTTTCTACTAAGGACTGAACCACAGGCAAGTGACCCTTCAGACATGCCCAGCTGAGGGCAGTTAATCCCTCTTTATCCATCAGTGAAAGTGCTGCTCCTGCAGAACCCAGAGAACACACAATGCAGAGCAATTAAAAGAGACGTGTGGCATCCTGCAACCATCTAGTTTCATTCATCACAGACACTGTAAAAAAACACCGTTGAGCCTTTGTACAACCTCAAGTTCTGAAACACGTAACATATGCTGGGCACCACTGCCTTATTCGGAAAAACAAATCAGGACTCCTTGCAGAGGCGCTGATTATTACCTTGTTTTTCAGGCCATTTGAAGACTTGATGGCCATTTATCAGACTCTGAACAATTCAATGTTTATAGTCAACATGTCCTACAAACACAGCAAAATATTGCATTTCTGGTGATGTCAAATATTAACACATTTTATAGCCTGTTATGGGTTTCAGAAAAACAGCAGCACTACATTCTGGCTGCTGTACACTGCACTCCAATTGCCTTGGGACTTTGTCTTCTCTCCTTTTACATTTCCCATTGCTTCCTGTTTCAGGTGACGAGGCGGACACAATCTGGGTTGCAGACGTCTTATACATTGGTTGACATCTCACTCAGTGATAATGCGTTTTAGAAACAGGTGGCCACCTCAAAGAACACCAACAAGCCCAATCTTACTGCATCCTTCGCAACTGTTGTACATGCAGGGTCATAACAAGCAGCAATACTAAATCTGCAATAATTATACCAGCGTTATCCCTCCACCCAGTGCAACACTCTCACTCAAAGTTATTTTTCTCCCTACATCCTCTTGGTTACTTCAAACCTTGCAATGTCCAAAACAGAGATGGGGGAAGGACAAACGGCTCTTAATCTTTCACTGATATTCTTTCAGCTGGTTGTAAGAAAATAGCCTCAGGCTGATTTTTCCCTGGCCTTTCCTCATGTTCCAACATGCCAAGACTGCATGTTTCAATCGTTTCACTGATATTTGCCATAATTGATGGGTTACAGACTGCCACGACAAAAATGATGGAGTAAACTGCATACTATGGGTTTCACTGATTGCCATTTGAATGCTGTCAAATATATAACAAGGGCAGATCTGGAATATTCTCAGTAGTACTTGTAATAAATGCATTTATGTGAAATGGCTGTGTGCATTATTTTGACGCATGTGTTAACTTGCTCACTTCAACGGAGTGAAAAATGTGTAAAAATAGCATTGAGGAATTTCATTCAACCATGCTAACTCATTCATTACAAACTATTAAGGATATTTCTCAGGCCAAGTGCCCTACTGAAGATGAAGAAGAATAATTGCTGCAGAAGAAAGGGCTTTCCAGCTGCATAGGTTTCATCTAGTAATAAATTCAATGATGTTCATTACAACAGGAAGTAAAAAGTATCAATTTCTTTTCAAGGCGATCTTAGGTCTTACTTGGTTTGACAGAGCAAACAGCTCAGCAGTGGTCGTCATAGGAACACTTGTATAAGCAAAAAGTGAACCATCTCATGACGTTGGTAACACACATGTCCTCAAGACTTATGGGCTGTGTATTTCCCAATACCATTCTGTGGAATACATATCGATAGGTATACAAATGCCTGGCAGTGAGATACAAGGGAATAGTTGAATCAAGTGGATCTGGAGAGATAATTAACTGGAAAAGAATTTTTCAACACTGGAATCCCCTCAATTACTACCTTGCACCTTCCTCCGCTAACATTTAAAAAAATATATATATACTAATTAAGACTATATTTCTTACTCTTTTGAATTGACCGTGTTATTTTTAAGTGCTATTTCCTTTAGCTGTTAGCCAATGAAGTTCACAAGTTATAAAGAGAGACAGATAAGAGTGACATGGCAGATCAACTGAAATTTTAATACTGAGATCGATAGATTTTTGTTGGGCAAGTGCATCAAGCGATTTGGAGAAAAGGTGGGTACGATGGAGTTGAGATACAGATCAGCCATGATCTCATCGAATGGCGGAACAGGCTCGAGGGGATGAACGGCCTCCTCCTGTTCCTATGTCTAGGCTTACATATGAAGAATGGTTACTTAGGTGAGACTGTTAGGGCTCGATTTTGTCAATGGGGATGTGATGGAGGCGGGACTCCCACTTTTTGGGTTGTAGTCCCGCCTCCATCGATTTGTGGCCAACCCACGCTATTTTCCCTTGATTGACCTTATTAAGCCCGCCCAGCGGGCTCAGCAGGCCAATTAAGGGACACCTGGATACTGGTGACGTCAGCGATTGACATTTCATCTGTCAAGAGCTTTTGACAGATGAAATGTCAGCATTTGACAGCTCTGTGAAGCTGTCAAACACTGAATCTGTCTTCTAACTTGAGTCCTTCTACTCAGACTCAGTTAGAGAACTCTCCAGACCAGAAAGCAGAGGCTGCAGCTTTTGACAGCTCAGCGGCCATTCTGCTTTCTGTGCCGGTGAGCTGAGGGACTCCCGAGAACTGAAGGGAGGAAGCCTGGAGGAGAAAGTAAAGGTAAGTAAAACTTATTAAAACACTTTACACACACCAAACACATTTACCTCTGCACTCATGCACCCATCACTCACCTGTACACTGGACATCTCGACCCCTCCAAGCCCTGCAGACCAACGGTCCGCCTCGCTAACTTGGCGTGGTTTGGAGCCGTCGGGCAGCCCACACTTCAGGGCTAAAAATAGGGATTAGCCAAAAAACTGCCTGTTAACTACCTGTTAACAGGCAGTTAATTGGCGCTAATCCCCTTCCGGCCTCGGGGAGGCGAAGGCTCCCAGCACAGGTCGGGTACCCGCCTCCTGGGACATTGGCATGGAGGCGGGTTGGGGGCGGGATGGGTACGTGCCTCCCGAATCTGCAATTTTCCCACCACTCCCGCCTCCAAACCCGCCTCCATGGGGCTTGGAAATTCGAGCCCTAAGGGTCTGAGAAACTGTGCTCCAGCAAGAGTCAACACTTTCAGGAGAGGAGGGGGAAATAGTTGGGGTGGGGGTGGGGGGGTAGAGTTCACTTATTGCATTACCTCCACTAATCTATTCCCATTTAACTTGGGGCTGCACCAAGTTGATATAAATTAACCTTTATGATCAGCATTCTTCCACGTCAACATTTTTTTGTAAGTTGAAAATTTGAAGAATTATAAAATGATTGGAATTCTCAACAATCAATCTCTGAAACTAACCTTGAGCAAGCAAGAACTCCACTGTATCCAGGTGTCCCTCTGATGCTGCCATCATTAGAGGGGTCCTACCCTGCTTGTCTGCCATATTTGCATCGGCACCATGAGTTAACAGCAAATCCACGATCTGAAAACACATACAATGCGGAACCATTTTCAGGCAGTTATTTAAGTCAATTTTATAAAAAATGAATGATAGGAATTTTCACAAATCGGTGAGAAGAGGCTGAGATAATCGGCTCACCTGCCAGTGTCCTTGCCTCACTGCACTGAACAGTGGGACAATCCCCCGTCGGTTGGACTGCGACACTGCTGCTCCTTGTTCCAATAGCAGTCTGCACACTTCGAGCTTTCCTCGTCCAGCTGCAGCAGTCAATGCTGAGAACAGACAAACACATCATTTCAGAAATACATAAGAATTTTGTGGAACAAGGTCATTGAATCCAACAGGTCCTCCCAGTTTTTGAAAGATCTCAGCCCACCTACCCATCTTCTTACCATATCGCTCAAATCATTCTCTTTCCAGATATGCACCAGACTGCCTCCAGAACTCTCTTCTATTGTCTACTTCAATGGACTTCCCTGGCAACTGATTCCTCTTTGAGGAAAAATGTTTTACCTGAATTCCTGTCTTACTCTACTTTTTTATTCTTTTATCTCTTGAAACTTGAACCCCTTACCACAGTAAAACAAAAATTGCCTGGATTAACTTTGACAATGCTCTTCATGTTCTCCACTTCGGTCACTTTAAAGTCTCCTCTTTGCCAAAGAAAAAGAGCCCAATATCCTTAACCTTCTCTCATAACTAAAATTCCTGACACCCAGAACCATCTGCATTGCTCACCTCTGTACCTTTCAAGTAGAAAATCCATTCTGTGATTAGGTGACCAGAACTATACACCATACTCCAGAGTCTAGCACCTTATACAAGTCACAGAAATTATAAAATGGAATGCATCATAAAAGTGATATTATTACAGCACTAACCCTTTAAGTACCAAATGTGCTTTTACATTTCAGTTACATGTTTTCTATACATTGCCAAAAAATTCCATAAAGATTTGAAAGCTGCTTATGGCATCCAAGTGATAAATTTGGTTGGAAGAGAATTAAAAATGACAGTACTTTGCATCTGTCTTCACTAGATAAGAGGATACTGCCAATGTAGCAGTAAAGGAGGATGTAGCAGTTTGATTGGATAGGATAAAAACAGAAAGAGGAGGCACTTAAAAGGTTGGCAGTACTCAAAGTAGAAAAGTCACCCAGTCCGAATGGGATGCAGCCAAGGTTACTGAGAGAAATAAGAGTGGAAATGACGGAGGCTCTGGCCACAATCTTCCAATCCTTCTTAGATATGGGGGTGGTGCCAGAGGACTGAAGGATAGCAAATGTTACACCTCTGTTCAAAAAAGGGGAGGGATAAACTCACTCAGCCCACAATAGTCACAGTATGGATAAACACAAAGTGATAGACACCCTATTATTACTTCAAGACTTTAAGCTCACTTTGTGGTTAAGGTACTGTAATAATTGCTCAAACTTGCTCTCATGGATTTTGATGTCAGCAGAACCCTTTGACACTTCCAACAACAACTTGTATTTATATAATGCTTTTAATGTAGTAAAACATCCCAATCAGAAGGCAAAAACATTGGGGGTGAAATTCGATAGTGTCGAAAAATGGGCGCGGCACCGCAAAATGCCCGCGCCCATTCAAAGAATCGCAAGCAGTATGTCAAATTCGTGCTGCCTGCTAATTATAATGATTGTAGCGCACAACCCACTGCTGAATGCGCTGCTGACGGGCTGTGCCTCAGCAGGTTGCCCAAGTTCTCGATGTTCGCACTAGGCTAGCTTTACTTAAAGCTAGCCTGTGCCTCTTAAAGGCAGTCTGCAGCTTTTAAAGGTGAGCTGCCTTCTGTTGATTAAAAATGTTAAAAGTCCTCCAGCACTAACCCAAATGGCCTGGGAAAGGGCACCCAGGATCTCGGACGCAGCACTCAAGCTTTGTGCAGGGGGGCAAACACTGGAAAAGGTCCTCTACCCACAGGGGGCCAGGAGGCACTCCAGAAAGATGTGGGACCAGATTGCCGAGACAGTCACTGCCAGCAGTGTCGCCCCCAGGACCTGGCTCCAGTCCCCAAAGAAGTTTCCTGACCTCAGACGAGTGGTCAAGGTCAGTGAATGCATCTTCAAAAGACGTCTCCTACCAACTGCACTACTAACCTCACACGACCACACCCTCCTCCCCCCCCAGCCCCAATCACTCACCTACCAACAATCTCTACCCAACATGAGGCACACCTCACATTCTTAGTTTCACCTCACCCCCTTGGAGTAGACGGTGCTGGCCATTCTTGGCAGGGGCATGGCTGAGCCCTTGACCAGCGGCGGGGCTGAAAGAATACAAGATGCCGGTATCCTCAAACGTTCTCCTCCTTCTCACATCCCACAATATTTTCTGATTTACAAACTGCACATGGTGTAAGCATGCACCTCCTGTTTTACCCACCTCCCCTCACCACAACCCTACTCTTGTGCCTTGCTCATTTCAGACACTCAAGAAATCCAGCCTGCCCAGCCAGTGGATGACCAAGAAGAGGGAGAGGAGAATGAAGAAAAAGAAGAAACACTGTCACTCAATTTCACACTCCAAGCCACCAGCTCCTCGAAGTCGTCCTGCAAGGCCATCTGCAGTCTCCCTCACTGAAAGTCAGTAGCCTTCCACCAGCCATGCTGCAGCCACTGGGGTAGCACTGCGTGACATCAGTAGGATAGGCAAAGGCACACACAAGACAGTCACTAAGGGAATGCACAAGGGTGATTAGTTGATTTTTTGATGCAATATTGGATGCATATATGGATAAAGTTGGACTGGACAGTTTGATTTGTGGTGGCTTTTATTTCAGCATTGTGGCCAAGAGGACGCTGTGATGATCAGCAACCGTGGGAAGGTAAGGTGTGGGATAAATGTTGAAAGGGGAATTGGGGTTATGTTCACTAATACCACAGGTGGATGATTCGATCCTGGATATCCTGGCCAGAAAGGTGCTGTCTGGGTTGCCTCCTTCCCCCTCTTCAGCTTCCTCCTCCTATCCCCTTTGCTGCCTCTGCTCCATCTCCATGTCATGCTGCAGCCCAAGGGGTGGACTGCAACTAGAGTCCCCAGGACTGGGAGCAAATGGTGTTCTCAGCGGCCTTCCTTTAAGAGTCAAAGCCTTGCAAATGTCCAGCAACACTCTCTGCTGTTCCTTCACACTTTAACAACTTTTTAAATGTCTTACACCAAGCCACTAATCTAATAAAATGTAAAGAAACCTGCACAAAAGCAAAAATCTAAACTTGCGTGTGTCCCTTTAAGAAGCGCTGGTAGGGGACCCGTTGTACAGCTGAATGCACATTCTGCTGTGCGTGCTTTGGAGAGGGCGTTAAAAGGAGCAGTGACGTCCAAAACAGCAGGTTGTGCGTCAAGTCAGCATTGCATGCTGATTGATGTCACAATCTAACTAATTACCATATTTGCAGCGACGCAGGCAATGGGAGCGCTGCAGACCTGCCCAAAATTGCGGCCACAGCATTCCGCGTCAGAAGTGGGCGAAAGCGAGGCAGCCGCCATTTTTTCACCGAAACTGGCCTCATCAGCTGGCACTAAGGGGCCGAATTTCACGACTAATTAATTTACAGAGCCACACAAGACAAGGAACTACATGAGAGCTGTGAGGAAAGAAACATTAATCAGCTTTTCTCATTCAGATACTGACTGACTAACCCCTTGTACATTTCCCAATGACATCCCAGCTGGTGTCTGCAGATGGAGCTATCACAACAAAGGTACTATTTGAAATGCAGAATTAAATGGAGAAGCAGCTTTATTGTTGACCCCTGGTGGTCTCAAGGTGAATATCTGCTGATCCCAGCACTGGATGGGAAGAAATTTTCTCCAAATAAATATTGGGAAGACCAAAGCTATGTTTTTAGTCACCGTTCCCTAGCCACTGACTCCATCCCTCTCTCTGGCAACTGTCTGAGGCTGAACCAGACTTCGCAACCTTGGTGTTATATTTGACCCCGAGATGAGCTTCCGACCACATATCTGCGCCATCATTAAGACCGCCTATTTCCACCTCCGTAACATCGCCCGACTCTGCCCTTGCCTCAGCTCATCTGCTGAAACCCTCATCCATGCCTTTGTTACCTCTAGACTTGACTATTCCAATGCACTCCTGGCTGGCCTCCCACATTCTACCCTCCATAAAAATGAGGTCATCCAAATCTCTGCTGCCCGTGTTCCAACTTGCACTAAGTCCCGCTCACCCATCACCCCTATGCTCGCTTTCCTACATTGGCTCCCAGTTAAGCAACGTCTCAATTTTAAAATTCTCATCCTTGTTTTCAAATCCCTCCATGGCTTCGCCCCTCCCTATCTCTGTAATCTCCTCCAGCCCTACAACCCTCCAAAATATCTGCACTCCTCTAATTCTGGCCTCTTGAGCATCCCCTATTTTAATCGCTCCACCATTGGTGGCCGTGCCTTCAGCTGCCAAGGCCCAAAGCTCTGGCATTCCCTTCCTAAATCTAGCCGCCTCTCTTTCCTCCTTTAAAATGCTCAATTAAAACCTATCTTTTTGACCAAGCTTTTGGTCATCTTCCCTAATATCTCCTTATATGGATTGGAGTCAAATTTTGTTTGCTAACTCTTCTGTGAAGCACCTTGGGACGTTTTATTACGTTAAAGGCTCTATATAAATACAAGTTGTTGTTGTTGTGGGTGGGTGGAGAAAATGCCTTATGTTCTCCGGTGGTGCTGGGAGCCCCATTTGATCATTCCTTGTATCAAAGACTCAGGTTTTCAACCTTGCTTGCTAAGTTTCGTCGTCTCTGGCGATGCTAACCATTAGTCTGCTTTCATGTAATCAGCAACATTTCTGCACTCAGTGGGTACCTCATGAAAGAATACATATAAAACAGGACTGTTCAATAAGCTGTAGAAAATTAAATTAAACTGAAAATAAAAATGAAAACACCAAGTTATTTTGAGAATGTAATTTCTAAGCCGTTTTGGGGGGAAATTATGGGTGACTGAACAAAGTCTTTTTTGAAAGAAAGTGGGCTAAAAATTCGAGTACGCTGGAAACCTGCCGGTAACAGTGGCGGCCAAGAATAACAGCCACTCGCCAAGAGAGCGCAGGCAGTATCGGTCTTTTGGTGCTACCTGCTAATTAACATCAGCGTGGCGTTGATTTTCTGGTGTAACCCACTCTTTCCACCACCATAGTCAGCAGAAGGCCAAAGGTCGCGTCTGTCTCCGGCTTGCAGTGAAAGGGAACGGGGACGAAAGCAGCGAACCTCCAGGCCATGTACGGAACAGTTGCCATACTTGCTGCAACAATATTACTTGCCACCCGATTATTAACTACAATCTCTGTTGATTTTTTAATAGTTCATGAAATGACTGCTTCTGTATTCTCGGTAACACAAAATAATTATTTAATAAATAATTGCTTATGGAATTTAGAATAAATGAATTATAATTCCTTAAAATCTTAAGCAGTTGAGTCTAGATTTACTAGGGGATAACGTTCTGGTGACGCTATCATAAAGATAAAAGAGATCTTATCAGAGATGATCTTCAAATGTTGCAATGGAGTTCACCCATTGATTTACTGACCCACAAACACTGTAGGCCTCCAGGACAGCCGCCAGAAAATGCAACCACCCTCCACCCAACTGCTGGGCAAAAAATGAAGGTATAAATGAAGAACCTTGGCAAAGGAGGTGTTTGAAGTTCCGGCATCCATCGGAGTTGTTTTAAAGAGCGTTGCACGCTGATTGAGGTCAAGCTCCAACTTGTTACAATACTTTCAATGAGTGTAGGCAATGGCAGCGCTCCTGACCTGCCAAAAAATGGCGGCCGCCGCGGGACCCGCCAGCAATCGTATGGCGGCTGCCATTTTCCCCCCAAATCTGGTGGTCATGGTTGACGCTAAACCCCCAAATTAGATCAGTGACATTCATTCGAGGGCACTATGGAGATGCATCGAAAATCATCGTTTGGTCTGTCTAAGGAAGCTGTTTATACAAGAAATTCTTGTGATTGTTCCTGTGTTAAAACTGGTCACTTTGTGAACTTGTGCATCAAATCTGTATGTTTTGTAATCATCTATCAAAGACAGAAAAATTAAGTAAACCAGAAATATAGCAACACTCCCAAAAAATCCTCTCATTCCCTCCTCAACTGGTTACAGAACTAGTCAAAAGCTATCAAAACAAAACAAGAGATTAATTACAATCACTCAAAAGCCAAGATGTGTTTTGATGCTTTTTTTACTCAAAGTATAAAGAATCAAAAGCTTGATCGAGGAGAAAGTTTTATTTTGAGTTTTGTAACAGCAGAGAGACAGATGACAAGGCAGAGGGAACTGGGCAGAGTGGCTATCAACGGTGGAGTGGAGACAAGGAGAGGACTAGTGTTAGACGTGTGAAGGGTACATGTAATGACATAAGGCAGAAGGAGGTTACTAAATTAAAAAACTTGGTTAAAATAAATCCAACTTAATAAGTTGCTTAGTCAGTGTATCCAGGCACACAAACATGCATGAATCTTCCGCACTGTGCTAACACTGTGGTACAAACCTGCTGATTGTACAGAAATGAGCAGCCTGGCACTGGTGCTGAAACCACTGGAAAGAAGCGATCTCACACTGTAAGCGCAGTGTAATGGCCTGGAGCCAATTTTTAAACTTGAAGCATCCAGTTTAAAAGGTACTCGAATAGTTTGCTGTTCTGATGATGAAGTTTGTATATGAAATGAAACAGCTTTCTATTCCTGTCTGCTCTTTTCCAACTCCATAAATCATTCTGGCAGTCAGAGATGAGTGAACAGAACTCTGGACACGCTTTCAGTAAACAAGCACAAGCTCTGCTTTCCCTTGGATCACTCTCGGAAATACTTCTCAGTATAACTGGACAATAGTCAAAGCACTTGGGGCAAGTTATTGCCCAGCTTTGCTGAGTTGCAATTTAACAGCTTTCAAGTAACATCAGTCTGCTTATCCTTCCAGCTCTGACAGCTTTCATCATTTTTTTTTACTACATCTGGTCATTTGTGACCTGTTGTGGCTTTTTTCCACTCCTCTTAGATTAACTCATTCACATCAAAATCTTTTATTCTTATTTAGGACTACTTTCTGCTGATTACAGAGTAAGTGCACAAATGCCTAGTCTTCACCTATATAACTGTCTCGCATTTCACTTCCTAACATTTTGTTACAAATGCACAAAAGAAGAACTGGGGAGAACACTGTCCTCAAAAATGTATTGATAAAAATGTCTCTTTAAGATTCGGAGTTCCTTTACCTCCCTAGCCTTCAAGGTCCAGTGAAGGTCAGCACAGCACAAAAGAAATTGTGGGTTTGAACCTGTACCCTATCCACTCAATGCTGCAGCAACTGGGGGACACAAACAGCCAGAGACTGCATCAAATTGCCGAAGCCTGTAATAATTTCCACTTGGGTTTTGCTATGAATGCACACTGTAAAAAGAATAGCCTGTCTGTAACAAGACATTCGATTGTAACCTTGGAATAGCACCTTTTTGAATTAAAATCAATATGGGACTCTGAATTCAATTCCTCGCTGCAATGGTTTAATATTTTCAACTGACAGAAAAGGCTCCCTCTCACAGGAGTACGTGTAGTTTATAAATAAACAACTTACATTTATATAGCACATTTAACGTAGCAAAACGTCCCAAGGCGCTTAACAAGAGCGATATCAATAAAAAAAATATTGACTCTGAGCCACAGGAGCTATCAGGACAGATGACGTGGTGCCGGAGGACTGCCAACATTGTACCGTTGTTTAAAAAGGGAGAAAGGGATAGACCGAGTAATTACAGGCCAGTCAGCTTAACTTCGTAGGTGGGCAAATTATTGGAAAAAATTCTGAGGGACAGTACTAATCGTCATTTAGAAAGGCATGGATTAATCAAGGACAGTCAGCATGGATTTGTTAAGGGAAGGTCGTGTCCGACTAATCTCAATGAATTTTTTGAGGAGGTAACAAGGAGGGTCGATGAGGGTAGCGTGTTTGATGATGTCTACATGGATTTTAGCAAGGTTTTTTTTGACAAGGTCCCACATGACAGACTGGTCAGAAAAGTAAAAGCCCATGGGATCCAAGAGAAAGTGGCAAGTTGGCTCAGTGGCAGGAAGCAAAGGGTAATGGTCGACGGGTGTTTTGTGATTGGGAGGCTGTTTCCAGTGGGTTCCGCAAGGCTCAGCACTAGGTCCCTTGCTTTTTGTGGTGTATATCAATGATTTAGACTTCAACACTAATACAATAGCTAAATACTGCAGATGCTGGAAATCCGAAATAACAGCAGAAAATGCTGGAAAAACTCAGCAGTCCAGGCAGCATGCTGCCTGGCCTGCTGAGATTTTCCAGCGTTTTCTGTTGTTATTTAGACTTCAATGTAGGGGACACGATTAAGAAGTTTGCAGATGACGCAAAAATTGGCCTTGTGCTCATTAGTGAGGAAGCAAGCTGTAGACTGCAGGAAGATATCAATGGACTGGTCAGGTGGGCAGAAAAGTGGCAAATGGAATTCAATCCGGAGAAGTGTGAGGTAATGCATTTGGGGAGGGCTAACGCGGCAAGGGAATACACAATAGATGGTAGGATACTGAGAAGTGTAGAGGAACAGAGGGACCTTGGAGTGCAAGTCCACAAATCCCAGAAGGTAGCAGGACAGGTAGTTAAGAAGGCATATGGAATAATTTCCTTTATTAGTCGAGGCATAGAATAAAAGAGCTGGGAAGTTATGCTAGAATTGTATAAAACACCAGTTAGGCCACAGCTAGAGTACTGTGTACAGTTCTGGTCATCACATTACAGGAAGATGGGATTGCACTAGAGAGGGTACAGAGGAGATTTACGAGGATGTTGCCAGGACTGGAGAATTTTAGCTATGAGGAAAGATTGGATAGGCTGGGATTGTTTTCTTTGGAACAGAGCAGGCTGAGGGACCTAAATAGAGTGCATAGGAAGGACCTATTTCCCTTAGCAGAGAGATAAATAGCCAGGGGACATAGATTTAAAGTAACTGGTAGAAAGATTAGAGGGGAGTTGAGGAGAATATTTTTCACCCAGAGGGTGGTGGGGGTCTGAAACTCACTGTCTGAAAGGATGGTAGAGGCAGAAAACCACATTGCATTTAAAAAGTACTCGCATATGCACTTGAAGTGCCGTAACCTACAAGGCTACAGACCAAGAGCTGGAAAGTGTGATTAGACGGGATAACTCTTTTTCGGCCGACGCAGACACAATGGGCCGAATGGCCTCCTTCTGTGCCGTAAATTTCTATGATTCTATGACCAAATACTTGGTCAAAGAGGTAGGTTGTAAGGAGCATCTTAAAGGAGGAGAGACAGGTAGAGTGGCAGAGAGGTTTAGGGAGGGAATTCCAGAACTTAGGACAAAGGCAGCTGAAAACAGGGCCGCCAATGGTGGAGCGATTAAAATCAGGATGTGCAAGAGGCCAGAATTGGAGGAGCGCAGAAATATCGAAGACATGTAGGGCTGGAGGAGGTTACAGAGATAGGGAGGGGCGAGGCCATGGAGGGATTTGAAAACAAGGATGAGAATTTTAAAACTGAGGCATTGTCGGACCGGGAGCTAGTGTAGGTCAGCAAGCACAAGGGAGATGGGGGAACAGAAGTTGGAGCGAGTTAAGATACGTTCAGCAGAGTTTTGGATCAGCACAAGTTTATGGAGGGTGGAAGATGGGAGGCCGGCCAGGAGAGCATTGGAATAGTTAAATCTAGAGGTAACAAAAGCATGGATGAGGGTTTCAGCAGCAGATGAGCTGAGGCAGGGTCGGGGTCGGGGGCTGTTACGGAGGTGGAAGTAGGCTGTCTTGGTGATGAAGCAGGTATGTGGTCGGAAGCTCATCTCGGGGTCAAACACAGCACCAAGGTTGTGATTGGTCTGGCTCAGCTTCAGACAGTTGCCAGGGATGGAAGCTGTGGCCAGGGAACAGAGTTTGTGGCGGGGACCAAAGACAATGGCTTCAGTCTTTCCAATATTTTGTTGGAGGGAAATTTCTGCTCATCCAATATTGGATGTTGGACAAGCAGTGTGACAAATCAGACACAGTGGAGGGGTACAGAGAGGGGGTGGTGAGATAGAGCTGGGTGTTGTTAGCAAACATGTGGAACCTGACGCTGTGTTTTCGGATGATGCTGCCGAGGGGCAGCATGTAGATGAGAAATTGAAGGGGATAAGGATAGCTCCTTGGGGGCTCCAGTGGTAACAGTGCAGGAATGGGAATTCCAAACAAAACTCTGAGCTACAGGCATGCTTTGAATGCTGACCGTGTCAAGTGCTTATTTAATTTAATATTGCTGCTGAGTATTGAGTTCTGGTTCAGCATCGCTGGCTGCTCTCCAGTAAAGTAAATCTTGCACCAATTGATCATTTTTTTTTAACTAATGCAATTTGATTTTCCCTCAGCACTTCAGGTACTGTAATCTTAGGGAGTCTAGCAGTAAACTGACAAGATAAAAATATAATTTACTCAATTTGATCAGTTGCATCTCGTTAGCCAGTAATAAAAAAGGTATCATTGGACACAACGGAGCAAACTGCAGGCAGTGTGATTTGATGACTGTGTATATGTGAACTATTGATATTGGAGCTAATCACATCTAATAGCAGTGTTGAATTTTTTGACTTTTTTTTGTCTTATAATACTCCTGTGCAGCGCCTTGGGACATTTTACTACGTTAAAGGCGCTATATAAATACAAGTTGTTATTGTTGGCACAGGCTTTGTCTCTGGCATTTAGTAATTATGTCAGGCAGCTATAAATTCACCACCAGCATTCATACATCTGTAAATAAATAGGTTGAGTACATGAAGCACCATCACCAATGGAGTTCTACTACCAGCATATAAACACGTATACACAGCTGTGATTTACTCAATTATTTGGGCCTGTAAATACCTGTTTCTCCCCAAAGAGTATCAAAACTGTTAATCTGAGCTCGTTCCACTTCTTCCTCATCCTTTTCAGGTAGATCCAGTAAATATGAGACAATCTGAAATAAAGTGCATAAGAATATTACAAGCACGAGATCAGTAAATTAAAGGTAATTTGTTCCTGATTTTTGTGGGGTCATATCCTGCATTGTCTGACTCCAGGCTATGCAGACAAGTAGACATTAGAACATAAGAACATAAGAAATAGGAGCAGGAGTAGGCCAATTGGCCCCTCGAGCCTGCTCCGCCATTCAATAAGATCATGGCTGATCTGATCCTAACCACCAATCTACTATCACAGAACCTTCTCCTGAACCTAACAGAATTGGACACACGAAATAGAAATTCTATACTAAAGCAAAATACTGCAGATGCTGGAAATCTGAAATAAAAACAGAAAATGCTGGAAATACTCAGCAGGTCAGACAGCATCCATGGAGAGAGAAACAAAGTTAACATTTCGATGACCTTTCGTCAGAACTGGAACAAGTTAGACATGTAACAGGTTTTAAGCAAGTACAGAGGCGGGGAAAGGAAAGAACAAAAGGGAAGGTCAGTGATAGGGTGGAAGGCGAGATTAAATTACAAAAGGAATGATGGTGCAAAGCAAAAGGAGATGGTAATAGGATAAGTAAAGAAGCAAAAGATGTGTCTAGAGGAGATGTAAATGGCAATAGCAGAATAATTACCAACAGCTGCTGTCTAAAAAAAATGGGGGCAGTGGATATGATCTGAAATTGTTGAACTCAATGTTGAGTCCAGAAGGCTTTAAAGTACCTAAATCAAAAGATGAGGTGGTGTTCCTCAAGCTTGTGTTGAGCTTCATTGGAACAATGTAGGAGGGGAGGACATAGAGATCAGAGTGGGAGTGGGGCAGAAATTAAAATGACAGGCGAAGACATTCTATACGACTCTACATCAAGACTTTTGATACACCAATGAGTTATGCCATCAGGTCGCCTACAAGAACCAATCCGTGTCAGCAATGCACCCAATATCTTAGTTTTAAACAAGTTCAGAAGATTGTGGCTCCAAGTATGAGGACTGTCTGCAGCATACTTGAATTCACCTGTTCAGGTTTAGTGAGTTTCAAGAGCTCTGAATCAGGCTTTTGGCTAAAGTAAATCAGGGTACGACATTTCAAACGTGCTGTGACTATGGAACACCACTGCCCTCCCTGCTGAAGGCAAGAAGCAAGATGCCTTTGTGAAGAACAAATGAGACCAAAGTTTCAAATAGTCAACTTCTCCATAGAATCATAGAATGATACATCACAGAAGGAGGCCATTTGGCCCATCGTGCCTGTGCCAGCTCTTTGGTAGAGCTATCCAATTAGTCCCACTCCCCAGCTCTTTCCCCATCGCCTGGTAATTTTTTTCCCCCTTCAAGTATTTATCTAATTTCCATTTGAAAGTTATTATTGAATCTGCTTCCGCCACCATTTCAAGCAGTGTATTCCAGATCACAACAACTCGCTGTGTAAAAAAAAAAGTTTCCTCACGTTGCCTCTGGTTCTTTTGCCAATCACCTTAAATCTGCGTCCACTGGTTAACGACCCTACTGCCTCTGGAAACAGTTTCTCCTTATCTACTCATTCAAAACTGTTCATTTGAATACCGCTATCAAATCTCCTCTTAACCTTCTCTGCTCTAAGGAGAACAACCCCAGCTTCTCCAGTCTCTCCACATAACTGAAGTCTCTCATCCTTGGTACCATTCTAGTAAATCTCTTCTGCATCCTCTCTAAGGCTTTGACAATTCCTAAAGTGTGGTGCCCAGAATTGAACACAATACTCCAGATGATGCCTAACCAGTTCTTTATAAAAGTTTAGCATTCCTTCTTTGCTTTTGTACTCTATGCCTCTCTTAATAAAGCCAAGGATCCCATATGCTTTATTAACAGCCATCTCAATTTGCCCTGCCACCTTTAAAGATTTGTGTACATACACCCCCAGGACTCTCTGGAGTAGGAGTAGGCCATTCGGCCCCTCGAGCCTGCTCCACCATTCAATAAGATCATGGCTGATCTTCTACCTCATCTCCACTTTCCTGCACTATCCCCATATCCCTTGATTTCCTTAATATTCAAAAATCTATCGATCTCTGTCTTGAATATACTCAATGACTGAGCCTCCACAGCCGTCCAGGGTACAGAATTCCAAAGATTCACCATCCTCTGAGTGAAGAAATTTCTCCTCATCTCAGTTCTAAATGGCCGACCCCTTATTCTGAGACTGTGACCCCTGGTTCCAGACTCCCCAGCCAGGGGAAACATCCTCCCTGCATCTACTCTATCAAGCCCTGTAAGAATTTTGTATGTTTCAATGAGATCATCTCTCATTCTTCTAAACTCTAGAGAATATAGGCCAAGTCTACTCAATCTCTCCCCATAGGACAATCCCCCCATCCCAGGAATCAGTCTGGTGAACCTTCGTTGCACTCCCAACTATGGCAAGTATATCCTTCCTTAGGTAAGGAGACCAAAACTGTACACAATACTCCAGGTGTGGTCTCACCAGGGCCCTATATAATTGCAGTAAGATGTCTTCACTATTATACACAAATCCTCTTGTAATAAAGGCCAACATACCATTATTTGCTTTCCGAATTACTTGCTGTACCTGCATGTTAACTTTAAGTGATTCGTGTACAAGGACACCAGGTCCCTCTGAACACCAACATTTCCCAATCTCTCACCATTTAAAAAATACTCTGCTTTTCTATTTTTCCTACCAAAGTGGATAACTTCACATTTCTCCACATTATATCCCTTTTGCGATGTTCTTGCCCACTCACTTAGCCTGTCTATATCCCGTTGAAGCCTCCTTGCATCCAGTCACAACTTACATTCCCATCCAGCTTTGTATCATCAGCAAACTTGAATATATTACATTTGGTCCCCTCATCCAAATCATTGATGTAGATTGTGAATAGCTGAGGCTCAAGCAATGATCTTTGCGGTACCCCACTAGTTACAGCCTGCCAACCCAAAAATGACCCGTTTATTCCTACTCTCTGTTTTCTGTCCATTAACCAATCCTCAATCCATGCTAGTATATTACCCCCAATCCCATGAGCCCTAATTTTGTTTAATAACCTCTTCTGTGGCACCTTATTGAATGCCTTCTGAAAATCCAAATACACCACATCCACTGGTTCCCCCTTATCTATTCTGCTAGTTACAACCTCAAAAAACTCTTAACAGATTCGTCAAACACGATTTCCCTTTCATAAATCCGTGTTGACTCTGCCCGATCCTATTATTATTTTCTAAGTGCCCTGTTACCACATCCTTAATAATAGATTCTAGCATTTTCTCTACTACTGATGTCAGGCTAACTGGTCTGTAGTTCCCCGTTTTCCCTCTCCCTTGTTTCTTTAATAGTGGGGTTACATTTGCTACCTTCCAATCCGCGGGAACCGTTCCAGAATCTATGGAATTTTGGAAAATGACAACCAATGCATCCACTATCTCTATAGCCACCTCTTTCAAAACCCTAGGATGTAGGCCATCAGGTCCAAGGGATTTATCGACTCTCAGTCCCATTAATTTCTCCAGCACTATTTTTTTCCTAATACTAATTTCTTTCAGTTCCTCATTCTCACAAGAGTCTTGGCTCTCCACTATTTCTGGGAAGTTTTTAGCATCTTCTTCCGTGAAGACAAACACAAAGTATTTGTTTAATTTCTCGGCCATTTCCTTATTCCCCATTATAACTTCTCCTGTCTCAGCTTGTAAGGGACCCACATTTACTTTCGCTAATCTTTTCCTTTTTACATACCTATAGAAGCTTTTACAGTCTGTTTTTATGTCTCTTGTCATCTGCAAACTTTGAAATTATGCCCTTTATACCCAAGTCCAGGTCACTAATATATATCAAGAGCAGCAGAGGTCCTAATATCGACCCCTGGGAAACACCAGTGTATACTTCCCTCCAGTCTGAAAAACAACCATTCACCACTACTCTGTTTTCTGTCCCTTAGCCAATTTTGCATCCATGCCAACACTGTCTCTTTAATCCCATGGGATTTAATTTTGCTAACAAGTCTATTATGTGGTACTTTGTCAAACGCCTTTTGAAAGTCCATATACACAACATCAACCCTCTCCATTACTTCATCAAAGAATTCAATCAAGGTCATCAAACACGATTTGCCTTTAACAAATCCATGCTGACTTTCATTAATTAGCCCATACATTTCCAAGTGAAGATTAATTTTGTCCAGGATTATTGTCTCAAAGTTTCCCCACCACCAACGTGAGGCTGACTGGTCTGTAGTTTCTGGGTTTATCCCTCCTCCCCTTTTTTGAACAGGGGTGTAACATTTGCAATCCTCCAGTCTTCTGGCACCACCCCCATATCTAAGGAGGATTGGTAGTTTGTGACCAGAGCCTCCGCAATTTCCACTCTTACTTCCCTCAGTAACCTAGGATGCATCTCATCCAGACCAGGTGACTTTTCTATTTTGAGGACTACAAACTGTAATTTTGAAAACCAACTTAAGACAGGCTGAAAGCATTCAACTACTGAAACAGTTTTGAACTTGTTCACAACTCACCTCGTTCTTAAGCTCTACAAGCGCTGGTCAGAAAGCTGATCTCACCCTCTCTGTGGGAAGAGCAGCGGGCACCTCCCCGCTGTGTGTGTAATAACAATTTCAAACATACACATGACTCTGACAAAATACACTTGGGCTCCGACTTACTGTGCCATCTTACTTTATAAAACAATTTAAACATCCACAGAACACATTACGCACCTCAGTATATCCCATACTTGCTGCAGCAATAAGCGCCTGTTGAACTGCATGGCTCTTCTTAAACACCCCCTGCTGTTGTCCTGCCAGTGTCCAATCAGCCTGGATCAGGAATTTAACCACTTCCAAGTGGCCCCGCAGTGCCGCATGGACCAGAGCACACTGTCCATTCTTATCCAAGTGGTCCACCTTTGGAAACGAGAAATCAGTCATCCCAAACATGAATCTAAGAACCATTGTCGTCACAGTAATTAGCCTTAGGAAGATTTAACTAAAGACTTGTATTTCCTTCAGACAGAAGGTTTCACCAGTCTCAGCCAAAACATCTTGGTCAGAGGTACATTAGAGTTGCTGGGGAAGAAGACATTTCCCAAAGGACTCCAGCACAGTAGTCAGCCAAGAATCAGCATTAATCATGATTGTGGAAATGTCCACAGGGTATAAAGTACTGAGGGCTTAGGTCCAAAAGGAAAAGGTATGCAGGCCTCAGGAAATCTTTATTTGAATCTCAATAAGGACTTTAGAAAAATAAATTTCTGAATAACTTAAGGAGTGAAGTGACTAAAAGGTTCATTAAAGATATTTTAAGCACAGTTTGCTGCAACAAATTGATGTTGGACATTTAATAAATTTTGAAGACTTACCTTCGCACGTCTTTTGGACAGTAGATGGACAACAGTGAGGTGTCCAGAAGCTGCTGCATATCCCAAGGGAGTCAGTCCACTCTCTGAGCAGGCATCCACGTTCGCTCCAAACTCTAGCAGGAGTGCAACCATGTCTGAGTTACCAAGGTGGGCCTGGACGCACAGTATCGGGGCATTGTTCAACACCTCTGTCCGGTAATTCACATTGGCACCGCCCAAAATCAGTAAACGACTCACCTGGTTATTAGCAAGATTCTCAGTGTTAGCATGATGGTATAAAATATTAAATCTCTTACAAAATCAATGGAACAGGCCAACAGTTACTGTACAATGGATGTTGTGGGCTGACAGGATCTGGTCTTTTTAGTTCACGTATACTGCATTAAAATTGGATAAGTCATCAGCAAGGATTTATTTTGTCAACCCTCGTCCCCTCCGCCCCCCAATCAGTGCATTAAATTTGCAGCTAATGTGGTTACTGCCTTTTTTTGCCTCACTCTGTAGAAATGTGTCTTCAACAGGTTCACAATTACAGTAAAATATATAGCATTATAATTTAATTACAATTTCTGCACACTTGTTGTATTGCTGAATAACATGATTCTGAATAGAATTAAAACAATGTAGAGAACTAAATATGAAAACTTTTCAATGTTAAACCATCATTTATTGGTAGGGCCTTCCTCATTTTTCCAAAGGTAGTTGATTCCCCACAAATAAAAGAACAGACCACCATCTAAATGGGGGAAATCATGGTACCGTGCCCCTCCAGGATTTTTTAATTATGTTGAATATAAGCTCTTGTACTGCAATTCTCCACTTAGGTCCATGATAGAGAAAAGAGAAGATACAGAGGCAAACAACTGAGGTGTTTCCAGGTATCAGTAACTTAAATTATGAGGGAAGGCTAATGAAGTTGTGTTTATTTTCCTTGGAAAAGAGGGAACTTTGAAATGACCTAATTGAAGTTTTCATGATGTTTTTTCTCATTGGTGTTTAAGTCCCAAATCAGAATACTTGGGGGGGAAAAATTCGGTGTCGACTATTTTGGGGCGCTAACATTGGCCAGGTGCAAAATTTAGCGCCCGGCGCAAATTATCGCCGGCGACCACGAAATTCGTCTCCAGCACCCCGGAGGTGATTGGAGCGCTAAATCAAGCGCTACACACCTCTCTTAGGGCGCTAACGACGGGGAACGGGGCGCTACCTCAGAGCGCTACTCAAGCTCATGCGGTCAATTACCCAGTCCTCAGACAGAATGGTGCCTTCCAGTTCTTAAAGGGGAGGTTCAATCATGCTGCACAGCCTCACCCTGATCATTGCTGCTTTTGACCTGGGCCAGCAAGGAGGTGCAAATCTTGAACCATGAATATCATGGCTGCTCAGAGGCCCAGGGAGAGAGCTCGCTGGTTTAGCGACCAGGTATTGGAGGCTCTGGATCGCCGACGGGCAGTACTGTTCCCAAACACTGGCAGGAGGCCACTGCCCCGGGAGTTCACAAGGGTGTGGAGGGAGGTGGCCCATTACGTCTCCTCCAGAAGCCTGGTCCAAAGGACTCACACCCAGTGCCGCAAGAAGTTCAACGACCTCACTCGGGTGGTCAGGGTGAGTAGATGCTTTAAATACCTCTACATCCCACCATCTCAACCTAATCTGTGCACAGACGGTATAAACTGACAAATCCCCAACACTCACCCAACAACTATGCCCATCTACTAAAAGTCACATCCACAGCTCACACCTTGCAGACATTAACGGCTATTCAACAATGGGAGGCACATCTGCCAAACACATGCCTGCACATTCACTCACATGCTGTCCTTTTTCTTGCAGGCCAAGCTTTCTCACAACAGGAGGGAGCAACAACGCATGGGAGGAGGTCAGGCAGAGCTGCACCCACTCACACAGCTGGAGGAGCGAGTGTACACAATAATCGCGAGCCATGTCGTGGGCGCTGTGGCAGTCAGAGAGGTCGACCCCCTTGGGGACAGTAAAGGTATGGTCATCATCTCTCGCTCCTCTCTCATACCACTTCCCCCTCACAACACAAGCCCTTCCCACTTTCCATCTAAGTATACTGTCTCCATTCCTTGCTCCCTTCCTGCCCCCCTCCCTTCACGTTAAAGCCACTCTTGTGCCTTCCTGCTTTCAGATAGGGAGCCACCATCTGAACAGCCTGTCCCTCAGCCTCCCAATGGAAGCGACGCGGGAGAGTATCAGGAACACCAAGCCGGAGCCTCAGTGCCTGCGTCTCCCGAGGGCGACACATCGGATACTGGGACCATGCGGTCACTGGAGGGGAGTAGAGGTTTTGGCTCTGATGTGGGTGAAGCTCTGGGACCCAGCGAGCTGCAGCAACGCCATGGGGAAAGGGAAGCTTGGGGGCCATCTCCCCGGAGGGTGAGTGCGCGCACGAGTTCTGCTGCACAGGACTCGGATGAGGACCTCGATATCACGGCGATGAACACTCAGGTGATGAGCATGCATACTGAGCTCATGGGTGCAATGGCAAGGGTGCCCGAGAGCATGAATGCACTGGCTAGGAGCATGAAGGAGTCTGCCTCCAGCACAGCTGTCTTCTGTGCGCAAACCCTCGATCCAATCCTTGCCTCGTTGCAGAGTATGGTTGACTTGCAGAGACTGTGGGGCCCCAGACCCCATGAAGTGTGTAATGGGTGAGGTGGCAGCATCTATTGCAGCACAGGCCGAGGTAACGCAATGGTTTAGTGCTGGAATCGAATCATTGGTTGGTGCCATCCAATCTCAGACTGCTCTAATGCAGTCTCAGATTGATGCCACGCAAGCACTGACTGCTGCCATCGTAGCTGGGGCGACAACTGTCCAGCGGGGCGCTGACGGTGCCGCAGCAGGCCAGCAATCTGTGCTCGAGCAGATTGCTCCGGATGCTGTGATTCTGCCCCGGGGGAGTGGCAGTGTGTTGGTTGAGCAGGAAGGTGCTGTCCTCTCAGGAAGACAGCATTCCTGCTCCCACCACTGCCACTCCACCATTGCACTTGCCACAGCCTGCAACCCAGCCAGCCCAGACTGCTGCCGCCCAAGCAGAGTTGCTGCAGTCTGCAGCCGGGCCCAGAGCTGGTCCAGGGCGTCCTGCAAGGCCATCTGTAGTCTCTGGCTCCGAGATTCAGCAGCCTTCCGCCAGCCTTGCTGCAGCCACATTACGGAGGAACAGGAGGGTTGGGAGGGGGTGGAAGTGCGAAGGGAAGGGAGATCATTGAAGGCGGCGGACTAACAATTTTTTTTTTAGAACAAATGAGGGGAGTGTTTGTACCAAAGATGGATGTGTTTGTAAATATATTGTTCACTTTGTTAAGAATTATTTCGATGTGCTAAGAACCAGTTCTCTTTGTTAATAAATTGTCGTGTTTGTTTGTTATTGGTTGTGCTTAATAAGACACAGTTGTTCAGAACAATAAAAATATTTATTTAAACGTTACAAATTTCCTCAAGTTTCTCATTGGAACTTTGGCCGGTAATAGGGGTCATAGAGTCATAATGGCACAGAAGGAGGCCATTCAGCCCATCGAGTCCGTGCCGGTTCTCTGTAGAGCAATCCAGTCAGTCCCATTCCCCTGCTCTATCCCCGTAACCTTGCAAGTTTATTTCCCTCAAGTGCCTATCCAGTCCCCCCTTGAAAACATTGAGTGTCTCCGCTTCCACCACAACCGTCGGCAGCAAATTCCAGGTCATCACCACTCGCTGCATAAAAAAGTTTTTCCTCACATCCCCCTGTATCTCTTGCCCAAAACCTCAAATCTGTGTCCTCTAGTCCTTGTACCATCAACTAGTGGGAACAGCCTTTCCCTGTCTAGCCTGTCCAAACCCATCATAGTCTTGTACACCTCTATCAAATCACCCCTCAACCTCCTTTGCTCTAATGAAAACAAATCCAGCTTCTCCAACCTGTCCTTGTAGCTAAGATCCCCAGAACCATTCTGGTAAATCTCCTCTGCACCCTCTCAAGGGCCTTCACATCATTCCTAAAGTGTGGTGACCAGAAATGGAAGCAATACTCCAGTTGTGGCCTAACCAGCGCTTTATAAAGGTTCAGCATAAATTCTCTACTTTTGTACTCAATACCTCTATTTATGAAGCCTAAGATCCCATATGCTTTGTTAACCACTCTCTCAGTATGTCCTGCCACCTTCAGGGACCTATGCACATTAACTCCCAGGTCCCTCTGTCCCTGCACACTCTTTAAAACTGTGCATTAAGTGTATATTGCCTCTCCCTGTTCCTTCTGCCAAAATGCATCACCTCACACTTCTCTGTATTAAATTCCATCTGTCACTTGTCTGCCCATTCTGCTAGCCTTTCTATGTCCTGTTTTAGTCGATTGGCATCATCATCATCACTGTTTGCCACACCTCCAAGTTTGGTGTCAACGGCAATGTCATTGGCTGCGGGCTGGCTGTTGATCCCAAATGCCATCTTCTCTGTCATTCATTGGAAGCGCTGTGTTATGAGGCTTTCACGAACGGCCCTTGCAGAAGCAACATTGAGCGCCTCCCTCCCACGTTGTTGTTGCTCCTCCTCCTCTCTCTCTTCCTCCTCCTGAGGTGGTCCACCAATCCTTGGTGGCAATGTCTGGGTCCTCAGAATGGCAAGGTTGTGAAGCCGGCAGCACACAACAATGAAAACTGGGAGAGGCAATATACACTTAATGGCACAGTTTTAAAGAGTGCGCAGGGACAGAGGGACCTGGGAGTTAACGTGCGTAGGTCCCTGAAGGTGGCAGGACATATTGAGAGAGCGGGTAACAAAGCATATGGGATCTTAAATAAAGTGTCTTGACCACTCTGGAGGAGCCCTGCAGTACTCCCCTGCTCTGATGCAGTCTCAGATTGATGCCACGCAAGCGCTGACTGCTGCCATCGTAGCTGGGGCGACCACTGTTCAGCGGGGATTTGACGGTGCCGCAGCAGGCCAGCAATCTGTGCTCGAGCAGCCTCTGGCTCAGAGATTCAGCAGCCTTGCTACAGCCACTGGGGCCACATTACGGAGGAGCAGGAGAGTTTGGGGAGGGGGGGGGGGGGGGCGGAAGATGTGTGAAGGGGAAGGAGATCATTGAAGAAGGCTGACTAAATAAAAAATTTCGAACAAATGGGGGGAGTGTTTGTACCAAAGATGGATGTGTTTGTAATATATCTGGGACACCAATCTGGTGTAGGATGAATGATTCGTGGCTGCTGCCAGGATAGCGGTCATTGACGGCAAGGATGCGCTGTCTGTGGTTGCACACCAACTGCACGTTCAGTGAGTGGTAGCCTTTGCGGTTGCAGAAAACCTCTGCATTTTCATGAGGTGCCCGCAATGCCACGTGCATGCAGTCAATGGTGCCCTGAACCATGGGGAAGCCCGCTATCCTAGCAAAGCCACATGCGCGTTCACGCTGTTTGTCTTGGGTCATGGGGAATGAGATTTACTCCCTTCTCCTTTTGTAGAGAGCATTTGTGACCTCCCGGATGCAGCAATGAACAGCGAACTGGAAGATGTTCACAATATGAAGCTGGAAGGAGCCGCTGGCGTAGAAATTGAGAGCCACTGTCAGCTTCACTGCCACCGACAGACGTCCTGGTCCTGAACTGAGGCTGGAGCTCTGGTTGCAGGAGGTGGCAGAGCTCAGTGACCACCTTCTAAAACACTGCTCCTTGGACAGATGGATATATGAGAATTGCTCCCGGAATACCCTGGGAGGGTAAGGTCTCCTGTGCAGAGCCCTGTTGGCCCTCTTCACTCTGGCCACGTTTTCCACTCTCTCCGCCTTCGACAGTGAAGCTGGAGGGCGAGGCCCCGTGCCAGTACAGCCCCCATTAACTCTTAAATGTGCTAGTACTAAAGGGTACAGAAATGGGAACCTGATAAGTCTTGCTGACGGCCAAAACTCCTTCAACAACAACTTGTATTTATATAGCGCCTTTAACATAGTAAAATGTCCCAAGGCGCGTCACAGGAGTATCAAGTAGGAAACCGTTAAATGTCTCCAGACGCCTCTCTCAACCTGCGTATGCAGAATTGATTGCTGACAGGAAAAAACAGGAAGCGCACACCTTTAAATAGCGCTCCCGCAGCTCCCAGCCGACTGAAAACCGTCCCCCTCTACCTGTTGTTCCTAGCGGCAGGTGCTGAGGCAGGGGACGAGAATCAATTTCCGGTCCGGGGCGCTACGCGCTTGGATGACGTCACGATATCCGGGCGCAGGAGATCGTGGTGGTAGTGTTTAGCGCCACCGCAAACCGGCAGTTCAATTTCGCGGGCAGCGCTAAAATCGCTGCACACGGACGGTAAGTCGTTAGTGCCCCCCGAAGGCGCTAACGGGCGGAGCTAACCAACCGAATTTTTCCCCCTTGGTCTGTTAGAATCAGTGGCTTGAGATAGCTGCATATTAATGGAAACATGGATTTAAACTTGACATGCGGGCCACAAAGTTCCCAGGGAATCATCCAAGTGACCCATGAAAATAAAATAGTTTGGACATTCCTGGTCTATTCATTTATACAAGGATGACGTAAACAATGAAAAATGTAAAGTTTCCTCAGAATTAACTGTTAAGGTTAAAATGTCTTTCACTTATTTTGTTGCACAGTTGCCACAATATTCAAATTGTTATGGTTCTAGTAGCTTTATGAGGTGTGACCAGAGCACAAAAGGAACTATTTCCCATCCACCCTTTACTTTTTACATTATTTTGTTCCCAGATTCTTCCCAGATCTCTCCCTCTCAGAAGATCACTTGCCTACAGCCAAGAGGTAGCACAGTCCAGTTGAGGCCAAAGGATTCTTTATAACCACTGCCTTGGGTAGTGAAATCACTACATCTCTCCCAGCTCTTCCCCATCACCAGTGAAATTCTCTACCCATTAAACTCAGATGAGAATTAAAACATTTCATCACCACTGCTGCAGACAGATTTGAGTGACCGGTAGCTGTGGGATTGAAATCATCAACTAACTACTTGAGCAACAAATACCTCACTGCACAACAACCCTGTGGTCTGCACAGAGCGGAATTAAACGGAGTGTTTCATTTGGGAATTTGGAAAGAGTGGGAATTCGGAAAGAGTGGGAATTCGGAGAAGAGGTTGCTGCTTTTTGCCTACATTACTTGTAGTGCTTTGAGTTACAGGTAGATATTTAATTTCATTACCCATAACTTAATCTAGATCATTTAAATAGTCAAGAAACTAAACTGTAAACTAAGTTACTTAAATATAAATTTATTTAAATTTAATTAAATAGAACAAGGTCATACAGAACATTTTGGAGGGGGAGGGCGAACAGCCAGCTGTCGTGGTGCACATAGGCACCAACGATATAGGTAAAAAAGGGAATGAGGTCCTAAAAGCAGAATATAGGGAGTTAGGAGGTAAATTAAAAAATAGGACCTCAAAGGTAGTAATCTCAGGATTGCTACCAGTGCCACGTGCTAGTCAGAGTAGAAATAGGAGGATATTTCAAATGAATACGTGGCTAGAGGAATGGTGCAAGGGGGAGGGATTCAAATTCCTTGGACATTGGAACCGGTTCTGGGGGAGGTGGGACCAGTACAAACCGGACGGTCTGCACCTGGGCAGGGCCGGGACCGCTGTCCTAGGGGGAATGTTTGCTAGTGCTGTAGGGGAGGATTTAAACTAATGTGGCAGGGGGTTGGGAACCTGAGCAGGGAGACAGAGGAAAGCATGTCAGGAAGGGACAGAAGGTATGGAGTAAAAGGTAAAGTGTTAAATAAGGAAAAAGCAGGAAGTAAGTGTCGCAAAACACATTTGAAAGTTCTTTATCTGAATGCACGTAGCATTCGTAACAAAATTGATGAGTTAACGGCACAAATAACTATGTATGGGTATGATCTTGTGGCCATTACAGAAACATGGCTGCAGGGTGACAACGTCTGGGAATTAAATATGCCAGGGTATTTAACAATCAGGAAGGACAGGCAGGAAGGAAGGGGAGGGGGGTGGCTATGTTAATAAAGGACGTCCTATCGTATCAGGCAACGGAACCCTGTGTGAGAACCTCTCTGGGTACGTCGAGGGCATCCTGAAACCCATCGTACAGGGAACCCCCAGCTTCTGTCGCGACACTACAGACTTCTTGCAGAAACTCAGCACCCATGGACCAGTTGAACCAGGAACACTCCTCGTCACAATGGACGTATCGGCACTCTACACCAATATCCCCCACAATGACGGCATCGCTGCGACAGCCTCAGTACTCAACACCAACAACAGCCAATCTCCGGACGCCATCTTACAACTCATCCGCTTCATCCTTGACCACAATGTCTTCACCTTCGACAACCATTTTTTCACCCAAACACACGGAACAGCCATGGGGACCAAATTCGCACCCCAATACGCCAACATCTTCATGCACAAGTTCGAGCAAGACTTCTTCGCTGCACAGGACCTCCAACCAACTCTGTACACCAGATACATCGACGACATCTTCTTCCTTTGGACCCACGGCGAAGGATCACTGAAAGGACTACACGATAGCATCAACAGGTTCCATCCCACCATCAAACTCACCATGGACTACTCCTCAGAATCGGTTTCATTCTTGGACACACGAATCTCCATCAAAGACGGACGCCTCAGCACTTCACTCTACCGCAAGCTCACGGACAACCTCACGATGCTCCACTTCTCCAGCTTCCACCCTAACCACGTTAAAGAAGCCATCCCCTATGGACAAGCCCTGCGAATACACAGGATCTGCTCAGACGAGGAGGAACGCGATGGACACCTACGGACACTGAAAGACGCTCTCGTAAGAACGGGATATGACGCTCGACTCGTCGATCGACAGTTCCGACGGGCCACAGCGAAAAACCGCATAGACCTCCTCAGAAGACGAACACGGGACACAACCAACAGAGTACCCTACGTCGTCCAGTACTTCCCCGGAGCGGAAAAACTACGCCATGTTCTTCGCAGCCTTCAACATGTCATCGATGACGACAAACACCTTGCTAAGGCCATCCCCACGCCTCCACTACTCGCCTTCAAGCAGCCGCCTAACCTCAAAAGTACCATCGTTCGCAGCAGATTACCCATCTTTCAGGAGAACAGCAACCAAGACACCACACAACCCTGCCACGGCAACCTCTGCAAGACATGCCAAATCATGGACACAGATACCATCATTACACGTGAGGACACTACCCACCAGGTACACGGTACATACTCATGTGACTCGGCCAACGTTGTCTACCTGATACGTTGCAGTAAAGGATGCTCCAGAGCATGGTACATCGGCGAGACCATGCAGACACTGAGACAACGTATGAACGGACACCGCGCAACAATCGCCAGGCAGGAGGGTTGCCTCCCAGTCGGGGAACACTTCAGCAGCCAGGGGCATTCAGCCTCGGATCTGCGGGTAAGCGTTCTCCAAGGCGGCCTTCGAGATACACGACAGCGCAAAATCATAGAGCAGAAACTGATAGCCAAGTTCCGCACTCATGAGGATGGCCTCAATCGCGATATCGGGTTCATGTCACGATACAGAACGTGACTTGACATCATGGCCGGTCTTTCCAGGTGTTTTTTTTGGGTTTTTTTTTTGGTTTTTTTTTTAAAAAGGCTAACACAAGAACACAGATTGACAGGATATGCAGCCAGCAGGTGGTTTGACACGTTGGACCCCCTGGGACACATCTCATTGTCTTGGCTGTGCTCTTTGCTGTAGCGAATAATGTGAATAGATTTTGTCTGGGTTTAAATTGTGAATTCTGGGAGATTCTCTCATTGCTAACTTACCTGACGAAGGAGCGACAGCTCCGAAAGCTTGTAAAATTAAATAAATCTGTTGGACTATAACCTGGTGTTGTGCGACTTCTCATTTTAATAAAGGAAGGAATCACTGTAATACAGAGAAATGATATTGGGTCAAAAGATCAGGATAATGAAACAGTTTGGGTAGAGATAAGGAATAATAAGGGGAAAAAAACACTGGTGGGCGTAGTATATAGGCCTCCTAATAGTTGCAACTCTGTTGGAAGAAGTATTAATCAGGAAATAGTTGGGGCATGTAATAAGGGAACAGCTATAATTATGGGGGATTTTAACTATCATATTAACTGGACAAATCAAATTGGGCAGGGCAGCCTTGAGGAAGAGTTTATTGAGTGTCTTAGGGATGGATTTCTTGAGCAGTATGTAACTGATCCTACAAGGGGGCAAGCAACCTTGGACCTGGTACTGTGTAATGAGTCTGGATTAATTAATAATGTCCTAGTTAAGGATCCCCTTGGAATGAGTGACCATAACATGGTTGAATTCCATATCCAATTAGAGGGTGAGAAGGTTGGTTCTCAAACAAGCATACTGAGCTTGAATAAAGGAGACTATGATGGCATGAGAGCAGAATTGATTAAAGTGGACTGGGAAAATAGATTAAAGGGTAAGACGGTACATGAGCAGTGGTGTTCATTCAAGGAGTTATTTTACAACTTTCAAAATAAATATATTCCACTGAGGAAAAAAGGGTGTAAAAGAAATGACAGTAAAGAAATTAAAGAAAGTATCCAACTAAAAACAAGGACATATAAGGTAGCCAAAGTTAGTGGGAGGATAGAAGATTGGGAAGTCTTCAAAAGACAACAAAAAGTAACTAAAGGATTGATTAAGATAGGGAAAATAGACTATGAAAATAAATTAGCAAAAAATATAAAAACAGATAGCAAGAGTTTCTATAGTTATATAAAAAGAAAAAGGGTGGTTAAGGCAAACGTAGGTCCCTTAGAGGATGAGACCGGGAAATTAATGGTGGGAAACATGGAGATGGCAAAAATGCTGAACAAATATTTTGTTTCAGTCTTTACGGTAGAGGACACTAAGAATATCCCAACACTGGACAAACAGGGGGCTCTAGTGGGGGAGGAGCTAAATACGATTAAAATCACTAAGGAATTGGTACTCAGTAAAATAATGGGACTCAAGGCGGATAAATCCCCTGGACCTGATGGCTTACATCCTAGGGTCTTGAGGGAAGTGGCAGTAGGAATTGTGGATGCTTTGGTAATAATTTTCCAAAACTCCCTGAACTCAGCAAAGGTCCCGGCAGATTGGAAAACTGCTAATGTAACACCCTTATTTAAAAAGGGTTGCAGGCAGAAGGCTGGAAATTATAGACCAGTTAGCCTAACATCTGTGGTGGATAAAATTTTGGAGTCTATTATTAAGGAGACAGTAACGGAACATTTAGATAAACATAATTTAATAGGACAAAGTCAGCATGGCTTTATGAAGGGGAAGTCATGTCTGACAAATTTGCTCGAGTTCTTTGAGGACATAACGTACAGGGTGGATAAAGGGGAACCAGTGGATGTAGTGTATTTAGACTTCCAGAAGGCATTCAACAAGGTGCCACATAAAAGATTATTACTCAAGATAAAAAATCACTGGATTGGGGGTAATATTCTGGCATGGGTGGAGGATTGGTTATCTAACAGGAAGCAGAGAGTTGGGATAAATGGTTCATTCTCGGACTGGCAACCAGTAGCCAGTGGTGTTCCGCAGGGGTCGGTGCTGGGTCCCCAACTCTTTACAATCTATATTACCGATTTGGAGGAGGGGACCGAGTGTAACATATCAAAGTTTGCAGATGATACAAAGATGGGAGGGAAAGTAGAGAGTGCGGAGGACATTAAAAACCTACAAGGGGATATAGACAGGCTGGGTGAGTGGGCAGAGATTTGGCAGATGCAATACAATATTGGAAAATGTGAGGTTATGCACTTTGGCAGGAAAAATCAGAGAGCAAGTTATTATCTTAATGGCGAGAAACTGGAAAATACTGCAGTACAAAGGGATCTGGGGGTCTTGGTGCAAGAAAATCAAAAAGTTAGTATGCAGGTGCAGCAGGTGATCAAGAAAGCCAATGGAATGTTGGCTTTTATTGCTAGGGGGATAGAATATAAAAACAGGGAGGTATTGCTGCAGTTGTATAGGGTATTGGTGAGACCGCACCTGGAGTACTGCATACAGTTTTGGTGTCCATACTTAAGAAAAGACATACTTGCTCTCGAGGCAGTACAAAGAAGGTTCACTCGGTTAATTCCGGGGATGAGGGGGTGGACATACGAGGAGAGGTTGAGTAGATTGGGACTCTACTCATTGGAGTTCAGAAGAATGAGAGGCGATCTTATTGAAACATATAAGATTGTGAAGGGGCTTGATCGGGTGGACGCGGTGAGGATGTTCCCAATGATGGGTGAAACTAGAACTAGGGGACATAATCTTAGAATAAGGGGCTGCTCTTTCAAAACTGAGATGAGGAGAAACTTTTTCACTCAGAGGGTAGTGGGTCTTTGGAATTTGCTACCCCAGGAAGCTGTGGAAGCTACTTCATTAAATAAATTTAAAACAGAAATAGACCGTTTCCTAGAAGTAAAGGGAATCCGGGGTTACGGGGAGCGGGCTGGAAATTGGACATGAGTTTGAGTTCGGATCGGTCAAGGCCCTGTGGGTGGCGGAGCGGGCCCAGGGGCCGAGTGGCCTGGTCCTGCTCCTACTTGTGTTCTTTAGAGTTGAGGTTGGATCAGATCAGCCATGATCTCATTGAATGGCGGAGCAGGCTCGAGGGGCCGATTGGTCTACTCCTGCTCCTATTTCTTATGTTCTTATATAGGGATGGCAGTGCAGGTGGCGTGCCTCAACTGCAGCATATGGGAGTTTGTGGAGAGCATTGTGATCCCGGACAACCATGTTTGCAGTAAGTGCCTGCATCTTGAGGAACTTCAGCTCAGAGTTGTTGAGCTGCAGACATTGCAGGGCATCAGGGAGGGGAAAGTTACCTGGACACTTTGATCCAGGAGGCAGTCACACCCCTTAGGTTAGATAGTGGTACAGGTCTGGTTTGTGGTCAGGGACAGGAGGGTGTGACTGCAACTCAGGCAGGTAAGGGGACCCCATATGAAGTGCTGGAGGAGCCTCGGCATTTGTCCTTATCCAACAGGTATGAGGTTCTTGCTGCCTGTGTGGATGAGGGAAAAAAAGCCTGCAGGATGGATGAGCAAGCTGACCATGGCACCATGGTGCAGGAGGCCATTCAAGTAGGGGGAGTGAAAAGGAATGTAGTTGTGGTTGTGGACAGTATAGTCAGACTGGATAGATACCGTTCTCTGCAGCCGTGACTGGGAGTTCTGAAGGTTGTGTTGCCTGCCAGGGTTAAAGACATCTCCTCGCGGCTGGAGAAGAACTTGGAGTGGGAAGGGGAGGATCCAGTTGTCGTGGTCCACGTAGGAGCCAACGACATAGGTAGAACTAGGAATGAGGTACTGCTGAGAGAGTTTGAGGAGTTGGGGTCCAAATTAAAAAGCAGAACCTGTATGAAAGTGTTTCTAAACACAATATTCCCCCACCAGTTTTATCTAGTTTTCTTATTTTCCAAAACAATGGTGCATTTACCCAGGAACCTATTAGAAGATCCACAAAAAGTATTTCAAACTAAAAACAGAATTCCATCTTCCGTAGTGTTTTTTAAAAACTTCATTCCTTGTGTACAATTTTTCTCTTCCGTACTGACCCCCCAATACTGCCCCGTGCTGACCCCCCGTGTACTGCTCCGTGCTGACCCCCGTGTACTGCTCCGTGCTGACCCCCCCAATACTGCCCCGTGCTGACCCCCCGTGTACTGCTCCGTGCTGACCCTCAATACTGCCCCGTGCTGACCCCCGTGTACTGCCCCGTGCTGACCCCCAATACTGCCCCGTGCTGACCCCCGTGTACTGCCCCGTGCTGACCCCCAATACTGCTCCGTGCTGACCCCCAATACTGCCCTGTGCTGACCCCCCAATACTGCCCCGTGCTGACCCCCCAATACTGCTCCGTGCTGACCCCCCAATACTGCTCCGTGCTGACCCCCCAATACTGCCCCGTGCTGACCCCCCAATACTGCCCCGTGCTGACCCCCCAATACTGTCCCGTGCTGACCCCCCAATACTGTCCCGTGCTGACCCCCCAATACTGCCCCGTGCTGACCCCCCAATACTGTCCCGTGCTGACCCCCCAATACTGTCCCGTGCTGACCCCCCAATACTGCCCCGTGCTGACCCCCCAATACTGCCCCGTGCTGACCCCCCAATACTGCCCCGTGCTGACTCCCCAATACTGTCCCGTGCTGACCCCCCAATACTGTCCCGTGCTGACCCCCCAGTACTGCTCCATGCTGACGCCACCCCCAGTACTGCCCCGAGCTGACAACAACATACATTTATACAGTGCATTTAACGTAGCAAAACGTCCCAAGACGCTTAACAAGAGCATTATCAACAAAAACATTTTTGACACCAAGCCACAGAAGGATACACCAGAACAGATGACCACTTGAGGGGTCAGACAGGGCCTCAGATTAACATATCACCCGAAAAACGGCACCTCGACAGTGGAGCACTCCCTCACTTCTGCATTATAGTGTCAGCCTAGATTTTTGTGCTCAAGTCTATGGAGCGAGACTTAAACCCACAACCTTCTGACCAAGAGGTGGGAGTGCTACCGCCTGAGCCACGACTGACATGGAGCAGTGCCTGTGCTTGCTGACCTTCACTGGCTCCCAGTCTGCCGCCGCCTTTGTTTTAAAATCCTCATCCTTGTTTTCAAATCCCTCTATGGCCTCGCTTCTCCCTATCTCTGTAATCTCCCCCAGCCCTACAAGCCTTTGAGATCGCTGCACTCTTCCAATACTGGCCTCTTGCGCATCCCCAATTTTAATCTCTTCACCATTGGCTGCCATGCCTTCAGCTGTCTTGGCTCTAAGCTCTGGAATTCCCCCCCTAAACCTCTCCACCTCTCACTTTTTAAGATGTTCCTTAAAACCTACCTTTTTGACCAAGCGTTTGGTCACCTGTCCTAATGTCTCTTCTTTGGATCAGTGTAAATGTTTTTCTGATTACGACCATGTGAAGCACCTTGGGATGTTTTACTATGTTAAAGGCGCTATATAAATGCAAGTCCTTGTTGTTGTAAATGACGAGCAATGAAAACTCCCAAAAAGTTGCTAAGTAAAATTTGGCTTGGTGACATCTTGCAGTCAAATAATGTGCTGACACATCCTGTCATTAAGGTTTTTCTGTGTTAAAGGGAGATAGTTAAGTGCAGTACATGCCAGCTATTTAATGCCATGGCTGCAAATATAATTGGCTTCATTAATAAATATAATAAAGTTAGATTACTCCATTTTGTTTTCCATGAAACGTTGGAAACAGGGGCTTAATAAACTGAAATTGCTGTTTAAAAATTTCCCAAATTACCACAGAATAATAAATTTTAAAAGCCTTTCTGCTGTAGCATTCTGTATTCTCTAAAACTGTAATTTCCTCCCAGCCATTTAGCCCTGGCCACAGGGATCACAGAAGCAATCTCGGCTGGTACAGGAAACTCTTTATTAACCGGCACCGACGGGACCGGCGTGGTGCCGGTTTATCGAAAGTACCGGATAACGGAGAGTTATATCTACCGAGGCTATTTTTAACAAAGAAAAATAAATAAATCAAGAAATGTGCAGTATACAGTATTTGGGTACTCACCTACAGAATGTTGTGTTAAATGGATAGTGGAAGAGACTCCAGGCAGCGCCAGGAGGCCGAGTAGTGGCACTTTTGAAAACTACCCCTACTGACTAAATCGGCGTTCGCGGACTCGGACTCTGGATCGGCAACATTGCCGGTTATTTGAGAGGAGTTTTCGGAGTACTCGGCGTTCGCGGAGACTCGACTGCGACTCAGCAACATTGCCGGTTATTTGAGAGGAGTTTTCGGAGGATGATTTTTGCCGGTTAAGCGAGAATTCCGGATATTTGGGTGCCGGATAAACAAAAGTTTCCTGGACTTAACTGAAAATAATTTTTTTTAAAGATACCTGTTTTAATCCCTTTAGTACAGTAACAACAACTTGTATTTATATAGCGCCTTTAACGTAGTAAAACGTCCCAAGGCGCTGCACAGGAGTATTTTAAGACAATAAATTTGACACCAATCCACAAAAGGATAAATTAGGGCAGGTGACCAAAAGCTTGGTCAAAGAGGTAGGTTTTAAGGAGCGTCTTAGAGGAGGAGAGAGAGGTAGTGAGGCGGACAGGTTTAGGCAGGGAATACCAGACCTTAGGGCCTAGGCAACAGAAGGCACGGCCACCAAATGTTGAACGATTATAATCAGGGATGCTCAAGAGGGCAGAATTAGAGGAGCGCAGATATCTCAGGGGGGTTGTGGGGCTGAAGGAGATTACAGAGATAGGGAGGGGCGAGGCCATGGAGGGATTTGAAAACAAGGATGAGAATTTTGAAATCAAGCCCCCTCAGAATCTTATATGTTTCTATAAGATCACCTCTCATTCACCAAACTCCAATGAGTATAGGCCCAACCTGCTCAATCTTTCCTCATAAGACAACCCCTTCAACTCAGGAATCAACCTAGTGAACCTTCTCTGAACTGCCTCCAATGTAAGTATATCCTTCCTTAAATAAGGAGACCAAAACTGTACGCAGTACTCCAGGTGCGGTCTCACCAACGCCCTGTACAGTTGTAGCAAGACTTCCCTACTTTTATACTCCATCCCCCTTGCAATAAAGGCTAATATTCCATTTGCCTTCCTAATTACCTGCATGCTAACTTTTTGTGTTTCATGTACAAGGACACCCAGATCCCTCTGTACCGCAGCATTCTGTAGTCTCTCTCCATTTAAATAATATTTTGCTTTTTTATTCTTCCTACCAAAGTGGATAACCTCACATTTTCCCACATTATACTCCATCTGCCAAATTTTTGCCCACTCACTTAGCCTATCTATATCCCTTTGCAGACTCTTTGTGTCCTCCTCACAACTTGCTTTCCCACCTATCTTTGTATCGTCAGTAAATTTGGCAACAGTACACTCGGTCCCTTCATCCAAGTCACTAATATAGATTGTAAATAGTTGAGGCCCCAGCAATGATCCTTGTGGCACCCCACTAGTTACAGTTTGCCAACCTGAAAATTACCCATTTATTCCGACTCTCTGTTTTCTGTTAATTAGCCAATCCTTTATCCAATCTAATATATTACTCCAACACCATGAGCTCTTATCTTGTGCAGTAACCTTTTATGCGGCACCTTATCGAATGCCTTCTGGAAATCCAAATACACTACATCTACTGGTTCCCCTTTATCCACCCTGCTCGTTACATCCTCAAAGAACTCTAGTAAATTTGTCAAACATGATTTCCCTTCCATAAAACCATGTTGACTCTGCTTGATTGTATTATGATTTTCTAAATGTCCTGCTATTACTTCCTTAATAATGGATTCCAGCATTTTCCCAATGACAGATGTTAGGCTAACTGGCCTATAGTTTCCTGCTTTCTGTCTCCCTCCTTTCTTGAATAGGGGAGTTACATTTGGGGTTTTCCAATCCGCTGGGACCACTCCAGAATCCAGGGAATTTTGGTAAATTACAACCAACGCATCCACTATCTCTGTAGCCACTTCTTTTAAAATCCTAGGATGCAGGCCATCAGGTCCAGGGGACTTGTCAGCCTTTAGTCCCATTAGTTTGCCAAGTACTTTTTCTCTTGTGATTGTTTTCAGTTCCTCCCTCCATATAGCCCCTTGATTATCAATTATTATTGGGATGCTTTTAGTGTCTTCTACCATGAAGACCGATACAAATTATTTGTTCAAAATCTCTGCCATTCCCCTGTTTCCCATTATTAATTCCCCAGTCTCATCCTCTAAGGGACCAACGTTTACTTTAGCTACTCTCTTCCTTTTTATATACCTGCAGAAGCACTTACTGTCTGTTTTTTATATTTTTTGCTAGTTTACTCTCACAATCTATCTTCTCCCTCTTTATTTTTTTTAAGTCATCCTTTGCTGGTTTCTAAAAATTTCCCAATCCTCTGGCCTACCACTAATCCTTGCAACATTGTATGCCTTTTCCTTCAATTTGATACCATCCTTAACTTCCTTAGTTAGCCACGGATGGTTCATCCTTCTTGTAGAGTCTTTCTTTCTCACTGGAATAAACCTTTGCTGAGAGTTATGAAATATCCTTAATTGTCTGCCACTGCTTATGTACCGTCTTACCCTTTAATCTATTTTCCCAGTCCACTTTAGCCAACTCTGTTTTCAAACCTTTGTAATTGCCTTTATTTAAGTTTCAGACACAAGTTTCTCACCCTCAAACTGAATTCGAAATTCAATCATGCTATGATCACTCTTCCCTAGAGGATCCTTTACAATGAGATCATTAATTAATCCTGTCTCATTACACATTACTAGATCTAAAATAGCCTGCTCCCTGGTTGGTTCCACAACGTATTGTTCTAAGAAACTATCCCGAATACATTCTGTGAACTCGTCCTCAAGGCTACCCTTGCCAATTTGATTTGTCCAATTAATATGGAGATTAAAATCACCCATGATTATTGCAGTACCGTTCTTACAAGCCCCCATTATTTCTTGATTTATACTCTGTCCTACAGTGTAGCTACTGTTAAGGGGTCTATAGACTACTCCCACCAGTGACTTCTTTCCCATACTATTTCTTATCTCCACCCAAACTGATTCTACATCTTGATCTTCTGAGCCAATATCATTTCTCACCACTGCACTGATCTCATCCTTTATTAACAGAGCTACCTCACCTCCTTTTCCTTTCTGCCTATCCTTCCGAAATGTCAAATACCCCTGAATATTCAGTTCCCAGCCTTGGTCACCTTGCAACCACGTCTCTGTAATGGCAATCAGATCATACCCATTTATTTCTATTTGTGCTGTCAAGTTATCTATCTTGTTACGAATGCTGTGTGCATTCAGATAAAGAGCCTTTAATTTTGTCTTTTTACCATTTTTCTCTACTCTGACTCTATTTGCTGGTGCACTCTTAAGTTTGTATGCTCTGTCTCTTCCTGTCACGCTCTGATTCTCATTACCTCTATCGCTACCCTGCACTATTGCCTTCTTCTTTCTCTTTGACTTTCTAAATTCCCCTTCACCTGAACCCTCCCCCCACTATTTATCAAAACACTTCATGATTTTGAGCACCTCAATCAATTCTCTCCTTAACCTTCTCTGCTCTAAGAACAACCCCAGTTTCTCCAGTCTCTCCATGTAACTGAAGTCTTTCATCTCTGGTATCATTCTGGTAAATCTCCTCTGCACCCTTTCTAAAGCTTTGACATCCTTCCTGAAGTGTGGTACCCAGAATTGGCCACAAAACTGCAGCTGGGGCCTAACCAGTGTTTTATAAAGCTTGAGCATAACTTTCTTGCTTTTGTACTCTATTTCTTTATTTATAAAGCCAGGGATCCCATATGCCTTTTTAGCAGCCTTCTCAACTTGTCCTGCCACCTTCAAAGACTTATGCACGTACACCCCCAGGTCTCTCTGTTCCTGCACACCATTTAAATTTGGACCATTTAGTTTATATTGACTCTCCTCATTCCTCCTACCAAAATCTATCACTTCATACTTCTCTGCATTAAATTTTATTTGCCATGTGTCTGCCCAATTTCAGTCTATCTATATCCTCCTGGAGTCTGTTACTATCCTCCTCAGTGTTTACTACATTTCCGAGTTTTGTGTCATCTGCAAACTTTTAAATTATGCCCTGTATACCCAAATCCAGTTCAATATATCTCAAAAAGAGTAGTGGTCCTAATACTAACCCCTGGGGAATACCACTGCAGACCTCCCTCCAGTCTGAAAAACAACTGTTCACCACAACTCTCTGCTTTCTGTCCCTTAGCCAATTACGTATCTACGCAGCCACTGCCCCTTTAATCTCAGGGACTTCCACTTTGCTAGCAAGTCTATTATGTGGTATTTTGTCAAATGCCTTTTGAAAGTCCATATACACATCAACCGCACTACCCTCATCAAGCCTCTCCATTACTTCAGCAAAGATTCAATCAAGTTAATCAAACACGATTTGCCCTTAACAAATCCATGCTGGCTTTAATTTTTTAGTTAATATTTTTCCAAGTGCCCATTAATTTTGTCCTGGATTATTGTCTCAAAGTTTCCCCACCACCAATGTTAGGTTGACTGGCCTGTAGTTGCCGGGTTTATCCCTCTCCCCATTTTGGAACAGGGGTGTAAGATTTGCAATCCTTCAGTCCTCTGGCACCACCCTGATATCTAAGGAAGATTGGAAAATTTTGGACAGAGCCTCCGCAATTTCCCCCCTTACTTCCCTCAGCAACCTAGGATGCATCCCATCCAGTCCGGGTGACTATTCTACTTTGTGTTGGTTTTATGTATTTTGCTTCTCCTGTGTGTTATTAAGGCCCGACCTGTCACTGTTAAGCACTGATAGGCCCTCTTTCTGAAGATGCATGCATTCAAAAAAAAAAAATTTTTTTTATTTGCCCTGCACAAATTCTGTTTTAAAGTTTAATTAATCAAGTGAATAAAGTCCTGCTTGATGTCAATCTGTAAAAATTTTTTTATTTATGATCTGATATTTAACTTTTTTATGATTTTTATAATTTGTGTTTACATCAGTGTACAGTTGAAGATTGAAGAATTTCCTTTGCACAGAAGGTTATTAGAACAAGGAATGCTTTACCACAAGTGATTACTGATGAAGAGACAGTGGCCTAAAAAATCGGTTGCTTTGTGCCCGATAGCGCCAGGGCACAACACTGCCTACGCCTCCCGCGAAATTCAACGGGAGGTTAGCGGTGGCGGTAACCGTTAGTGCCCCACGGTGCTGTGCTGCCAGCGATGACGTCATTGCCGTGCGCAGCGCCTCGCCCGTGATCTTCGGTAGCGCCTCCTAACTTACCGCCGGACGCCATGTCCGACGGGGTCAGGGGGGCCTACCTGCGGCCGGGGTGGCGCAAATTAAAGGGGAGGTGCCGGGTGGCCATTTTTGTTGCTGGCCGTCTGCCAGCACCTGCCCCCTCTGCCGCCCCCCCGCGGGTTGCCAGCTGCGCTCCGTGAGCCCGGCACTTCTCTTTGAGTGCCGGGCTCTTTTGCCGGCACTCTGATCCCTGGTGGCCCAGCTGGGCCCTGGGTCACGCTGCGCTAGGCCCCTCCCCTTTAATAAGGGGAGGAAGGCCTGCAGTACCGCGATGACGTGCCGCAGAACGTGGCGCTGTGGCACGTAGCGCCACGATATTCACTCGCAGCACCCCAAGAGGGAGGCGGGGCGCTTCCAGTAGCGCCCCGCCTCCCTCTTGGGGTGCTACCGGTGAATTTCGGCCACGGGGGCGCTAATAGTAGCGCCCCGGCGAAGTTAGCGTCCCAAAGGGGGTGCAACCCAATTTTTCCCCCAGTAACTTTTAATAGGGAAGTAGATGCTTGAAAAGAAAGAAGATAAAAGGATATGAGGAAAGAGCAGAGAATTGGGATTAGACTTGTTAGACTCAGTTGAAGAGTTAGCACCAACGCAGGCACAATGGGCCAACTGGCTTCCTTCTGTGCTGTAATTTCTATAATTTTGTAACAGAATTTCACACAACTTAAATGCAAAAAGCCTGATTTTGAAATAAAGGAAAAATAAGGTCATCAGATTTTCCAATCATAATAAAGTAACAGTATAGATATTCTGGATTGTGTTATTCAGAAGTTGTTTTGTTCAAAGTTCTCAAATATATTTACACTCATGTTGGGTTAGCCCAAATAAATACTCATGGTCTGGCAAATGAAAAATGTGAATCATTTTATTTGTTTAAAATACTCTGGTCAAGTTGCCAACTCAACTGAATAAGTTAACTTTTATATTTTAAATTTCTCTTTTTCTCCACCACCGCTCTTTCCCTCAAGCAGTAACTTTTGCCGGGGGTCAGCAGCCCTCTGGCACTTCAGTCAAATGGTAATTTTTTGTGCAGGAGCCTGCGCAGTGAATGTCAGCAGATGTTCACCATCTCCCAGCTGAGATTGGCTATCTCAGCACAGACCCAAGGATTGATGCTGGGACTTTCCAGGTTTTAACAGCTAACACATCAAGTGGTGCATTTAACTCACTGAGCCACTGGGATGGGGTTGGAGGGGGGTGGAGAGAGGAGGCTTCTTTCTGTTTTGGTTGTGAATTGAAAGGCAGCATTATGCTTTGGCCTCACATTAGGAATTGGCCAAGAACAGTCCATACTCATTTCAGTTGTAAGTTTTAAACAGTCAGCAGTGACAGGATGCTCTTATCTCCGTCTGTCTGGACTGATATCAACTCTGGGCCTGGGGTACACCCTTCCAGTTTAGATTAGTCCTTAATTCTGTATTAGATGTCTTGCCGAGAATTAATCTTATCTAGAAATACCTTCCAATTTCAGACAGTTTATTGCACAAATTCACCCTCTCTTTAATGTAAGCGTCAATAAAATAATCCTCTGAGCTGCAACAGCATTTTTGCACAAAAAATTTTGGATGAACATTTCACTTCTATCACCTTGCAAGATAATTATTTCAATTTCTGTTAAGCAGAACTATGTTCATGTGTTTTGCATTGCACATGTTCAGAAAGTCAGATTTGCACAAAATATGGGTGGGCTTTAAAGTAATAAAGGTTAAGCACTGAAATGGTTAGAGATTGTACGTCATTTTTACTTTTCAGTGCCTTGTGGCTTAAAGAAGGGAAGGAAAAAACACTGCGGTGCCTCTGATCTTCATTGTTCAGCAATGATTTGATGCTTACATGCCCGGTTTGAAACTTCCTTACTGGCCCCTTTTGTGCTTACATAGATACATAGAAGATAGGAGCAGGAGTAGGCCATCCGGCCCTTCGAGCCTGCTCCGCCATTTAATGAGATCATGGCTGATCCTCCAATTCAGTATCCCGTCCCCGCCTTCTCTCCGTAACCCTTAACCCCTTTTGCCTGTAGAAATATATCTAATTCCCTCTTAAATATATTTAATGAGCTGGCGTACACTGCCCTCTGTGGCAATGAGTTCCACAGGTTCACCAGCCTCTGAGTGAAGAAATTCCCCCTCATTTCAGTCCTAAATGGTTTAGCCCTTATCCTTAAATTATGTCCTCTAGTTCTGTTCTCACCCGCCAAGGGAAACATTCCTTCTGCATCTAGTCTGTCTAGACCTGTCAGAATTTTATACACTTCTATGAGGTCCCCTCTCAATCTTCTAAACTCCAGTGTGTACATCCCTAAACTACATAGTCTCTCCTCATAGGTCAATCCCGCCATTCCTGGTATCAGCCTGGTGAATCGCCGCTGCACCCCCTCCATGGCAAGAACATCTTTCCTCAGATGAGGCGACCAAAACTGTACACAGTACTCGAGGTGTGGTCTCACCAGTGCCCTGTACAGCTGCAGCAAGGTATCCCTGTTCCTGTATTCCAACCCTTTTGCTATGAAGGCCAGCATACCGTTTGCCTTCTTGACCGCCTGTTGCACCTGCATGCTCGCCTTCAGTGACTGGTGTACAAGAACACCCAGGTCTCTCTGTACTTCCCCCTCTCCCAATTTATTGCCATTTAAATAATAATTTGCCCTCCTGTTCCTGCACCCAAGGTGGATAACTTCGCACTTGTCCACATTATAGTGCATCTGCCATTTATCCGCCCAATCACCCAGTCTGTCCAAATCGCTCTGGAGCTTCCTGGTCTCCTCCTCTGAGCCCACCCCCCCTCCTAGTTTAGTGTCGTCTGCAAATTTGGAAATGCTGCATCCGACTCCCTGATCCAGGTCATTAATGTAAATTGTGAACAGCTGGGGACCCAGGACAGATCCCTGTGGTACCCCACTTGTTACTGCCTGCCATTCAGAAAATGAGCCGTTTATTCCAACTCTCTGTTTTCTATCTGACAGCCAGTTCTTCAACCAAGTTCTTATGCATACAAGATAAACTCAGATGAGGAAGGTCATTCAGCCAATCTTAGCTCATCCATCCAGAAAGACACAATCCCCTTATCATGGCATCTATTTATTTCTTCAATGCTTCCAGAAGTCATTCCATGGTAATCACTGCATGCGTGAAGAGGAACCTCCTGACATCAGTCCTAAATTTACAATTCACTAGTTTGAACCTGTCACCCCGTCGTCCTCCTTTCTTATTCATTCCCAAATTTCACCCAAGTTACATGTCGTCGTGGTGTTTTCCACATTCCAGTCGGGTGTCACTTCCTCAGAGGTTAGTCAGGAAGGATCCTCTGCTTGTAAATTCATGTTGGCCACCCTTTACTAGGCGATCACACAGGTCATCCTCAAGTTTACTCCTGATAATCAATTCTATTACTTCACACAGTACTGCAGTAACACACCTTTTTGGTTTTGAACACAAAGGTACCCCAAAGTTTCAAAGCTTCATGTTAAATATGCCCAAAGTTTCAGAATCAGCCGAACAAATTTGTTGAAGTCCTAGCTTGAAGGACCACTGCAACATTCGGGTTCTTGCAACATACTTCTATCATGTGTCTATAAAGAGTGCAGAATGATATCACTGGGTTGCTGATTGTGTTTAACCCAAAATAAGTGTTTAGATAAAGGGCCAAAAATTCGGCCCTTCCCGGGTGAGTACACAGTGCGTACTCACCTGTAAGGCGTCCCGAAGTGCCGGTTTCCTGCATGCACTGCGCATGCGCGGGAAACCGGAACTTCCGGTCTGGTGAAGGGGGCGGTTCATAGGTGAACCGCGTGCGCGGTAGAGGCTGCGCGCACGCAGCAAACTTAGGTTTTTTTTCAGGTTTCTACGGGAGGGTAAGTATTGAAGAACCTGCACATTTAAAAAGGAGGCGCAGGAGCCGTTTTCAACAAGGTAAGTGGTTAATTAAGTATAATTTAAAAATTTTTCAACAGGTTTATCTTTTTTAGATACTTTAAAGAAAGGTAAGTTTATTTTTAGCACTGTTAAAAAGTATTAAATTTTTTCAAAAATTTAAATTTTTGTTTAAAGTGGTTAATTTATTTAACTATAGTTATTTTATAAATGTGATGGTTTTTTAAAAAAAAATTATTTTAAGTTTAGCTGTTCTTTTGGGGCCGATTTCAATTCATAGATTTGACAGGTCTCCTGTCAAATCTATGAATGAAAGATGGTCTGCTGCCATTGGCTCTCCATGGCCCACGTGATCCCAGGGGACGCATTGCACTAACCGCGCCCCTGGGACACGCAAGCACTGCGCGCCGGCACTTGGAGCAGGCCCAGGAGCTGAAGTTCCCGTGGGCCCAAAACACAATGGCAGGCGCGGTAGGTAAGTGCGCGCGCAATCCTTACCCCCGCGGCAAGCCAGAGAGGCGAATTTCAGGGCCAATAGATTCAGTGGAAAAATAAATAAAAATCAGAAAACTGCAATAGTAATGGTTATCTTCTCAAGCAGTCACAACATTTCAAAGGAGGTTACTCCCCAACATAGCAACAATACCCTTTAAAAACATGTGCCATTTTGGAGTTTCACCTTCAAGACTTGTACTTTTTTGTAATTCTACTGTAAGCCCAGAGGTTGTAATGATTTATGTTACACAAGTAAGGACATCAAAATGTACCAGTGAGAAAAGCATGGGTGAGTTACGTAAGCCATCCCCTACCAATGAACAGTAAATTGAATCCAGTTCAGCACTCGCTGTTCAATTTAAATGAGTGGGAGATGGGTTACTGTTTGACCTGGAATGTGTCACACCGTTATGAAATATCACCACCACTCATCGTGTCTTGATCGGTTCACGAATAGGACAGTTTGGTACTGTACACTACAGGAAAACCTTTGACTAAATCAAATTGACTGCTAAAGGGTGGGGACTTGAACTACCAAAGAATTATGAATTCATTTTGATTCCTTTAAAATGTGTTGAAACATTGAGTGCTAATATTTGAAAAACTGACGGAGGAATTATTGAGCCAGATGACATTGTGAAGGAACTGCATTAACATATATAGGTGACATGTGATTTGTTGAAGCATGCCCTGTTAATGACTGTGTTGCTGCTGATTTTAATTGAACTGACTCACACTTACTTCAGTAACTCATCAAATCAGCCATGATCTAATAGAATGGCAGACCAGGCTTGGGGGCCTGAATCCTTGACACCAAGGCAGCATTTGACCGAGTGTGGCGTCAAGGAGCCCTAGTAAAACTGAAGTCACTGGGAATCAGGGGGGGAAAACTCTCCACTGGCTGGAGTCATACCTAGCACAAAGGAAGATGGTTGTAGTGGTTGGAGGTCAACCATAACAGCCCCAGGACATTGCTGCAGGAGTTCCTCAGGGCAGTGTCCTGGCCCAACCATCTTCAGCTGCTTCATCAATGGCCTTCCCTCCATCATAAGGTCAAAAGTGGGGATGTTCGCTGATGACTGCACAGTATTCAGTGCCATTCGCAACTCCTCAGATAATGAAGCAGTCCATGCCCGCATGCAGCAAGACCTGGACGACATTCAGGCTTGGGCTGATGTGGCAGGTAACATTCGCGCCACACATGTGCCAGGCAATGACTATCTCCAAAAAAAAGCGAGCATCGAACCACTGCCCCTTGACATTCAACGGCATTACCATCACCGAATCCCCCACCATCAATATCCTGGGGGGGGTCACCACTGATCAGAAACTTAACTGGACCAGCCACATAAATTCTGGGGCTGCAAGAGCAGGTCGGAGGCTGGGTATTGTGCGGAGTGTGTCTCACCTCCTGCCTCCCCAAAGCCTTTCCACCATCTACAAGACACAAGTCAGGAGTGTGATGGCATACTCTCCACTTGCCTGGATGAGTGCAGCTCCAACAACACTCAAGAAGCTCGACACCATCCAAGACAAAACAGCCCACTTGATTGGCACCCCATCAACCACCTTAAACATTCACTCCCTCCACCATCGGCGTACCGTGGCTGCAGTGTTTACCATCTACAAGATGCACTGCAGCAACTCGCCAAGGCTTTTTTGGCAGCATCTCCCAAACCCGCGACCTCTACAACCTTAAAAGGACAATGGCAGCAGGTGCATGGGAACACCATCACCTCCAAGTTCTCTTCCAAGCCACACACCATCCTGACTTGGAAGTATATCACCGTTCCTTCATCATCGCTGGATCAAAATCCTGGAACTCCATCCCTAACAGCATTGTGGGAGCACCTTCACCACACAGACTGCAGCGGTTCAAGGCGACGGCTCACCACCACCTTCTCATGGGCAACTAGGGATGGGAAATAAATTCTGGCCTTGCCAGCGACGCCCACATCCCATGAACGAATATTAAAAAAATCCGTACTAGCTCCCCTATTCAGATTACTGATGTTTAAATAAAACATCGCTCCTCCATCCACAAGAAAACCTCAACAGAAGGACAAAGACAAAAGATGGAAGGTGCATGTGTTCTTGCATGCCCTGCATCATAGATTGATTTTTTAAAATAATGTTTAACAATAATGCCTGTATAAGATCTTCACATCTATGATGATTAAGCTGACGACTTGCAATAATTTGCCATCTGCTGTCAGACTCAGAACCAAATACATCAGTGAGAAGGTAATTTGTAATTTGTTGAACCAAAATTTTGATATAAAAGTTGAGTCATTTTGTCAGTTGAGCTTGGAAAAGTCTAACTTGTTTACAGACAGTCATCATGGATTCATGTTTCACTAACCTGCTGCAGGTATTCAAAAACGTTATTGACCTGGTAGGTGGAGGAAATGCAATCGATATACATTTCAATTTTGGCAAGGTTCTAAATCTGCCATTAATGATTAAGATAAGGATAGAAGGTGAAATATGGAGCTGGACAGATAATTGGCTTAAAAACAGAAAACAGGGTAGCCACAAATGGAGACTTTTTAGACAGGAGAATGATTACAGGGAGAGTAGCCTACAGGAAATAGAGGATAGCCAGAAACTGGAACTCAACAAAATATTGTGCTGGATAGATTATCTATACTCTGAAATATTCAGGTACCGGGGTCATAAATTACATTTAGATGTGCTCTGGAGAGCGAAGAACTTGATGGATACGATATGAAGGTAAGTAGGTGGGGCTGATCTATCTATCATTATTTGCCACATACCATAAATAAAACTTGTGTTAACAGCAAACTCTGCCTTCAAGGTAAGCTTACTAAGTCACTACTGTTCACTTAATTGCAGTAAGTGCTGAAAGCAACAATTAACCAGAGAAAGATAATTACAGCACGCTGTATGATTTTTGTTTTGCATCAAGTTTTGTTAGTCAAGTTACAAAATCATTGCCAAATTCATGCCCACATGGAACTGGTTAGTGATTCCTGAAAAACTGCTGTGAACAAGATTGAGGAGATCTATAGCCCCCTTCTTGGGTTGGATTCAAATTTATACATATGACACCCAGACTTAGCTATTAATTATTGCTTTACCTTGATGTTTGGAGTGTATAAATTGCGTAAAGATGCTAATGCTGTCGACAGTCCTTCTGTGCTATAAGATATCCACAGCCCTTGCAGTATTGAGGATGAAACCCCTACTTTCTTGCTCAGACCCTTAAAGAGAAAAAAGAGAATCAGTGAACACTTTTGCCTGCCATGGTGAAACAAGAAATGACTATGTTAAATGCTCAAGCACAATAAACCCCAGACAAAGGCCAATTCACTCCTGTCTGGTTTGTGTACCTATGCACATACAGCATATGTTACATAAAGTTAACAATTCATCCCAGCTGCATGGCACTAATCATAAAGAGCAACAGCCATCCTCTCTCTCCTAACCTATATTCTTTCTCAACTAACCTCTCAATATCATACAAGGACCAGAATCCCAATGTTAAGGAGATATAAATCCCCAATTGAATATGCTGGTTAAATATCTTAAAACAAGCAAGAATGAATAAAATGGGTGTAGCTAGGTTTTGGGTTTGCGTTTTTAATTTGTATGCACTGAACAGAAATGTTGCCAGTGATGAGTCATTGATTGATTGGAGCTGACTGTTGTGCTGGTGCTCCGATGCATTGTTCTATGGAATGACAGGATATGCGTTTGCAGTCTCTTTTCACACAGTGCATTCCTGACCTTACTGCACTGTTAGGGGTCGCACAACACCAGGTTATAGTCCAACAGATTTATTTAAAATTGCAAGCTTTCGGAGCTGTCGCCCCTTCGTCAGGCAACCTGACGAAGGGGCGACAGCTCCGAAAGCTTGCAATTTTAAATAAATCTGTTGGACTATAACCTGGTGTTGTGCGACTTCTCATTTTTGTCCACCCCAGTCCAACGCCGGCATCTCCGCATCATGACTGTTAGGGGTAGGCACTGGTGGAAAAGCAGATAACCTTCCTACAGAAAAGGAGGGAAAATAAGAGGGAATGCAACCTTTAATATTGGTGGGCATCATGCTGGGGCAGCACAGGTTCCATCTGCCACTCCAATGAGTTACCAATATCAGCTGTATCATGCTAACTTGAGTCATCCTCTGGTCACTCAGATTACACAGCTCTGCCATCCAGTTATGCACACATAATAGTGATGTGACATAACCTCTTCAAATCTGTTTTCATAGTCAAATACCTTGAATATGTGAGCTTTAAGGATGTGGTGTCCCAGTTCAATGGTCTGTTGGCGGTTCAGTTTGCCTTCTTGACGAGAGAACCAAAATGCCAGTAACGTATGGCCGCTCCTAAATAAAAAAAAGAACTAATTTTAAAATCATGAATGTTGACACTCCTAACATAGACTGGAGACAACAGTATATTACTCACTATATAGGTAGAGTCTAATTTCATTCCAAAGGGGTTCTGCCTCCACATACAATAAAGGAAAGTGATGACACTATGCAGGAAAAAAAGCAGCCATCTAGTGCACTGGCCCTTTAAAAATTTGGAGCCTGGTTTGGTGGGTGATCCTTGCTGCCTGTGATATACCCAGCGTCTGAGGTTGGCCTTTCCTTGGTGCTGTGGGTAGCACAACAGCCAGATTGCAGGGATCTGAATAGAGAATTTTGGGAAAGGTGAACATCAAGCTGGGGTGGTAGCAATGTACTGGTGGGCTTTGGAAAGGAAGGAAGGGGAATTGATGAAGGTTTTTTGAGGAGGTGGGGGGGAGGTGATGATAGCAGTTCTGAAGGACTGGGGAATGGTGCTTAAACAAAGGATGTTGGAAAATGGGGAAGCAGAGGTAGCTGAGTATTCAGGAAATGGGTGGGGAGTGGGCTTGTAAATGTCAGTGAGATGAACCTTCTCCACGTTGACCAAGAAGTAATCACTGTATGAGTAGGGTAAACCCTAACTTTTCCTGATCGATCAGACCACACAAAGAAGTTATGTCCAAATGGCAAGCTCCTGCAAAATGATGGACTTCTGCCAGAGGAACGGTTAAGAGCTTGGGCTTGTTTTCTACAGAAAATAGGTTTGAAGTGATTTACAAGATTACAAAAGGTATTGACATTTATCCAGTAAAGTTATTTACTATGGATGCTTATTCAGCATATCATGGAATGATACATATACAAAAAGAAAAATATAATTTAAGCCAATAACTCGAATGCTGTGCTTTCATGCTTTTTGTGTAACACCACAAATTGTTCGCACCAGCAGTGGCACACCTGAAAGCATCAGTACTTCACTCTAGTTCATAATACTCTCTTAAACAGCCCAAGTTTGGAAGGAAGCAATCTACAAACCAACTCTCCACTAGATGCATTTCACAACTCAAGTAAGTGTACAGGAATACCAATATTTCAAATATCCAGCACTGAAATCCTAGTGGGTTCAAATACTAGTAGACACAAGTTTACAAATTAGGATGTTAGAATAAGAAAGCGAATCAGGTGGAACTTTTTCACTCAAAGGCTGATACGATTGTAATTTATTCGACAAATTTAAGACAGCAATCAAATAGCATGCAAACTTGTTTCAGACAACTAAAAACAGAAAAAGGTAAACTTAGTAAAACTTTAAACTAGATTTTCTCCCTATACTCCCCGAGAGACTGAAGAGATACGTTAAAACTACCAACCAGCACACTGAGCGAACTTTCTTTGATGCGAGACCTGCTGCTTGCAAAGGGAGAAAAAGAACCGACAGTCTGCCTTAGAGGCTGTGTTAAAACAAAGTGGATCATGACAGCCCAGTGCATAAATATCTTAAAAGTATCCCAGATGCTTACTATAAGTAGATTTGGAACATATAAGAACGTTGAATCTGTACATCTCTGGCATTTGATATTTTGGGAAGGGTACTCACTTGAGCAACTTAACCAAAATAAAACAGGAAAGGAGTTGTACAAAGCACAGTGTTGTGCCTAAAAGTCATGAACGCCATCCTTTCTAAATGAGCAATAATCCTAGATTACTAACTTTCTATTTGTGTTTTAAAAATTCCCATCAACATCATGGGAGTTGTGGAGCTTCTACAAGTAGAGAACTAACAATGTGGGACAGTGTGATAATGGATTACAAATTATATCTGGCACTTGGGAATCTGTAAAGGCAAATGTAATTCACACCTCCCTGACTTGAGTGCTTGATGGTGACAATGAGCAATCATCTATCACCTTAATGATTTATTTTTCAACAGGAACAAGAAATTCCATTATAAACTATTTCTTTTCACCTTCAATCAGGCAGATACATCATATGCACCATGATGAATCTTTTTCCAGCTGCCTGCACTACTGTTGTACAAGTCATAGGCTTGAATACTAACTACACTGTTGAATGTTTCTATTCTTGACAAAGTGGCAGAGAAAAATTAGTGCAAGTCTTTTTTTTGTAATTTAAGTTTTTGCTGATTTTTTTTAAATTACAGATCATCGTAACATACTTGATCCAGGACATAAGAAAATCTGAGAGTATTAGATGCAAATTGTAATAACATTAATCCTTTCGCATAATTATGGTTAAGGCTAGTAATTTGTCAAATCAAGGACAGTTGTAGGCAAAATCACACTCCTCAAAAGCCAGGTCAACGTATGCCCGAGTGCCAGCTCACCCCTCTGCTCTGTAACCCATTAAATGTAAAATTCTTGTCCTCAACTTCAAATCCCTCCTTGGTCTTGCGCCACCCGATCTTTATGAGCTCCTTCAGCCCTATGTTCCCTCTTGCATGCTTGGGTCCTCCGACTCTGGCCTTGTTTGCATTCCCTCACCCCACCACAGGACCTTCAGCTCCATCAGTTCTGCTCTCTGGAGCACCCTCCTGGATAAACTCCTTCACCTCTCTTCACCTTTAAAAACCTCTCAAAGCCCATCTTTTTGACCAAGCTGTCAGTCTCCTTTCCTAGCTCAGCAAATGTTTCTTCATTTATAGATAGGCTAAGTGAGTGGGCAGGAATTTGGCAGATGGAGTATAATGTGGGAAAATGTGAAGTTATCCACTTTGGTAGGAAGAATAGAAAAGAAAAATATTATTTAAATGGAGAAAGACTACAGAATGCGGCAGTACAGAGGGATCTGGGTGTCCTCGTACAGGAAACACAAAAAGTTAACATGCAGGTGCAGCAATTAATTAGGAAGGTAAATGGAATGTTGGCCTTTATTTCAAGGGGGATAGAGTATAAAAGTAGGGAAGTCTTGCTACAACTGTACAGGGCACTGGTGAGACCACACCTAGAGTACAGTTTTGGTCCCCTTATTTAAGGAGGGGTATATTTGCATTGGAGGCAGTTCAGAGAAGGTTCACTAGTTTGATTTCTGGGATGGAAGGGTTGTGTTATGAGGAAAGATTGAGCAGGTTGGGCCTATACTCATTGGAGTTTAGAAGAATGAGCCGTGATCTTATTGAAACATAAAAGATTCTGAGGGGGTTGGACAGGGTAGATGCTGAGAGGATGTTTCCCCTCATGGGGGAATCTAGAACAAGGGGGCATAGTCGCAGAATAAGGGGTCGCCCATTTAAAACGGAGATGAGGAGGAATTTCTTCTGTCAGAGGGTCTTGAATCTCTGGAATTCTTTACCCCAGAGAGCTGTGGAAGCTGAGTCATTGAATATATTCAAGGCTGAGATAGACAGATGTTTGAGCAACAGGGGAGTCGAGGGTTATGGGGAGTGGGCAGGAAAGTGGAGTTGAGGCCAAAATCGGATCAGCCATGATCTCATTAAATGGTGGAGCAGGCTCAAGGGGCCGAATGGCCTGCTTCTGCTCCTATTTCTTATGTTCTTATTTGTGCCTTCAGACATTTTAACATTAAAGATGCTATATAAATGCAAGCTGCTGTTGTTGTGCATTACAGCAGCTTGCATTCTGCAAATTCGTACTCTAAATTCTGTAAATCAGTACAGTAAGTTCATCAGAGCAAGCAGTCAACTCAGCTCCCTCAGATTGGGGAAAAACTTTTTGATTAACATTGCTCTTTCCTGCTCAGACTTTAGTATGAATTCTAATTGCTCTCTATTCCTGACTTTAAAAGGAGGAAAGGATTTGCATTTGTATAGCCCCTTTCACAACTTCATGACATCCCAAAGCACTTTACAGCCCATGGAGTACTTTTGAAGTGTAGTCACTGTTGTAATTTAGGGTAGCGTAGTAGCCAATTTGCACACAACAAGGTCCCACAAACAGCAATGAGATGCATGACCAGATAATCTGTTTTTTTCTTGGTGATGTTGACTGAGGGATAAACATTGGCCAGGACACCGTGGGAACTTGCCTGCTCTTCTTCGAGTAGTGCCATGGGATCTTTTACATCTACCGGAGGGGCAGACTGCGCCTCGAATTAACGTCTCATCCAAAAGACAGCACCTCTGACAATGCAGAACGCCCTCAGTACTGCACTGGAGTGTCAGTCTAGATTATGTGTTCAAGTCTCTGGAGTGGGACTTGAACCCATGACCTTCTGACTCAGAGGTGAGAGTGCTACCACTGAGCCACAGCTGACACTTTAGTACTCGGTCTCATTGCTCTCTCTCCGACATTAGTATTAGCTCTCATTACTTTGTCTCCGACCTTAGTACTGGATCTTATTGTTCTCTCTAGTACTGGCTCTCTCTGTCTCTCTCTAGTACTGGCTCTTGTTGCGCTCTCTCTCTCTTGTACTGGCTCTCTCTGTCTCTCTCTAGTTCTGGCTCTCTCTGTCTCTCTCTAGTTCTGGCTCTCGTTGCGCTCTCTATCTCTTGTACTGGCTCTCATTGCTGTGTCTCTCTAGTACTGGTTCTCTCTGTCTCTCTCTCTAGTACTGGCTCTTGTTGCGCTCTCTCTCTGACTTCAGTTGCTCACCCCCTCCAGATCCGTGTACTGGCTCCGAACTACTTTCTGAAACTTGACTCTCCAGTTCAGTTCCAATTTCCACTATGATTTTTCCTATTTATGCTACTTCTAGACAATATAACACTTGTCATGCTAGGTTATGGGATAATATTTAAGCAGTATTTAAGAAACAATAAAACAGTCTTAAAAATATCCAGGAAGTTCCATGCTGAGGTTACCAGAGAGGAAAGTACTGCTTTTATAAGAGCAAATGTGAGAAGTCGCACAACACCAGGTTATAGTCCAACAGTTTTATTTGAAATCACAAGCTTTCGGAGCGCTGCTCCTTCATCAGGTGACTTCACTTCACCTGACGAAGGAGCAGCGCTCCGAAAGCTTGTGATTTCAAATAAAACTGTTGGACTATAACCTGGTGTTGTGTGACTTCTCACATTTGTCCACCCCAGTCCAACACCGGCATCTCCACATCATTTATAAGAGCAGATTAAAACTATTTATTTTGAAAATGAAAAAATTTTGTTTCAGTTCATAAAAGTTTCAAACGTGACTGACTCCAAAGGAAGTGAAATCTGAAGATGTTTCATGTCAGTAGCATTCACTTTGTTAATGCCTGAAGACAACCTGCCAATAAAATTAAACATGAATTTTACAGTATCTGAACGGCAGTAAATTTTGGATATATTCCAACAAAGTCCTGCCATTTGGAACAGACACAGAAAACATGGTCCAGTGCCCCCGAGTCAATACTACACGCCCAAGAATAACTCTCTCGAGATATATCAGCCACTTTCAGGCATCCTCCAGAAACAGTGATATATGGGGGTCAACAGTGCACTCTCTCTAGTTCACATCCGCTTTCTTTTCCAGAAACTGCTCGGGAGTAAATGAAACCTCTTCCACAAAGACCCGAATTCTTGATGTGCTTTAGGAATAAGATATTTATATATGATCTTAAAAACAATTTTTTTTTAAATATAATGTCCCACCAAAAGGAAGCAAAACATTTAGGATTTTGTTACTGCAAAAACAGCAAGTAACATTTGTAACTATTACATTTCAACCTTTACTCGCCAACTGCTTGTAATTATTTTGAATAAATGTTAAACTCTGGAGTATACATTTATTCATATACAAAGTATTTTGTATCCACTTATTTTCTAAAAATTATATATTCCTATAACTTAATGTTCTTACTCCAGAATGTTACTCTCTGGTTCCTCTGAAGCTCCAACTATACCATCCTTCATGCTTTTCTTTCTCCCTGCATCTTCACTGTGTTGAAATTAAGTTTCATCGCATTGTCTCACTTTAACTCTAAAGCCCCGATTTAATCTAACCCACCCTGAGGGAACGCCCGTTTTACACCTTGCCTCGCCTGTCTCCACTGGCTTCAGTCTGACCTGAACCCGCCGGGTGGGTTAGCTTAAAATTGGAGCTTAACTCTTTCTTTCCTAGGTTCTCAGAACAATGGAACTCCTTCTTTCCCTCCTTTTCTTTCCTCCAACAACATTAGGCTTTTAAAACCCAAGCTTGGCATCACCTCATCATAACTTCCTGATCAACTTGGCCTTCCATTTTATTATTACACACCTTATAAAATGAGTAAAAATTGGCCAACAACTGCAAAAAAAGTGACACGGACCAAAATGTTGACAACGCAAACAGCTCTGAATATAGGGCTCTGACATATAATTACACATAGAGCATTGCAGCATGGACTTAACAATTTATGCCACATGTATACCCAACAAATAACCACTTGTATAGCCGGAAAAGAATAAAACATACGCAAAGCATGAAAAGGGGGGGGGGGGAAACGCTACTAAAATTACAACACGGAAACAGGCCATGTGACCCAACTTGCCATCTATCGAAAGTGCTGTTGAGGCTGCCGCGAAACACGAATGGAGGCTGAATCCATATGTGGAAAACAAGAAACTTTAATTCACTGCATGGCACACAAAATGGCTGAGGAAGCTGCTCCCAGAATTCTCTGGGTAAAACCTGAGGCCCCGCCCTCTTCTCCTTAAAGGTAAGGTGCCTTAAAGGGAAGGTGCTGGAAATTTGTCCACAGACAGAAGAGTGGATTATGCCCGTTTTAGGTGGCGATCCGCCACACAGCTCCCCCCAGAATCCGCTTAGGAGGTGTGGACGAGACGGTGCGGCGGTCTGATGGGCCGGCCTGAGCGGCTCTTGTAGGACGCCGGTGGACGTGGAACGGCCGGGCGTGGAGCAGCCAGGTGAACCGGCTTGAGGGCAGGTCGGCCGCGTGGAGGTGGACGAGCTACAGGGACCTGCTCACCGGGCTCCGAGTGTGCTGGCTTGAGTCAGTCAACTGACACTTTTTCGGTCCTGTCGCCCACTTGCAGGGTGAAAAATTTGTCCCCAGCCTGTAGCACCTTGTAGGGCCCGTCGTACGGGGGTTGAAGGGGTCCGCGGTGGGCGTCGTGCCAGACGAAAACAAACCGTGCCTGGTGCAGGCTTAGTGGGACGTGTGAGGTGGATTCGCCGTGTCGGGCAATGGGCACCAGGGCGAACTGCAGCGCCGGTGAGGCGAAGTTGTGGCGTTGCTGGCCGGCTGATCAGGGTGTCGTGGCGGTGGGCAGGAACTCGCCGGGTACGCGCAGCGGCTGACCGTACACGAGCTCTGCTGCCGATGCGTGGAGGTCTTCTTTAACCGCGGTGCGCAGGCCGAGGAGGACCCACGGAAGTCGGTCGGTCCAGGCGCCGTCTTGGAGGCTGGCTCGAAGAGATGCCTTCAAGGATCTGTGGAACCGCTCACACAGTCCGTTGGCTTGGGGGTGGTACGCTGTGGTGCGGTGAATGGTCACCCCGAGATTGCGTGCGACGGCGGTCCAGAGTTCAGAGGTAAATTGCGGACCTCTGTCCGACGTCATGTCGGAGGGGACGCCGAACCGTGCGACCCAGGTGCTGACGAAGGCTCTGGCGATGTCGGCGGTGGTGGTAGAGGTCAGTGGAACTGCCTCAGGCCAGCGTGTGGTGCGGTCAACGATGGTCAGCAAGTGCGTGTGGCCTTGCGACGGCGGCAGGGGCCCGACGATGTCCACGTGGATGTGGTCGAATCTCCGCGAGGGGACGGTAAATTCCTCGAGGGGTGCTTTCGTGTGTTGCTGTACCTTGGCCCGTTGGCAGGCTAGGCAGGAGTTGGCCCAAGTACGCACATCCTTGCGAAGGCCGCGCCAGACGAAGCGGTTGGCTACCAATTTGATGGATGCGCGGGCGCCGGGGTGGGAGAGGTTGTGGAGAATGTCGAATACCCGGCGGCGCCAGGACGCTGGGCCGAGGTTGACATAGGGATATGTCGCACTTGACCGTGACTGCGGTCGGGCCACAGGCGACGTCGGCCAGGCATAGCCCTGGTAGGTTGGTGGGTGCGGAGAGCAGATCAGGGTCGGTGATCTGGTCTGCTGCGAGTTGAGCGTAGTCGACTGCTAGGTGTGCGGCGTGGATGGCGGGGTGGGAGAGGCAGTCGGCTACCACATTGTCTCGGCCGGAGACGTGTTGGATGTCCGTGGTGAACTCGGACACTGCCGCGAGCTGGCGCTGCTGCCTGGCGGACATGGGGTCGGTTGTCTTTGCCATTGCGAATGTCAGGGGCTTGTGGTTGACAAACGCAGTGAAGGGGTCGCCCTCAAGCAAAAACCCGAAATGGCAGACCGCCAGGAACAGCGCGAGGAGCTCGCGGTCGAAGGTGCTGTACTTGACCTCCGGGGGGCGCAGTTGGCGGCTGAAGAAGGCAAGTGGTTGCCAGGCGCCGTCGACCCACTGCTCATACACGGCGCCGACCGCGTGGTCGGAGGCGTCCGTGGTGAGCGCTACCCTGGCATTGGGCCGTGGGTGCGCGAGCAGGGTGGTGTTGGCGAGCGCGGTCTTGGTGGAATTGAAGGCGGCGGACGCGTCTGCCGTCCATTCGACCGCCATCTTGCCGCTCCTGCCCCGGAGGGCTTCATACAGGGGCCTCATGAGGGACGCCGCTTTGGGGATGAAGCGGTTATAGAAATTCACCATCCCGAGGAACTCCTGGAGGCCTTTGATGGTGGTGGGGCGGGGAAATTGTTGGACGGCCTGCACCTTGGTGGGCAGGGGAATGGCCCCAGCATGGGTGATGTGGTGGCCAAGGAAGTCGATCTTGTCCAGGCCGAACTGGCATTTGGCTGGGCTGAGGATGAGCCCGTGGTCGCTGAGGCGCCCGAACAGGATGCAAAGGTGTTCGAGGTGTTCCTGCTTGGAGGAACTGGCTACCAGGATGTCGTCCAGGTAGAGGAACAGGAACTTCAGGTCCCGAAGATCCGAGTCCATGAGCCGTTGGAATGCCTGGGCCGCGTTTTTGAGGCCGAAGGGCATCCGCAGGAACTCGAACAGCCGAAGGGGGTGATTACAGCCGTCTTGGTGACGTCCGCGGGGTGGACGGGGACTTGGTGGTAGCCGCGCACCAGGTCGACCTTGGAAAAGACTGAGCGGCCGGCCAGTCTAGCCGAGAAGTCCTGAATGTGCGGCACGGGGTACCGATCAGGGGTGGTGGCGGTAATCCCCGCTGGGGCGCCAACCTCCGCCTGGTTTGGGGGCGATGTGGAGTGGGGAGGCCCAGGGACTGTTGGAGCGGCGGATGATGCCGAGCTGTTCCATGGTGGCAAACTCGGTCCGCGTGATCTCCAGTTTGGCCGGGTCCAGCCTGCGGGCGTGGGCGTACACTGGGGGGCCTGTGGTGGGGATGAAGTGTTCCACCCCGTGTTTGACGGATTCCGCCGAGAATTCGGCCAGGAGTGCCGAGTAGTCATCCATGGCCCGGGCGTGGCACTGTGACGCCATGTCGGTGGGTTGACGGGGGGCCATGGCGCCCAGGATGGGGACATGGTGTTCATGTCCACGAGGCGGTGACGAGGGATGTCTACCAGTAGGCCGTGGGCGCACAGGAAATCTGCGCCGATGAGGGGGGAGAGCACCTTGGCAGTGATGAACTCCCATCGGTAGCGGTGACCAGCGAGGTCGAGGGTGATTGTCCGGGTGCCATACGTCCGGATTTCCGAGCCGTTAGCAGCAGCCAGCGCCGGTCCTCGTTCGCCCTTTTGGATGTCGAGGGAGGAGGCCGGGGTGATGCTGTGCTGAGCGCCAGTGTCGCACAGGAACCGGCGGCCGGTTTTGTCATCCGTGACGAACAGCAGGGAGCCCGCGTGGCCCACGGCCATCGCGGGGGCGGGAACGGGGGCGGACTTGAAAGAGCAGGGAGGTGTGCACCGTTGTGCCCTGGCGCCGAACCGTGCGTGGTAGTAACAGTGGCCCGGGTTAGTGGGGCGTGAAGGCCCCGTGGGCCTGGTGACAGGCCCTTGTGGCCGCGTGCTGGATGGTGAGGGGCGCGCCCAGGCATTGGCTGCCAGGTCCGGAGTGACGTCGCGGCTGGAGTGAGCGGACAGCAGCTTGTCGGCCTCATCGGCCAGGGCTTCCAGGTTCGTGAGGCCGGACGCCACGATCGCTGGGCGGATGCTGAGAGGGAGCTGGCGGATGAACAGTGTGCGGAAGAGGGATCCGGGTGGGCTCTCGTCGGTGAGGGAGAGCATGTGGGAGAGGAGGTCTGACGGTGAGGCATCACCGAGGCCTGGAAGGTCGAGGAGGTGGCAGTTTCGCTGATATGCCGAGGCCGTAAATTTTTTAAGGAGCGCTGTCCTGAGATGTGCGTACTTGCCTTCCTCTGGTGGGTTCTGCAGCGTTGTCCAAACCTTGGAAACTGCGGCGCTACTGAGTGATGTGACGAGATAGTCGTACTTCGTCCCATCTGTGGTGATATTTCGCAGCCGGAAGCGAGATTCAGCTTGGAGAAACCAGGCTTCGGGCTGGTTTTCCCAAAACTCCGGCAGTTTCACGGAAACTGCGTTCGTGTCCGCCATTGCAGTGCTCGGAATACGTTCTGAGCGTCGGGGTCACCAATGTTGAGGCTGCCGCAAAACACGAATTAAGGCTGAACGCATTTGTGTTAAACAAGAGACTTTTTAATCACAGCATGGCACAAAATGGCAGACTGAAAAAAACTCCCAGAATTCTCTGGGTAAAACCGGAGGCCCCACCCCCTTCTGCCTTAAAGGTAAGGTGCCTCAAAGGGAAGGTGCTGGAAATTTGTCCACAGACGGAAGAGTGGATTATGCCCGTTTTAGGTGGCGATCCGCCACAGTGCAAATTTTGTTTTCTACTGGTTCAGGGACATGCTCCTGCCTAGAAATCTTTGACCGACAATGCATGCTCCAGCATTTTGCGCTCCACCACTGTAATTCCGCCTCCCAAGCCAAAAATAAGTTATTTTGGAAGGGTTACAGATTTTTTAAATATGAAGAAAAAGTCCAAAACTCCACTACTTTTACTGGAATTTCACCCAAACACAACACGTTGATTTTTTAGCAATTCTTAATTTGATTCTAACTAAATATAGAGTGTCTAAATAGAGAAAACGGAAGAGATTTCAAAAGAGACGATTGTGTTTGACAAACCTCATAGCATTCTTTGAGGAGGTAACAGACATGATAATGAGGGAAATGCAGTGTACATTAGAAAAGACTTTAACAAAGTACCGTACAGGAGACTGCTACAGAAGATGAAGGGGTATGGAATTGCAGGGGGGAGGGGGCTGAGATAGCAAACTGGGTTAAAAAATGGTTAGAATGCAGAAATCAGAGAGTAGGCGATAAGGGCAGCTTTTTCCACAGTGGTTGGAAGTGGGTAGGAGTGGCCCGCAGAATTCAGTTACAGGACTACGTTTGTTCACTGTGTATAGGCCGAGAGAGAGTGGTATTGAAATTTGCAGCTGATACCCAAATAGAAGGTATAGTTCATTCTTTATAAGGCCAAAGAAAACTGCAAAGGACTATTGATAAATGGGAGGATGGGCTAAAAAGTGGCAGATGGAATTCAATGTCAGTTAGTGTGAGGTGATGCATTTTGGTAAAAAAAACAGCAGTAATTATGCTCATTCATGAATGGAGGTAGGCTCAGGGCTGTGGAAAAGCAGAGGGACTTGCAGGGGACATAGAAACATAGAATCTAGGAGCAGGAGTAGGCCATTCGGCCCGTCGAGCCTGCTCCACCATTCAATACGATCATGGCTGATCATCCAAATCCAGTACCCTGTCCCTGCTTTAATCCCCACAGTACACATATCCCACCCTACCCCCGTAACCCCACGTATTTAATTCACCCTAACATATCCCATCCTATCCCCACATATTTAATCCCCCCCTAACACTAAGGGTCAATTTATCATAGCCAAATCAACCTAACCCGCACATTTTTTTTTGGACTGTGGGAGGAAACCGGAGCACCCGGAGGAAACCCACGCAGACACGGGGAGAATGTGCAAACTCCACACAGATTCACAGGACATTAAAAGCAGCACCTCAGATTGATAAGGCTGTAAAAAGAATTCTAGGTTTTGTCTTAAGAATATAAAAGCCAAGAAGTAATAATGAGCGGATATAAAATCTTAATATGAACTCAGCGAGAGTAATGTGTGCAGTCCTGGGCGCCACACTATAGGAAGGTTACTGAGGCTTTAGAAAGGGAACAGCACAGATTCACTAGGATGCTGCCTGGTATGGGAAAACACAAATATTTAGACAGACTTGAAAAATTGGGGTTTTTGTTAGAACAACTGAGATTACAGGCAATATAACAAGTCTTTAAAATTATGACAGGATGGGACAAGGTAGTTAGAAGCAGACTGTCTCCAGTAGTTGAGGGGTCTAGAACAAAGGGCCATAGACACAAGATTAGTTGTAAGGGATTGAGAACAGAGGGCATGAGAAACTTCTTTATACAGAGTTATGAGGCTGTGGAATTCACTTCCAGGGTTGGTGGTTGAGACAGAAACTATGTCAACATTCAAGATTAGATTGGATAGACAGATGAAAGAAAATAAATTGACGGCATACTGGAACAGGGTGGGTAAATGGAATTTAAATTATTTGCTGACATGGAGGGAACATAGGAACAGTCGTCCATTCAGCCCTTCGAGCCTGCTCCGCCATTCAATGAGATCATGGCTGATCTGCAACATAACTCCATATACCTGCCAACACAGGGGAAACGCCAACACAGACTGGTTGGTCTGAATGGGCTGTTTCCGTGTTCTTCTATGTATTTCTATGTATAACTTGGTCCTAACTTAATCCACATCATCAATGTTTTGCTATTTTCAAGGTTGGTTCACAATCCTGTTTTGTTCATCCTAATACATTTGGGTGCTGCTGTATTTGATTCCATTAATTAGCAATAAACATCAACATATCAACTGAATAAAATTGAACCCAACTGTATCTGGGACAAACGTGCACACGACCATTACACTTGGGAGCTGCATCCCGGGATCCAGTCCATATTGTTGGGAGAAAAGCAGATTTAGCACAGTGCAATCCAGTCTATGTTTAGCAGCAGTAACTCAAAACTCACATTGTGATGAACTCCTGCTGTGAAATTACTGCAACCTTTTTCACGCCATTGCTAACAGTTATTTTTGTACCCCCTTGTAGTGCCCCCTCTAAATACCTTCCGTTGATGAGTCCCACCAGAACGGTGTTAATTACACAAGGGTAATTCATAAAATGCTGCAAGTTGAATTTCCACATTCACTTAATGAATGCGGGGCTCATGATGTGGCAACACACAACTGAGTTTGAGTAGCTCATAGGTAAACCATTGCATAATGCATGTTCACCCGCAAATATGGACAAACAGACATTGGGTCCGAAACACCTACTTCCATGAAAATTTGGACAGTTTGCATCTATGGCTTTATTAAGTAACCGACAGACCATTAGCAAGTCAAGGAAAATTTCTACCTGCCCAGAACCAACTTTAAAAAAAAATCAACTCATAGATGAAATAAATAATGACAGCAATAAAACTATTCAAATGTTAAACTTCACATATAAATGGTAATCCTAAGCAAATGCTATAACCCAAAAATATTAATTCTGCTTGTCCTCTATTTGTTTGCTCAGTCCCTTTCGAGAGAGAGAGAGAGAGAAGGAGAAAGAGAGAGAAGGAGAAAGAGAGAAAGAAAAAGGAAAGACAAGAAAAAAGAGTGGGATCTTTAATGTCCACTTGAGAGGGCAGACAAGGCCTCGGTTTAACACCTCATTTGAGAGACGGCACTTCTGACAGTACAGCACTCCCTCGGTACTGCACTGGTGTGTCAATCTAGGTATGTGCTCGCCCCCGCTCCCGTCCTGCCCAGATCTCAAAGCAAACTGAGCCACGGTCAATGTTGGGGTGATTCTGCAGAGGGACGTTTCAATTCACTAATTCTCCTTCTCAAACAGAGAAGCAGGCACAGAATCCAAACATGGACGGCTGACATGCATGTCCACCTCTGTGATGCCTTTCACAATGAGCCATTACCTTGGCTTCTTAATTTAAAAGAAAGTAAGAGCAGCTGATATTGCTACAGTAAAACTAGAAAAACCTAAAAATGCATAGCAAGTCATGCAGCATCAGAAAGAAAAAGATAAGTTACTATTTCACAAGACCCTTCAGTAGGCTGTCCGTACTGTTGTGCACCTCCAGCATTTTCAATTTTTATTTCAGTTTTTCTTTTTATATCAAAACAGGAATGGGCGGGAGTGGGAGAATCAGAAACTTCTATCTTCAGCCTCCCACCTAAAGAAGCTGCTCGATCCCTAGATACAGCTGGTTGCTTGTTAGAGGCAACTACACGTCAATCATTTATTCCATTGTAACAGAGCTTCAGTGATACTTAAAGGCAAGGTGGCTGAGGTAGGTTAAAAAAAAAATCTGAAATGCTCTTTGCGGTTTTGTTTTTGTTTCGTTGCCACCCATCAATCAGCCCGGCACTCTGCTGCAATGCATCGGGCTGATCGGGCCGCATCGCGGCAGCCATCGGGGACCAGGTAAGTTTTTTCTTGCAGAGCCTGCAGCGATGGCCTTTTCCTTTAAGGGAGGGAAGGAGCCTTCCAATGCTGCAGCGCTGCACAACTTCTGCCCTGCCTGCTGCCTGTTGATCTCCAGGAGTGAAGTGGAGCTCCACTTCCTTCCTGGAGCACAAAACCAAATTTTTTAAAAGTTGAGAAACATTAGCACCTGGTGCTAATTTTCTCAACTTTTAAAGTTAGCGCCCCAAACGGGGCTATAATGAATTTCTCCCCCGAAGCCTTTTCAAGCACGTGATGAGCATTTGGTTTTCCTTGTTTACTGACTATCGTCCATTTGCTATTTTTAAAATATCTACTTAGTGAAGCTCTTTTAATCAGTTGCCTGACAGGTTATAAATTATTAAATACTGCACATCTGCTTTGCATCTGGTAAACCAACTTCATAAAGAAAGGCTGAGGTATTGTTTAATTACTCAAAACCACTTGAGTAAAAGCACTGGGAGATCAACATAGCAAGTCTTCATTCAATTTTTGTTGTAAAGCACATCGTAAATTGCTTTGAGCTAATCATACATGCTAATCATCAGCTTTTTAAACTGACAGTTTTAACATGTCAGTTTTTCAGCAGTCTACAAGTAAAAAAAATATACAATTTTCCACTGAGATTGTCAGTATCAGCCAATTAGATTGGTTTGTTTCGAATAGCCTTTGGTCCTGCCATCCAATCAATCAAAGGTTACTTGCTCCCATTGGTAGATGAGCACAAATTTGAGGCAGAAAGGGTTGGTAAGCTGATGGTTTCTGACAGTTGCAATTAGAGGTGTGTTTATTTAGTGTTTAATTTCTGACACCGTGCACTATTGGCAAGGTCTTGCATACACAGAAAATCATGGGTGCACTGTAGGCATATCTGGCAGTCAATTTGCATAAATATAAGGTCTATATTTCAGACTAGATTTGTCTACCTTTTGGTGGTTATGTCAGCATTTTTGAAGCTGCTCCAAGGAGGTGGAGTTGGGCCTTCCCCTTGAACTGATGCAGTCCTTGTGGCGATGAAGCCAACACAATATTTTTAGGTATGGAATTTCTGACCTATCGACGATGAAGGAATGGCGGTCTATGTCCAAGTCAGGATGGTGTGTGACTTGGAAGAAACTTGGAGGTGATGGTGTAACCACAACATTGCTGCTCTTGTTCTTTTTGGTGGTAGAAGTTACAGGGAGGGAGGTGCTGTCGAAGTAACCTTGGTGAGTTGCTGGACTACATCCTGTAGATCATACAAACTGTAGCCACAGTGAACCTGTGGTGGAACAAGTGGATATCGAGTCCAGCAGCAGGGGCACCAATCAAGTAAACTGCTCCGTCCTGGATGGCGTCAAGCTTCTTGAGTGTTGTCGCAACTGTATCCATCCAGGTGAGTGGTGATTATTCCATCACATTCCTGAATTGAGCTTTGTAGATGGTGGAAGGCTTTTGAAAGGGTCAGGAGGTGAGCCACTCGTCACCGAGTACCTAGCCTGTATTCTGCTCGTAGCCATGGTGCTGATATGGCTGGCCCATTTCAGCTTCTGGTCAATGATGATCCCCAGGATGTTGATGTTGGGAGATTCAGCAATAGTAGTACAATTGAAGGTCAAGGGAGGTGGTTGGCCTTTCTTTTGTTCAAGATGGTCATTAACCGGCACTTATGTAGCTTAAATGTTACCTGCCACTTGTCAGGCCCAGTCTGGATGTTATCCATGTCCTGCTGTAGGCTGGCAGGGGCTGAAGATGATTCGGACAAGGCTTCTGAGTAACTCCTGCAGTGATGTTCTGGGGTGCTGACAATCACGACCAACTTCCTCTACGTCAAGTATATCCAGCCATTGGAGTGCTAAACCTTTGAACCCCACTGAATTCAGTTCTGCTAAGGCTCCTTGGTGGCATACTTGATTGAATTCTGCCTTGATGTCGAAGGCAGGTACTCTCACCTCTCATCTGGCATTCATATCTGGATCAAGGCTGTGATGAGGTCTGGAGCAAAGTGGTTCGAGCCAACTTAAGCTGAGCACTGATGAACAGGTGTGCTTAATGGCACCTTATTGATGATTGGGAGCAGGCAGTAATTGGCCTAGTTAGATTTTAACTATTTTTATTTTGTGGATATCAAGGGCATCCCCAGACAAGAAGTTGAACGTTCCAAAGCAAGGCAAAGCTATAGCAACCAATCTACTAAAAAAGTGCTGTTTGGTTTATGTTCCTATTTCATGGAAAGTGCGAAGTTCTGAAATCAGTGACGCTGCATACAAATTGTAAACTTAACTTGGCGAAGATGTACTGCAATCTTGGACATTGAATACAGCTTTTCAATACTGTTGGTAAGTAAAAACCAAACTAAGGCAGAGATACTGTAATACACTTAAGAACCAAGCACTTAGTGTGATCTTTATTGCTTAGCTTTATGATGGTAGTGGTTGTGTTACACAGATGTTGTTTCAATAAAGTACTTAAGTTAATGCATCTGCTTCAACTTTATCAGTGATGATTGGCAAGTAGGAGTGTTACACTCAGTGTTGTACTGTATCCCTGTTATGATTGATTTGGGATTGCCTATTTCCACCTCCGTAACATTGCCCAACTCTGCCGTTGCTCATCTGCTGCTGAAACCCTCATTCATGCCTTTGTTACCTCTAGACTTGACTATTCCAACGCACTCCTGGCTGGTCTCCCTAGTTCTACCCTCCGTAAACTTGAGGTCATCCAAAACTCTGCTGCCCGTGTCCTAACTCGCACAAAGCCCTGCTCACCCGTCTCCCCTGTGCTTGCTGACCTACACTGGCTCCCAGTTAAGCAACGCCTCAATTAAAAAATTTTCATCCTTGTTTTCAAATCACTCCATGGCCTCGCATCTCTAATCTCCTCCAGCCCGACAACCCCCCCCCCCACCCCCCGAGATATCTGTGCTCCGCCAATTCGGCCTCAAGCATCCCCGATTTTAATCGCGCCTTCAGCTGCCAAGGCCCTAAGCTGTGGAATTCCCTCCCTAAACCTCTCCGTCTCTCTTTCCTCATTAAAGACACTCCTTAAAACCTACCTGAACTGGAGAAAAGTATACAGTGGTGCTCCCCAGGGGTCGGTACTAGGACCACTGCTTTTCGTGATATATATTAATGATTTGAACTTAGGTGTACAGGGCACGATTTCAAAATTTGCGGATGACACAAAACTTGGAAGGATAGTGAACAGCGAGGAGGATAGGGATAGACTTCAAGAGGACATAGACAGGCTGGTGGAATGGGCGAACACGTGGCAGATAAAACTTAACACAGAAAAGTGCAAAGTGATACATTTTGGTAGGAAGAACAAGGAGAGGCAGTATAAACTAAAGGGTACAATTCTGAAGCGGGTGCAGGAACAGAGAGACCTGGGGGTATATGTGCACAAATCGTTGAAGGTGGCAGGGCAGGTTGAGGAAGTGCTTAAAAAAGCATACGGGATCCTGGATATTATAAATAGAGGCACAGAGTACAAAAGCAAGAAAGTTATGATAGAGTAGATAAATGCGTGGCTAGAGAGATAGTGCAGGAGGGAGAGCTTCAGATTCCTGGGGCATTGGGGCCGGTTCTGGGGGAGGTGGGACCTGACAGTTGCACCTCAACAGGGCTGGAACCAATATCCTCACGGGGAGGTTTGCTTGTGCTGTTGGGGAGGGTTTAAACTAATTTGGCAGGGGGATGGGCACCAGGATGTAACATTAGAAAGGGGAAATAAAGTGCTCAAAGGATTGGGAGAGGCAGAGAGTACTAAAGTAAGAAATGGTAAGGGTATTAGGTGGGGTCAAACTAAGAGAATACAGAATGGTCTAAGATGGGTTTACAGTGTATGTATGCGAACGCACGAAGCGTAGTAAACAAGGTAAGTGAGCTGCAGGCACAAATAGCCACATGGGAATATGATGATGTGGCATTAACTGAGACCTGGCTCAAAAAAGGGCAGGAAAGATAGGAGGTGGTGTGGCAGTATTGGTCAAGGAGAATGTTACAGTGCTGGAGAGGTAGGATGTCCTGGAGGGGTCAAGGATACACTCTATATGGCTAGAGTTAAGAAATAATAGAGGTGTCATTACACTACTAGGTGTATTCTATGGACCATCAAATAGTGGGAAAGATATGGAGGAGCAAATTTGCAGAGAAATTAGAGAGGTGCAAGAACTATAGAGTAGTAATAATGGGGGGCTTCAACTATCCTAATATAGATTGGGATCGTAATAGTGTAAAGGGCAGAGAAAGGGAAGAATTTCTGAAATGTATTCAGGAGAACTTTCTTGATCAGTATGTTTCCAGCCCGACAAGGGAGGAGGCATTGCTGGATCTGGTTCTGGGGAAAGAGGTAGGTCAAGTGGAGCAAGTGTCAGGTGGTGAACATTTAGGGAACAGGTTTAGATTAGCTCTGGAAAAGGACAGGGAGCAATCTAGAGTAAAAATGTTTAACATGGGGAAGGCCAATTTCAGTGGGATGAGAACGGATCTGGCCCAGGTAAACTGGAATCAAAGATTGGCAGGCAAAACTGTAATAGAACAATGGGCTGCCTTTAAAGAGGAAATAATTCAGGTACAGTTGAGGTACATTCCCACTAGGGGAAAGGCAGGGCAACTAAAGTCATGGCTCCCTGGATGACGAAACAGATAGAGAATATGATGAAGCAGAAAAAGAACGCGTATGACAGGTGTCAGGTTGCAAATACATCTGAGAATCAGGCTATAAGAACATAAGAAATAGGAGCAGGAGTAGGCCAATCGGCCCCTCGAGCCTGCTCCGCCATTCAATAAGATCATGGCTGATCTGATCCTAACCGCCAATCTACTATCTACAGGAAACTTTCGTTTATCCGGCACCCAAATATCCGGAATTCTCGCTTAACCGGCAAAAATCAGGTAAGTTTTATTATACAGACAAGACCCCGATTCTGACCTTTCGCCCCCACGAAAGGGGGGTCAACGTTCTTCCGACTCGGACCTGTCGCCGCCACGGAGGAAAAAGCCGGAGTCTCGTTTACCTTCCCTCTCCGGGTCCCAATTGTTCAGCCTGTGGCCGTGTACGGGGCTCTCGTACCTTGGTAAGTATACCTCTCTGTAATCCGGCACTTTCGATCAACCGGCACCACGCCGGTCCCGTCGGTGCCGGATAAACGAAAGTTTCCTGTATCACAGAACCATCTCCTGCATCTAACAGAATTGCACACACGAAATAGGAGCAGAATCAGGCTACACGGTCCCTGGGCCCGCTCCACTACCCACAGGGCCTGTGACCGATCCGAACCTAGACTCATGTCCAAATTCCTGCCCGCTCCCCGTAACCCTTAATGCCCTTTACTTCTAGGAAACTGTCTATTTCTGTTTTAAATTTATTTAATGATGTAGCTTCTACAGCTTTTTGTGGCAGCATATTCCATGGACCTACCACCCTCTGAGTGAAGTAGTTCCTCCTCATCTCAGTTTTGAAAGAGCAGCCCCTTATTCTAAGACTATGTCCCCTAGTTCTAGTCTCACCCGTCATCGGGAACATCCTCCCCGCATCCACCCGATCCAACCCCTTCACAATCTTATATGTTTCAATAAGATCGCCTCTCATTCTTCTGAACTCCAATGAGTAGAGTCCCAATCTACCCAACCTCTCCTCATATGACCACCCCCTCATCCCCGGGATTAACCGAGTGAACCTTTTTTGCACTGCTTCGAGAGCAAGGATGTCTTTCCTTAAGTAAGGACACCAAAACTGTATGCAGTATTCCAGGTGCGGTCTCACCAATACCTTGTACAACTGAAGCAATACCTCCCTATTTTTATATTCTATCCCCCTAGCAATGAAAGCCAACATTCCATTTGCCTTCTTAATCACTTGCTGCACCTGCATACTAACCTTTTGAGTTTCGTGCACCAGGACCCCCAGATCCCTTTGCACTTCAGTACTCTCCAGTTTCTTGCCATTAAGATAATAAATTGCTCTAGGATTTTTCCTGCCAAAGTGCATCACCTCACACTTTCCAGTATTGTATTCCATCTGCCAAATCTCTGCCCACTTACTTAGCCTGTCTATGTCCCCTTGCAGGTTTTTTATGTCCTCCTCACTCACTACTTTCCCTCCCATCTTTGTATCATTTGCAAATTTTGATATGTTACACTTGGTCCCTTCCTCCAAATCGTTAATATAGATTGTAAAGAGTTGGGGACCCAGCACTGACCCCTGTGGAACACCACTAGTTACTGATTGCCAGTCTGAGAATGAACCATTTATCCCAACTCTTTGCTTTCTGTTAGATAGCCAATCCTCTATCCATGCCAGAATATTACCCCCAATCCCGTGATTTTTTATCTTAAGCAATAATCTTTTGTGTGGCACCTATATATTGAAAGGTCAGAGGAGAAGTGAAAAAGAAAATAAGAGGAGCAAAGAGAGGGTATGAGAATAGAATGGCAGCCAACATAAAAGGTAATCCAAAAGTCTTCTATAGGCATATAAATAGTAAAAGGGTAGTAAGAGGAGGGTTGGGGCTGATGAGGGACCAAAAAGGAGACTTATGCACAGAGGCAGAGGGTATGGCTGAGGTACTAAACAAGTACCTTGCATCTGTCTTCTAAAGGAAGATGATGCTGCCATAGACATAGTGAAGCATACAAAATTATTACAGGGCTTGATAGGGTGGATGCTGGGAGAATGTTTCCCTTGGCTGGGGAGTCTAGAACCAGCGGCCACAGCCTCAGGGTAAAGGGTAGGCCATTCAGGACTGAGATGAGAAGAAATTTCTTCACACAGAGGGTGGTGAATCTTTGGAATTCTCTACCCCAGAGGGTTGTAGAGGCTCAGTCATTGGGTATATTCAAAACAGAAGTCGATAGAGGGCATCAAGGGATATGGCGATAGGGCCGGTGAATGGAGTTGAGGCAGAAGATCAGCCATGATCTCACTGAATGGCGGAGCAGGCTCGAAGGGCAAAATGGCCTACTCCTGCTCCTATTTCTTATGTTCTTATGTAAGGAGGTGGTAGTGGAGACACTTGATAGGATAAAAATTGATAAAGAAGAGGTATTAGATAGGCTGGCTGTACTTAAAGTAGATAAATCACCAGGAGCGGATAGTATGCATCCAAGGTTCCCTCTAATTTTTTGTACTGAGCGGGCCAAGAACTCCTTTGAGCGCGATCTTTTCATCTGTGAGCAACTTTTACAACAACGACAGCAACCACTTAAAAGCATATGTACAGTAATGCCATATTGCCACTCCACCGTCTCAAATCGTGAGACATTCAGACAAGGTTTGAATTAGGTTTAACATAACTTATCTGCTTTTAAATTCTATTCCTCTAGAAATGAACCCCAGTGCTTTTTATTGCACTTTTATGGCTTTTTTAACCTGCGTTGCTACTTTTAATGATTTGTGAATCTATACCCCGAGATCCCTTTGCACCTCCACCCCATTTAGACTCTTATTTTCCAAGAAGTAGGTAGCCTCCTTATTCCTCCTACCAAAATGCACCACCTCACACTTACCTATATTGAAATCCATTTGGCATTTACATGCCCATTCTGCAAGTTTGTTTACAGTAGAATGAATTAAAAGCTTTTTATTTAATAAAAAATTACTTGTCATAAATGACTGGGATATAAAAGAACTGCATAATAATGCATTAACACTTCAGAAACATCACTCAGTTACACAGTTATGCATCGACAAACAATCCAAAAGCTGGAAGAAGCATACCTATTCGTGCAATTTGTATTAATTTTAAAGTTTTCAACGTATTGGCTTCATGTCACTATAGCAGTGGCTGCACAAGCAGCAGGAGCAGCGGCTTTCCTATGGCGCTGACGTGCTGTACATCCACATAAGTAATTAGAATATTAATCACAATGCAACCAACAAATATAAAGTGCTGTGGTTCTTTAGTTCACAGTATTAAAAAGAATTGAACATAAACGGGTATCCGTATTTCCAACTTCAATCACTTCCATTAATAAATGTTGTCTTCTTGAACCAGCACACCCCCCATGTAACATGTCAGAAATGCAGCACTTATTCACAAGTGCAGAAAAACACATACACAATTTGCATCACCAAATTAAAAATAAAAAGCAGGAAAAGCTAATAAACAGAAATAAACATTCATCTTTCTTCCTGGACAGGAGAACCAATCAGACTGACTTGGAAATGTTTACTAATACAGTATGTTGACGTAAAGATGTTAATTTACGAATTTTGCTTCTAATGTTTTTCTTTCAAGCATTCTCCACAATATTAATCCCTGTTCTTATCACGAAAAGTGTTGAATTATTTTAGGTACTTCGCAAATAAATAGTGGGAAACAAACTTCATTGAACTCTCAATTTTTAATCTCCTATTTCAAACATTTATACCAAATCAAAATTGTACATTTATCAGTTTAATTGAAGTATTTTCTGTGTCTTTCTCAATAAACAAATAGTAGTTTCTTCTAAAGTAGCTTCCTGCAATTGTTACACAATGTTACATAACTCGTGTTTCTATTAACACTCCACTAAACGTTTAAGAGGAAATCTATATTTACATTATTCCTGGGACTTGTTAGGACTATAGAATGACAGACAAAATTAAATGGTTTGTATTTTTCCCCTTTTTTGGTTCTCTTCCTAAACGTCTTAATGACATTTTTTAAAAAGTCTATAAAAAGTAATATGTAACTCCTACAAGTCGATCGTTCAAAATCAAATATTGAGAAATTTCAATTTAAAAATGTTTTAAGCATTTCAGAACCTCTTTAAAAGCGTTTGGACTTCAAGACCTGGTTGAAACTTGTTTAGATGAGGGGGAAATTGATTTTTGCTTGTTTCTTCCAAAATCATATTCAAAACTTAGGGTTTTTAACACTCATTTTTTGTGAAAAGTTCATTAAGAACCTTCAATTAAAAGACAAGTCTCATTGCAGCTTTGATAGAAGAAGTAGCTCCAAGTTTCTCTTTCCCTCTTCAATGCTGTTGTTAAACATACAACAAAAAATAAAAAAATAAACTCTAATTCCAAACGGAATTCAAATAAGAAAGTGAATAAAATGGTTAAACTTCCTAAGATGGCGGGGAGGTTATATATCCCCAGCCTTGGTGATGAGTTAGGATCAGTTTTGGAGAAGATGTTTCCTCTTTTTCTGCTGCTGTTCCCTCCATCTCTCAGACTCTGAGGGACAAACAGAGGCACAAACTTTTTCCCCTCTCTCATAACATGATTTAAATAAGCCTGATGGACTCTTTCAAAAAGGGGACAACTCCTGGCAAAATTTAACTGGAACTTACTGTGGGACATTCAACATCATTTCCTGTATTTTTTTCTGGCGTGAAACAATAAAAAAAAATTCTCATCTTTGTTTCGCTGGGGGCCTAAAACTTGAGGCTTTAGCTTCCTTCCACCGGCCACTGTACATGTGCTGCACCTCCACCTGTGTTGTTCTAAAGTGAGGCTGCCGCTCAGACTCCAGGAACAGACTGTGTCCCCCTCCCTCCCTCTCTGTCCCCCTCCCTCCCTCTCTCTGTCCCCCTCCCTCCCTCTCTCTCTGTCCCCCTCCCTCTCTCTCTCTCTGTCCCCCTCCCTCTCTCTCTCTCTGTCCCCCTCCCTCTCTCTCTCTGTCCCCCTCCCCCTCTCTCTCTGTCCCCCTCCCTCCCTCTCTCTCTGTCCCCCTCCCTCTCTGTCCCTCTCCCTCTCCCTCTCTGTCCCCCTCCCTCTCTCTCTCTCCCTCCCTCTCTCTCTCTGTCCCCCTCCCTCTCTCTGTCCCCCTCCCTCCCTCTCTCTCTCTGTCCCCCTCCCTCTCTCTCTCTGTCCCCCTCCCTCTCTCTCTCTGTCCCCCTCCTCTCTCTCTCTCTGTCCCCCTCCCTCTCTCTCTCTGTCCCCCTCCCTCTCTCTCTCT
>CM059437.1:37801216-37895747 GCA_030390025.1 Squalus acanthias | reverse complement strand
CCCCCCCCCGCCCCAGTCTCTCTCTCTCCCTCACATCCCTTTCGATCCTTGCTCTCCTCCGCGAGACTGCGCATGTGCGGAGGGCTGCAAAGGCGTTGGTGTTTTTATTGGGCTGTTCCCCCGCTCCGGCTGCTGTCCGGCTCTGCACGGCATTTCAATTCAAACTGAGCATCAGTGAGCAAGCTTTTGGTGAGTAGATGCAGCTTGATGACATTGTTGATAATTGCTTTCATCACTTTGCTGATAGGGTGGTATCTCATCAGGTTAGATTTGTATTATGTTTTGTGGCTAGGGCATACCTGGGCAATTTTCCACATTGTTGGATAGATGTCCATATCATAGCTGCACTGGAACAGCTTGGCTGGGGTTGAGGGTGGTTAGTTAGGGCATGCAACACTACAGCTAGGGTGTTGTTAGAGCTCCTAGCTCTTGCTGTGTCCGGTGTACTCAGCCATTTCCTAATATCATGTGGAGTGAAATGAACTCACTGGATAATTGCATCTGTGTTGGTGGGGACCTTGGGAGGAAGCCAAGTAGGATAGTCCATGCCTCATATTTGGCTGAAGAGGCTTGCAAATACTTCAGCATTATCTCTTGCACTCATGTACTGGGTTCTACCATGGTTGAGAAGAGAAATGTTTGTGAAGCCTCTTCCTCCCATTATTACCCTGATTGTCCACCATGATTCTTATTTGGATGTGGCTACAGAGCTTTACTCTGAATAAAATAATTCCAGACATTAATATTCTAACCATATGTTGTACTTGATCTGTGTATAACTTTTCTATGTGTATGCACCTTAAAAATTACAATATTTCACTAAAAGCAGCAATATCACAAATACTGCCTGGATGCTCAACATTGAGGAGACTAACTGTTTCCAGTGGCAGAAGAGTCAGTAACCAGAGGCCACAGATTTAAGGTGATTGGCAAAAGAACCAGAGGCAAGATGAGGAGAATTTCTTTCCTGCAGTGAGTTATCATGATCTGGAATGCACTGCCTGAAATGGTGGTGGAAGCAGATTCAATAATAACTTTCAAAAGGGAATTGGATAAATATTTGATGGGGAAAATTTTGCAGGGCTATAGGAAAGGGCTGGGGAGTGGGACTAATTGGATAGCTCTACCAAAGAGCCGGCACAGACACGATGGGCTGGATGGCCTCCTTCTGTGCTGTATCATTCTATGATTTCTATAAAGCTATAGTTTTTGGCCCCCACCGTAAACTCCATTCCCTTCCCACTGATTTTATTTTCACCTCACTGGCTACTTCCTCAGACTGAAACAGCGCGTGCAGAACCTTGGTGTCCTTTTTAACCCTGAGCTTAAGTTTCAAGTGCCACATCCTATTCATCACCAAGGCTACCTATTTCCACCTGCATCACGCTCCACTCCTACCGCAACCCTTCGGATGTTGAAACCCTTGTCCATGGTTTTGTCACCGCTACTCAATTACCCCAGTTCCCTCCTTTCTGGCCTCATCATCCAACTGTCTGTGTCCTACCTGCACTAAGTTCCACTTGTCCAGCACCCCAGTCCTCTATGAGCTACGGATGTAGGACATGCAGAAGCAGAGTTCTTTGTCTGGATCTCTGTCCTCAAGTGTATTCAATTTAAACTCCTTGTCTCATCTTAAAATCCCTCTGCAGCTTTGCCGCACACTTTCTCTTCAATCTCCGCCAGCCCTCTATCCCCTTCCTGCACCTTTCAGTCCTCTGACTCTGCTCTTTGTGCATCCCAGACTCTCCTTATCTCACCATAGGTGGCAAAGTTTTCATCTCCTTAGCCTTACTCTGAAACACCCCCAACCTAAATCCCTTTGCCTCTTAATTTCTTTCTCCTCCTTTAAAATCCTTCTGGAAACCCATATTTTCCACCATGTCTCTGGTCACACTAATCTCTCTCCATAGCTCAGAGTCCATTTTTCTTTCGATTTCAATTTGTGAAGTGCCGGGGGACATTTTTTTTTTTTGAGTTCAAAGATTTAAATAAATGCCAGTTGTAATTGCCATAAATATTAGTGTGACATAAATACTTGAATTTAAGGTAGTCCTTGATTTAAACAGGTATGGCTGCAAAAGAATTGCATATTTATCAAGCAAGTTGGCTGACAATCATATGGGGTAAATGAGGGCAAATGGGGAGGTACCATTCGTAGAAAAGGGACCATCTTTAGAGTAAGGATACAGCAGGCACCTTGGATATTGATGTTACGGGTGTTGAGAAAGGAGAGGAGTTCTATGTTTGTAATGGATTTTCCGATTTTAGTCCACTTAGCCTTTTGGTGAATGTGAAGGATCTTGACTTGAGCAATGTCCTTATAGTCTCTTCATACAAGTTTTCAAGTAGGTTTTTGCAGCTCTGGGGTGTGACCGTCAAGGACATCAGTACGACGTAGCAGAGATCTTGGACAATAGCTAGTCCAGGAGATAATAGGATGTGAATACGACGAAGATGCTTTAGAAAGGTGCAAATAATTTGGCCCAGCAAAATGCAACCCAGACACTGACTACAGTATTTGGTGGACAAGGATGTTTTATCGTTTTATGCGCTGCATCAATAGATTGGTGTATTGTCGTACCAGACCACTTCTGTTTAACAGCCAGTTTAAAACCGTTTGAGGAATTTGCTGCTTGGTTTTTGGCAAGTAGAAACTTACTTCATTTAAACAAATAATCTCTGAGTTTGCAAATTGTAAGCAGTGTATATTTTAAATATTTTTATGCAATTCTTTATGGATCCTTGCCTATCCTTTTATTAGAGGGAGTGCTGTCTCTTTTGCAGCTGAGAGAATGGATTTGTGAGAGTTTAATGGTAAGAAAATATACTAAATCTAACTACCCTACAAAACTACATGCCTGGATGAACAAAGACAGATATTTCCTTTGTAACTATGAGAATGTGGATTTCACCAAAATGAGGAACAGATTATATGTGCCTGGATTCTGGCCTTTCATTTCAAACTTGTTGACTAGCATCCTTATCTATTCCACAGCCCTACTCGGGTATCATGTTTCTGGCAATCACAAAAGGTTAGTCGATTGCTGGTACATTGTGATACTTTGCTGTCATTATACCTTTAACGTTCATTTTCCCTGAAAAACATGAGCACAAATCAGTCTCAGAGAAAATTGGTTAAGATCGTTTAACATTTACCCTGATTCAATGCCACAAGAGATGTTGGAAACAGTGAAATGTTCCTCCCCTTCACACGCAAAGTTGTACGGCTAAGCTAATATGCATCATGCAAATATAATTTATTGCCAGGCAACCATAGGCTTTTCTGTATGACAGGAAAGATCTTGTTGGATTAATGTGTAGGAGGTTGTCACAGGATTAAATTGTCATCAAGTCCTGAAGCAGGGAAAGCATGGAAGCAGAATTTTATGGAATTATTAGGTTGTTGAGTGAGTGACATTAAAAGCCCTTGGATTTGGTGATGACTTGATCTACTTTGGAAGAGGAGAGGATTTCAATAAATGAGAGAAATGTAACTGGATAATTTTGATCTATAAATTTATAAGTGTGTATCCAAGTTCATCAGTCTAAATTAAATATAGCAACGATATAAGCTGATTGTTAATCAAATAAAATCCTATTTTCTTGCGTCAAGGGAATATTAGAAAGGGTGAGATAGTTTGTGCCAGCTTGAAATAATTTCAACAATATTTTATTCAGTTCAATTTCTGGAGCAAGATTTTGTTCTTTCAGAACTTTTAGTTCTGCACATTACTATTCATTGTCATTACAATGTTCCGAACATGACAGGGGTGGGTGGGGTGAAGGTTAAACAATAATGAATTAAAGCAGTTATCTTGATTTATTTTATTTTTTGGTCAGCTGGCATCTGACATGCGCAGAAACCCACCACCAGGCTCAAGAGTCTCCACGCCAAACTACTGAGCAATCCATGTAAGTAGAGTTTCCGTTTACCTGATGTGGAGTGCATAACGTCTCAATGTAGGAATACACCCCACTTACCAAAGCCCAGAGAACTGAGCTGGAGTTGGCAACACTAAGGGATTCTGTCTCCCCCCCCCCCCCCCCCCCACCAAAGTATGGGCAGAGGTTATTGCTGGAGTTTAAACAGCTAAAACCATACAGCTTACCAGCGTAAAGCACTGATGAGCTTCCTGATCCTCAGCAGCTAACTCCATTCCTCCGGTTAGCTTTTTGACTTGCAGGAATTACGTGGGAACAATTCCAACCTTCAATGTCAGGTCTTCCACGAATTCCGATCAATAAGCCAGACTGGCTGGTCAGTCATCAACAATACTCTGGAGTACTACGGATCTGCGTGCTTGAAGTATTAGATTACTGAGTGTGCATCAGAGGATCAACCTAGTCCCATCATCAGGCTTATCATCTTGGAACCACCTTGATCACAAAGAAGCCGCGCTTACTTCTACCGCCTCCCACTATCCAAGTAGGATAATCACCAGTTGATTATTAGACAACTGACTATCACTGATTTGAGCCCTAGCAAGGTCAGCAAGCACCAGGACCTCTTACTAACTGTGAGCAGTCACAAAATATGTAAGTATATTGCCTTGGCTACAACTTGGAAAAAACCCATACCTCATTGAACAGTCATGATGCGGAGATGTTCGGAATCTTGTCTGCTTTCTTGCATCTCTGTAGATACTTGATGTCTGTGTCAATATGCGCGATCTTCTTGGAGATTCTCTCCACTTTGAGCCGGCAGTTTGTGGTACATTGAACAGTGGTTTCATTATTTGCAGGTGTGGAGCTTCAGCAGCAACTGATTCAGGCTCAAACTCAATCAAGCTAGGCACCAAATCCTGGGTGCCTGTTCCAGCATCTGTTCCAAGCCTTGGAACCTTTTGACAGATAGAAACATCGAAGATAGGAGCAGAAGTAGGCCATTCGGCCCCTCGAGCCTGTTCCACCATTTACATAGAAACATAGAAACATAGAAACTAGGAGCAGGAGTAGGCCATTCGGCCCATCGAGCCTGCTCCACCATTCAATACGATCATGGCTGATCATCCAAATCCAGTACCCTGTCCCTGCTTTCCCACACAGAATCCCCATCGAGCCTACACCGACACATATCCCACCCTATCCCCGTAACCCCACGTATTTAATTCCCCCTAACATATCCCATCCTATCCCCGTAACCCCACATATTTAATCCCCCCCTAACACTAAGGGTCAATTTATCATAGCCAAATCAACCTAACCCGCACATTTTTGGACTATGGGAGGAAACCGGAGCACCCGGAGGAAACCCACGCAGACACGGGGAGAATGTGCAAACTCCACACAGACAGTCACCCGAGGTCAGATTCGAACCCGGGTCCCTGGCGCTGTGAGGCACCAGTGCTAACCACTATGCCACCGTGCCGCCCTATAATGAGATCATGGCTGATCATCCAAATTCAGTACCCTGTCCCTGCTTTCTCCCCATATCCCTTGATCCCTTTAGCCTTAAGAAATATATCTAACTCCTTCTTGAATATATTTAATGAATTGGCCTCAACTGCCTTGTGTGGTAGAGAATTCCACAGGTTCACCACTCTCTGGGTGAAGAAATTCCTCCTCATCTCAGTCCTAAATGGCTTACCCCTAATCCTTAGACTGTGACCCCTGGTTCTGGACTCCCCTGCCATCGGGAACATCCTTCCTGCATCTAGTCTGTCTAGTCCTGTTAGAATTTTATAAGTTTCAATGAGATCCTCTCTCATTCTTCTAAACTCTAGCGAATATAAGCCTAATCGACCCAGTCTCTCTTCATACGTCATTCCTGCCATCCCAGGTATCAGTCTGGTGAATCTTTGCTGCACTCCCTCCATGGCAAGAACATCCTTCCTCAGATAAGGCGACCAAAACTGCACACAATACTCAAGGTGTGGTCTCACCAAGGCCCTGTACAACTGCAGCAAGACATCCTTGCTCCTGTACTCGAATCCTCTTGCTATGAAGGCCAACATACCATTTGCCTTCTTAACCGCCTGCTGCACCTGCATGCTTACCTTCAGCGACTGGTGCACAAGGACACCCAGGTCTCGTTGCACTTCCCCTTTTCCCAATCTATTGCCGTTCAGACAATAATCTGTCTTCCTGTTTTTGCCAGCAAAGTGGATAACCTCGCATTTATCCACATTATACTGCATCTGCCATGCATCTGCCCAATCACCCAACCTGTCCAAATCATACTGGAGTTTCTCTGCATCCTCCTCACAGCACACACGCCCACCCAGCTTTGTGTCGTCTGCAAACTTGGAGATATTGGCCCAGAAATTGATCTCGCTCTGTTCCCGCGGGGGTAAGCCTTCCCCGCGATGTCTCACCTCGCTTGTGCTTTTTCAGATCCAGCTCGCACGAACTTGATGTTCTGGACAGCTGCTGGGCAGTGCTTGCGTATCCCACCGGCGTAGTGAATTCGTGCAAGCTGTGGGATCACGTGACTCAGTTAGAGCCAATGGCAGCACACCATCTTCCATTCATAAGTTTCACAGACGTGCTGTGAAATCTATGAATCTTACACCCCCCCAAAATAACAGCTAAACCTCAATTAAATTAAAAAAAAAACCCATCACATTAATAAAATAAGTATAGTTAAATAAATTAGCCATTTTAAATAAAAAATTAAATTTTTGAAAAAATTTAAAATCTTTTAAAAAGTTATAAAAATAAACTTACCTGTCTTTAAAGTCTCTAAAAAAGATATACCTGTAAAAAAAAAAAAATTCAAAAAAATACTTAATTCACTACTTACCTTGTTAAAAGTGGGTCTTACTCCTCCTTTTACATTCCTAAAATCTTCAGTACTTACCTGCGCGTCCAAAGCATGAAGTGCACAGCGTGCGCGCAGCCTGTAGCGCGCACGCGATGCACCGAGGAACCGCCCCCTTTTCAAAAGAGCAATTGCCAGTTGTCAGCGCATGCGCAGGGCATGCAGAAAACCGGCAATTGCAGAGGGAATACGCGAGAGTACGCAGTACTCTCGCGCACCGCGATGAATTTTTGGGCCATTACATCTAGTTCCCTCGTCTAGATCATTAATATATATTGTGAATAGCTGGGGTCCTAGCACCGATCCCTGCGGTATCCCACTAGTCACTGCCTGCCACTCGGAAAAAGACCCATTTATTCCAACTCTTTGCTTCCTGTCTGCCAACCAGTTCTCTATCCAAGTCAGTACCTTACCCTCAATCCCATGTGCTTTAACTTTGCACGCTAATCTCTTATGCAGGACCTTATCGAAAGCCTTCTGAAAGTCCAAATACACCACATCCACTGGTTCTCCCTTATCTATTCTACCCGTTACATCCTCAAAAAATTCCAGTAGATTAGTCAAGCATGATTTACCTTTTGTAAATCCATGTTGACTTTGTCCGATCCTGTCACACTTTTCCAAGTGATCTGCTATTGCATCTTTTATAATGGACTCTAGCATCTTCCCCACTACCGATGTCAGGCTTACCTGTTTTCTCTCTACCACCTTTTTTAAATAGTGGGGTTAAATTAGCTACCCTCCAATCCATGGGAACTGTTCCAGAGTCTATAGAATTTTGTAAGATGACCAGCAATGCATCTACTATTTCTAGGGCCACTTCCTTAAGTACCCTAGGATGTAGATTATCAGGCCCTGGGGATTTATCGGCCTTCAATCCCGTCAATTTCCCTAACACCATTTCCCTGCAAATACTGATTTCATTCAATTCCTCCCTCTCATTAGACCCTATGTTCCCCGACATCTCTGGGAGGTTATTTGTGTCCTCCTTTGTGAAGACAGAGCCAAAGTATGTATTTAATTGGTCTGCCATTTCTTTGTTCCCCATTATAAATTCCCCTGATTCTGACTGCAAGGGACCGACACTTGACTTCACCAATCTTTTTCTTTTCACATATCTATAGAAGCTTTTATAGTCAGTTTTTATGTTCCCTGCAAGCTTACTCTCATATTCTATTTTCCCCCTCTTAATTAATCCCTTTGTCCTCCTTTGCTGAATCCTAAACTGCTCCCAATCCTCAGGTTTGCAGAATTTTCTGGCCAATTTATATGTCCTCTCCTTGGATCTTATGCTATCCCTAATTTCCCTTGTTAGCCACGGTTGAGTCACCTTTTTTGTTTTATTTTTATGCCAAACAGGGATGAACAAATTCTGTAGTTCATCCATGCGATCATTAAATGTTTGCCATTGCCTATCCACCGTCAACCCTTTAAGTAATGCTCCCCAATCCATCCTAGCCAACTTGCGCCTCATACCATCGTAGTTTACTTTATTTAAATTCAGGACCCTAGTCTCTGAGTCAACTACTTCATTCTCCATTTTAATGAAGAATTCTATCATACTAGGATCGCTCCTCCCCAAGGGGCCTCGCACAACAAGATTGCTAATTAATCCTTTCTCATTACATAATACCCAGTCTAAGATGGCCTGATCTCCAGTTGGTTCCTCGACATATTGGTCCAGGAAACCATCCCATATACACTCTAGGAATTCCTCCTCCACAGTATTGTTACTAATTTGGTTAGTCCAATCTATATGTAGATTAAAGTCACCCATGATAACTGCTGTGCCCTTATTGCACGCGTCTCTAATTTCCCGTTTTATGCCATCCCCAACCTCAGCATTACTGTTTGGTGTTCTGTATACAACTCCCACTAACGTTTTCTGCCCCTTGGTATTTCTCAGCTCTACCCATTCAGATTCCACATCATCAGAGCTAATATCCTTCCTTACTATTGTGTTAATCTCCTCTTTAACCAGCAATGCTACCCCTTCCTTTTCCTTTTTGCCTGTCCTTCCTGAATATTGAATACCCCTGGATGTTGAATTCCCAGCCTTGGTCACCCTGGAGCCATGTCTCCGTAATCCCAATTATATCATATCCGCTTACATCTATTTGCGCAGCTAATGCATCCACCTTATTACGAATGCTCCTCTCATTAAGACACAAAGCCTTCAGGCTTGTTTTTTTAAACACTCTTAGTCCTTTTAGAATTATTATTTACTGTAGCCCTGTTTGATTTACACCCTTGATTTCGCTGCCTTCCACTTTTGCTTTTCTCCTTCCTGTCTTTTGTTTCTATCCTTGCTTCCCTTTCCTCAGTCTCCCTGCACAGGTTCCCAACCCCCTGCCATTTTAGTTTAAACCCTCCCCAATAGCACTAGCAAACACTCCCCCTCGGACATCGGTCCCGGTCCCGCCCAGGTGCAAACCGTCCAGTTTGTACTGGTCCCACGTCCCCCAGAACTGGTTCCAATGTCCCAGGAATTTGAATCCCTCCCCCTTGCACCATTCCTCTAGCCACGTATTCATTTGAAATATCCTTCTATTTCTACTCTGACTAGCACGTGGCACTGGTAGCAATCCTGAGATTACTACCTTTGAGGTGCTATTTTTTAATTTACCTCCTAACTCCCTATAATCCGCTTTTAGGACCTCATCCCGTTTTTTTACCTATATCGTTGGTACCTATATGCACCACGACAACTGGCTGTTCACCCTCCCCCTCCAGAATGCCCTGCAGCCGCCCCGAGACATCCTTGACCCTTGCACCAGGGAGGCAACATACCATCCTGGAGTCTCGTTTGCGGCCGCAGAAACGCCTATCTATTCCCCTTACAATAGAATCCCCTATCACTATAGCTCTCCCGCTCTTTTTCCTCCCGTCCTGTGCAGCAGAACCACCCATGGTGCCAGGAAGTTGGCTACTGCTGCCTTTCCCCCGATAAGCCATCTCCCTCAACAATATCCAAAGTGGTATATCTGTTTGAGAGGGGGATGGCCACAGGGGACCCCTGCACTACCTGCCTGCGCCGACTACTCTGCCTGGCAGTCACCCATTCCCTTCCTGCCTGTGCAGCCTTTACCTGCGGTGTGACCAACTCATTAAACATGCTATCCACGATGTCCTCAGCATCGCGAATGTTCCAGTATGTATCCATTCGCAGCTCCAGCGCCGCAATGCGGTCTGCCAGTAGCTGCAGCTGGATACACTTCCCGCGCACACGGTCGTCAGGGACACAAGAAGAGTCCCTGATTTTCCACATAGTGCAGGAGGAGCTTGCAACGGGGCCGAGCTGTGCTGCCATGACTTACCCTTTAATTAATTTAAATTAAATTAAATCAAATCAATGCCACTAATTACATGACAATTAAATGATATACTCAAGGGCCCTTGTTTACCAGCACTCCCCGCTACACAACAGAGACCTTAGAAACTATAACCACAAAAATTAAGACCCTTCTAAACTTTATAAACTATTAACCTTAACTGTCAAACTATAGAGTAGTATAAATACTCACCTAGCCGTACTCACACAATCAGCTGCTTCCTCTTGCCTGCGTCACTTTTTGAATCGTGACGTGGCTCTGGAACGCCGCCGCCGGTCTGTGAGATTGGTAAGCCTCTGGGGGAAAAAAGCCCGCGAAAGTGAGTTTAAATACTCACTGTTCTCTCCTGTTGCTCCCGACACTGGCCTGTGCAAAAAAGCCCGCGAAAGTCTGGTGGACAGACCTATGGAGGATAGCTTGCAATATGCTCAGACCTCCAAAACCAATGCCATGTACTAATCTTGTCACCAAATGATTGAGCCAGGCCCTAACATAGAGGGCTTCGGCAAAAAAAGTGCCATGAGGCTAACCAGGATGCTGAGCAACAGGTCAATGTAGGCCAACCTTCCTTGCAACCGTTTTCCCTTTTTGTCACAAATCCACTTCACAACTTAATCTTGAATCTTACACATCAGGCAAAGAAAGTCTGTACTAGGTGTTCAGAAAGCAGAAAAGCTTTTTGTATACATGTGTTGCACATCACAGCATTGGGAGTTTTTTTTAGTCAATTTTCTATCCATTCAGCTACTTGTCCTCTGACCTTGCCCTAACCTTTGAAATGAGCCTACCGTGTATTCCCTGATCAAAGGCCTTTTGAAAATAAAAGAAGTGGTTTTGAGAGACAGTAGGAGGGTGTGGACAGAGGGTAAATGTCTCATACGAAACATGGCACTTTAGTGTCGGCCTGAATTCTGTGCTCAAGTCTGATGTGAGAGTGCGACCAATTGAGCCGAGCTGACACCTGACTTGAGTGGCTTGCTAAGATTTGACCATGTTGGTGTGGGACTGGAGTCAGATATCGGGCAGACCAGGTATGGGCAGCAGGTTTCCTTTCCTAAAAGTCATTAGTGAACCAATTGGGTTTTTACAACAATCCAAAAGCTCACTGTTACTTTTACTGGTACCAGCTTTTCATTTCCAGATTTAAAAAAAACCTGAATTCAAATTCTGAACTGCCATGGTGGCAGTTCACTGGATGATTATCCAGGCTTCTAGATTACTAGTTCAGTAACATAACCACTATGCTACTGTACCCAGGGTGTACTCCATGGGTGGGATAGAACTCGCTAATGAGGGATATAATGTTACTTAGGTGTGTTAGTTGACTCGTCACTCACTATGTCCAAACAGTGTGAGATGGCAATATATGTTGCGATATATTGCCAAATCTGCTGAAGGTGTACACTATTCTGGTCTGGCTGAACTTTGAGTATTGCATGTATTCTGGTCACCATAACATAGAGGCAATCTAGGCCTTGGAGAAGGGTAACCACACTGATCCCTGGTATAAAGGAAAGGGCTTTGAGGAGCATCTTGATAAACTAGGGCGCTTCATACTCGAGAGATGTTTCAGCACCGACCTTGTAGAGATTTTTTAAAAAATTAGTGGATTAAAGAAGTGAACCAGATATACCAGGGTAGCAGGACAAGAGGGATCAGGCTCAGGATTGTGAGGGTAAATTTGGGGCAGATGCTTGGAAGTAGTTCTTCACTCAGAAAAGGTGATTAACAGGAGGAACTGATTGCCAGGAAGAGTGATTGAGGTCAGGAACCTGGGTTCATTTGAGAAACAGCTAGCAGAATATGGTGATGGTTCCGGAACATAAGAACATAAGAAATAGGAGTAGGAGTAGGCCATTTGCCCCTCGAGCCTGTTCCGCCATTCAATAAGATCATGGCTGATCTTCAGTCTCAACTCCCCTTTCCTGCCCTTTCCCCATATCCCTTGATTCCCTTAATATCCAAAAATCTATCGATCTCTCTCTTGAATATACTCAACGACTGAGCCTCCACAGCCCTCTGGAGTAGAGAATTCCAAAGATTCACCACCCTCTCAGTGAAGAAATTCCTTCTCATCTCAGCCCTAAATGGCCGACCCCTTATTCTGAGACTGTGACCCCTGGTTCTAGATTCCTCATCCAGATCATTGATATCGATTGTGAATAGCTGAGGCCCAAGCACTGATCCTTGCGGTACCCCACTCGTTACAGCCTGCCAACCCAAAAATGACCCGTTTATTCCTACTCTCTGTTTTCTGTCCGTTAACCAATCCTCAATCCTCAAAAAACTCTAAACAGATACGTGGCAACAAGAGCAGGTCAGAGGCTAGGTATTCTGCGGCGAGTGTCTCACCTCCTGACTCCCCAAAGCCTTTCCACCATCTACAAGGCACAAGTAAGGAGTGTGATGGAATACTCTCCACTTGCCTGGATGAGTGCAGCTCCAACAACACTCAAGATGCTCGACACCGTCCAGGACAAAGCAGCCCGCTTGATTGGCACCCCATCCACCATCTTAAGCATTCACTCCCTCCACCACCGGCGAACCGTGGCTGCAGTATGTACCATCTACAAGATGCACTGCAGCAACTCGCCAAGGCTTCTTCGGCAGCACCTCCCAAACCCGCGACCTCTTCCACCTAGAAGGACAAGGGCAGCAGGCGCATGGGAACACTACCACCTCCAAGTTTCCCTCCAAGTCACACACCATCCTGACTTAGAAATATATCGCCGATCCTTCATCGTCGCTGGGTCAAAATCCTGGAACTCCCTATCTAACAGCACTGTGGGAGTACCTTCACCACACGGATTGCAGCGGTTCAAGAAGGCGGCTCACCACCACCTTCTCGAGGGCAATTAGGGGTGGGTAATAAATGCTGGCCTTGCCAGCGACGCCCACATCCCATAAGCGAATTTAAAAAAAAACCACGATTTCTCTTTCATAAATCCGTGTTGACTCTGCCCAATCCTATTATTATTTTCTAAGTGCCCTGTTACCACGTCCTTAATAATAGAATCTAGCATTTTCCCCACTACTGATGTCAGGCTCACTGGTCTGTAGTTCCCCGTTTTCTCTCGCCCTCCTTTCTTAAATAGTGGGGTTACATTTGCTACCTTCTAATCTGCAGGAACCATTCTAGAATCCATGGAATTTTGGAAAATGACAACCAATGCATCCATTATCTCTATAGCAACCTCTTTCAAAACCCCAGGATGTAGGCCATCAGGTCCGGGGATTTATCAGCTTTCAGTCCCATTAATTTCTCTGGTACTATTTTTTTACTAATACCAATGTCTTTCAGTTCCTCATTCTCGCTAGACCCTTAGTGTCTCCACTATTTCCGGGAAGTTTTTTTGCTGCATCTTCCGTGAAGACAGACACAAAGGGCTGGATTTTGATACTGGGGCGGGTTGGGGTCGTGTCATCCGCATTTCGTGTTATCCACCCGACTGCAATTGGATGTGGGAGATTGATGCAATTTTCACTTAATTGGGCAATTGAGTTCCAGCATGTGGGAACCCATGAACCAATTAGTGGTTTCAGTCTGAAAGTCGCCTCTGATGATGTCATCATTGTTGCTGCATTGCAGGTCAGAGACTGCCTGGCCTTTGCTGTGAGAGGACCTGGATGCAAAATGAGCAGCATCTCAGAGAGAGAGAATTTTTTTTGCATCCAGGTCCTCTCGCAGCAAAGGCCAGGCAGTCTCTGAAGACATTCAATGCAGCAGCATCAGAGGCGACTTTCAGACCTAATTCTACTACTTCCTTCTTCACATCTCCGTTGTAATAGTGGACCTGCAGCTGATAGTCAGCTATCCACTTGTGCTCCCGCCAGGTTTCACTGGCGTGTTTCAGATCAGGGTGGCTTCACGTGGGAAAAGGGTTAAACTAGCTAAAACGTTTCAAAATGGCATTACAGAGTCAATTTAGGGCTTGTTAAGGGCTTTAATGGCCTCTCCCGCCTCTTGGAGGCGGGACGGAGACAGGACCACCGCGCACGATTTCATCAAAATTTCATGGAGGCGGGATCGTGTCCGCCCGCCACTTTTCGCAATTTTAACACCCCACACGCCTCCAAACCTGCCTCCACGGGTCTATGAAAATCCAGCCCAAAGTATTTGTTTAATTTCTCTGCCATTACCTTATTCCCCATTATAATTTCTCCTGTCTTAGCCTGTAAGGGACTCACATTTACTTTCGCTAATCGTTTCCTGTTTAGGTACCTATAGAAACTTTTACAGTCTGTTTTTATGTCTCTCGCTCGTTTACTCTCATACTCTATTTTCCCTTTCTTTATCAATTTCTTGGTCCTCTTTTGCTGAATTCTAAAATCCTCCCATTCCTCAGGCTTACTATTTTTGGCAACATTATAAGCCTCTTCCTTTGATCTAATACTATCTTTAACTTCTCTTGTTAGCCACGGTTGGACCACTTTTCCTGTGGGGTTTTTGTGCCTTAAAGGCAATGTATATTTGTTGTAAATTATGTATTAATTCTTTAAATGCTAGCCATTGATTCTCTACCGTCACACCTTTTAATGTAGTTTCCCAATCTACCTTAGCCAACTTGCCCCTCGTACCTACGTAGTTTGCTTTGTTTAGATTTAAGACCCTAGTTTTGGATTTAACTAAGTCACTTTCAAACTCAATATAAAATTCTATCATATTATGGTCACTCTTCCCTAAGGGCCCCTTTCTTGTCGCACAATACTAGATCTAAAATGGCCTGTTCCCTAGTTGGTTCCTCAACATACTGATCTAGAAAACTCTCTTGCATATATTCCATGAATTCGTCCTCCACGCTATTACTGCAAATTTGGTTCGCCCAGTCTATATGTAGATTAAAGTCCCCCATGATTACTGTATTACCCTTGTTACATGCGCCTCTAATTTCCTGATTTATACTCTGCCCTACATTACAACTACTGTTTGGGGGCTATAAACAACTCCCACCAATGTTTTCTGCCCCTTGCTGTTTCTTAGCTCCACCCAAACTGATTCTACTTCTTTATTTTCGGAGCTAAGATCCTTTCTCTCGACTGTCTTTATCCCATCCTTTATTATCAGGGCTGCCCCTCCTCCTTTTCCATTTTGCCTGTCCTTTCTAAAAAATTAAGTATCCTGGAATATTTAGTTCCCAACCTTGGCCACATTGCAACCACGTTTCCGTAATGGCTATTAGATCAAACCCATTAATTTCTATCTGCGCAATTAATTCATCTATTTTGTTGCAAATGCTTCGCGCATTTAGATATAGTGCCTTTAGCTTTGACTTATTTCTGTTTTTCCCTGATGTCACCTTAGTCACTGATGCCTCATTACCTTTGTAACTCTCTCTGTCCCTTCCTGACCCACTCTGCTTAGTTTGACCAAAAACTCTACTCTGTTCTAGAGCCTTGACATTTCTCTCGCTGTTTTTAAATTTAGTATTTCCTGAATCATCTTCCCCCCCCCCCCCCCACCTTCATTAGCTTAAAGCCCTGTCTGCTGCCCTAGTTATTCGGTTCGCCAGGACACTGGTTCCAGCCCAGTTTCAGTGGAGCCTGTCCCAACGGAACAGCTCCCTGTTTCCCCAGTACTGGTGCCAGTGCCCCATGAACTGAAACTCCTTCCTCCCACATCACTCTTTTAAACCTCTAATCTGTTTGTCCCTATGCTAATTTGCGCGTGGCTCAGGTAACAATCAGAGATTAGTGCCTTTTGAGGTTCTGCTTTTTAATTTGGATCTTAGCTCCTCAAACTCCCTCAGCAGAACCTCATTCCTAGTTCTACCTATGTCGTTGGTCCCTATGTGGACCATGACAACTGGATCCTCCCCCTCCCATTCCAAGTTCTCCAGCCGCGAGGAGATGTCTTTAACCCTGGCAGGCAACACAACCTTTGGAACTCTCGGTCACGGCTGCAGAGAACAGTATCTATCCCCTTAACTGTACTGTCCCCTACCACAACTACATTCCCTTTCACTTCCCCCACTTGAATGACCTCCTGCACCATGGTGCCATGATCAGTTTGCTCATCCATCATACAGGCGTTTCCCTCATCCGCACAGGCAGCAAGAACCTCATACCTGTTGGACAAGGGCAAACGCCGAGGCTCCTCCAGCACTGTACCTGGGGTCACCTCACCTGCCTGAGTTGCAGTCACACCTTCCTGTCCCTTACCACTAACCAGACCTGTACCACTACCTAACCGAAGGGGTGTGACTGCCTCCTGGTTCAAAGTGTCCTGGTAACTCTCCCCATGCCTGATGCCCCGCAATGTCTACACCTCAGACTCCAGTTCAAAAACTCTGAGCTGAAGTTCCTCAAGATGCAGGCACTTATGCAAACGTGGTTGTCCGGGATCACAATGCTCTCCACAAACTCCCACATGCTGCAGTTGCGGCACACCACCTGCACTGCCATCCCTATATGACCTTGTTGTATTTAATTAAATTTAGTTAAATTTATAATTACGTAACTTAGTTTACAGTGTAGTTTCTTGACTACTTACTTGATCTAGATAAAGTTATGGGTACTGAAATTAAATATCTACCTGTAACACAAAGCACTACAAGTAGTGTAGGCAAAAAGCAACAACTCCTCCCCCCTCTTCTCAGAATTCCCACTCTCTCCAAATTCCCAAATAAAACACTGTTTAAGTACATTCCGTTTTAATCCCGCTCTGTGCAAGAACAAGAACCTGTATCAGCGTGGCCTCGAAGAACTCTCCCAGTTGAAGTTGACACCCACCAGCACTCACGGAATTTTGATACATTGTTATCTGTCGACCAATATTAAAGCTGCCAATTTTCCTCTGGCATTTTCATTAGATTAAATGAAAGTTAGCTGGTGCCAACTGGTTCTAAATTTGAAAATCTAACAAGTAATCTGGAGGATTAGTTTAGTACTGAAGTGATGCGGAGATGCCGGTGTTGGACTGGGGTGGACAAAAATGAGAAGTCGCACAACACCAGGTTATAGTCCAACAGTTTTATTTGAAATTACGAGCTTTCGGAGCGCTGCTCCTTCGTCAGGTACAGTGAGGGAATACAAATCAGTTACAAAGCACATATTGACAGAGAACAATGGCCCAGAAATTAAACACGGAGCGTTCCTGCGGGGGTAAGGCTTCCCCGCGATATCTCACTGCGCGCCAACCTTTTCCCTCCGGGCTCACACGAACTTTAGTTTCAAGGCCAGTCCCACATGCAGCTGTGCAGTGCTTGCGTGACCCACAGACGCAGTTAGTTCGTGCGAGCTGTGGGATCACGTGATTCAGTTAGAGCCAATGGCAGCACACAATCTTTCATTCATAGTTTTGACAGGACAACTGTCAAAGCTATGAATACTATACCCCCCCAAAAGAACAGCTAAACCTCAATTAAATTAAAAAAAAACATCACATTAATAAAATAACTATATTTAAATAAATTAACCACTATGAACAAAAATTTAAATTTTTGAAAAAATTTAAAATCTTTTTAAAAGTTATAAAAATAAACTTACCTTTCTTTAAAGTCTCTAAAAAAGATAAACCTGTTGAAAATTTTTTAAAATAATACTTAATTAACTACTTACCTTGTTTAAAGAGGGTCTTACGCCTCCTTTCTTTATGTGTAAAATCTTCCATGCTTACCTGCGCGTTCAAAGCACTAAGTGCACTGCGTGCGCGCAGCCTGTAGCGCGCACGCGGTTCACTTAGGAACCGCCCCCTTTTGAGTTCACAAAGTGCCGGTTTCCCGTGCATGCGCAGTGCATGCTGAAAACCGGCAATTGGAGACCTAAAACGCGAGAGTACACAGTGCGTACTCTCGCGTATTAGGTCTAATTTTCGGGCCAATGTGTCTGCAGAGATACAATCCGTCAGGGAGGCATTACATCAAAGGCACAGCAGAATACAGCTGAGACAATGAGATGGGGTCACAGGGGGTCCAACGTGTCAAATGCTGCAGTCTGCAGTTAAGCTTTTTACTTTTTTTTAAAACTGGAAATCACAACGCAAAATCATGGAGCAGAAACTGATAGCAAAGTTCCGCACCCATGAGGACGGCCTCAACTGGGATCTCGGTTTCATGTCCCGCTACAGGACGTGACTCGACGTCGTTGTCTTCTTCACAGAAGTGATTTCCAGTTTTAAAAAAAAGTAAAAAGCTTTACTGCAGACTGCAGCATTTGACACGTTGGACCCCCTGTGACCCCACCTCATTGTCTCAGCTGTATTCTGCTGTGCCTTTGATGTAATGCCTACCTGACGGATTGTATCTCTGCAGACACATTGTTCTCTGTCTATATGTGCTTTGTAACTGATTTGTATTCCCTCACTGTACCTGACGAAGGAGCAGCGCTCCGAAAGCTCGTAATTTCAAATAAAACTGTTGGACTATAACCTGGTGTTGTGCGACTTCTCATTTTAGTACTGAAGTGTTTAATACGGAAGTGTTGAAACATTTCTGGCAGTATTGCTAAATGCTTAATCATTTCTGGAGGTAACTGCTCTAATTCTGAATTCTTAACTACATTATTAATTATGTCCCTTCATGTTTAAACATTTTAATGCACTTCTTGTATCTTCAAAGGCCAGTTATGAGTCATAAAAGCACTCCTGACGGAAGCAACATTTTATAAGGTACTTAACAAGATACTTAAAGAGCGCAACGATGTTTGGAAGGTGCACTCAACCATGTTCCATACTTCAGACCTCTTCAGCACTGGGTTCTAGCACACAAGCATATCTTCTCCAGCACCCAAAAAAAACATTTTTTTGAACTTTTGATTAGGAAAGGTGACTTTATACAAGGGTACATAGAGGAAATTATAACCTTATTGTGTTTTAATATAAGCCTCAAAGGCACCTTCAACACAAGTACCTTTATGTGCCATTATGACAAATTTTACTTATTATTTAAAGAGGCTTAAGGGAAAGGATCTGCTTTGCAATGTCTAATCTATTTTTCAAACCTAATCTAGGTCTTTCCAGTCACTCAGGCACACAACAGAAAGGTTTACAGTTAGGTAAATTGCTGTGACAGCTGTACTCCAGAAGTCAGCCATTTTGCCACTTTGAGCTGTTTGCAGAATCCCATTCCTGTCTTGTTTATTGAGTTGTGATGTATTCTGGGTGGTATGGTTTATATGGCATTGGAAAGATGTCAGCACCGTTGTTTTTTAATTGTTGCTTGTTTTGGTTGTAATTCAAGCAAAACTTGTCTGGGCTACATTTGTCCTCCTTCATGCCTAAGGCAAGTTCCCAAGATCCCGAATGTGCAGTATGCCAAGTTTGTTTTGAGTGTGTGTGAAGGACAACTGTTGTATACTGCAGCACGTGTAGTTAAATCTGGGCTACCTTTGGCCTACTTTCCAACCTGAATCTTAGTATAGTTCTCTTCAGCCCTTCCCTAGGGCAGGGATAAAATTAGCTGTTTTAAAAAAAAAATCTAACATGCAAAGTTTCCAAAATGGGCACCAATTACAGAGCAAAATGAACACTACTGGCACCATCTAAAATACCACATATCTGTCAAGCTTTTTATATTACTTTGAGTGGGAGCTAATGAGAACAGAAGGTGAGACCAATGCAAACCCATTGTTCTGTAATGATCCTGTTCTAATTTTCAGAGTTTGGATACAGAAACTAGTTTTTAAAAGAAATAAAACCATTGCCAAACAATGATCCTATTTGTGAAAACAAGATCCTGGTAGATCATGCAGTGTTTCCAAAGGTTTTGAAATTTATCCTCTGGATTTTCTTCAAATTATTTTGAAGTACTTTTGAGCAGAAACTGTTAGAAATTGAAGAGAAATAGTTCATCAATATGACTGACAGGATGGCACTGATGCATCCTTGGAAATTAGGTACACTGCACATGCTCAGATTGCATGATCCAAATTCAGTTCAAAGTCACAGCTCTGGGCAAAAATATTAAGTTCAATCCCAGGCTTGTAGGAGAGGCTTCGGCCTTCAAGTAAAATCTTTAATTGAAGGCATTAAAAACAAAATGTATCCACTGAATGAACATAGTCACATATTGAAACTGAAAATATCGGTAATGCTCCCATAAGACACACCTTTTTTAAATACCATAAGTGCATCATCTTAAAATATTATATGCTACATAGCATAAAAGAAGGTATCCTCCAACTACACTGTGAACAATGCCATGTGAATCTGCAAGTATATGTAAGATAATTTGGCATCTAATCACAGATTCTCTGTTTGCAATGGCGAACGAATTAAGTGGGGATCTACTTTTTTTCCTCCTTGGATTGCCAAATCTACCGTTTTCTGACTGGGTGAGCATGTGATCAGCTCTTGTACCATTGCCAGTCTGATTCTTTAATTGGTTGCAAGGTTCATTGGTGGTGCAGGCTGAGGTCCCTTTATTTACTTTGCTTAGCATGGATGAAGGTGCTCTGCTCTACCCTCAGACAGCTTAGATCAGAAATTCACCACAGATTTTACATTTCTTAAAAGGAAATCGGCTTTATACCAGTTTTGATTGTTCCAAGACCTATTTTTAATATTTATATAACTGAAGGAAAGAACTTGCATTTATATAGTGCCTTTCAGGATGTCCCAAAGTGCTTTACAGCCAATTAAGTACTTTAGAAGTGTCGTCACGGTTGCTCAGCAACCTTTGCAGCAGCTTGATAGCTATTGGATGGTAACAAATTCGTGGGTTACTAGTTCTGTGGAAATTTTCTGGATGGTTTAAGCGAGAAAAGTTGCATTTGTATAGTGACTTTTCACGTATCTAAAATGCCCCCCAAACTGCTTGACATAAAATGAGTTACTTTCAAAGTGCAATCAGTATTGATGCCGGCAAAATGGGAACCTGAGCAGGGAGACAGAGGAAAGCATGTCAGGAAGGGACAGAAGGTATGGAGTAAAAGGTAAAGTGTTAAATAAGGAAAAAGCAGGAAGTAAGTGTCGCAAAACACATTTGAAAGTTCTTTATCTGAATGCACGTAGCATTCGTAACAAAATTGATGAGTTAACGGCACAAATAACTATGTATGGGTATGATCTTGTGGCCATTACAGAAACATGGCTGCAGGGTGACAACGTCTGGGAATTAAATATGCCAGGGTATTTAACAATCAAGAAGGACAGGCAGGAAGGAAGGGGAGGGGGGGGGGGGGGGGTGGCTATGTTAATAAAGGAAGGAATCACTGTAATACAGAGAAATTATATTGGGTCAAAAGATCAGGATAATGAAACAGTTTGGGTAGAGATTAGGAATAATAAGGGGAAAAAAACACTGGTGGGCGTAGTATATAGGCCTCCTAATAGTTGCAACTCTGTTGGAAGAAGTATTAATCAGGAAATAGTTGGGGCATGTAATAAGGGAACAGCTATAATTATGGGGGATTTTAACTATCATATTAACTGGACAAATCAAATTGGGCAGGGCAGCCTTGAGGAAGAGTTTATTGAGTGTCTTAGGGATGGATTTCTTGAGCAGTATGTAACTGATCCTACAAGGGGCCAAGCAACCTTGGACCTGGTACTGTGTAATGAGTCTGGATTAATTAATAATGTCCTAGTTAAGGATCCCCTTGGAATGAGTGACCATAACATGGTTGAATTCTATATCCAATTAGAGGGTGAGAAGGTTGGTTCTCAAACAAGCATACTGAGCTTGAATAAAGGAGACTATGATGGCATGAGAGCAGAATTGATTAAAGTGGACTGGGAAAATAGATTAAAGGGTAAGACGGTACATGAGCAGTGGTGTTCATTCAAGGAGTTATTTTACAACTTTCAAAATAAATATATTCCACTGAGGAATGTTAGAAGGGTGAGAAACAATAGGGGAAGGCCGAGTAAACAAAGGCAAGAAACACAAAGGGCCATACTAAATCATAAGTCTAAAAGGACAAAGGATGTTAATAAAATAAGCCTAAAGGCTCTGTGTCTTAATGCAAGGAGTATCCGTAATAAGGTGGATGAATTGACTGTGCAAATAGATGTTAACGGATACGATGTGATTGGGATTACAGAGACGTGGCTCCAGAACAATCAAGGCTGGGAACTGAACATCCAGGGGTATTCAACATTCAGAAAGGATAGAATAAAAGGAAAAGGGGGTGGGGTAGCATTGCTGGTTAAAGAGGAGATTAATGCAATAGCTAGGAAGGACATCAGCTTGGAGGATGTGGAATCAATATGGGTTGAGCTGCAGAACACCAAAGGGCAGAAAACGTTAGTGGGAGTTGTGTACAGACCTCCAAACAGCAGTGGTGAGGTGGGGGAGGGTATGAAACAGGAAATCAGAGGTGCGTGCAAAAAAGGCACGGCAGTTATCATGGGTGACTTTAATATGCATATAGATTGGGCTACTCAAACTGGAAGCAATACGGTGGAGGAGGATTTCCTGGAGTGTTTAAGGGATGGTTTCCTAAACCAATATGTTGAGGAACCAACTAGAGGGGAGGCCATCCTGGACTGGGTGTTGTGTAATGAGGAAGGACTAATCAGCAATCTTGTGGTACGAGGCCCCCTGGGGAAGAGTGACCATAGTATGGTGGAGTTCTACATTAGGATGGAGAAGGAAACAGTTAAGTCAGAGACCATGGTCCGGAACTTAAATAAGGGCAACTTTGATGGTATGAGGCGTGAATTGGCGAGGTTAAATTGGCAAGCGATATTTAAGGGGCTATCAGTGGAAGGGCAATGGCAGACATTTAGAGATCGCATGGATGAACTACAACAATTGTACATCCCGGTCTGGCGTAAAAATAAAAAAGGGAAGGTGGCTCAACCATGGCTAACAAGGGAAATCAGGGATAGTATTAAAACCAAGGAAGTTGCATACAAATTGGCCAGAAGTAGCAGCAAACCCGGGGACTGGGAGAACTTCAAAACTCAGCAAAGGAGGACGAAGGGTTTGATTAGGGCAGGGAAAATAAAATATGAAAGGAAGCTTGCAGAGAACATTAAAATGGACTGCAAAAGCTTCTATAAATATGTAAAAAGAAAGAGGTTAGTAAAAACAAACGTAGGTCCCCTGCAGTCGGAAACAGGGCAAGTCGTAATGGGGAACAAGGAAATGGCAGATCAATTGAACAAGTACTTTGGTTCGGTGTTTACTGTGGAGGACACACACAACCTGCCGGAAATAAAAGGGGTCAGAGGATCTGGTAAGAGGGAGGAGCTGAGGGAAATCCTTATTAGTCGGAAAAAGGTATTGGGGAAATTGATGGGACTGAAGGCTGAAAAATCCCCGGGGCCTGATGGTCTGCATCCCAGAGTACTTAAGGAGGTGGCCTTGGAAATAGTGGATGCATTGACGATCATTTTCCAACATTCCCTAGACTCTGGATCAGTTCCGATGGAGTGGAGGGTGGCCAATGTAACCCCTCTTTTTAAAAAAGGAGGGAGGGAGAAAGCAGGGAATTATAGACCGGTCAGCCTGACATCGGTCGTGGGTAAAATGATGGAAGCAATTATTAAAGATGTCATAACAGACCATTTGGAAAGTGGCGACATGATAGGTCCAAGTCAGCATGGATTTGTGAAAGGGAAATCATGCTTGACAAATCTTCTGGAATTTTTTGAGGATGTTTCCAATAGGGTGGACAGGGGGGAACCAGTAGATGTGGTGTATTTGGACTTTCAGAAGGCCTTCGACAAGGTCCCACACAAGAGATTGGTGAGCAAAGTTAAAGCACATGGGATTGGGGGTAATGTGTTGACGTGGATTGAGAACTGGTTGGCACACAGGAAACAAAGAGTAGGAGTAAATGGGTACTTTTCAGAATGGCAGGCAGTGACCAGCGGGGTACCGCAGGGTTCGGTGCTGGGACCCCAGCTGTTTACATTATATATTAATGATTTGGACGAAGGGATTAAATGTAATATCTCCAAATTTGCGGATGACACTAAATTGGGAGGCAGTGTGAACAATGAGGAGGATGCTAGGAGGCTACAGAGTGACTTGGACAGGTTGGGTGAATGGGCAAATGTATGGCAGATGAAGTACAATGTGGATAAATGTGAGGTTATCCACTTTGGTGGTAAAAATAGAGAGGCGGACTATTACCTGAATGGTGGCAGATTAGGGAAAGGGGAGGTGCAACGAGACCTGGGCGTCATGGTACATCAGTCACTGAAGGTGGGAATGCAAGTGCAGCAGGCAGTCAAGAAAGCAAACGGAATGATGGCCTTCATAGTAAGGGGATTTGAGTACAGGAGTAGGGAGGTGATGCTGCAGTTGTACAGGGCCTTGGTGAGGCCACACCTGGAGTATTGTGCGCAGTTTTGGTCTCCTAACTTAAGGAAGGACATTCTTGCTATTGAAGGAGTGCAGCGAAGGTTCACTAGATTGATTCCTGGGATGGCCGGACTGACATATCAAGAAAGATTGGGTCAACTGAACTTGTATCCTCTGGAGTTCAGAAGAATGAGGGGGGATCTTATAGAGACATTTAAAATCCTGACTGGTTTAGACAAATTAGATGCGGGCAGAATGTTCCCAATGTTAGGGAAAACTAGAACCAGGGGTCACAGTCTAAGGATTAAGGGGAAGCCATTTAAGACTGAGCTGAGGAGGAACTTCTTCACCCAGAGAGTGGTGAATCTATGGAATTCTCTTCCACAGAAGGTTGTTGAGGCCAGTTCGCTAAATATATTCAAAAGGGAGTTAGATATAACACTCACAACTAGGGGGATCAAGGGGTATGGCGAGAAAGCAGGAATGGGGTACTGAGGTAGCATGTTCAGCCATGAACGCATTGAATGGCGGTGCAGGCTCGAAGGACCGAATGGTCTACTCCTGTACCTATTTTCTATGTTTCTATGTTTCTATGAAAAAAGGGTGTAAAAGAAATGACAGCCATCCATGGCTAAGTAAAGAAATTAAAGAAAGTATCCAACTAAAAACAAGGACATATAAGGTAGCCAAAGTTAGTGGGAGGATAGAAGATTGGGAAGTCTTCAAAAGACAACAAAAAGTAACTAAAGGATTGATTAAGAAAGGGAAAATAGACTATGAAAATAAATTAGCAAAAAATATAAAAACAGATAGCAAGAGTTTCTATAGTTATATAAAAAGAAAAAGGGTGGTTAAGGCAAACATAGGTCCCTTAGAGGATGAGACCGGGAAATTAATGGTGGGAAACATGGAGATGGCAAAAATGCTGAATAAATATTTTGTTTCAGTCTTTACGGTAGAGGACACTAAGAATATCCCAACACTGGACAAACAGGGGGCTCTAGTGGGGGAGGAGCTAAATACGATTAAAATCACTAAGGAATTGGTACTCAGTAAAATAACGGGACTCAAGGCGGATAAATCCCCTGGACCTGATGGCTTACATCCTAGGGTCTTGAGGGAAGTGGCAGTAGGAATTGTGGATGCTTTGGTAATAATTTTCCAAAACTCCCTGAACTCAGCAAAGGTCCCGGCAGATTGGAAAACTGCTAATGTAACACCCTTATTTAAAAAGGGTTGTAGGCAGAAGGCTGGAAATTATAGACCAGTTAGCCTAACATCTGTGGTGGGTAAAATTTTGGAGTCTGTTATTAAGGAGACAGTAACGGAACATTTAGATGAACATAATTTAATAGGACAAAGTCAGCATGGCTTTATGAAGGGGAAGTCATGTCTGACAAATTTGCTCGAGTTCTTTGAGGACATAACGTACAGGGTGGATAAAGGGGAACCAGTGGATGTAGTGTATTTAGACTTCCAGAAGGCATTCGACAAGGTGCCACATAAAAGATTATTACTCAAGATAAAAAATCACTGGATTGGGGGTAATATTCTGGCATGGGTGGAGGATTGGTTATCTAACAGGAAGCAGAGAGTTGGGATAAATGGTTCATTCTCGGACTGGCAACCGGTAGCCAGTGGTGTTCCGCAGGGGTCGGTGCTGGGTCCCCAACTCTTTACAATCTATATTAATGATTTGGAGGAGGGGACCGAGTGTAACATATCAAAGTTTGCAGATGATACGAAGATGGGAGGGAAAGTAGAGAGTGAGGAGGACATAAAAAACCTACAAGGGGATATAGACAGGCTGGGTGAGTGGGCAGAGATTTGGCAGATGCAATACAATATTGGAAAATGTGAGGTTATGCACTTTGGCAGGAAAAATCAGAGAGCAAGTTATTATCTTAATGGCGAGAAACTGGAAAGTACTGCAGTACAAAGGGATCTGGGGGTCTTGGTGCAAGAAAATCAAAAAGTTAGTATGCAGGTGCAGCAGGTGATCAAGAAAGCCAGTGGAATGTTGGCTTTTATTGCTAGGGGGATAGAATATAAAAACAGGGAGGTATTGCTGCAGTTGTATAGGGTATTGGTGAGACCGCACCTGGAGTACTGCATACAGTTTTGGTGTCCATACTTAAGAAAAGACATACTTGCTCTCGAGGCAGTACAAAGAAGGTACACTCGGTTAATTCCGGGGATGACGGGGTGGACATACGAGGAGAGGTTGAGTAGATTGGGACTCTACACATTGGAGTTCAGAAGAATGAGAGGCGATCTTATTGAAACATATAAGATTGTGAAGGGGCTTGATCGGGTGGACGCGGTGAGGATGTTCCCAATGATGGGTGAAACTAGAACTAGGGGACATAATCTTAGAATAAGGGGCTCCTCTTTCAAAACTGAGATGAGGAGAAACTTTTTCACTCAGAGGGTAGTGGGTCTGTGGAATTTGCTACCCCAGGAAGCTGTGGAAGCTACTTCATTAAATAAATTTAAAACAGAAATGGACTGTTTCCTAGAAGTAAAGGGAATCAGGGGTTACGGGGAGCGGGCTGGAAATTGGACATGAGTTTGAGTTCGGATCGGTCAAGGCCCTGTGGGTGGCGGAGCGGGCCCAGGGGCCGAGTGGTCTGGTCCTGCTCCTGCTTCTTGTGTTCTTTAGAGTTGAGGTTGGATCAGGTCAGCCATGATCTCATTGAATGGCGGAGCAGGCTCGAGGGGCCGATTGGTCTACTCCTGCTCCTATTTCTTATGTTCTTAAAATGCAGCCTCATTTTGGACACTAACAGTAGTGAGATGCACGACGAGTTGATCTGTAATTTTTTGGTGGGGTTAGAGTAATGTTGACCAGAATGTTGAGAGAAATTACTGTTGACCTTTGAATAACACCATGGGAACTTTGACATTCCCTGGAGCAGTCCTACAGGGTCTCAGATGGGTGTTTCACCTGAAGGGTGGCATCTTCCTCAGTACTACATTGGAGTGTCAGTCTAGTTAAGCATTCATGACCTGGAGTGGGACTTGAACCCACAACCTCTGACTCAGAGGCAGGAATGCTGCAAAGTGATACTTAAAGGGCATAAAAAAAAAGTGGTCCAAACCAAAGATCATTGTCAAGTGCACAGATGGCAGAAGCAGCAATATATGAAGTGTTCCTGTCGGACAAGAGTAATCCGGCAGTCTTTGCTGCTGCATCGGCATTATCATCATCATCCCACTCAAATGCTCGGGTGTCGTATGCTCAACAGCAAACTCAATACAGGAAACTTTTGTTTATCCGGCACCCAAATATCCGGAATTCTCGCTTAACCGGCAAAAATCATCCTCCGAAAACTCCTCTCAAATAACCGGCAATGTTGCCGAGTCGCAGTCGAGTCTCCGCGAACGGCGAGTACTCCGAAAACTCCTCTCAAATAACTGCCAATGTTGCCGATCCCGAGTCTGAGTTTGCGAACGCCGATTTAGTCAGTAGGGGTAGTTTTCAAAAGTGCCACTACTCGGCCTCCTGGCGCTGTCGGAAGTCCGAAACACTGCAGTAGCAGGAGTTGATTCTCCCGCGCTGCCTGGAGTCTCTTTGTTAAAAATAGCCTCGGTAGATATAACTCTCCGTTATCCGGTACTTTCGATAAACCGGCACCACGCCGGTCCCGTCGGTGCCGGTTAATAAAGAGTTTCCTGTAATTGGATAGTTAGTCAGGGTTCGGACTACAGATGTAATGAATCTGATGGCTGAGTTCTGTGAATGTTGATGCTTTGGGAGGTGCTTTTCAACTTGCATGCTGCCATTATCAGACCTTTGAGTATTGATGCTCAAAGGTTTGGGACATTAAAGTTGATGTCCACTAGGAGATGTATTGACGCTTAGAAAAACAGAAGTTTTGTCTTGGTAGGCTTAAATATTTTAAATCTGCTGTCATTACCTCTCTCCTCAAAAAAAAAACCCACCCTTGACCCCTCTGTCCTTGGAAACTATTGCCCCATCTCCAACCTCCCTTTCCTGTCCAAAGCCCTTGAACATGTTGACTCCTTCCAAATCCCTGTCCATCTTTCCCGCAATTCCATGTTTGATTCCCTTCAATCAAGTTTCCACCACAGTACCGAAACGGCCCGTATCAAAATCACAAATGACATTCTATGTGACTGTGACCGTGGTAAACTATCCCTTCTCATCCTTCTTGACCTACCTGCAGCCTTCAACACAGTTGACCACACCATCCCCCTCGAACGCCTCTCCTCCCTCCTCCAGCTGGGTGTCACTGCCCTTGCCTGGTTCCATTCTTAGCAATCGAATCGTAGCCAGCGAATCACATGCAATGGCTTCTCTTCCCACTCCGTTACCTCTGTAGTCCCCCAAGGATCTATCCTTGGCCCCCTTCTATTTATCATCTACATGCTGCATCATTAGAAAACACAAGGTTCCACATTTACAATGATGACACTCAGCTCTATCTCACCACCATCTCTCTCGCCCCCTCAACTGTCTCTGATTTGTCATACTGCTTGAAAGTGAGCAGAAACTTCCTCCAACTAAATTGTCTTTGGTACCCGCCACGAACTCTGTTCCCTGGCCACTGTTTCATCCCTCTCCCTGGCAACTGTCTGAAGCTGAACCAGACCATTCGCAATCTTGGTGTTGTGTTTGACCCCGAGGTGCACTTCTGACCACATATCCGCTCCATCACTAAGACAGCGTACTTCAACCTCCGTAACATCGCCCGATTCTGCCCCGCCTCAGCTCATCTGCTGCTGAAACCCTCATTCAAACTTCTGTTACCTCTAGATTTAACTATTCCAATGCTCTTCTGGCCGGCCTCCCATCTTCCACCCTACATAATCTTGTGTTCATCCAAAACTCATCATGCTTCCCGTATCTTAACTCGCACCAAGTCCCATTCACCCATCACCCCGATGCTTGCTGACCTACATTAGTTCTCAGTCCGGCAACGCCTCCGTTTTAAAATTCCCACCCTTGTTTTCAAATTCCTCCATGGCCTTGCCCCTCCCTATCTCTCTAACCTTCTCCAGCCCTACAAGCTTTTGAGATCTATGCGCTCCTCCAATTTTGGTATCTTGCTCATCCCTCATTTTAATCGCTCCACCATTGGCGACTGTGCTTTCAGCTGCCGAGGCCCTTAGCTCTGGAATTCCCTCCCTAAACCTCTCTGCCCCTCTACTTCTCTCTCCTCCTTTAAGGCACTGCTTAAAACATAACTCTTTCACCAAGCTTTTGGTCATCTGTCCTGATATCTCCTCCTTTGGCTCGGTGTCAAATTTTGATTGATAACGCTCTTGTGAAGCACCTTGGGATGTTTTTGCTATGTTAAAGGCGCCGTATAAATGCAAGTTGTTATAACTTCAGTTTTAGAATGAAGGCTGATCCTCTGCAGGAAGGTGTTTGCTCACAAATTAATAAGTAGATGTTTTCTTGATTAAAATGTTTATATGCAAGATTAGGCAGACTAATATTTAATTTCCAATTGTTGCCATGTATCAAGGTCATCTTGTGGAGATGTGGAAAGCCCAGAAAGGAAATACAAGTGTTGCAAACCATTAACCTATTGTATGCTAAAATGTGAGCATTTGTGTGAACTGTTAACATTTTATTTGCCTGACTTTAAACTGCTTCAACTTCAAAGGTAAAATTATCTTAAAACTCAAGAAATTTCTGTTCATGGTTGCTGTCATCTGTAGAAGGTATGTAAAGTTCCCTGAGTTGTGCTCATGTTTTTACTCATGATGCGGAGATGCCGGTGTTGGACTGGGGTGGACAAAATTGAGAGGTCGCACAACACCAGGTTATAGTCCAACAGTTTTATTTGATCTTCTTGGCGATTCTCTCCACTTTGAGCCGGCAGTTTGTGGTGTCGATAGTGGTCATGATGCGGAGATGCCGGTGTTGGACTGGGGTGGCACACCGGCATCTCCGCATCATGCCCACTATCGACACCACAAACTGCCGGCTCAAAGTGGAGAGAATCGCCAAGAAGATCAAATAAAACTGTTGGACGATAACCTGGTGTTGTGCGACCTCTCATGTTTTTACTGCCAGAGACTGTCTTTTGCAGCTTCCCAAAGGGAGCTGGAAGAACAACAAAGTGTTTTTAAACCCTCATCTCAGTCATGTGTTCTAAATTGCTAATGGCCCTTGACCCTATGTTTCTCCTCCTTTGGATAATTTTATTTATCAATAAGTCTAGATAGTAGAAAGGGGCCCAATGTTGTGAATATTTTCCACTTTCCAAATTGACAAACTTAGTGGGCATCTAGTAATTTACTCCGATCAGGGTTAATTGTTAGACCAGGGTTATGCCAATTTAACTATGTAGAAAGTAAAAGAGACAGGATTCAAGATTGTTATAGGGATTGTTTGCTTATGATAACTATCATCTATCCACCTGTTTACATGAGAGGCAGTTTTTTTTTTAAAAACCCTGAATTTTAATACAGACCTTCCATTTGCTCTTCGATGTTACTGCTGTTTGATAGTTGTGAGACTTCACTAGACTCTGCTTTGGACTTGGATTAGTCCAAGGATATGTGTGAAAGTGAAGAGAAGTTTGCAATATTTAACTGTAAATTGATTATTGCATGAAGTTCTATACCAGCCTCAGGTTTTGATTCCATTTATGTGGTGTTGAATGCTAATTGTGGCTCTGGGGCACCTAAACTATATGGTTTCAATGAGTTATCCTGCTCCATGCTCCAAACTATTAAGTGCTTTGTTTCCATTCTCCACTTGTCTTTATAGTCTCTGCCTAGGATACTAGCAAAAGGTGTGTCCAGTGTGCGCAATAGTGTGGTTTGAAGCACTGCCAAAGCTTGTAGAAGTCATAGTTAAAATTGATGCTTTGACTGTCACCCTTCTCCAAACTGGTGGGATTAATTTACTCACGTACTGGCTAATTTGAACTAGCCAAAAATTAACAGGATTAATTGTCCTTCACTCTCCTTGGCAAGTCTGGTCAAGGGTAAAACTTGAAGTTGGTTTTTATGCCCATTTATAGTAACATATGAGGGTAAAAGTTAGTTTCAGTCTGTTGACTGTCACCAAAAATGCCCAATAACGAGTAAATTAGACCATATGCTGTCTTCCCTTGCTTCCCCTCCACCCTGAAAAATGTAGATCTGTTGCTTGTTCTGATGTGGACACATACTGTTATGAATGGACATTGTACTTCTGACCTCAATCTTTCTCCTTGCCCCCTACCACCAGCAAAAATATTGGCTGATTCATTTCTCTTCCTGCTTCCAGTTACAATATTCCCTCATCTAGCAGCTGTAACTTGCCTTTTTTCTCCCCCTGAAGAATGCTAGATTAGTTGCTGAAAGATTATTAACTTCCACATACGAAGGTCTTTCTTGGCCTACTTGTTTCTTTCTGGCCTGGTGTGAATTTGAGTTGTATACTACTGTAAGTAGATTTTCGCACTAATTTTATTCAGTGTTTTAGTACTCTTGCTGGCTTCTTGCGTCTCACTGTTGTCTGCTGTAGATAAAGATCATGATGTGGAGATGCCGGCGTTGGACTGGGGTGGACAAAAATGAGAAGTCGCACAACACCAGGTTATAGTCCAACAGATTTATTTAATTTTACAAGCTTTCGGAGCGGTTCGCTCCTTCCTCAGGTAAGTTAGCAGTGAGAGAATCTCTCACTGCTAACTTACCTGAGGAAGGAGCGAACCGCTCCGAAAGCTTGTAAAATTAAATAAATCTGTTGGACTATAACCTGGTGTTGTGCGACTTCTCATTTTTGTAGATAAAGATATTCAGGCAGTCTCAAGCTAAGCCTCAAATTGCTGTTATGTGGCAGAGGAAAGAAGATCAAGTGATTGTTTAAGGTGTGGGATTTTGTAACTGAATAGTGTCCTGGATGATTTTCCTCTTCGGCAGTTCCTATTTATCTGTTTATATGTGGAGATTGTGTATCTGTTGGAGAATAAGAAAGGACATATCCACGGTAAAAAATCTACCATTCCTTCATCCAGCTATAGCAGCTCTAGACAGGTTACCCAATTTGGAGTTCCACAGTTCTATAATGCAGGAGTAGGATTGCACTGCTTTATAGTTTGATTTGGCATTAAAAGTGCTAGTATCAGCTGAAAAAGAATGTTTTGCTTTCCAAGGTGTTAAATTCAATTGTAAAAGCAGAAAATGCTGGATATGCACAAGCAGTCAATCAGCATCTGAAAGAGAAAGAAGATTAACAGTTTTGGTGTGATTCCTCATTGGATATGATATGTTTAGATGAGAGAAACCTTTAATGGATTACAAGGCTGAGCTGGGACATGTTTAAGACAGCATAGTGGAGAAGGGAAAAATAGTGGGAGGTCAGCAGCTCAAACCTTACTGACTACTTCTGTACTTTGAAGAGGGTGCTATTGTGATAGCCTATTGATTTTAAAATGTTGGGAAACAGTATAAAGTGCTTGGCACTGTACAAAGGTAATTTTTGGTGGGGTTGAGATATGGACACATTTGTAGGACAAAGTGTTGAAAAGACAAAGTGAGTCAGCCATGGCTCCAAAATGGAAGGGAAACAGTGGAGTGTGAATGAGGTTGAGAGAATCCAGTAGAAAACCTTTGTTCATTCTTTTGTCACTTCCACTGGCTATTCTTAAGGTATTTTCTCTGGAACTGCAGCAAGTGCAACACTTGCCCAGTCATTTCTTCACCACACTGTAGTCTGGCATCAAGTTATCGTTCCGTGTGAGATATTGCTTTACATGCACTAATATGCTGTATTAGGTGTTCCGAGGTCTAATTCTATATTGGAGAAACCAAATGCAAATTGAGTAACTGCTTTGCGATACATCTCCATTCTGTTCTTAAAGATATTCCTGACTTTTTAGCTTGCCACTTCAACATCCCTCCCATCTCTCTGTGACCTTTCCATCTTTGGCCTTTTACACTTCTAAAAGCAACGGTATTTCATTAGCCTTCTGGCCATTCTTCAGCTCACTGATCGAAACATCGGAACAGGAGGAGGCCATTCTTATAGATCATGACAGATCTGTACATCAACTCCATTTACCTGCCTTCGTTCCATATCTCTTGATACCCTTACTTAACAAGAATCTATCGAGATCTCTCTTGAAAATTTCAATTGACCCAGCATCCACAGCCTTTTGGAGACAGAGTTAGTGATTTCCACTACCCTTTGTGGAAAAAGTGCTTCCTGATTTCACGCCTAGCTCTAATTTTAAGATTGTGACCCTTTGTTTGGGATTCTCTCACCAGAGGAAATCATTTCTCAGTATCTACCCTGTTGAATCTCGTTATTTTTTTTGAACACCTTGATGTAGATCCACCCCCTCAACCTTTTGAACTCGAGGGAATACAAACCAGGTTTATGCAACCTGTTGTCAATTTAACCCTTTAAACCCCAGCATCATTCTGGTAAATCTGTGCTGTACTCCCTCCAAGGCCAATGTATCCGTCCTGAGATGTGGTGCCCAAAACTGTACTCCAGATGGGGGTCTGACCAAGGCTCTGTACAACTGAAGCATAACTTCTTTTCCTTTGTATTCCAGCCCCCTTAAGATAAAGGCTAACATTCAGTTACCCTTTTTGATTACTTTTCGTACCTGTCTTCCAGCTTTTAGAGATTTGTGTACCTGGACGCCCAAATCCTTTACTCTTCCATAGTTCCTGGTCTTGTCATTAAGAAAATTATCTGTTTTGTCCTTCTTGGATCCAAAGTGGATGACCTCACACTTCCCCACATGGAACTCCCATCTGCCGCAGTCTTGACTTCAACAATTTCAGATTATAACTGTTGCCTTTATTTTCCTGAAATTTGTTAATTGTGCTTTTAAATTTATGTTTTGTTTTATTTGAATTGCTGATTTTCCAAAAGAGCAGGTTTGGTACAGAAAGAGTTTAAAAATGCCATAGAAGAAATGGAAAAAATTAAGAATACAACAAACCTGAAATAAAAATAGAAAATGCTAGACTTGCGCAGCAGATCTATCTGAAAAGAAAGAACACTAGATTAAACTCTTGGTTTGAAAACTTTCATCACAACTGGTCTCAACCTGAAAAGTTAACCCATCTTCTTTCTTCAGATAGTAATGGACCTGCTCCAGCATTTTTTCTTTTTATTTGTGAGTCAGGAGTTGAGCTTACTCACAAGGAAAATGTGTTCTAAAAAATGGTAAATATTGTGCTCCAGTGATTTGATTACTATCCAAAGTTTCCTGTGAATCAGTTTTTTTTGCATAGCGAAATCTTTTTAAGTCCTGAGTAGGTGGGAGGGGGGAAACTGATCCAAATTTGTGCAGAAGAAATTCATTGAAATTGGTAGTCTTAAAAGTTAACGCATTACATAAGAATATAAGAATTAGGAGCAGGAGTAGGCCATATGGCCCTTCAAGTCAGCTCCGCCATTCAATAAGATCATGGCTCATCTTCGACCTCAACTCCACTTTCCGCCCGTTCCCCATATCCCTTGATTCCCCTCGAGTTCAAAAATGTATCTATCTCAGCCTTGAATATACTCAATGACTCGGCATCCACAGCCCTTTGGGGTAGAGAATTCCAAAGATTCACAGCTCTCTGAGTGAAGAAATTCCTCCTTATCTCGGTCTTAAATGGCCGAGCCCTTATCATGAGACTACGCCCTCTAGTTCGAGACTCTCCAGCCAGGGGAAACAACCTCTCAGCATCTACCCTGTCAATCCCCCTCAGTATCTTGCATGTTTCAATGCGATCACCTCTCATTCTTCTAAACTCCAGAGAGTATAGGCCCATTCTACACTCTCTCTCATCATAGGACAGCCCCCTCATCCCAGGAATCAATCTAGTGAACCTTCGTTGCACCGCCTCCAAGGCAAGTATATCCTTCCTTAGATAAGGAGACCAAAACTGTGCATACTACTCCAGGTGTCATCTCACCAAAGCCCTGTATAATTGTAGTAAGACTTCCTTCCTCTTGTACTCCAAGCCCTTGCAATAAAGGGAGGGTGCAGAAAAGATTTGCGAGAATGATTCATGGGATGAGGGGCTTCAGTTACATGGATAGACTAGAGAAGCTGGGGTTGTTCTCCTTAGAGCAGAGAAGGTTGAGAGGAGATTTGATAGAGGTGTTCAAAATCATGAGTGGTCTAGAGAGAGTAGATAGAGAGAAACTGTTCCCATTGGCAGAAGGGACGAGAACCAGAGGATGCAGATTTAAGGTGATTGGCAAAAGAATCAAAGGCGACATGAGGAAAAACTTTTTTACGCAGCGCGTGGTTAGGATCGGGAATGCACTGCCTGAAAGGGTGGTGGAGGCAGACTCAATCGTGACTTTCAAAAGGGGATTGGATAAGTACCTGAAGGAAAAAAAATTGCCAGGCTACGGGGAAGGGGCGGGGGAGTGGCACTAGCTGAAGTGTTCTTGCAGAGAGCTGGCATGGGCTCGACGGGCCGAATGGCAGCCTCCTGTGCTGTAACTATTCTATGATTCTATGATAAAGGCCAACATGCCATTTGCCTTCCTAATTGCTTGCTGAACCTGCATGCTAACTTTCTGTGTTTCCTGTACGAGGACACCCAAATCTCTCTGAACACCAACACTTAATATTTTTTAAATGGTGAGAAACTATTCTGTTTTTCTGTCCTTCCTACCAAATTGAATAACCTCACAATTCCCCACATTATACTCCATCTGCCACCTTATTGCCCGCTCACTTAACCTTACATTGCACTCAGTCCCTTCATCTAAGTCATTAATATAGATTGTAAATAGCTGAGGCCCAAGCCCTGATCCTTGCAGCACTCCTAGTTACAGCCTGCCAACCGGAAAATGACCCATTTATCCCTACTCTCTGTTTTCTGTCCGTTAACCAATCCTCTATCCATGCTAATATATTACCCCCAACCCCATGAGTCCTTATCTTGCGTAGCAACCTTTTATGTGGCACTTTATCGAATGCTGTTTGGAAATCCAAATATACTACATCCACTGGTTCCCCTTTATCCTGCTAGTTACATCCTCAAAAAACTCTAATAAATTTGTTAATCAAGATTTCCTTTTCATAAAACCATGTTGACTCTGCCTAATCATATTATGATTTTCTAAGTGCCCTGTTACATAGAAACATAGAAAATAGGAGCAGGAGTAGGCCATTCGGCCCCTCAAGCCTGTTCTGCCATTTAATGAGATCATGGCTGATCATCCAAATTCAGTACCCTGTCCCTGCTTTCTCCCCGTATCCCTTGATCCCTTTAGCCTTAAGAAATATATCTAACTCCTTCTTGAATATATTTAATAAATTGGCCTCAACTGCCTTGTGTGGTAGAGAATTCCACAGGTTCACCACTCTCTGGGTGAAGAAATTCCTTTTCATCTCAGTCCTAAATGACTTACCCCTAATCCTTAGACTGTGACCCCTGGTTCTGGACTCCCCTGCCATCGGGAACATCCTTCCTGCATCTAGTCTGTCTGTCTAGGGTACTTAAGGAAGTGGCCCTAGAAATAGTAGATGCATTGCTGATCATCTTCCAACATTCGATGGAATCTGGAACTGTACCCATGGATTGGAGGGTAGCTAATGTTACCCCACTATTCAAAAAGGGTGGTAGAGAGAAAGCGGGGAATTACAGACCGGTAAGCCTGACATCGGTAGTGGGGAAAATGCTAGAGTCCATTATAAAGGATGTAATAGCTGAGCATTTGAAAAACAGTGACAGGATCGGACAAAGTCAACATGGATTTACAAAAGGTAAATCGTGCTTGACTAATCTACTGGAATTTTTTGAGGATGTAACTGGGAAAATAGATAAGGGAGAACCAGTAGATGTGGTGTATTTGGACTTTCAAAAGGCTTTCAATAAGGTCCCGCGTAAGAGATTAGCAAGGTAAAGTTAAGGCACATGGGATTGGGGGCAAGGTATTGACTTGGATAGAGAACTGGTTGGCGGACAGAAAGCAGAGAGTAGGAATTAATGGGTCTTTTTCCGAGTGGCAAGCAGTGACTAGTGGGGTACCGCAGGGATCGGTCCTTGGACCCCAGCTATTCACAATATACATTAATGATCTAGATAAGGGAATTAAATGTAATATCTCCAAGTTTGCAGATGACAAAGCTGGGTGGGAGTGTGTGCAGCGAGGAGGATAGCGAGAAACTCCAGGATGATCTGGACAGGTTGGGTGAGTGGGCAGAAGCGTGGCAGATGCAATATAACGTGGATAAGTGCGAGGTTATCCACTTTGGTGTCAAAAACAGAAAGGCAGACTATTATCTGAATGGCAATAGATTGGGAGAAGGGGAAGTGCAACGAGACCTGGGTGTCCTTGTGCACCAGTCGCTGAAAGTAAGCATGCAGGTGCAGCAGGCGGTGAAGAAGGCAAATGGTATGTTGGCCTTCATAGCGAAAGGGTTTGAGTATAGGAACAGGGATGTCCTGCTGCAGTTGTACAGGGCCTTGGTGAGACCACACCTTGAGTACTGTGTGCAGTTTTGGTCGCCTTATCTGAGGAAGGATGTTCTTGCCATGGAAGGAGTTCAGCGAAGATTCACAAGGCTGATACCTGGGATGGCAGGAATGACATATGAGGAGAGATTGGGTCGATTGGGCTTATACTCACTGGAGTATAGAAGAATGAGAGGGGATCTCATCGAAACATATAAAATTCTGACAGGTCTGGACAAACTAGATGCAGGAAGAATGTTCCCGATGGTCGGAGAGTCCAGAACCAGGGGTCATAATCTACGGATAACGGGTAAACCATTTAGGACAGAAATGAGGAAGAATTTCTTCACCCAGAGAGTGGTGAACCTGTGGAATTCTCTACCACAGAAGGTAGTTGAGGCGAAGTCATTAAATATATTCAAGGATGAGTTAGATATATTTCTTAAAGCTAAAGGTATCAAGGGATATGGGGAGAAGGCAGGTACAGGGTACTGAGTTTAGATGATCAGCCATGATCTCATCGAATGGCGGAGCAGGCTCGAGGGGCCGAATGGCCTACTCCTGCTCCTATCTTCTATGTTTCTATGTCCTGTTAGAATTTTATAAGTTTCAATGAGATGCCCTCTCATTCTTCTAAACTCTAGCGAATATAAGCCTAATCGACCCAATCTCTCTTCATACGTCATTCCTGCCATCCCAGGTATCAGTCTGGTGAATCTTCGCTGCACTCCCTCCATGGCAAGAACATCCTTCCTCAGATAAGGTGACCAAAACTGCACACAATACTCAAGGTGTGGTATCACCAAGGCCCTGTACAACTGCAGCAAGACATCCTTACTCCTATACTCGAATCCTCTCGCTATGAAGGCCAACATACCATTTTGATCTTAACCGCCTGCTGCATCTGCATGCTTACCTTCAGCGACTGGTGCAGAAGGACACCCAGGTCTCGTTGCACTTCCCCTTTTCCCAATCTATTGCCGTTCAGATAATAATCTGCCTTCCTGTTTTTGCCAGCAAAGTGGATAACCTCGCATTTATCCACATTATACTGCATCTGCCATGCATCTGTCCAATCATCCAACCTGTCCAAATCATACTTGTTGGTGAAAAATTAATTCACTCGAGTCTGTCGTAAAGCAAAAGATCACAGTTTATTATTCAGAGCGCTCCGGGAGAATTCAGAGCACTCTGGGAGAAGGATCATAGTCTGCGGTCTCATGACCAGCTTCTCAATTTAACAATGGGAGCCACGCTTCTTTATACACTTCCAAAAGCCAGAAAATACAAACCTCAGCACAGTCATTACATCATAAGCGACCCTTATGGTCTGTAAAATCAACTTGATCAGAATCTTACACTGTTAGTGAAACTTATGCTTTACTTCTGCTTTTTGTCGGCCATCTGTGCTGCGAGGTTTCATTCTTAGTCCTTTCGAGGCTAGTTTATTATAAAAAACAATGATTCACATTTTTGTTCTGCAGTGTCTGCATTATCTATACTGCAGCCTAAGCAAGTCGGTCTTTATCTAATTATAACCCTGTCTCCATGCCTTCGGGAGATACTTTGACCTTTACTATAGTCCTTTAAGCAGTTCAACTAATCTTAAACATTACAACTGATTTGCCCTTACATTATTACAATTAATTTTTTTAACTCTTACAATACTGGAGTTTCTCTGCATCCTCCTCACAGCACACACGCCCACCCAGCTTTGTGTCGTCTGCAAACTTGGAGATATTACATCTAGTTCCCTCGTCTAGATCATTAATATATATTGTGAATAACTGGGGTCCTAGCACCGATCCCTGCGGTACCCCACTAGTCACTGCCTGCCACTCAGAAAAAGACCCATTTATTCCAACTCTTTGCTTCCTGTCTGCCAACCAGTTCTCCATCCAAGTCAGTACCTTACCCTCAATTCCATGTGCTTTAACTTTGCACGCTAATCTCTTATGCGGGACCTTATCGAAAGCCTTCTGAAAGTCCAAATACACCACATCCACTGGTTCTCCCTTATCTATTCTACCAGTTACATCCTCAAAAAATTCCAGTAGATTAGTCAAGCATGATTTACCTTTTGTAAACCCAGGTTGACTTTGTCCGATCCTGTCACTGTTTTCCAAGTGCTCTGCTATTACATCTTTTATAATGGACTCTAGCATTTTCCCCACTACCGATGTCAGGTTTGCCGGTCTATAATTCCGTTTTCTCTCTCCCACCTTTTTTAAATAGTGGGGTTACATTAGCTACCCTCCAATCCATGGGAACTGTTCCAGAGTCTATAGAATTTTGTAAGATGACCAGCAATGCATCTACTATTTCTAGGGCCACTTCCTTAAGTACCCTAGGATGTAGATTATCAGGCCCTGGGGATTTATCGGCCTTCAATCCCGTCAATTTCCCGAACACTATTTCCCTACAAATACTGATTTCTTTCAGTTCCTCCCTCTCATTAGACCCTATGTTCCCCGATATCTCTGGGAGGTTATTTGTGTCCTCCTTTGTGAAGACAGAACCAAAGTATGTATTTAATTGGTGTGCCATTTCTTTGTTCCCCATTATAAATTCCCTTGATTCTGACTGCAAGGGACCAACGCTTGACTTCACCAATCTTTTTCTCTTCACATATCTATAGAAGCTTTTACAGTCAGTTTTTATGTTCCCTGCAAGCTTACTCTCATATTCTATTTTCCCCCTCTTAATTAATACCTTTGTCCTCCTTTGCTGAATCCTAAACTGCTCCCAATCCTCAGGTTTTCTGCATTTTCTGGCCAATTTATATGTCCTCTCCTTGGATCTTATGCTATCCCTAATTTCCCTTGTTAGCCATGGTTGAGTCACCTTTTTGTTTTATTTTTATGCCAAACAGGGATACCACTTCCTTCATAATGGATTCTACCATTTTCCTGACTAAATAAATAAATACATAAAGTATGAACGTGGCTACATTTTTAGACTGAACAAATGTAGTTTAAATATTCTTATCATTAGAAAAGTCACATGGTTCTTTAGTGATATCGGAAGCACGTTTTAATTCATGGCAAGTGCCATCTGCTTCTATAATTTGCCTGTGGAAATAAGAATCAAATTTTCATCCCCCAAATACTTTCAAACAATAACATAAAAAAATGGAACATACGGTCTGATCCAAATACATTTACTAATGGTTGGTATTGGGTTTCATATGATAGTGTCATATTATGGAACCACAGCTTTTGTCTATATTTAGGTATTTAAATACCATTGTATGTAATTGTGTGAGCAGAGTTGGATATCATATTTTGCTATTCAATATACAAGTACGATTCTTTATAATTGAAACCCTGGTGGTTTAAGTGCTTGAAGTGTGCACTTCTGTACTAGAAGGTTATCGGGAAGAAACCCAGAGCTCCCTGTCAGTTGAATCAGTTGTCTCAGTTGGATGAATTTTGTCAGTTTCAGCTGTGCTATCTCTCAGTGTGAGGATTTCCATCTGAGTGCAGATGGGATTTAAAAAAAACTAAAATTAAGGAAAGGTGACCTCATCCATGCCTTTGTTACCTCTAGATTTAACTATTCCAACGCACTTCTGACAGGCTTCCCGTCTTCCACCCTCCATAAACTTGAGGTCATCCAGAACTCTGCCCGTGTCCAAACTCGGACCAAGTCCTGTTTACCCATCACCCCTGTGTTCGCTGACCTACATTGGCTCCCGGTTAAGCAACACCTCGATTTTAAAATTCTCATCCTTGTTTTCAAAATCCTCCATGGCCTCGCCCCTCCCTATCTCTGTAATCTCCTCCAGCCCCACAACCCTACGAGATATCTGTGCTCCTCCAATTCTGGCCTTTTGCTCATCCCCGGTTTTACTCGCTCAACCATTGGAGGCTGTGCCTTCAGCTGCCAAGATGCTAAGCTCTGGAATTCCCTCCCTAAGCCTCTCCGACTCTCTACCCCTCTTTCCTCCTTTAAGCCGCTCCTTAAAACCTACCTCTTTGACCAAGCTTTTGGTCACCTGCCCTAATATCGCATGTGGCTCCGTGTCAAACTTTGTTTAATAACGCACCTGTGAACCGCCTTGAGATGTTTTACTACGTTCAAGGTGCTATATAAATGCAAGTTATTGTTGTATATAGAAGGTTAATTGGTTAGGAAAGTGGATTGACTATTACTCATTACCCAGATTGACTGTGCTGTGATGCCAGTATAAGTAAATTATCGCACTGTCGAAACAATTGCATTGTGTTCTCCTAGCTTGTAGTAAAAATCTGAGTTTTTACAAGAACGGTATAAAGGATGAAATAGTCACATTTACTGTAAAATCCTTTACTTTTCCAGCTGTTTTAACTTCTATTTTCATTAAGAATAAAATCTTAAATTAATATTCCATTAATATTTTTCCAGTTCAGGACTATCTGAACGTCTGATGTATTTGGGAGACTACAATGAATCAGCACTCAACACCATATCATCCCCCCTCCCATTTAACAGTTGCCATGTTCAACTACACATTGTAAAACACTTCAATTCATGGATATACTTGTAATTGTGTAACACAGAACATAATCCTGAACTGAAATATATTCATGGAATATTAATTTTATTCACCTTCCTACTGAACAAAAAGTAATAAATCAGAAGAGTATGGGACAAATTGGGGGCCAAAAGGAAAAACGTTGCTTGAGCCTAAGCCATTCTTGAATGTAATTTACTGTAAATGATAACCTCTTCAACCATTTGAAAACCTATTTTTTGTGTGGCATGTTACTGCTACATTGTAACTGATTTGAAGTTTCTACATAAGGGAATGAAAGTTACTGTAAAATGTGATTTAACTTAAATTGAATTTGCAGCAGAACGCAGCAAAGACGCAGGCTGATTTCACTATGCTAAATTAAGTTAGCCATCCAATGTCAAAATCTGAATCTCATCAGTTTATACAAGTGCAGGATATTAATTGGTATGGTAGAAATACACTTTCTGCTTTTGTTTTTTTTGCTGCTTGTTACATGTTGATAAGCTTACTGCGCTGAGGAACAACAGAGCGTCCTTTGTTCTACACGTGGGGAGTGTGGTGTAGCGTGTGCCAATGAAATAAGTTATTTAAGATAGTGAGTTTCAAAGGGAAGTTGACATTATCAAACATAAGCCATTCGGTTGTGTCTAGATCGTATAGCATTTGAGGTGGATGTTCTTTGTTCTCAGCTGTGTGATTAGGTTGGCAACGATGAATTAGAGATATATTTGAATCTAGACAGTCTCATAATTAGCCGCATCTACTGGAACAATTTTGCACTTACGATTTTTTATAACATTAAAATGTGACAGAAAGCTGAGAATTGGATGTAACTGAGTATCAAGGAGCCATTGACAATGGGATAATTTAGATACATTTGTGACAACAATGGGTGCAAGTTGTGGCGTGAGTGACAAAAGAAGCTAGTTATGCTACAATAAGAGAATTGGGTGCCTTCTCCGATAAATTGAAAGAACGTAAGGGCTCGCATCCAAAGGATCATGACATTGAATCGAATCTGATAATTTGATACCTCTTGTGCTCACAATCTCTCCCTCTCCTCTCCTCCTCCAGCCCACAAAGTTACTTAAGTTTTAGTGTACTGCTTGGTAAAATTTTATCTGTATTTTGACTTCAATAAGATTTCAGTAAAAATAATTTTGGATTTTACTAATCTTTATTGTATAAAAATGCTAATTTTAATTTTAAAAATATAATATTTTATCTGTCGCAGAACTCCTTGCATGTAATTGTAGTGAAATTTACTGACCCACCTGTGAAAATTCTAAATTGCAACATCTGTTTTTGAGTGCTGGCAGGGATTAAATTATATATAATCATATGAGGTAACAGTCATTTTGAAAACAAAAGTTAAATTATCTGGAGGAAGAGTGATAAACAGTCATCCCATTACTCATTGGAAACCACAGTCAGAGAAATTATTTCCCCTGTAGTTTCTGTAACATACCAGCGCAAAGTACAGCACAATTAGGTGTTCCAGAGTTGCACAGATCTCCCCAGTGCTACATGAATATAAACAAGTAGACATGGTTGCATCACTTCAGATGTGTTGTAATTGTTTCGCTAATCATACCTTCACAGACTGCTAGAGTGAGCTAGAAGCAGAGCATGTTCTGCTAGAAAAATCAATTATGGGACAACCTCACTTTAAAATTTGTGGTGATGTCTGGGGCGTCCCCTTGCGATCCTACCTGCTCCAATTAAGAATAACTGATGGCTTGAGTGTTCGTTCATTTTTCCCAGTACAGAGTAAACATTTGATGCTCTAGCGTGCAAGCTGTCCTTCTCAAAACCTTGTTACGGAAGTACGAGTACTGATAAAGTTTTGCTATTTTTTTCTTCGAATCATCTTCGAATTTTGGCAGCTTGTCATTGTTTTTTAATTGTTTGTTTAAACAAAAAAAAGGGAGATCCTAGTTTCCTCCCATCATTTTCCAAAAAAAATTGTGAATCATAAAATATCCATTGCTTATGTTGGCATTCAATACTGGGATTAATTTTGTGGTCTGCAAGGCTTGTAGGACGAAACCGCTAAAATCCCAATCTGTACATTCGGTGCTAGCTGCCTCCACCTAGTCTCCCAGGGTACAGCTTAAGCTTCTGGGAGCACTGACTGCAACATTGACCATGACTATCCTGGTATGTTCCCAGATTGGCACCAGTAAGGGGGAAACCAATTATTATTGTACTCATTGCTACAGTGGCAACTGGAGCTGCGATTCTTTTTTCTTTGAAGCCAATGCAGGCCCCGTCACCATCCAAGAAAGGTCACAAGATGTTGCACAAATCTAGGCAAGCATCAGCACTGGTTGCACCCACTGCTACCTTTCCCATTAGGACTCAGTCCTGCATTGCTTTGGGTCATCTGTATCAGCACAGGTTGGACCCTGGTGTGCACAGCCGTTGCTGACTGATGCAGTCAGATCAACTGACGGAACTTCAGCTGATAGTACACTGGCAACCAAGATAGATGGTCTTCTCACATCTCTGGAATCCGGGCAGGTTCCTCTTGATTTGGAAATTGATGCCTCAAAACGTTGACTGGATTTCCAGTGTTGTAACTATTGGTTTCCTTAATGACGAGGGTGTTCATGTAATGCCTGATCTTTGTTGTAGCACATTTCAGAATGTAGCCTTTAGATAACTGGCTCATGAGAGCTTCCTGTTGAGATGAGAATCCAGCATCTACTTGCCACATTCCAGGAACACTGCTTCATCAACCATCTTATTTAGCACTAAAGCAGGCAATGACATTCATAGGTTTCTGATTTAACACCACCGTTGTCCAGTTTTCTCTTAAGCTGGGAAAAATGAACAACAACACTGCCTTTGTGTAATAGCACTAGCTAGTTTTGTCATCCAGAGCACTCAACTGTTCATGCAAGCTCCATAGCAAACTTGCTTTGGTAATGATCCTCTTGCAGGCAGTCTGTGTTTCAACTGGTGGAGCTTGACTGAGTTTTGGCTAGGTGATTCGAGCAGCAAAAGACTCTCCAGGGAGCTTTGCTACATTAACCACTACCTCAATTAACCCTGGAGACAGATGCATGCTTGTCAGGGTGGGAGGCTGCACATAACAGGGTAACTGACCTTAGGTTTGTGGACAGTGGACAGATCCATCTGGTATATCAGTAGAATCAACATATGAGGGCTTTATGTAGCTCTCAGGCATTTTCAGACTCTGGTGCAGGACAAATCAGTGCACCTCTGGACAGACAACAAAAGTCGACCATTATATCAACAAGCTGGGTGGGACCTGATCTCTGCCCCTATGCATTTTGCAACTCTGCCTGCCGATTGGTGCCTTAATGACAATTGGTGAACACCCAATGCTTCACCTGTATGAGTGAAAAATTTACAATGAGGTAGGTAGTCTAAAACACATTCTGGAATTGGGGATATCTGTAGGCTTATTTATATTGCTGAACAAGCACCAAACCCTCGATTTCTTTCTGGGTGTTTGTTATATATGTGCTTTTTACCTTAATCTACTGACCTGAGTAAGGAAGGAAAATGGTGACCAAAAGGTTTGAGAAAACTTTTGGTCACCATTTTAATTCCTATGTTTTTATATTTGAGAAAATCAGTATGGTTAACTTAACATGCTGGTTTAAATAACCACCATGTAACAGCCACTTTGTATGTATAATGTGGGAAGTGTGATGTGTACTTTACCATGAACCACAGAGGTGTTCTATATGGAAGATTTAACTACATAAAGAATAACACCTGCATAGATGTGTTTTTTTCCCAAGGTTGCAGGATGATTTGGAGTCAGACTGGTGCCCTAGTTTATGATGCCTTCTGAGTCCTGTGACATGTTGTTATACCTTATAACACATTCCCAGGCTTCTATTATCCTGTATTTCTGGGCCAAAAAATAAGACTCATTTATCTAAGTACTGCAGACTGTAAAATTGATTTAATAATACAAGGATAACAAAGATCTCATTGATATATATGGTGATGAAAAAACTTAAGCCAACTAAAAATAATTTGTTGGGAAATGGTCTAATATTCAGTGACAATTGATAAATATATGTCACAACAAATCTATTTCTATTGCAAAGTTGTTAAATTAGGAACTTTCTTTGTTGAAATTTTTAGAAAGGGAAATGTGCAACTAATTTTAAGACCAGAATTCAATAAATTGTCATTCCCAACTCCCAGAGCGCTCTGTTTTCTTGAGGGGGTGGGGGCAGTTAATGACCTAACTATATCTGTAGTTTTAGTGAATAATAAACTCACAACTCTCTCTCTGAGGATCATAAAAACTAATTTGTAGACTTCAGGATTTTTTGAAATTTAGCAGCATATATTGGCCCAAATGCAATATTTTACGGTTGGTTTCAAAGTCGCAGCTGGTAAAAAAAAAACCTCCCGAGCTCAATGTTGTGAGAATGGCAAAAATAGGGGTGAGCTTGCACTGTGCCAGCAGTGTGGAGGGCAGCCATGCCGAATTTTGCAATCTGACTTCCCTGATCCCACCCCCAATTTTAGATAGGCTACTGGAACATGAAAAGCCTGGCCTGTACATATTTGCCTGGGGAGCATAAAATCTGGTGACACAGGTATTAAAGAAAGAACATTAATTTATATAGTGCTTTTCACATCCTAAACCAATTTTTTCCACTTTGTTGATATGTATGCACTGCAGACAGCCTGATAAGGTGGGTAAACTTTTAGAAACAATAATCAAGGAAAAAATTAACGGGCATTTGGAGAGATTTAAGTTAATTAAGGAAAGCCAACACGGGTTTGTAAAAGGAAGATCGTGTTTGACTAATCTAATTGAATTTTTTAATGAAGTAACAGAGAGGATTGATGAAGGGAATGCAATAGATGTTGTCTACGTGGATTTTCGGAAGGCGTTTGACAAAGTACCACATAGAAGGCTGGTTAACAAAATTGAGGCTCATGGAATAGGTGGGTCAGTGACCGCTTGGATAAGGAATTGGCTTAAGGACAGAAAACAGCGAGTTGTAGTAAATGGCTGTTTTTCAGACTGGAGGATGGTAGACAATGGTGTTCCCCAAGGGTCAGTGCTTTTTTTGATATATATAAATGACCTGGATATTGGAATACAGAGTAGAATTTCTAAATTTGCCGATGACACCAAACTTGGGGGTGTGGCAAACAGTGATGATGACATCAATCGACTGCAACAGGGCATAGAAAGGCTAGCAGAATGGGCAGACAAGTGGCAGATGGAATTTAGTACAGAGAAGTGTGAGGTGATGCATTTTGGCAGAAGGAACAGGGAGAGGCAATATACACTTAATGGCACAGTTTTAAAGAGTGTGCAGGGACAAAGGGACCTGGAGTTAATGTGCATAGGTCCCTGAAGGTGGCAGGACATATTGAGAAAGTGGTTAACCAAGCACATGGGATCTTGGGCTTCATAAATAGAGGTATTGAGTACAAAAGTAGAGAAGTTAGGCTGAACCTTTATAAAGCGATGGCTAGGCCACAACTGGAGTATTGCGTCCAGTTCTGGTCACCACACTTTAGGAAGGATGTGAAGGCCCTTGAGAGGGTGCAAAGGAGATTTACCAGAATGGTTCCGGGGTTGGGGGATCTTAGCTACAAGGACAGGTTGAGAAGCTGGATTTGTTTTCATTAGAGCAAAGGAGGTTGAGGGGTGATTTGATAGAGGTGTACAAGATTATGACGGGTTTGGATAGGCTAGATGGGGAAAGGCTGTTCCCACTAGTTGATGGCACAAGCACTAGGGGAATACAGGGGGGATGTGAGGAAAAACTTTTTCACACAGTGAGTTGTGATGACCTGGGATTCACTGCCGACGGAAGTGGTGGAAGCGGAGACACTCAATGTTTTCAAAGGGAGCCTGGATAGGCACTTGAGGGAAATAAACTTGCAGGGCTACGGGGATAGAGCGGGGGAATGGGACTAACTGGATTGCTCTGTAGAGAGCCGGCACGGACTCGATGGGCCGAATGGCCGCCTCCTGTGCCGTTATGACTCCATGGGCTCGATTTTGCCAGGCCCGAGGAGGCGGGATTGGAGGCGTGTGAGGTGTTAAAATCGCAAAAAATGGCGGGCGGCTCCGATCCCGCCTCCAGCCTGCCTGCGAGCAATTTTCCCAGAATCGGGGTTTCAGACCCTGTTTCCATCCCGCCTCCAAGAGGCGGGATAGGCCCTTAACAACCAGTTAAGTGCCTCTATAATCCAATTTTGAGAGGCCTTTCTGAATTTAACTCTTCCCCCGTGCTGCACGTCTCCTCTGGAACACACCAGTTAATCCTGGCGGCCTCACAAGTGGATTGCTTATTAACAGCTGCAGCTCTACCATTAAAAAGGAGTTTTCAGCAATCATTATTTGCAGGTGACAGAAATTTGTTGTCTCAGGTCTGGGGGAACTTTTAGCAGGCCTACTCATTGTTGTGGAAGTTTGGAGCCTGAGCCCCATCTCCAGTGTGACCTCCTGGGAATCCCCTCTCCACACCTTGACTGAGCGCTTCCTCAACTGAGGTATATACCAGAAGAATGGGAACCATTTATTTCCTTTCCTCCTGGACAGTGGGGAAGGGGGCCTGTCGCTGGTCCTGTGGGGGAGTAAAGGAAAGAGTTAGACCTGTGAGATAAACGTTGCATGTACTTTGAATTGTGCAGATGATCATAATTCAATCTGTTAGAGCATCAGAATCAATATCAGTCACTCATGCAATGTCAATGAGATGAATGAAAAACTATTCTGTAACCAGCTTGCTCTGATGCGCCCGTCTGTCCGTCCCCGACTTGCGCATCCTCCTCCACTCCCACGATCTCCAGGGCCGCCTCCTCCGCAGTGGTGAGCTGGGCTATTGAGGGTGGCCCTCCTCCTGTCTTCGCCCTCTCCCTCTTATTGTGGGCTCTTTTTTCCTGCAATGAGGGACACAAGTGGAGTTTGAGTGAGAATGAAGGAGTGAGTGTAGAGAATCCATAGCACAGATGCTTAGAAGGACACAAAGATGGAGTGCGGTGCCAAGACCAAGGTCCCTCCCTGTGTGTTGTAAGTTGTTGTCATAGCATCACAGTGATGGGGAGTGTGAGGGCTGCAGAGTCAAATAGTTAAGTGAATGTGAACATACAGAGAGAGAGAATGGGTGCGGGTGCAGGGATGTAAGGGTGAAGTGGGATGTGGAGGAGGAGGTTGACAAAGCAGCGTGCTGGTGATGAGAGGCGATGGGGATCAGATTGAGGGTCATGGGGATGGCATACTCACTTTTCCTGTGCGGTGGAGATCATGAAACCTCTTTCGGCACTGCAGCCAGGTTCTGCTGCACATTGAAATCGCATTCACCTCCTGTGCCACTTGCAGCCACACAGCTTTGGTCTGTTGTGGAGTCTTTTTCCTCCCTGAGGAAGGAAAGAGCACTTCCTTGTTTGCTCTTGCTCCCTCCACCAGAGCTTGGCGGGAGGCCTCATCGAATCTGGGTGCACACTTTGGTCTGGTGCTGGACATAGTAGCAGTAGAAATCCCTCAGAAATATGTTGATAAAGTTGTAAGGCTGAAAAAGAACCAAGGCTGCTTGCAGGCCTTAAATCCAGCTGCATAGATGACGTCACCGGAGGCGAGTTTCAGTATCAAAAGACTCATTGGGCCAGGGGTTCCCACATGCTGAAAATCAAGTGCCCGATTCGGGCAAAATCACATTGGAGGCGGGGTCCTGACATGCCGACCACCTGACATGCCCCCAGCTCGCCCCCACTGATAAAATCCAGCCCTATGACTCTATATCCCCTCCGGTGACTTGGAAATATCTGGTAGTATGAAGCTTCATGATGTGGTAATCTTCACTTCATCGGAAGAGCTGCTGCCATTACAGATGTTGTTTGTAGATCACTGTGCAGCAGATGGCAAGGATGCCAATCTGGAGGGGAGCCTTGGGTACATATATGGGATCTTCTCTACAACACTGCACGTAAACAAATGAACTTCAAGCAGTTTTTTTTAATGAGCCATTTCAAGAACCCTTATATAGCAGAATTGCAAAGATATAGACCAGCAAAACAGCTGGTCCCTGTTTCAATGAGCAGGGTGGAATTTACTCTCCGGCACTTTGCCATATGTTATGCATATATGGCACTAGTCAGAGTTGAATTTAGTGGCCCTGTCAGGTTAATATCTTGCAGGGGTTCGGAACAAGATGCAGATGACCACAACAGTCAGGATCCAATTAGATCATGGCTAATCTGCACCTCAACTCCATTTGCCTGCCTTTACTCCATATCCCTTGATACCCTTACCAAACAAAAAATCTATCTACCTCAGTCGAAAGCTCTAACTGTCCTAGCATCCACAGCCTTTTGGGCGAAGAGAGTTCCAAATTTCTACTACCCTATGTGTGGAAAAAGTGCTTCCTGATTTTGCTCCTGAATGGCCTAGCTCTGATTTTAAGGTTATGTCCCCGTTCTTGATTTCCCTCACCGGAGGAAATAGCTTCTCCGTATCTACACTATCAAATCCTTTTTAACATTTTAAACACCTCAATTAGATCACTCCTCAATCTCCTATACTCAAGGGAAGACGAGCCAAATTTATGCAAATGCTCATGGATATGTACCAGAACAAAAAGCTACCAGAGATTTGCTCCAGATTCTGTGATGCCTGGGCAATAACTCTAGACAGTATGTTAATCTATGATGGAGGAGATTTCTGTAAACTTCAAAGATTTCTTTCCATAGCATGGATAATGAATAAGATTTAGATGTTCTTATGAATCCCCTTTGGCCACAGAAGTTCAGATTTGCAGCTCTTCTGTCCCTTACACCAACTGGCCCATTGGCATATAGTTCAGGGACACTCTTCCAGATGAATGATCAGTTCTAGCACAGTAACCTGAGAGCTTCTAACCAGTTACATGTGTCTTAATGGGGCTGGCATAGAGGAGCTCGGTTCCTGCAATTCATAGTGACTGAGCTGCTAGTGTTAGAAGCCCATAATGTCATCTATGGACCACTTTGTCTATTAGTCTTATGAATATAGTTTTAATGCAATTGTGTGTGATGTACAAGTAATTTTATTATATCAGAAACTTTGCTTGCCTCTGAATGTTGCCAGTTCATGCAAATCTCAAAGTACAGTGTTTTGTTACAAAATGGTGTTGGATCTGGCTCCTGGCAGGATACTGTTGAACCTTTTAAACTATAGGTTTCTGGGAGCTTAAATTTCTTTCTATCAAGACTTGTGCCTTTAGAAGTCTTTGTAAGAACATTGAGATTAATACCCTGACAAGAATATTCACCAACAACACCAGACGAATCCTCTGAACAAAGAATGACAGGCACACTCCAGAAGTAGACTGTTACCTGACCACCCAGGGAATTTTCCCTAAGAAAGAAAGACTTGCATTTATATAGCGCATTTCATGACCACCGGACGTCTCAAAGCGCTTTACAGCCAATTAAGTACTTTTAAAGTGGAGTCACAGTTGTAATGTGCAAAATGCTGCAGCCAATTTGTGCACAGCAAGGTCCCACAAACAGCAATGTGATAATGACCAGGTAATCTGTTTTTGTTATGTTGGTTGAGGGATAAGTATTAGCCAGGACACAGGGGATAACTCCCCTGCTCCTCTTTGAAATAGTGCCATGGGATCTTTTACGTCCACCTGAGAGAGCAGACGGGGCCTCGCTAAGAGCAAATTTATTTAATGTGGAAGTTAAACTTCTCCCAAATAATAAGGGGGAAATCATACCTCCTGTGGAGGAAATTTTGATATCCCAGTTTTTAAACTACATGGGTGGGGTGATGTTTTGGGCTGTTCCAGGGTCTCTTGCTCGAGAATTATTTCACTAAAAAGATTATCCCTGTAACTATATTGAAAAAAGTGAGAAGTCGCACAACACCAGGTTATAGTCCAACAGCTTTATTTGAAATCACAAGCTTTCGGAGCGCTGCTCCTTCATCAGGTGAAGGAGCCTGACGAAGGAGCAGCGCTCCGAAAGCTTGTGATTTCAAATAAAGCTGTTGGATTATAACCTGGTGTTGTGCGACTTCTCACTTTTGTCCACCCCAGTCCAACACCGGCATCTCCGCATCATGGCCAATATATTGAAAGGCACTGTCAATGTGTGCTGAGCAAAAAAAAACTCTTGTCTGATGGTTGATTTTGGCTCAGTTTATACAGGTGATTCATAGTCACCTGTTTGCGATGATGATATAATTGAGGTTTATTCAAATTGTTCTCCAAAGCACACAGTGCCTGTATTGTGGAAGAAGGAAAGAGGGAGGAGGGGAAATGTTCCAGTAATGAAACTCAATTCAAGCAGCAGTTTGGCAAGTTTCATCTTTAGATTTCGATTTAGGCTAACATTTAGTATTTTTATGATTTCACTTTCTTAAATATTTTTCCTGCTGAAGTTCTGAATCTTGGACTGAAGGCTGAAGGTCTTATTACAGAAATGTAAGTTGCATAATGTGACTTTTGCTTTATATATATATATCAAATCCTGCAATGGTACAATTATGAGAAAGCTATTGTGTCTGGATTTATTTACTCATATTTAGTAATTTACCCTGAAAGCAGAGGAATTGAAGGGAGAGTTGATGGAGGATCTTTAGTTTGTTGGACTTGCACGTAATGTGAGATTCTACAAATTTATATTTGTTTTATTGTAATGCTATTTGATTATAATGGACGCATGAGAATCCTGCAGTGAATAATGAGTTACTGTATGTGCTTTGCTTCTCATGCCATGGATAATGAACAATATTAATTATGTTTTAATTTTGTAGAGTTACAAACTTTTCTCATTTGAAGAACAGTCGTAACAAGGCTGCATAGTATTATTCATGAATGGAATGGGACATTTTGTAAATTAGATTAGTAGTGTCACTTGAAAATCACTATGAAGTATGATAGTTTGAAATACAATATTCACCCTTGCAGAGAAGAAACCTAACCAGTTTTGCTGCAATAGGAGAGTTCAGTTTTTTAAAATCTAATTACCATACTACATTTGTGTACATCATTTTCAATTTTTGAACTTTTTTTTAGCAAAAGAAGGATTTCCTCCCATCTCCATTATTCTTCCCTCTATACGGTGACTCCCGATTTGTGTTGGTCTGGCTATCCAATCACATGCCCAAGTGACTAGTATTCATGTATGAGCGCAGATAGTAAGTATGGGCATACCCTTTGACTGGTAAGAACATTGAAGCTGAAGCTGATCCTGCCCTCTCACTTGTGCTTTCCAGCAGGAGTCACTGGATAGTAATGAGGCACAGAAATAATGGCACATGGTTTTTTCGCTCCCTTGTCCAAGGGAACCAACACCAACATCCCTGTTGCTGCTCTGACAGATTAGTCTCCTCCACAATGTTACAGGTATTCAACCTGGAACCTTCCTGGTCTGTTTAGCTCACTTCCATACTGGCAGCAGATTTACTTATTCAGCCATTGGGAGAGTTGCTGTTTTCCCTTTTAATATTTTCTGCTAATCTTAGTCCTTTCTGCACGAATATTATTGTGAATCTATTCTTATATTTGCTGCTAGCATCCAGTTTTGGGAGTGTGACATCAGCAAATGCACAGGGGTGGCTCCTTGCACTTCGATTAGAAAGAACGAAGGAACTTGCATTTCTGTAGCATCTTACATCCTAAAGCACTTACCACAAATGAACTACTTTTGACGTACAGTCGCTGTAGGCAAATGCATCAGCTAATAGCACACAGCAAGGTCCCACAAACAAAAAAATTAGATGAAGGACTAGTTAACTTTTTTATCAGGTTGGGTAACAAAGAATTGTTGGCCAGGACATGTGCATGAGAATTCCTGGAGCGGGATGTCTTATCCTGACAGTAGAATTGTAGCCTCATGTTTTCGTGGGTACACAATGTTGGGATAGGGAACTATGTTTATTTACACTGGCGTGCAGTTGACGGTGGGAGATTGGGTTTCTCTGTCAGCTGCACTTATATAGTGTAAAAGCAACTTATTTTACTGCTGCCTATCCATGATTTTTTAATTAATATTTAGTCAGTTTTGAGAGTTCCTGTCATTCATTTGAAATACACACTATGCCCCAACCCTTATATCGATGTCTTTAAAAGACATGCGTCAATTTTAGTCCTGTGATTCTGCACACCATAACTTCTTATCTGTGCTGGAGCTGTTTAGTGAGTGTGGGAAGAAAATTCTGAGAATTAAGTAATTCAATTTGACCATGTGTACCTTAACCTATGGATGAGTTGAGAGCAGAACTGGCTGATTCTGTGGCTTGAGTTGCTTTACTTCCTACTTGGAGCAAGGAACATTGAATATGAACTCAAGGTAATGTGATGAACTGTTTTGCTTTGCACTATTAGAAAGAGACATGATAGAGAAATAAAAATTTTCAAGGCTGTGCTATACATTATTAAGTACTAATCACTGGAGCTTTACTATAAAACTACCTAACAGTATGTTTTTGTCCTGGTATCTAGTAATCAGGTGCACAAACATATCCAAAAGAAAGCCTAAATGTTGTAGCATTTGCATAAATTGAGTGAAACTACTAAGGAAAAAGAACTTGAGATCTCAAACTTGTTTAGAAGACTCAGTGGGATTAATACTGTTGAACTGTGGGTTATGCTATAATTGTACAGTAGTGCAACCTCATTTTCTGCTTCTAAAGAATGCTGCAACGTACACTTCATTGCAGACAGTAGTGTATGTAACTACTGTAGTTACTGGAGCAACATATTCATCTGTAATGAAATGCAGACTAAACAGGAAGGCTACAATTGCCGCAATATTATGAATGTTAATTATGAATGAACCTGGTATAGCAACTTTAGGTTTGTGTGCATATTTTATAAGCTGTCCAAAAATTGTTTAATCTAATTTTAATTTAAAAACTATATCCTGAATCTTGTTTTCCTAACATGTGTGAACCGGTTCCATTCAATTGGATTGAACTCATGAAATTTGGGATGTTATCTTGGAGCAATTACATAGCATTACATAGAATTTACAGCACAGAAACAGGCCATTCAGCCCAACAGGTCTAAGCTGGTGTTTGTGCTCCACCTGAGCCGCCTCCTACTTTACTTCATCTCACCTTATCAACATATCCTTCTATTCTTTTCTCCCTCATGTACTTACCTAGCTGCACCGTAAATGCATCTATGCTGTTCACCACCACTCCATGTGATAGTGAGTTCCACATTATAACCATTCTCTGAGTAAACAAGTTTCTCCTGAATTCCTTATTGGATTTGTTAGTGACTATGTTGTATTCATGGCATCTTGTTTTGGACTCCTCCACAAGTGGAAACATCTTCTCTGCAGCCTCTTGAACCGCTTCATAATTTTGAAGACCTCTATCAAGTCACCTCTCAGTCTTATTTTTAGAGAAAGAGCCCCAGCCTGTTCAATCTTTCCTGATAGTTGTACCCTCTTTGCTCCGGTATCATCCTTGTAAACCACTTTCACCGTGCTTCTATATCCTTTTTGTAATATGGAGACCAGAACTATGCACAGTACTCCAAGTGTGGTCTAAGCAACATTCTATGTAAGTTTAACATAACTTCTCTGCTTTTCAATTCCATTCCTCTTTAAAAAAAAAAGTGCTTTTTTGCACTTTTTATGACTTTGTTAATCTGTGTTGCTACTTTTAGTGATGTGTGAATTCGTACCCCTGGATCCCTTTGCACCTCTACCCCATTTAGACTCTTATTTTCCAAGGAGTAGTTGGCCTCCTTATTCCTCCTACCAAAATGCACTACCTCACACTTGCTATTTGAAATTAATTTGCCATTTATATGCTCATTTTGCAAGTTTGTTAATGTCTTTTATTTTGTTCATCAGTATTAACTATACCCCCAATTTGGTGTCATCCGCACGTTTTGATATAGTACTTCCGATTCTCGAGTTGAGGAGGAGTGTGAAATAGTAGATGAGAAAAACATAGTGAGAGGGGAAGCATAAAAGGTTTTAGCATCTTTAAAAGTAGATAAATGGCTAGGCCCGGATGAAACGTATCCCAGGCTGTTCAGAGAAGCAAGGGTTGAAATAGCGGAGCCTCTGACTCTCATTTTCCAATCTTCTCTGCCGGAGGACTGCTAATGTTGTACCATTGTTTAAAAAGGGAGAAAGGGATAGACTGAGTACATAAGAACATAAGAAATAGGAGCAGGAGTAGGCCATTCGGCCCCTTGAGCCTGCTCTGCCATTCAATAAGATTTTGGCTGATCTGATCTTGGCCTCAACTCCACTTTCCTGCCTGCTCCCCATAACCCTTGACTACCCTGTAGCTCAAATATCTGTCTATCTCAGCCTTGAATATATTTACTGACTCAGCCTCCACAGCTCTCTGGGGTAGAGAATTCCAAAGATTCACGATCCTCAGAGAAGAAATTCCTCCTCATCTCCGTTTTAAATGGCCGACCCCTTATCCTGAAACTATGCCCCCTAGTTGTAGATTTCCCCCACGAGGGGAAACATCCTCTCAGCATCTACCCTGTCAAGCCCCCTCAGAATCTTTTATGTTTCAATAAGATCACCTCTCATTCTTCTAAACTCCAATGAGTATAGGCCCAACCTGCTCAACCGTTCCTCATAAGACAATCCCTTCATCTCAGGAATTAACCTAATGAACCTTCTCTGAACTGTCTCCAATGCAAGTATATCCCTCCTTAAATAAGGAGACCAAAACTGTACGCAGTACTCCAGGTGTGGTCTCACCAACGCCCTGTACAGTTGTAGCAAGATTTCCCTACTTTTATACTCCATCCCCCTGCCAACATTCCATTTGCCTTCCTAATTACTTGCTATACCTGCATGCTAACTTTGTGTTTCATGTACGAGGACACCCAGATCCTTCTGTACCGCAGCATTCTGTAGTCTCTCTCTATTTAAATAATATTTTGCTTTTCTATTCTTCCTACCAAAGTGGATAACCTCACATTTTCCCAACCTGAAAATGACCCATTTATCCCAACTCTCTGTTTTCTGTTAGTTAGTCAATCCTCTATCCATGCTAATATATTACCCCCAACACCGTGATCACTTATCTTGTGCAGTAACCTTTTATGTGGCATCTTATCGAATGCCTTTTGGAAATCCAAATACACTACATCTACTGGTTCCCCTTGATCCACCCTGCTCGTTACATCCTCAAAGAACTCTAATAAATTTGGCAAACATGATTTCCCTTTCATAAAACTCTGCTTGATTGTATTATGATTTTGTAAATGTCCTGCTACTACTTCCTTAATAATGGATTCCAGCATTTTCCTAAGGACAGATGTTAGGCTAACTGGCCTATAGTTTCCTGCTTTCTGTCTCCCTCCTTTCTTGAATAGGGGCGTTACTTTTGCAGTATTCCAATCCACTGCGACCTTTCCAGAATCTAGGGAATTTTGGAAGATTACAGCCAAAGAATTCACTATCTCTGCAGCCACTTCTTTTAAGACCATAGGATGCAGGCCATCAGGTCCAGGGGACTTGTCAGCCTTTAGTCCCATTAGTTTGCCTAGTCCTTTTTCTCTAGTGATAGTGATTGTTTTAAGTTCCTCCCTCCCTTTTGCCCCTTGATTATCCACTTGATGCTTTTAGTGTCTTCTACTGTGAAGACAGATACAAAATATTTGTTCAAAGTCTCAGCCATTTCCTTGTTTCCCATTATTAATTCCCCAGTCTCATCCTCTAAGGTACCAATGTTTACTTTAGCTACTCTCTTCCATGTTTTATACTTGTAGAAGCTCTTGCTGTCTTTTTATATTTCTTGCTAGTTTACTCTCAATCTATTTTCTCCCTCTATTATTTTTTTAATCATCCTTTGCTGGCTTCTAAAAATATCCCAATCTTCTGGCCTACCACTAATCTTCGCAACATTGTACGCCTTTTCTTTCAATTTGATACCATCCTTAACGTCCTTAGTTAGCCAAGGATGGTTCATCCATCTCGTAGAGTCTTTGTTTCTCACTGGAATATATCTTTGTTGAGAGTTATGAAATATCTCCTTAAATATCTGCCACTGCTTATCTACCGTCCTACCTTTTAATCTATTTTCCCAGTCCACTTTAGCCATCTCTGTCTTCATACCTTTGTAATTGCCTTTATTTAAGTTTAAGACACGAGTTTCAGACCCAAGTTTCTCACCATCAAACTGAATGTGAAATTCTATCATGTTATGATCACTCTTCCCTTGAAGATCCTTTACTATGAGATCATTAATTAATCCTGTCTCATTACACATGACCAGATCTAAAATAGCCTGTTCCCTGGTTGGTTCCATAATATATTGTTCTAAGAAACTGTCCCGAATACACTCTATGAACTTGTCCTCAAGGCTACCTTTGCCACTTTGATTTGTCCAATCTATATGAAGATTAAAATCGCCCATGATTATTTCAGTACCTTTCTTACAAGCCCCCATTATTTCTTGATTTATACTCTGTCCTACAGTGTTGCTACTGTTAGGGGGCCTATAGACTACTCCCACCAGTAATTACGGGCCAGTCAGCCTAACCTCGGTGGTGGGCAAATTATTGGAAAAAATTCTGAGGAACAGTATTAATTGTCATTTAGAAAGGCATGGATTAATCAAGGGCAATCAGCATGGATTTGTTAAGGGAAGGACATGTCTGACTAACTTGATTGAATTTTTTGAGGAGGTAACAAGTACGGTCGATGAGAGTAGCACATTTGATGCAGTCTACATGGATTTTAACAAGGCTTTTGACAAGGTCCCACATGGTAGACTGGTCAGAAAACTAAAAGCCCAAGGGAAAGTGGCAAGTTGGATCCAAAATTGGTTCAGTGGCAGGAAGCAAAGGGTAATGGTAGATGGGTGTTTTTGTGACTGGAAGGCCGTTTCCAGTGGGGTTCCGCAGGGCTCAGTACTGGGTCCCTTGCTTTTTGTGGTATATATCGATTTAGATTTCAATGTGGGGGGCATGATTAAGAAGTTTGCAGATGATACAAAAGTTGGACATGTGGTTGATAGTGAGGCAGAAAGTTGTAGCCTGCAGGAAGATATCAAATGACTGGTCAGGTAGGCAGAAATGTGGCAAATGGAATTCAACCTGGAGAAGTGTGAGGTAATGCATTTGGGGAGGGCTAACAAGGCAAGGGAATACACATTAAATGGTAGGATACTGAGAAGTGTAGAGGAACAGAGTGCATGTCCACAGATCCCTGAAGTTAGCAGGACGGTTAGATAATGTGGTTAAGAAGGCATACGGGATATTTTCCTTTATTAGCCGAGGCATAGAATACAAGAGCAGGGAGTTTATGCTAGAACTGTATAAAACACTGGTTAGGCCACAGCTAGAGTATTGCGTACAGTTCTGGTCACCATATTATAGGAAAGATGTGATTGTACTAGAGAGGGTACAGAGGAGATTTACAAGGATGTTGTCAGGACTGGAGAATTTTAGCTCCGGGGAAAGATTGGATAGGCTGGGGTTGTTTTCTTTGGAACAGAGGAGGCTGAGGGGAGATTTCATCGAGGTGTATAAAATTATGAGGGGCCTAGATTGGATAGGAAGGACCCATTTCCCTTTAGCAGAGAGGTCAATAACCAGGGGGCATAGATTTAAAGTAATTGGTAGAAGTATTAGAGGGGAGTTGAGAACTTTTTTAAAAATTTTTTACAGAGGGTGGTGGGGGTCTGGAACTCACTGCCTGAAAGGATGGTAGAGGCAGAAACCCTCATCGCATTTAAAAAAGTACTTGGATATGCACATGCTTAAAGAAAAAAAGGGAAGCTTATGACAGATACCGAGGACTCAATACTGCAGAAAGCCTAGAGGAGTATAGAAAATGCAGGGGTGAAATTAAAAAGGAAATTCGGAAAGCAAAGAGAGGGCACGAAAAAATATTGGCAAGTAAAATCAAGGAAAACCCAAAGATGTTTTATAAATACATTAAGAGCAAGAGGATAATAAAGTAAGAGTAGGGCCTATTAAGGACCATAAAGGTAACCTGTGTGTGGAAGCGGAAGACATGGGTATGGTTCTTAATAAATACTTTGCGTCTGTTTTCGCAAAAGAGAGGGACGATGCAGACATTGCAATCGGAGGAGGAGTGTGAAATATTAGGTGAAATAAACATCGTGAAAGAGGAAGTATTGAGGAGTTTAGCATCTTTGAAAGTGGATAAATCCCCAGGTCTGGATGGAATGTATCCCAGACTAGTAAGAGAGGAAATAGCAGAGGCTCTGACCATCATTTTCCAATCCTCTCTGGCTACAGGTGTGGTGCCAGAGGACTGCTAACGTAGTACCGTTGTTTAAAAAGGGAGAAAGGGATAGACCGAGTAATTACAGGCCAGTCAGCCTAACCTCGGTAGTGGGAAAATTATTGGAACAAATTCTGAGGGATAGGATAAATCTTCATTTAAAAAGACACGGATTAACCAGAGACAGTCAGCATGGATTTGTTAAGGGAAGGTCGTGTCTGACTAACTTGATTGAATTTTTTGAGGAGGCAACAAGAAGGGTCGATGAGAGTAGTGCATTTGATGTAGTCTCTGTGGATTTTAGCAAGGCTTTTGATAAGGTCCCGCATGGCAGACTGGTCACGAAAGTAAAAGCCCATGGGATCCAAGGCAAAGTGGCAAGTTGGATCCAAAATTGGCTCAGAGGCAGGAAACAAAGGATAATGGTCCGAAACTCACTGCCTGAAAGGGTGGTAGAGGCTGAGACCCTCATCACATTTAAAAAGTACTTGGATACACACTTGGAAGTGCCATAACCTACTAGGCTACGGACCAAGTGCTGGAAAGTGGGATTAGGCTGGATAGCTCTTTTTCGGCTGGCACACGCGATGGGCTGAATGGTCGTCTTCTGTGATGTAAACTTATATGATTCAAATCATTTCTGTAAATGGTGAACAACAGTGGTCCCAGCACTGATCCCTGTGGAACACCACTTCCCACCTTCCGCCAGTCTGAGTAGCTAGCTACCTTTAAACCCCTACTCTCTGTTTTGCAATCAGCCAGAGTTTACATCCAACTCTACCTGTTAAACACACACAAGATATCATCAGCTATCTTTGGGGAAATGAGATCAGTCTTCATGAACCAAGTGGCATCCTGATGATTCAAGTGTAGTTGAGCCACTTTTCCCATGGTGTTTCTTCAATATGACAGTCATGGCAAGGAAATACAGTGCCTCTTTTGGTTTATTTTTTTTCTCCTCAGTTAGTGTATAAAGTTTTGTGCAAACTTGTATTTTTAAATGGTGCATCTGAACATTACTGTTTCCTACCACTCCCCACTGATGTAGTTCACTGCACAGTTATAATTCACAGCATGGTTTACAAAAGTAATGAACATCAAGCAAAATGAGATTCAAATTACTTTCTTTACCCCACCCCCGCCCCTTTCCCTCAAATTAGGGTGCAGTGATGTAGAATAGACTCCGTTAAAGTTGTTGTTGAGCCCTTTTTCTTAGAAATAGTGAATCTCTTATTGGGAACAGTATTGGTTCTGTTAAGATAAATGAAGTAGAATGAGTATTGTGGAACCAGATTCATGGTTCCTGCTAAGAAATGACATCTGTATAACTTAATGGCCATAAAAGTATGTTGCCCAGGAGGCTGAATAATACCGTGAGATCTTTTACGTCCATCTGAGAGGGCCTTGGTTTAACATCTCATCCAAAAGACGATATCTCTAACAGTGCAGCACTCTCTCCCTCAGTGCTGCACTGAAGTGCCAGCCTAGAATATGTGCTCAAGTCTCTGGAGTGGGACTTGAACCTACAACCTTTTGACTCCGAGGTGAGAGTGCAATTACTGAGCCAAGGGTGACACGTAAAAGCAAGGAGTGGCTTATGTAATGGGTAGAAGGCTTTCGTGTCTTAATCTGTATCGTAAGTAAAGAGATAACCTAGCTATTCAGAGTGATCCTAATTAAAACTGCTTGGTGATTGGCAAAAGAAGCAGAGGTGACATAAGGAAAAACGTTTTTACGTAACGAGCGGTGAGGATTTGGAATGCCCTGCCTGATAGGGTGGTGGATACAGATTCAACAGTAGCTTTCAAAGGGGAATTGGATAAATACTTGTAGGAGAAAAAAATTGCAGGGATATGGGGAAAGAGCGGGGGAGTGGGACTAACTGGATTGCTCTTCGAAAGAGCTGGCACAGACTCGATGGGCCGAAGGCCTCTTTCTGTGCTGTGCTATTCTGATTCTATGATTTACTCTACTGTTATTTTTATGTGAATTTTTATGATTAATTAAAAAGAATCATGTTACTCACCCATAAGTGGCTTTGCAGGTCTCTCTCTTTCTTTCAGCAACTGACTCCTTTCTTAAGTTGCTTTAGGATAATTTTATGAGCCACCAAAATTGTGATATTCTGAAAAGTAGACCTCCAATTTTGGCAGCTGAGAATGACAAAAGTGTGGCCAGATGTCTACTGATCTATCTAGGCTTGGGTTGTAAGAATTATTTTGGACTGAGGATAGCAATAAAAATGGGCTACATTCTTCCTACTCAAATGAAGTACAGGGTTAACTTTTTTTTCAAGCCATACTTTTCTTGACCTAACTGAGCTGCAATTGAAGTGCTGTGTTCAAGATCATGTTGAATTTTACAGGATTTTTTTTTGAACATGCTCCCAAATTAAGGTGAGGAAGACTTTGAATGTAGTGCCATTTTGTCCCCACTTCTCTTCCAATTTTCTACCTATATTTTCTTTTCCTCATTCCCTTCCCCCTTTGCTAGAAGGAGTATTTACACTGGGATACAGTTCCATGGTTGCTTAGAACCCCTCCAGTTTTTCTCTCAAAGTGGCTATTCTTCATTTGAGCGCCATTTAATTCAGTACTGAACCTGGAATTATTCTGGGCTGTATGATTCAATAGCACTTGGTACAGTGGGAGGAAAATACAATCATCTTTGTCTAGTTTTCCTTCCAAGTGTTGTAATCCATTTCAGTGCATGGTGTGTGAGGATGGATGTTGAATAGTTTCCTTGATATTTTTAGGTTGCTTATCTGCCCCATTAAAAGTGAAGGTAGCTCTTTAACATATTTAAGAACTTCTTGGCAATCCCCAGATGGTTTAATAATCTTGGCTAGATTATTAGGCACGGCACCTTGAGAGTTGTAGGGGTTCCACATGAGTTTGCATGTCAGCAACCCATCAGCTGGCCACTGAATGGAATTGTTAGAGAGACTGTTGAAAAACCTGAGGTTACCCACCGTTTGTCTCTGCTGGATTTGTGGCTCTGTGATCCGTTAGGTTGTGGAGGGAGAAAATGTGGATGAAATGCATAAAATATAAACTTCAGTCTTTATTTAAATGCGCAGTCTAATGCTGTGAATAATTAGTACTCCATAGAACATGCAACTACTTGAAAGCTTATTATGTTGCTGTCTTGTCTGGTCACTAAAATGATAACCAGAACTAATTTATTTTCTCCACTTGAAAGAAAATATTGGATAAATGTAATATGTGGTGTGGCACAGCCATACAGATCAAGAGGATCCCAAGTTTGCGCGCTGGTCTCTGTGGAGCCATCTCGTCTCTGCTGGAGTAGCAGTTGCTGCAATTCGTCTCAACATCTCTCTGGATCCTTGGCCAGGTCTCCTCTCCTGATTTTGATTTTATTGACCCTTGCAGGAAGTGCTCATTTGTGCACACTAGGTGAGAACAGAGTAAGATTCAATTGTGATGACCTTGAGCTCGTTGATGGTCCAAGTCCTTGTGAACAATGGCCACTTAGGAGCAGCACTGGAGGACCACAGCTGCTGCTGTAGTTACATGTAACATTAGCTGCTGCTTTCAAAAGATGTGTAAGGAGGAAAAACTGGCGGGGGCAGTGGGGAGAAAAAATTTCGTTACTCACTGGAGTGACATAGAACGAGTAATTCTGTTAGAGCAAAGCATGAAATGAGAAAACGTTAATCAGTTCATCACGCCAGTTCAGAAACAAAATCACAGAAAGGCTAAAAATTTGTCATCCCATCCCTCTATAATGGCACGTAATAGATGGGGCTTTTTAAATTGTGTGCTTTCTGATTCATTATTCAGATTTGGAGTAATGGAGTCAGATAAGGGCCAGAGGAGAGAAAGTGGTGGTGACCTTACTGTGCCAAAACAAAACATGGTAGAGGAATTTTTTCTCTTGAACTTTGTACAGTTAATACATGTGTGTACAGAAATGCAAGCCATGAGCAAATATCCTGTTTTAATGATTGTTATTGAAGGCTGATGGAATAAAGAGGAACAAGTGAGGAACTGGATTTCACATATAAACAGAACCCCGCTCCGCTCCACTGTTCCCTCTAAGGTGCGTGGGTGTGCACTGATCCCGAGCTCCCGCGCAGTTGAATTGAAATGCCGCGCAGAGAACTGGACAGTAGCTGGGGCGGGAAAGGTGCCCAATACACACTGGCCCCGGGGATCCAGACAGACTCGTTTGTGAGTCTTGCGACCTTAGAGCCGATTCCAATTGCAGCTCTTGAAATTGTGTTCCGATGGTTGATAGATTTTTGTGTAACGCCGGGAGGGATTTGGTTTTCTCCTTTGCCCTTTCAGCGGGAGAATCCCCCATGCTCTGATCAGCAGGCTTGCGGTATACCGGAGCCGCGTATGCGCAGTACCCAGTTAGGCCACGCTTTAATCGGCTCCGTTCAGAGGTCAGGGGATCTGTTGGTGGCAGGTGGCCGGGGGAGATCGAGGATCAAAAGGGGAGAGAGAGGGAGACTGGGGGAGAGAGAGAGACGGGAGAGAGAGAGGGAGACTGGGGGAGAGAGAGAGACGGGAGAGAGAGAGGAGGGAGACTGGGAGGGAGAGAGAGAGACTGGGAGGGAGAGAGAGAGACTGGGAGGGACAGGGACGAGAGGGGGGGGGGACGGAGGGATAGAGGGAGGGGTGAGGGTCTAGACGTGTGCAGTCTGTTCACGGGGACTGAGCAGCAGCCGCACTTTGGAACAACACAGGTGGAGGCGCAGCACATGTACAATGGCTGCTGGAAGGAAGCTAAAGCAAACAATTTTTGGCCCCCGGTGAAACAAAAATGAGATTTGTTATTTAAAAAAATCAGAATATTGTTTAAAGCCAGAAAACAATACGGGGAAGTGATGTTGAATGTCCAGCAGTAAGTTCCAGTTAAATTTTGCCAGGTGTTGACTCTTTCAAAAAGGAGACATCAGAGTTATTTAAAGCACGTTACAGTAAACTCTTTATTAACTGGCACCCAAATATCCGGAAATCTCTCTTAACCGGCAAAATTCTTGAGTAGGTAACCGGGGTTTTCCATCATCTCTCCTTTAAAATTAACTTTAAAAAAACCCCCGAGGCGTTTGCCTTGTATCGGAGCGTGTAGATTGGGAGGGGAATGTGCAGCCCGGGTAGGCAGCGGACACGACAGATGGTCAGCTGGCGGTCCCCAGGGAGACAGAGCTCCGAATGCAGGCGCATGTCAGTGTGTGTGAGGAGGAGTGTGGCAGGGGTGATTTCCGTCGGTTCGGAGGGAGGATGAGGTGGCTGTGAAAGTGGGAACTGGAACTGGTTGCAGTCTTTGGCAGCACGGAGGTATTCGTCAGTTCTACTCTGGCAGTAGTTTTTTGTGATCGATGATTAACAGGGAGGGATAAACAGGGGCTCTTGTACGTTGGGAGATATAACTCTCTGTTATCCGGACTTTTGGATTAACCGGCACCACGCCGGTCCCGTCGGTGCCGGTTAATAAAGAGTTTCCTGTATATGAGAGGGGAAAAAGTTTGTGCCACTGTTTGTATCTCGGAGTCTGTGAGAGACGGAGGGAACGGCAGCAGAAAAAGAGGAAACCACTCCAAAACTGATCCCATCTCATTGCCAAGGCTGGGGATAGATAACCTCACTGCCTTCTTAGGAAGTTTAACCACTTTATTCACTTTCTTATTTGAGCTCCGTTTGGAATTAGAGTTTATTTTATTATTTTTTGAAAGTTATTATTGAATCTGCTTCCACCACCATTTCAGGCAGTGCATTCCAGATCATTATAACTCACTGCATGAAAGAAATTCTCCTTATCTTGCCTCTGGTTCTTTTGCCAATCACCTTAAATCTGTGGCCTCTGGTTACTGACTCTTCTGCCACTGGAAACAGTTAGTCTCCTCAATGTTGAGCATCCAGGCAGTATTTGTGATATTGCTGCTTTTAGTGAAATATTGTAATTTTTAAGGTGCATACACATAGAAAAGTTATACACAGATCAAGTACAACATATGGTTAGAATATTAATGTCTGGAATTATTTTATTCAGAGTAAAGCTCTGTAGCCACATCCAAATAAGAATCATGGTGGACAATCAGGGTAATAATGGGAGGAAGAGGCTTCACAAACATTTCTCTTCTCAACCATGGTAGAACCCAGTACATGAGTGCAAGAGATAATGCTGAAGTATTTGCAAGCCTCTTCAGCCAAATATGAGGCATGGACTATCCTACTTGGCTTCCTCCCAAGGTCCCCACCAACACAGATGCAATTATCCAGTGAGTTCATTTCACTCCACATGATATTAGGAAATGGCTGAGTGCACTGGACACAGCAAGGGCTAGGAGCTCTAACAACACCCTAGCTGTAGTGTTGCATGCCCTAACTAACCACCCTCAACCCTAGCCAAGCTGTTCCAGTGCAGCTATGATATGGACATCTATCCAACAATGTGGAAAATTGCCCAGGTATGCCCTAGCCACAAAACATAATACAAATCTAACCTGATGAGATACCACCCTATCAGCAAAGTGATGAAAGCAATTATCAACAATGTCATCAAGCTGCATCTACTCACCAAAAGCTTGCTCACTGGTGCTCAGTTTGAGTTGCACCAGAACCACTCCGCTCCAGAACTCAGCACAGCCTTGATCCAGACGTGGACACAAGAAATGAATGCTAGAGAATTAAGAATAGCTAGGCTTCATATCCAAGCACTGTTCCCTCTAAGGTGCGCGCCCGCGCACTAATCATCAAGCTGCCGCTCAGTTGAATTGAAATGCCGTGCAGAGCAGGACAGCAGCTGGAGCGGGGGAACAGCCCAATAAAAACACCAACGCCTTTGCAGCCCTCTACGCATGCGCGGTATAGCGGAACCGTGCATACGCACCCAATCCCCCTCTGCACATGCGCGATTTTGCCAAATCGGCACATGCGAAGTACCCCACCGTTGCGTCCTATATTACAGGCCATGTTTTGCAACAAGATGACTGGATCGGGGGGGGGGGGCGTGGGGATCGAAAGGGATGTGAGAGAGAGAAACTGGGGAGACAGAAGCGAGGCTGAGAGAGAGACTGGAGGAGAGAGAGGGATGAGAGAGACTGGAGGAGAGAGAGAGAGATGAGAGAGACTGGAGGAGAGGGAGAGGGAGGAGAGAGACTGGAGGAGAGAGACTGGAGGAAGGAGAGAGAGAGAGAGACTGGAGGAAGGAGAGAGAGAGAGACTGGAGGAAGGAGAGAGAGAGAGACTGGAGGAAGGAGAGAGAGAGAGACTGGAGGAAGGAGAGAGAGAGACTGGAGGAAGGAGAGAGAGAGAGACTGGAGGAAGGAGAGAGAGAGACTGGAGGAAGGAGAGAGAGAGACTGGAGGAAGGAGAGAGAGAGACTGGAGGAAGGAGAGAGAGAGACTGGAGGAAGGAGAGAGAGAGACTGGAGGAAGGAGAGAGAGAGACTGGAGGAAGGAGAGAGAGAGACTGGAGGAAGGAGAGAGAGAGACTGGAGGAAGGAGAGAGAGAGACTGGAGGAAGGAGAGAGAGAGACTGGAGGAAGGAGAGAGAGAGACTGGAGGAAGGAGAGAGAGAGACTGGAGGAAGGAGAGAGAGAGACTGGAGGAAGGAGAGAGAGAGAGACTGGAGGAAGGAGAGAGAGAGAGACTGGAGGAAGGAGAGAGAGAGAGAGACTGGAGGAAGGAGAGAGAGAGAGAGACTGGAGGAAGGGAGAGAGAGAGAGAGACTGGAGGAAGGAGAGAGAGAGAGAGACTGGAGGAAGGAGAGAGAGAGAGACTGGAGGAAGGAGAGAGAGAGAGAGACTGGAGGAAGGAGAGAGAGAGAGAGACTGGAGGAAGGAGAGAGAGAGAGAGACTGGAGGAAGGAGAGAGAGAGAGAGACTGGAGGAAGGAGAGAGAGAGAGAGACTGGAGGAAGGAGAGAGAGAGAGAGACTGGAGGAAGGAGAGAGAGAGAGACTGGAGGAAGGAGAGAGAGAGAGAGACTGGAGGAAGGAGAGAGAGAGAGAGACTGGAGGAAGGAGAGAGAGAGAGAGACTGGAGGAAGGAGAGAGAGAGAGACTGGAGGAAGGAGAGAGAGGGAGAGACTGGAGGAAGGAGAGAGAGAGAGAGACTGGAGGAAGGAGAGAGAGAGAGAACTGGAGGAAGGAGAGAGAGAGAGAGAACTGGAGGAAGGAGAGAGAGAGAGAGAACTGGAGGAAGGAGAGAGAGAGAGAGAGACTGGAGGAAGGAGAGAGAGAGAGAGAGACTGGAGGAAGGAGAGAGAGAGAGAAAGACTGGAGGAAGGAGAGAGAGAGAGAGACTGGAGGAAGGAGAGAGAGAGAGAGACTGGAGGAAGGAGAGAGAGAGAGAGACTGGAGGAAGGAGAGAGAGAGAGAGAGACTGGAGGAAGGAGAGAGAGAGAGAGAGAGACTGGAGGAAGGAGAGAGAGAGAGAGACTGGAGGAAGGAGAGAGAGAGAGACTGGAGGAAGGAGAGAGAGAGAGAGACTGGAGGAAGGAGAGGGAGAAAGAGAGAGAGACCGGGGCTGGGGGAGAGAGAGAGAGAGGGCGGGGGGGGGGGGGGGGGGGGGGGCGAGGGTCCACTCCAGGCGCATGTAGACCGTACCTGGGGACTGAACAGCGGTCGCACTTTGGAACAACACAATTGGAGGCCCACGGTGCAGAAAATTGTTTGAATCCAGAAAAAGTGATGTTGAATGTCCCGCAGTAAGTTCCAGTTAAATTTTGCCAGGTGTTGTCCCCTTTTTGAAAGAGTCGATCAGGGTTATTTAAATCATATTATGAGAGAGGGGAAAAAGTTTGTGCCCCTGTTTGTACCTCAGAGTCTGTGAGCGACGGAGGGAACGGCAGCAGAAAAAGAGGAAACAACTTCTCCAAAACTGATCCCAACTCATTGCCAAGGCTGGGGATAGATAACCTCACCGCCTTCTTCGGATGTTCAACCACTTTATTCACTTTCTTATTTGAGCTCCGTTTGGAATTAGAGTTTATTTTATTTTTTGTTGTATGTTTAATGACAGCGTTGAAGACGGAAAGAGAAACTTGGAGCTTCTTCTGTCAAAGCTGCAACGAGACATGAAAGAATTTAAAGATTTTTAATGAACTTTTCACAAAAAATGGGTGTCTAAAACACTTTTTTCCTCCCTAAGTTTCGAATATGATTTTGGAAGAAACAGAAACAAATATCAATTTTCCCCTCATCTAAACAAGTTTCAACCAGGTCTTGAAGTCCAAACGCTTTTAAAGAGGTTCTGAATTGCTTCAAACATTTTAAAATTGAAATTTCTCAATATTTGATTTTGAATGATCAACTGAAGTGAGTAGCTTTACACAAACATGCAACCATGCTGTTGAGGGGGAGGACGGGGAGGATTTGTAGGTGTTGCATATTACTTTTTATTGATTTAAAAAAAAATCATTTCGATGTTTAGGAAGAGAAAAGGGGAATAACGCAAACCATTTTATTTTGTCTGTCGTTCTATAGTCCTAACAAGTCCCAGGAATAACACACATATGGATTTCCTCTTAAATGTTTAGTGGAGTGTTAAAAACACAAGTTATGTAATCATGTATAAAAATTGCACGAAGCTACTTTAGAAGAAACCACTCGTTTATTGAGAGACAAAGAAAATACTTTGATTAAAATGATGTACAATTTTGATTTGGTATAAATGTTTGAAATAGATTAAAAATTGAGAGTACAATGAAGTTTGTTTCCCACTATTTATTTGCAAAGTACCTAAAATAATTCAACACTTTTCGTGATAAGAGCAGGGATTGATATTGTGGAGAATGCTTGAAAGAAAAACATTAGAAGCGAAATTCGTAAATTAACATCTTTACGTCAACATACGGTGGCATAGTGGGGGCAACACGGTGGCATAGTGGGGCAACACGGTGGCATAGTGGGGCAACACGGTGGCATAGTGGTTAGCACTGGTGCCTCACAGCGCCAGAGACCCGGGTTCGAATCTGACCTCGGGTGACTGTCTGTGTGGAGTTTGCACATTCTCCCCGTGTCTGCGTGGGTTTCCTCCGGGTGCTCCGGTTTCCTCCCACAGTCCAAAAATGTGTGGGTTAGGTTGATTTGGCTATGATAAATTGACCCTTAGTGTTAGGGGGGATTAAATATGTGGGGTTATGGGGATAGGATGGGATATGTTAGGGGGAATTAAATACGTGGGGTTACGGGGGTAGGGTGGGATATGTGTACTGTGGGGATTAAAGCAGGGACAGGGTACTGGATTTGGATGATCAGCCATGATCGTATTGAATGGCGGAGCAGGCTCGACGGGCCGAATGGCCTACTCCTGCTCCTAGATTCTATGTTTCTATGTTTCTATGTTTCTATATTAGTAAACATTTCCAAATCAGTCTGATTGGTTCTCCTGTCCAGGAAGAAAGATGAATGTTTATTTCTGTTAAATCATAGCTTTTCCTACTTTTTGTTTTTAATTTGGTGACGCAAATTGTGTATGTGTAGTGCTGCATTTCTGACGTTACATGGAGGGTGTGCTGGTTCAAGAAGACAACGTTTATTAATGGAAGTGATTGAAGTTGGAAATACGGATACCTGTTTTTGTTCAATTCTTTTTAATACTTTGAACTAAAGAACTGCAGCACTTTATATTTGTTGGTTATCTGGTTGCATTGTGATTAATATTCTAATTACTTATGTGGACGTACAGCACGTCAGCGCCATTGGAAAACTTTGGGCTTTTGGATTGTTTGTCGATGCATAACCGTGTAACTGAGTGATGTTTCTGAAGTGTTAAAGCATTATTATGCAGTTCTTTTATATCCCAGTCATTTCTGACAAGTAATTTTTTATTAAATAGTGTTCGTACATGACTAACTAAAAGCTTTTAATTAATTCTACCGTAAACAAACTTGCAGAATGGGCATGTAAATGACAAATGAATTTCAATATAGATAAATGTGAGGTGGTGCATTTTGGTCGGAGGAATAAGGAGGCTCCCTAATCCTTGGAAAATAAGAGTCTAAATGGGGTGGAGGTGCAAAGGGATCTCGGGGTGTCGATTCACAAATCATTAAAAGTAGCAACGCAGGTTAAAAAAGCCATAAAAGTGCAAATAAAGCACTGGGGTTCATTTCTAGAGGAATAGAATTCAAAAGCAGAGAAGTTATGTTAAACCTGTATCGAACCTTGTCTGATTTATCTGATGATTTGAGATGGTGGAGTGGCAATATGGCATTACTATATATATGCTTTTAAGTGGTTGCTGTTGCTGTCGTTGTAAAAGTCGTTTTAAAATTTGCTCACGGGAGAAAAGGTCGTGCTCAAAGGAGTTCGTGGCCCGCTCAGTACAAAAAAAATTAGAGGGATCATTGCCCCCCTCCTTTTGTGCTTCTATGTGAATGTAATAGCTTAGCCAATGGAACCCTAACTTTAACTAAATGTTGACACCTATGGAATGGTATTTGTGTTCAATAGTGGCATTCTTGCTTGTTTTCTGTAAAACTCCATAACTTGTTAACAACATATCATTCAGTATTTTCATGTTTGCTGATTGTTTCAATATATGTAGTGTAAACCCAATTGTGCTAGCCACTTTCTCATGTTGCATCTGTTGATATCAAATTGTCCAGCAGTAGTTAAGATTTTCGCCTTTATCATTTGCCCTAGGGCACAGGGCTTCATTTCAGTGTCATTGAAGTTAAATACTTATCTGAAATTATTTGACAAAAATAGTAAGTACTGTGACTATAATTACTTTACTCACATTATTCAGTAGCTCATAGCAACTGTATTCATGCTGCATTGAGAAAAGAACAGTATTTTAACTACATGTAATGATACAGCAGCCATTGAGGGTGGCAGTGGAAGTAAATAATTGTATCAGGGATATTGCATTTATATAGTGCCTTTCATGACCTCAGGACAACCCAAAGTGCTTTACAGCCAATGAAGTACTTTATTGAAGTACAGAAACTGTTATAACGTAGGGAAATGTGGCAGCCAATTTGCACACAACAAGGTCTGACAAACAGGAATGAGATAAATGACCAGATGATCTGTTTAGTGATGTTTGTTCGAGAGATAAATATTGGCCAGGACACCGGGAAAACTCCCTTGCTCTTCTTCAAAAATACCATGGGATCTTTTACATCCACCTGAAAGGACAGACAAAGGCAAAGAGGCAATGTTGAACTTGCATAAGACCTAAGTTATGCTACAGTTGGAGTACTGTCAGTTGGAGTACTGTGTAAAGTTTTGGGCTCCTTATAGGAAGGAGATAAATTCAATGAAAAAAGTAGTGTTGATTCACTAGACTGTTACCAGCGACTTTGATCTTTGATCTTCTACTTCTGTGTCTTATAAAGCTGCATTGCCTGCTTCATAGTAACAGTTTATTTTTCCCCATTTAAAGAGATTGAATTCCACTTCTTGCATTGGAATGGGAAAAGTCTCCAGTTTCTCCTCTGGAAGTAGGTTAGATTAGATAGATCTCGTAATCCTACAAGTGTATTCTGTTTCCAACTGGCCCTTTTTAAAGTTTTCCTCAGGAATAGAGGTGTCAGCAATAATTGAGCCTCCATTATAAAATCAGCAAAAAAAAAGTAGTGGTTACATCAGGTCTCACATGAACAAAACAAAACTCATGAACATGCGCATGCACACACATAACCTGTATATAAGGGTCAGTTTAATGAGGGGCAGTGATCTGTTTAGGTGATATAGTAACAATTAATTGCATGCTCCATGATGGCTGTTAAGAGAGCCATAAAAGCAAGCCAATCAACCAGAAATCAGACGGTCCTGAGGCACAAGATTGTATAATATACTTCACACAAAAAATATGCCCCTGCTAGACGGTTGTCAATCCAATATAGCTACCAGCACTGTTTTATGTTCTGTGTCAAAACGAAGTAAGCTTCTCCTCAGTTGGGACAAAATGTTGCTACCACAGGGAGTATTTAAGGAAATACTATAGATGCATTTAAGGGGAAGCTAGATAAGCATATGAGGGAGAATGGAATTTAGAGTTGTGCTGATAGTTAGATGAGGAAGGATGGGAGGAGGCTCGAGTGGAGCATAAACGCCGGCATTGACTGGTTGGGCCAAATGGCCTGTTTCTGTGCTGTAAATTCCATCAACTTCTGTCAAAGTTTCTAAATACTGAGGGGTGAATGGAAGAGTCCATTCACGATTGCTAAAACATGGCACTTCAGTCTGACGCATTTACTTACAACCCAACCTCTCCTTATAGGTTTTTATGTCCCAAGTTATTGACAGAAAATTCTAAACACAAAACAGGCACATAACAGATGGCCACTCCAAATTAGGAGTCACTGACCTCAGTGTAATTGGTCACTCCAAAGATTTAATCGACACCAAGCGATGGCAAGTGTGCAGTGGCAGCAATTGGTGTTGTGGACTTTCCAGTCCCAGGCAGCACTGACGAGCTAATGCTGCCACTTGGCACTAGGGACATAGCAGTGCCATGTCATTCTGGGGGCATGAGGGCACTGCTTGGCTTTGATATGATAACTGCCAATCACGTGATAATTTTTCTGCAACAAGCCCAAACAACTTGAACTGGAATGATATATATGTGATTGATTTAGCTGTTCTAGCTAGGAGAAAGTGGAACTGGGTTTTCTGTGCACGTGATCTGTTTATGGTGGTCTCATTTGTTTGTAATTGAATTCTCAAAGAGTGCATTCATAAATATATTTTATGAAGCCATTGTATATTTAGGTATACAGTCACATTTTTGTTTGAAGGCATTGTAAGTTTTGATTGCATGGTGCTTGCTGTAGCAGTACAATGATGCATCCGTTTCATTGCATGATTGTACTTGTACGATTGAGGCACTTTGGTCTTGGTTTCTGTAGATTATTTGAGCCTGACAATGAGAAGGAAGGAAAGTCCATGTGTACTGGTTGCCGTGTCACTTTGGATCGTACTTCATGGGCAGTGAATGAGTTGCTGTGCTGGGGAGGGGCAGTTTGTTCTGAGTGAGACTCTAAGAATAGACCCCAAGATTCTTGACATTTTTCCACCCAACAAAGGCTTTACATCATTCGTTCTGATTGGGATATGAACCCCATCTTCTGCAAAATCCTTAATCTGCTTGAGGTGTGAATCCTTCTGGGAGCTTCTATTAATGTCAGATTAGGGAGAGGACTGAGAGATCTTCAAGGAGGTACAAACCTCTTTCTGGTTTTTAGAGTGTTGCAACAACAATGGGCGGTTTCTGTCTCTCTATTGGTCTCTTCTGAGTCTGTCTCTAAATTGTCACACTGCTTGTCTGACATCCAGTACTGAAATTTCCTCCAACTAAATATTGGGAAGACCGAAAACATTGTCTTTGGTCCCCGTCACAGAATTAATTCCATAGCCACCGACTCCATCCCTCTCCCTGGCAACTGTCTGGCTAAACCAGACTGTTCACAACCTTGGTGTTGTATTTGATCCCGAGATAAGCTTCCGACCACATATCCACGCCATCACTAAGACTGCCCATTTCCACCTCCGTAACATCGCTCGACTCCGCCCCTGCCTCAGCTCCTCTGGTGCTGAAACCCTAATCCATGCATTTATTACCTCTAGACTTGACTATTCCAACGCACTCCTGGGCGGCCTCCCATCTTCCACCCTCCATAAACTTAAGGTCATCTAAAAGTCTGCTGCTCGTATCTTAACTTGCAGCAAGTCCCATTCACCCATCACCCCTGTGCTCGCTGACCTACATTGGCTCCCAGTTAAGCAACGCCTCAATTTTAAAATTGTCATCCTTGTTTTCAAATCCCTCCATGGCCTCACCCCCTCCCTATCTCTGTAATCTTCTCCAGCCCCACAACGCTACGAGATATCTGCACTTCTCCAATTCTGGCCACTTGTGCATCCCCGATTTTAATCGCTCCACCATTCACGGCTGTACCTTCAGCTGCCTAGACCATAAGCTCTGGAATTCCCTCCCTAAACCTCTCCGCCTCTTTTAAGACGCTTCTTAAAACCTACCTCATCTGCCCTAATGTTTTCTAATGTGGCTTGGTGTCAAATTTTGTTTTATAACACTCCTGTGAATCGCCTTCGGATGTTTTACTACGTTAAAGGCACTATACAAATGCAGGTGGTTGTTGTTGTGTATGAATGGTAAACTGTGCAGGGGGATGGATTTGGGGGTAGGTCCTGATCTCTATTCTCAGCCATGGGTTTTCCTGGGTTGCTAGCGACCTGGCTACAAATATTAGAATCTGAGCTGCCCAGTTGTAGTGCCTGAAATTTGGGAAGCCAAGTCCACTATTATGTTGGGCCATTAAGGTGTTTGAGGCATATTTAGGGTCCTTTGCCTGCCCTGAGAAACTTGAAAATGTGACCGTCCAAGTGACAGACATGTTGGGCTAGTGATGATCCCCTTTTACTAAATTACACAGTATTGCTTTATCCCCAGACAGTTGAAATTCATAAGATTCACCTTCCATCAGGATCAGCTCCGTGTGACCTCACTGCTCAGTCTGCTGAGTGTTGGTTTAATCTGTTTTGCCATAGGAGCTAATTAGGCGAGGGAACAGGAGATCACGTGTGTGAGAGGTGGAAGAGAGAAAAGGAGCAGATATGGAGAGTACAAAAGCAAAATACTGCAGATGCTGGAAATCTGAAATAAAAACAGAAAATGCTGGAAATACTCAGCAGGTTGGGCAGCATCTGTGGAGAGAGAAACAGAGTTAACGTTTCAGATCGATGACCCTTCGTCAGAACTGGAAAAAGTTGGAGATGGAACAGGTTTTTTAAGCAAGTGCAGGGGCAGGGAAAGGGGGGAGTGGAGGAAAGAACAAAAGGGAAGGCCTGTGATAGGAGGGAAGGCAGGAGAGATTAAGAGACAAAAGGGATGATGGCGCAAGGCAAAAGGAGATGGTAATGGGACAAGCTAAGAAACAAAAGATGACTAGAGAGTAGGTTGCACTTGGCCTAGTAGTAAATTGTAGAAGTCTTCAATTAATATAAAATAGGAAAAACTCTTTTTTTCAAAACAAAATGCAATATTAGTGGTAGATTGTTGAAAAGAAAGTGGTAGATCAGCGCATATAGTGTGGCCAGTGGTCTAGTGTACCATTGATGTTCCATCTGCAACCAAAAATGAATATGGTCAATAATGAAAACATTTAAAAGTTAATGATGAGGTGGCACTGGATAATTGTCAGGTTTTCACCACAACTGTGTATATTTATGTGCGTGATATTTATTTGCAAAGTGTGTAAAAGACATACTTTACAATAATGATGTCCAAATCCTAGTGTTTTTCTTCACTTTGATTCTTTAAACCCGGTATTTCATTCCTGAAAATTGGAAATGGTAGTCTGGATGGAAATCCTGTTTTCAGATTTTTAGTTCTAATTTTAGTTAGACAATAGGAATTCATATCCATAACCATGGTCCAATTTAAGAGATTCAAAATGGCAAAAGTAATGCTTGTGCTGTAATTATTTATTTTTGAATTCAATTTAATTCATTTCCCCACCATCAATAATATGTAGAATCCACGATTCCATCTTTTCCCAATGACATCAATCTGGCATAATCCACATGGCATCACCACACAACAATGACGAAGTTCAAGGACTTAGTCAGGGTACATGAAAGCATCAGTGACTCATGTATTAATCATGTACAATATTTTGCAAAGTGCAGAAGTGGTATGAAAACAGAGTACATGCTTCCTTAGGGTAATTGAAGAACTGATTTAAGACAACAAAAGCTCACTCTCAAAACACCTTTAAGCAAATTATAGGAATCGTTGGGATTTTTCTGTTTTAACACATCATACATAAATAATTAATCCATGGTACTCAAACATTAAGTGCAACTTGGAAATATTACGTACTCTTATTCTTGATTTCTGCTTACTGCTTACCACTTTTCCGAACAAAATTTATGACGACTCAAAATTGTGATTTGCAGTTATAGCAAGAATTTATCTTGATTAGGGCTGGTAATTCACAGAAAATAAACAAGTCACTTAATCAGCGTCTCAATTAACCCACCAAGTATAGTTATGGTTCCGTATTGTAAATGCTTTTGATCAACTTTAGATTCTGTTTTGCAGATGACAGGATTGTTGACATTGCTTTCGAAGAACTGAACTGTTGTCTTTGTGTTTTCTGTCCTCCTTTTTGCCCCCTCTCTGCCTTCTCTCCTTTTTTATCTCTCTACTCTCTGCTCACTCTGTGTCTGTTGCTCTGCTTGCACACTCTCTGCTCACCTAGGAACAGGAGTAGGCCATTCAGCCCCTCGAGCCTGTTCCACCATTCAGTGAGATCATGGTTGTTCTGCGACCTAACTCCATATACCCGCCTTTGGCCCATATCCCTTAATACCTTTGGTTAACAAAAAGCTATCAATCTCATATTTAAAATTAACAATTGATCTAGCATTAATTGCCGTTTGCGGGAGAGTTCCAAACTTCTACCACCCTTTGCGTGTAGAAGTGTTGCCTTAGTTCACTCCTGAAAGATCTGGCTCTAATTTTTAGACTCTGCCCCCTAGTCCAAGAATCCCCAACCAGTCGAAATAGTTTCTCTCTATCTACCCTATCTGTTTCCTTTACTATCGTGAAAACTTCAATCAGATCACCCCTTAACCTTCTAAATTCTAGGGAATACAACCCTAATTTGTGTAATCTCTTCTACCCTTGAAGTTCGGGTATCATTCTGGTAAACCTACGCTGCACTCTCTCCAAGGCCAATATATCCTTCCTAAGGTGTGGTGCCCAGAACTGAACACAGTACTCCAGATGTGGTTTAACCAGGGTTTTGTATAGCTGCAGGATAACTTCTACGCCCTTGTATTCTAGTCCTCTAGATATAAAGGCCAGCATCCCATTAACCTTTTTGATTATTTTCTGTACCTGTTCATGACATTTTAATGATCTATGTACCTGGACCCCCAAGTCTCTTTGGACCTCCATTGTTTTTAGCTTTTCACCATTTAGAAAGTACCCTGTTCTATCCTTTTTAGGTCCAAAGTGGATGACCTCACATTTGCTTACATTGAAATCCATTTGCCACAGTTTTGACCATTCACTTAATCTATAAATATCCCTTTGTAATTTTATGCTTTCATCTACACTGCCTACAATGCTGCCTATCTTTGTGTCATCGGCAAATTTGGATATATGGCTTTCTATGCCATCATCTAAGTCGTTAATAAATATTGTGAATAATTGAGGCTCCAACACAGATCCCTGCGGGACACCACTAGTCACCTCCTGCCAGTTTGTGTACTATTTTGGTAGAAAGAATGAGGAGAGGAAATATAAACTAAAGGGTACAATTCTAAAGGGGGTGCATGAACAGAGACACCTAGGGGTATATGTGCACAAATCGTTGAAGGTGGCAGGGCAGGTTGAGAAAGCAGTTAAAGCTTATGGGTTCCTGGGCTTCATGAATAGAGGTATAGAGTACAAAAGCATGGAAATTATGATGAACCTGTATAAAACACTGATTTGGCCTCAACTGGAGTATTGTGTCCAATTCTGGGCACCGCACTTTAGGAAGGATGTGAAGGCCTTCGAGAGTGTGCAGAAAAGATTTACGAGAATGATTTCAGGGATGAGGGGCTTCAGTTACGTGGATAGACTGGAGAAGCTGGGGTTGTTCTCCTTAGAGCAGAGAAGGTTGGGAGGAAATTTGATAGAGGTGTTCAAAATCATGAGGGGTCTAGACAGAGTAGATAGAGAGAAACTGTTCCCATTGGCGGAAGGGTCAAGAACCAGAGGACACAGATTTAAGGTGATTGGCAGAAGAACCAAAGACGACATGAGGAAAAACTTTTTTACGCAGCGAGTGGTTAGGATCTGGAATGCACTGCCTGAAAGGGTGGTGGAGGCAGACTCGATCACGGCTTTCAAAGGGGAGTTGGATAAGTACCTAAAAGAAAACAAATTGCAGGGCGATGGGAAAAGGGCGGGGGAGTGGGACTAGCTGAGGTGCTCTTGCAGAGAGCCGGCACGGGCTTGACGGGCCGAATGGCCGCCTTCCGTTCTGTAACCATTCTATGATTCTACCCATTACCCCTACTCTCTGTCTCCTGCCGCTCAGCCAATTTCCTAACCAGGTCAATAATTTGCCCTCAATTCTGTGGGCTTCCACCTTAGATAACGGTCTCTTATGTGGGACTTTATCAAATGCCCTCTGGAAGTCCATATAAATAACATCCATAGACATTCCCCCGTCCACTACTTTAGCCACCTCTTCACTTGGGGTCTGTCTGCGCCGCTCTGTCTCTCTGCACTCATGCTGTGTTCACTCACGCAATATCTACCTCTACTCACTCTATCTGTATCTGCGTGCTCTCTGTGTGCACTTTGTTCGCTCCTTGGCCGTTCTACTTTCTCGCACACACTGTGCGTTCTCTCTCTCTCTCTCTCTCTGTCCCTCTATGTCTCAATTCATTCTCATGCTTTCTCTTTTCCCTCTCAATCTCCTGTTTCCATTCTGGAGGTGACAATCACTGGGCTCCATTCTGACATTGTGAGCGCTTTAACATGAGGGGAAAAGAAGCAGCAGATTTCTTTAAAATCTTCTGCAGTCACCAAATTTTTATCTGTTGTGTGCCCACACACTTCGCTGCAACTGACCAACTAGAAAGATTTCTCTGCTGCACTCAGTCTTCATGCACTGGTGAATAGGCAGCCTTCTTGAGCTGCAGGAGAATTGCCAATTAGCCACACCTTGTTTATAGCCTGCCAATTGAAACCTCCTGTTTTATTTTTTATTATTATAGCTCACTTGTTGCCAAACTGAGTAAAAAATTTGTTTTAAATTCCTTTCTTTACATTTTTCATATGGCTATAATTATCAATGCATTTCTGTGTAACCTACGAAAGCTAATCAGTGCTGGCGATATAGCAGTAAGAACTGAGAGAATGAATTTCACATTTGGCAGTCTTGTTTGAAGCACTGACCTCTGCTGGGATTGTCCTGCCTCTCAAAACACATTGCATCTGTTTCGCTCCTGTGAAGCGCCTTGGGACGTTTTACTATGTTGAAGGCTCCATATAAATACAAGTTGTTTCACAGTAATTTATTTGGATATTAGTCCAAAGCTTGTCACTCAGGTCAAGTTGATCTACTTTGTAATTTTAACTTTTTTAGAACAAAGCTGTTTAATGCAGGGACGGATTGGGCGATTCGCACGTCAGCTTTCATTCAAATTTTTGTAATGAAAAAGAACATCAAAGTATTGAATGAGAAAAGGATTCAGTTCAATGACCCATGTGCAATTTACAACATCATAGATTCTACCCGATTTATTTAATCTCTTGAGTGAGATGAATGGCAGGTAAAATTTGACAGTTCTGCGTTTTAAAAAATTTACTCCAACTTCTGTCACAATTTAAATTTTTTAAAAAGTGAACTAAATGAAAACAGAAATGCAATATTCACGCAAAAAAATTAACAGTGGAATTGAACTCTTGTTAGTGTCTCATGTCTCCCTACAATAAAGTATTGCCAAGAAGGCATTCCGAATAAAGAATTAACAGCTCTGTGTTGCCATTGTGAAATCCTACAATGTGATTATTTATGTTTATTTGTTCCTGTTGCACTTCAGTTTTGTTGTAAATCTGTAGGGTAATTTCTACAGCTATCCCAATTTGATATGGAACTGGGCCTATCCTGCAGGAGGAACTTGAAGACAAAGCCCAAGTGAATAACAAAGCATTGCCTTCCATTGTTTCTGTTAATACACCGTTCTGGCAACACCTCAATTTTAAAATTCTCATCCTTGTTTTCAAATCCCTCAATGGCCTTGCCTATCTCTCTAACCTCCTTGAGCCCTACAACCTTCCGAGATCTCTGCGCACCTCCAATTCTGGTCTCTTGCGCATCCCCTATTTTATTCGCTCCACCATTGGCAGCCGTGCTTTCAGCTGCCTAGGCCCTAAACTCTGGAATTCCCTCCCTAAACCTTTCCGCCTCTACCTCTACCTCTCTCTCTCTTCCTTTAAGACGATTCTCAAAACATACCTCGTTACTTGTCCTGATATCTCCTCCTTTGGCTCGGTGTCAAATTTTGTTTGATAATGCTTCTGTGAAGCACCTTGGGACATTTTACTACGTTAAAGGCACTATATAAGTGCAAGTTGTTATTTAAAGGTATTGAAAGATGGGACCAGACCTATTGTCAAGTGATGCAAGAACTAAGTACTTCAAAGTGTTCTGTTAAAGTGCTGCTTTGGGATATCCTGAGGTCGTCAAAGGTGCTATATAAATGCAAGTCTTTTTTTCAGTTACTAAACTGGCTTAATATTTTGAATTGGCTCTTGTGATATTGTTTCTTTCAAAGAGACCTACCACAGCATATTGTTTGAGTACTTCCAATGGAACATTTACAGATAGTCTAGGGTTTAGGATGCTGTAGTTATATACTGTCTTTGGAAACGCAGGCTTTTGTTAGAATATTAAAAATTGAGGCGAAGGCGGATTTTTTTCAGGCGTGTTTGGGTATGAGCTTGCCAGACCAAAGTAAATTTTTCGAATAGGAATTTCACAATAACATTCAAATAGAAACATTATTAATTCCATTAATCTAACAATTCAAATAAAGCAATTGAAAAGAAAAAAAAATCTGAAGCACAAAGTCCAAGCAACAGTTATGTGTTGCTGTTCTATCAATAACTTGGCGACTGTTCACCGCAATATTCCGGTGAAGATTTAGAAGCATAAGCCCCAAAATATTCACTGGTCGAATTGCAAAACTGACAAGCTCTGGAAGAACAGTGGACGGTTCTTTGCTCTATCAAGTGATGTAAAGCAATTTCTTTCGAAACGAGTAGTGGGTGCAAATTTGTAAGAACAGAAATTTTGGGGCATGTTTGAACATCTTGAACACCCCACTCTGTGCCACTGCGTATATGTCCCAATCCCATTTCTGTTTTGCATATTACAATGTCACGAGTTGATTTGCTCTGGTCACTCTGAGTGAACTTTCCCTCTACTGTCGGTTTGCAAGGAGACCAATAGTGCGATTCCAAGTAAATTCAGGAGAGTGGCGCTCTTCGGCCGGTCTCCCTTGTGAGAAGACAGACAAACCTATAATATAAAAGACCATTTACCTTAGTGCTGTGGAATCTACCCTGTTTATCTAGTGGGGTGGTTTCTACAGTGGCAGAACAAAAGAAACAACTGCATAGACAATTTTAAGTTGTGTTTCATGACTTGGTTCTGGCTGTAATATCTTCCCAGTGTTTGGGAAGGTCCTTATAGACCAGTGAGTAGAAAAACTGCTTTGTTAGCCTGCATTGATGAGCTGTGCTCAGCCTGCTAGCAGTCTTTAAGGGTAGTTGCCTTAATGATGAGGTTTCCCGCAACTCCATTTTTGAATCCCTCCAATCAGTACTGCCACAGTACTGAAACGGCCCTTATCAAAGTCACAAATGTCATCCTATGTGACTGTGGTAAACTATCCCTTCTCGACTTGTTTGCAGCCGTTGACAGCTGACCACACCATCCTCCTCCACGCTTTTCCTCTGTCATCCAGCTGGGTGGGACTGCACTCGCCTGGTTCGATTCTTGTCTATCCAGTCGTAGCCAGAGAATCAGCTGCAATGGCTTCTCATCCCGCTACTGCACCGTTACCTCTGGTGTCCCCCAAGGATCTATCCTTGGCCCACTCCTATTTCTCATCTACATGCTGCGCCTCGGCGACATCATCCGAAAACACGACGTCGGGTTCCACATGTGCTGATGACACCGAGCTCTTCTACACCACCACCACCTCTCTCGACCCCGCCACTGTCTCTAAATTACATCCAATACTGGATGAGAAGAAATTTCCTCCAGCTAAATATTGGGAAAACCGAAGCCATTGTCTTTGGTCCGCGCCACAAACACATTCCCTAGCCACCGACTCCATCCTCTCCCTGGCAATTGTCTGACGCTGAACCAGACTGTTCGCAACCTTGATGTCATATTTGACCCCGAGTTGAGCTTCTGAACACATATCCACTCCATTACCAAGACTCCCTACTTCCACCTCCATAACATCTCCTGACTTCACCCCTGCCTCAGCTCATCTGCTGATACACTCATCCATACCTTTGTTACCTCTAGGCTTGACTATTCTGACGCTCGCCTGGCCGGCCTCCCATCTTCCACCCTCCATAAACTTGAGCTCATTCAAAACTCTGTTGCCCGTGTCCTAACTCGCACCAAGTCCCGTTCACCCGTCACCCCTATGCTCGCTGACCTTCATTGGCTCCCAGTTAAGCAACGTCTCAATTTAAATTTCTCATCTTTGTTTCATAATCCTTCCATTGCCTCGCTCCTCCCTATCTCTCTAACCTCCTCCAGCCCTACAGCCCTCCGAGATCTCTGCGCCCCTCCAATTCTGGCCTCTTGTGCATTTCCTATTTTAATCACTCCCCCATTGGTAGCCGTGCCTCTAACTGTCTAGGCCCTAAGCTCTGGAATTCCCTTCCTAAACCTCTCCGCCTCTACCTCTTCTCCTTTTAAGATGCTCCTTAAAACCTACCTCTTGGACCAAGCTTTTGGTCATCTGTCCGAATATCTCCTTGTGTGGCCCGGTGTCAAATTTTGTTTGATAACCCTCCTGTGAAGCGTCTTGGGACATTTTACTATGTTAAATGTGCTGTGTAAATGCAAGTTGTTGTTTGGAACTGATGGTACTGCTTCGAGAGGTGTCAGCAGAAACAACCTCTTTTTGTGGGTCTCTGATCCTCCTGACCCATTACCAGCATTATTGTGCTAAGCTGCAGCTAAAGTCAGCGTTGTTGCAGAGCAAATGGCTGATGACCATTGTCTTGTCTGGTTCCTTGTCTGGCATCAAGCCCTGAATAAGCCAGAATTTTTTTAATATTGGTAAAGTCAAAGCCAACCTGTTTGGCTCCTGCCAGAAGCTCTGCAGCCCTGCTTCTGTTTGGATCCCTCCCTGGCTGTTTACTCATGCTGAAGCTGCCTTCTCAACTTCCCTGAGTTTGTATAAGGCAGATGAATTTCTCTAAGAATGAGGAAGATCATGCATGATAGATAATGTAGATAATGTTCGAGTTGCATTTAGCCAGCACCTACAAATTAAGGCATATGGTTGCTTTAATTACAATCTGGATATGTTCATCTTTAAACAGGATTTGACCTGTGTAAGTGAAAATATTTTGAAAATTTATTAGTTAAGAGACACGTGATTTTACAGCACGTTTCCTCTGTCAATTTTGTTGAAATGAACAGTATTCAGCAAAATAACCACAGTCAATCCCATTCTATTATTCAGTTTGAGTTTGGAGTATCTAAATGAAGAGTTGATTTCTGCATGTGGAATAAGGTGGCTACAGCGCAAAATCATGTGGGAGAAAATTCAGTGCATCTGAATTATATTTTTCAGCACTTTTTGGTTGTGCAATAATTTGCTGACACTTGTGTTTAAAGACTGATGTTTCGCCGAGTTAAATAGTGATGGTGCAGAAGATATGTATGAGGCAGTGTAGCTTTAAATTGGCTTACCTGCCTTTGATTTTCAGATTAATCAACCCAGGGGTGTAATCAAGAGGGCCACTGACCCAGCCAGGAGGAAAAATGCTGTCATCAGCAGCAAATAGCAGCTGGTGAGAAAACTGCTGTGGCTGTCAGCTAAGCAAAGTACTAACAATTTAGAGGAAAATTGCTCTCTGCAGGTTCTGCAGACACTCCCCCGGAAAATAGAGCAGGTCGGTCTATTAATTAGCACCCTATGGTAACTCACTGATACTGTACTTAAACTGTAGGAATATCATTGCAGCAAGGATCTAGAAAGAACATTTCCTTCCCATTTCTCCTCTTTTGTAGTGTTTGCTTCAAATAAAACTCGAACATCAAAGACGAAAGGGACAAGTAAGCAGCTGAACTCTCAATAATGGCCCTGATAAACTGCTGCATGGCCAAACTTATCTGTTTCTTAACTGCAGCCTGGTGGTGCAACTCACTCATATGGCAGCAGATTGGAACCTTTCACTTATGCCTCCACCCACCAGACCAATATGAGTTTAGGTGTTGTGAAAGATGGCTCCTTCTGAAAAAATTATGCACCCATTGAAGTTGAATCAGGACCTGCTATAAACTATAACTACACTGATAACATTCCCACAGAAGTATGAATGCCAAGTTGGAATGAGAAATGACAACCCACCTAATCAGAAGAAATTAAAGGGCTTCACAGAGAAAATGAAATGGTTCTTGCTTTAATGTCTTTCCAAATCCCTTTTCCCAAATGTAGGAAGTTGGAATGCAAGCTTCTTAGATCATCCATAAGCCATGTGTAATTATGTACTTGCCAAAGTCTGTCACACATTTCTGGTAACTATGCAATATACAAAGACACACTAAAGATTGCAAAGCAAAAATATTCAAAGAAGTAGAATGAGTATTGCAGTATGTTTGTGATTTCCCATGGAGACCAGAAACCCTGCCGATTTCCCTTCCCTAGGCCATGAGTACTGCAGGAGTTGCAGCACTCCTACTACTGCCCTGACTAACATCAACCAGCCCAGGACATACTGGGAGTCAAATGGAGATCTTTGATCTATATGGCTTGCCTGCTCATTGAATAATGATATAATTGAATAATATTAATCACGATTTATTTAATTAAAAAAAAATGCTTTGTTGTCTCTGTGTATTGCTATCCAGTAAAACAGTTGATTGCCTGGTGTTGTACGTTACTGTTTTAAACCCAGGAAATACACGTTCAGTCCACACTTAAATTTTCTTTCCAATAAAACACTGGCATCAAATTGACCAGATCCTGTTTCATGGCACTTCACCTGCGTAATTAGTGATTGTCTAAGATTTCTTTTCTATTTAGTTAAAGAATTAAATAAAAAAGGATAAAGATATTTGAATCCTAATTACCAGACTTTTTACATACATAGAATTATAGAATAATGCAACACAGAAGGAGGCCATGTGGCCCATCGTGCCTGTACCGGCTCTTTGAAAGAACTATCCAATGAGTCCCACTACCCTGCTCTTTCCCCATAGCTCTGCAATTTTCTCCCCTTCAAGTATTTATTCAATTCCCTTTTGAAAGTTACTATTGAATCTGCTTCCACCACCCTTTCAGGCAGTCCATTCCAGATCATCATAACTCGCTGTGTAAAAAAGATTCTCTTCGTCTAAGGGAAAGTGTGGGAATGCAAATTATGTTACCATTAAGGTATGACACTTTACTCACAGTTAATCTTGTAAATTAGAGAGCTTTAAAACTAGCAAAACAAGTTTAAAAATATTTTAAAAAACAATTCCAAGTCGCATCATTTATTTGCTGACAGAAAACCTCATCACCTCTGTTTTTAATATTCACCAATTGTGGCCAGTTGGGTTTGTGTGAATTGTAAACTGTAATTTAAGTCGGCACTAAGACACTTGTTGGAAGGGAAAGAACCAAACTGTCTTGTATGTTGCAAAAGAATAACTTCAAGCTGAATTGGAGCATTTTAAACAACAGCAACTTGTATTTATATAGCGCCTTTAATGTAGTAAGACGTTCCAAGCGCTTAACAGAAGCATTGCTCCAATTCAGCTCCCTCAGGTATATCTACAGGAAATACCATCATTACTAATCATCCCCAGGTCAATATCGGCCTCCTCCTGAGGTCCCCACCATCACAGAAGCCAGTCTTCAGCCAATTCGATTCACTCCACGTGATATCAAGAAACGGCTGAGCGCACTGGATACAGCGAAGGCTATGGGCCCCAGCTGTCGTGTTGAAGACTTGTGCTCCAGAACTAGCCATGCCTCTAGCCAAGCTGTTCCAGTACAGCTACAACACTGGCATCTATCCGACAGTGTGGAAAACTGCCCAGGACTGTCCTGTCCACAAAAAGCAGGACAAATCCAATCCGGCCAATTACCGCCCCATCAGTCTACTCTCAATCATCAGCAAAGTGTCCAAAGATGTGCGGGTTAGGTTGATTTGGCTATGATAAATTGACCCTTAGTGTTAGGGGGATTAAATACATGGGGTTACGGGGATAGGGTGGGATATGTGTCGGTGCAGGCTCGATGGGCCGAAATGGCCTCTATCTGCACTGTGGGGATTCTGTGATTCTGTGAAAGTGATTGAAGGTGTCATCGACAGTGCTATCAAGCGGCACTTACTCACTAATAACCTGCTCACTGATGCACAGTTTGAGTTCCGCCAGGACTACTCGGCTCCAGACCTCATTACAGCCTTGGTCCAAACATGGACAAAGGAGCTGAATTTCAGAGGTGAGGTGAGAGTGACTGCCCTTGACATCAAGGCAGCATTTGACCGAGTGTGGCATCAAGGAGCCCTAGTAAAACTGAAGTCAATGGGAATCAGGTGGCAAACTCTCCACTGGCTGGCGTCATACCTAGCACAAAGGAAGATGGTTGTGGTGGTTGGTGGTCAATCATCACAGCCCCAGGACATTGCTGCAGGAGTTCCTCAGGGCAGTGCCCTAGGCCCAACCATCTTCAGCTGCTTCACCAATGACCTTCCCTCCATCATAAGGTCAAAAATGGGGATCTTCGCTGATGACTGCACTGTGTTCAGTGCCATTTGCAACTCCTCAGATAATGAAGCAGCCCATGCCCGCCTGCAACAAGACCTTGACGACATTCCGGCTCGGGCTGATAAATGGCAGGTAACATTCGTGCCACACAAGTGCCAGGCAATGACTATCTCCAACAAGTGAGAATCTAACCACCGCCCCTTGGCATTCAACGGCATTACCATTGCCGAATCCCCCACCATCAACATCCTGGGGGTCACCATTGACCAGAAACTTAACTGGACCAGCCACATAAATCCTGTGGCAACAAGAGCAGGTCAGAGGCTGGGTATTCTGCGGCGAGTGTCTCACCTCCTGACTCCCCAAAGCCTTTCCACCACCTACAAGGCACAAGTAAGGAGTGTGATGGAATACTCTCCACTTGCCTGGATGAGTGCAGCACCAGCAACACTCAAGAAGCTCGACACCATCCAGGACAAAGCAGCCCGCTTGATTGGCACCCCATCCACCACCTTAAACATTCACTCCCTCCACCACCGGCGTACCGTGGCTGCAGTGTGTAGCATCTACAAGATGCACTGCAGCAACTCGCCAAGGCTCCTTCGGCAGCACCTCCCAAACCCGCGACCTCTTCCACCTAGAAGGACAAAGGCAGCAGGCACATGGGAACACCACCACCTCCAAGCTTCCCTCCAAGTCACACACCATCCTGACTTGGAAGTATATTGCCATTCCTTCCTCGTCGCTGGGTCAAAATCCTGAAACTCCCTACCTAACAGCACTGTGGGAGTACCTTCACCACACGGACTGCAGCGGCTCACCACCACCTTCTCAAGGGCAATTAGGGATGGGCAATAAATGCTGGCCTTGCCAGCGACGCCCAGATCACATAAACGAATAAAAAAATTTTTTTTGGCACTGAGCCACAAAAGGCGATATTAGGGCAGATGAGTCATAGTCGTAACGGCACACAAGGAGGCCATTCGGCCCATCGAGTCCGTGCCGGCTCTCTGCAGTGAAATCCAGTCAGTCCCATTCCCCCGCTCTATCCCCGTAGCCCTGCAAGTTTATTTCCCTCAAGTGCCTATCCAGTCTCCCCTTGAAAACATTGAGAGTGTCCGCTTCCACCACTTCCGTCGGCAGCGAGTTCCAGGTCATCACCACTTGCTGCGTAAATAAGTTTTTCCTCACATCCCCCATGAATCTCTTGCCCAAAACTTTAAATCTGTGTCCCCTAGTCCTTGCACCATCAACTAGTGGGAACAGCCTTTCCCTGTCTAGCCTATCCAAACCCGTCGTAATCTTGTACACCTCTATCAAATCACCCCTCAACCTCCTTTGCTCTAATGAAAACAAATCCAGCTGCTTCAACCTGTCCTTGTAGCTAAGATCCCCCATCCCCAGAACCATTCTGGTAAATAATCTCTGCACCCTCTCAAGATCCTTCACATCCTTCCTACAGTGTGGGGACCAGAACTGGATGCAATACTCCAGTTGTGGCCTAACTAGCGCTTTATAAAGATTTAGCATAACTTCTCTACTTTTGTACTCAATACCTCTATTTATGAAGCCTAAGATCCCATATGCTTTGCTAACCACTCTCTCAATATGTCCTGCCACCTTCAGGGACCTATGCACATTAACTCCCAGGTCCCTCTGTCCCTGCACACTCTTTAAAACTGTGCCATTAAGTGTATATTGCCTCTCCCTGTTCCTTCTGCTAAAATGCATCACCTCACACTTCTCTGTATTAAATTCCATCTGCCACTTGTCTGCCCATTCTGTTAGCCTTTCTAAGTCCTGTTGCAGTCGATTGGTATCATCCTCACTGTTTGCCACACCCCCAAGTTTGGTGTCATTGGCAAATTTAGAAATTCTACTGTGTTCCAATATCCAGGTCAATATCTCAAAAAAAGCAGTGGCCCCAGCACTGACCCTTGGGGAACACCACTGTCTACCATCCTCCAGTCTGAAAAACAGCCATTTACAACAACTCGCTGTTTTCTGCCCTTAAGCCAATTCCTTACCCAAGCTGCTACTGACCCACCTATTCCATGAGCCTCAATTTTGTTAACCAGCCTTCTTTGTGGTACTTTGTCAAAAGCCTTCCTAAAATCCATGTAAACAACATCCATTGCATTCCCTTCATCGATCCTCCCTGTTACTTCATCAAAAAATTCAATTAGATTAGTCAAACATGATCTGCCTTTTACAAATCCACGTTGGCTCTCCTTGATTAGCTTAAACCTCTCCAAGTGCACGTTAATTTTTTCCTTTGTTGTTGTTTCTAAAACTTTACCCACCACTGATGTTAAACTGACCGGCCTGTAGTTACTAAGATTGTCTTTACACCCTTTCTTGAACAATGGTGTCACATTTGCCACTTTCCAATCCTCAGGCACCTCCCCCGCATCTCGGTAAGATTGGAAAATTATGGCAAGCCCTTCCGCTATCTTCTCCCCCAATTCCCTTAGCAATCTGGGATGCAAGCCTTCTGGACCAGGTGACTTATCCACTCTAAGCATACCCAGCCTTTCTAGTACATCCTGTCTATCAATTTTCACCCCATCCATTGGTTCTGCCATTTCCACTGTTACCGATATTTTGTCAGCATCCACCTCCTTAGTAAACACCGATACAAAGTACTCATTGAGTATTCTAGCCTTGCCCTGCGCCTCTAAGCATATATCGCCATCTTTGTCCCTAATCGGCCCCACCCCGCCTCTTACTACCCGCTTACTGTTTACATGCCAGTCGAAGATTTTTGGGTTCCCTTTTATGTTAGCCGTCATTCTACTCTTATATTCTCTCTTTGCCAATCTTCTTCCCCTCTCAACTTATTGTATTTGGTCTGGTTCTCCCTTGAAGAATTCACCTGACATGCATCATACACCCTTTTATTTTTGTTTCATCATCTTCACTATCTCCCTTGTTATCCAAGGAGCACTTGCTTTGGTTCTCTTACCCTTACCTCTTGTTGGAATATACCTAGCCTGTACTTGGAACATCTCCTCCTTAAAGATCACCCATTGTTCCATTACAGTTTTTCCTGTCAGTCTTTGGTTCCATTTTACCCTGGCTAGATTCTTTTGCATCCCATTGAAGTTAGCCCTATTCCAGTTTAGAAGTTCCACTCTAGATTGTTCCTTGCTCCTCTCCATTGCTAATCTAAATCTTATGATACGATGATCACTCGTACCCAAGTGTTCTCCCACAGACACTTGGTCGACCTGGGCCCACCTCATCCCCCAGCACCAGATCCAGCAATGCCTGCTTCCTAGTTGGGCCAAGAACATATTGAACAAAGAAATTCTCCTGAACACATTTCAGAAATTCCTCCCCCTCCTTTCCCTTTACCCTAGCATTATCCCAATGGATATTTGGGTAATTAAAGTCCCCCAATATCACCACTCTATAGCTCTTGCATATCTCTGCGATTTCCCTGCAGATTTGCTCCTCTACCTCCCTCTCAGTATTTGGAGGTCTGTAGAATACCCCCAATAGTGTGATCATACCCTTTTTGCTCCTCAACTCTAACCAAATGGATTCTGTCCTTGTCCCCTCAAGAACATCCTCCCTTTCCAACACTACAAGGTCTTCCTTAATCAGCACTGCCACCTCACCTCCCTTTTTTCCCTCCCTATATTTTCTGAACACCTTGTACCCTTGGATATAAAGTCCTCACCGTTTTTAAGCCATGTTTCCGTTATTGCCACAACATCATATTGCCACACGGCTAATTGTGCTTGTAGCTCACCAACCTTATTCAACACACTTTGTGCGTTTATGTACATGCATTCTAAACCTATGTTTGAATTTTTCATAGTCTTTCTTAGTTTGCTTCTATCTAATATGGTACTACTTCTGCCTCTCGTACTAATTCCTTCTCCAGTACTATCCAACACACTCACTCTTTCATGCACCTTATTCCTCTTTTCTACTCCTATCTGCTGGTGTCCATCCCCCTGCCAAGCTAGTTTAATCCCTCCCCAACAGCACTAGCAATCCACCCCGCGAGAATATTGGTCCCAGCTCTGTTGAGGTGTAACCCGTCTGGCTTGTACAGGTCCCACCTTCCCCAGAAACGGTCCAGAGCAAAAGCTTGGTCAAAGAGGTAGGTTTTAAGGAGCATCTTAAAGGAGGAAAGAGAGATAGAGAGTCGGAGAGGTTTAGGGATGGGATTGCACAGCTTAGGGCCTTGGCAGCTGAAGGCACAGCTGCCAATGGTGGAGCGATTAAAATCGGGGATGCTCAAGAATCCAGAATTGGAGGAGCGCAGTTATCTCGAAGGGTTGTAGGGCTGGAGGAGGTTGGAGAAATAGGAAGGGGCAAGGCCATGGAGGGACTTGAAAACAAGGATGAAAATTTTAAAGTCGAGACGTTGCTTAACCGGGAGCCAATGTCGGTCAGCGAACACAGGGGTGATGGGTGAACAGGACTTGTTGCGAGTTAGGACACGCAGCAGAGTTTTGGATGAGCTCAAGTTTGCGGAGGGTGGAAAGTGGGAGGCCGGCCAGGAGTGCGTTGGAACAGTCAAGTCTGGAGGTAACAAAGACATGGCTGAGGGTTTCAGCAGCAGATGAGCTGAGACATGGGTGGAGTCGGACGATGTTACGGAGGTGGAAATATGCGGTATTGGTGATGGTGCAGATATGTGGTAGGTATCTCGGGGTCAAATATTGACACCAAGGTTGCGACAGACAGTTGCTAGGGAGAGGGATGGAGTCGGAGGTTAGGGAACCAATGAAAATGGCTTCAGCCTTAATATTTAGTTGGAGGAAATTTCTGCTTATCCAGTACTGGATGTTGGACAGTAGTGTGACAATTGAGACAGTGGAGGGGCCGAGAGAGGTGGTGTTGAGGTAGAGCTGGGTGTCATCAGCGCTCATGTTGAAACTGACGCTGTATTTTCGGAAAATGTTGCCGAGGGGCAGCATGTAGATGAGAAATAGGAGGGAGCGGGAAGAGAAGCCATTACAGGTGATTCTCTGGCTGTGACAGGATAGATAAGAAAGAAACCAGGTGCATGCAGTCCCACCCAGCTGGGCGATGGTGGGGGAGGCGTTGGAGGAGGATGGTGTGGTCAACCATGTCAAAGGCTGCAGACAGGTCGAGGAGGAGGAGGGAGAGCAGAGACAACATTTATCTGAGAACAGTGGTTCCTTTAGAGTAGTTTTCGCCTCAAATTGCTCTTCCATGGACAAGTTCAATCAGATGTCACAATTTGAAAGTTAATCAGATTGGCAGGGAGGGAAGCTGAAATAAATCTGTCAAATTTCTTGAATGTTAACTTAATGAGTTCCATCCAAAATCTAGTGCAGAAAGGTATTTCATTTTCCTTCACCTGGGAGCTTATCTTCAAGCTTGGGGGTGTTACTAACCACGCTAAAATGTTATAATGTCACTCTGATAAATGTAGCTCCATTTTGAGGCTATTTCTCCAAGATATATTCTCTGATTATGCAAGAACAAGTTGAGAGAATAATTATTTCAAAATGGGGCCATGGAATTCTGAAATAGTATTTGTATAAATCACTTTGATTTTGTTTTAAAATACCTAATAATGACAATGAAGATGCATGAAATCTAAATAAAACCAGAGAATGTTTCACATTCTGAATGGATTACATAGGGAATGGTGTTGCCTAGGTAACAGACTGCATTCCAGTGAGAATCTTCATTCTAGGCACCATTCTAGGTGTTGAAAGCGTGCTGCCAATCTAAAATGATGCATGATGTATAATCTGTCAATTGCATGTGTGCTGGAAGATAAGTACAATTCTGAAGTGTATTCCAAGAATACCATAGCGTGAATGAGGTCAATATTGACAGATTGCAGATGTCCTTTCCCATTCCTGAGTAGTTTATTTTTAAAGAAAAACTTCACTGGCCACTTTTTCCAAAATCACCAAAAGCAGCATCTTAAATTGTGCTATAAACGTTTCCATGAAACTCCGTAATCACTGATGAATGCACACTGGAGCTAAAATGGCTTGTAAAAATGAACTAAAATTAACAAATTATCATCATGTTCTCCAGTGTCACTTGCCTCATCACATTAATCTGCCGGTAAGCTGGTTATATTTGTATTCATATCTCCACTTTTACATTCAACAGATTTTATTTTCTGTTTTTTACCAATGTAGAAACAGAAAAGCTGTTCGATACTCTTTGTGTACTATGTTTCGACACTTTAGGGCTGCAATTCTTTGGGGCATGATCCTGGTGTTACACTCCAGTGCTGACCCTGCCAGAGTTTGTAGGGTCAGTGGGAGAGCAACATGATTAGCATGGGCAGACAGGTGCAAGTGGCACTACAAGGTGTCGGCCATGGCTCAGTGGTAGCAAGCTTGCTTGAGTCAGAAGGTCGTGGGTTCAAACCCCACTCCAGAGACTTGAACACGTAATCCAGGCTGATGCTTCAGTGCAGTACTGAGTGAGTGCTTTACTGTCGGAGATGCCGTCTTTGCAATGAGATGTTAAATCGAGGCCCCATTTGTCCTCTCGGGTGGACATAAAAGATCCCATGGCATTATTCGAAGAGGAGCAGGGGAGTTCTACTGATGTCCTGGCCAACATTTAGCCCTCAACCAACACTGAAAACAGCTGCTCTGGTCATTTATTTCATTGCTGTTTGTGGGACTGCTTTTCAACAATCGAGATGTTAGCAACGAAGTGTGAAAGGAAC
>CM059437.1:37437745-37800924 GCA_030390025.1 Squalus acanthias | reverse complement strand
CCGTCTCTCTCTCCCCCCCCGTCCCGTCTCTCTCTCCCCCCCCCGTCCCGTCTCTCTCCCCCCCCGTCCCGTCTCTCTCCCCCCCCGTCCCGTCTCTCTCTCCCCCCCGTCCCGTCTCTCTCTCCCCCCCGTCCCGTCTCTCTCTCTCCCCCCCCCCGTCCCGTCTCTCTCTCTCCCCCCCGTCCCGTCTCTCTCTCTCCCCCCTCGTCCAGTCTCTCCCTCCCTCTCTCTCTCTTCCAGTCTCTCCCTCCCTCTCTCTCTCTTCCAGTCTCTCCCTCCCTCTCTCTCTTCCAGTCTCTCCCTCCCTCTCTCTCTCTTCCAGTCTCTCCCTCCCTCTCTCTCTCTTCCAGTCTCTCCCTCCCTCTCTCTCTCTTCCAGTCTCTCCCTCCCTCTCTCTCTCTTCCAGTCTCTCCCTCCCTCTCTCTCTCTTCCAGTCTCTCCCTCCCTCTCTCTCTCTTCCAGTCTCTCCCTCCCTCTCTCTCTCTTCCAGTCTCTCCCTCCCTCTCTCTCTCTTCCAGTCTCTCCCTCCCTCTCTCTCTCTTCCAGTCTCTCCCTCCCTCTCTCTCTCTTCCAGTCTCTCCCTTCCTCTCTCTCTCTTCCAGTCTCTCCCTCCTTCTCTCTTCCGGAGCAGAAGGCTGCAAAGGCAAATAATCACAGCGCATGGGATTCTCCCGCTGTCCAGCTGAAAGGTCAAAGTTCAAGGGAGAAAACCAAACCCCTCCCGGTGTTACACATCAACCATTGGAACACAAAATTCATGAGCTGCAATTGCTCTTGGCTCTGAGATCGCAAGACTCACAAACGACTCTGTCTGGATTCCTGGGGCCATTGTGTATTGGGCCCCTCTCCCGCTACTGTCCAGCTCCCTGGGCATTTCAACTGAAGTGCGCGGGAGCTCGGGCTCAGTGCGCACGCAGCCGCGCACCTTCGAGGGAACAGTGGATGCAACCTCGGATGCTGCGGGAATTGAGGGCGGAAATCGCGGAGGTCCTGGCCATAATATTCCAATCCTCCTTAGATACAGGGGTGGTGCCAGAAGACTGGAGAATTGCAAATGTTACACCCTTGTTCAAAAAAGGGTGTAAAGATAAACCCAGCAACTACAGGCCAGTCAGTTTAACCTCGGTAGTGGGGAAGCTTTCAGAAACAGTAATCAGGGACAAAATTAACAGTCGCTTGGATAGGTGTGGATTAATTAAGGAAAGCCAACACGGATTTGTTAAAGGCAAATCATGTTTACCCAACTTGATCGAGATTTTTGATGAGGTAACAGAGAGGGTTGGTGAGGGTAATGCGGTTGACGTGGTGTACATGGATTTCCAAAAGGCGTTCGGCAAAGTGCCACATAATAGGCTTGCCAGCAAAGTTGAAGCCCATGGAATAAAAGGGACAGTGGCAGCATGGATACGAAATTGGCTAAGTGACAGGAAACAGAGAGTAGTGGTGAACGGTTGGTTTTCAGACTGGAAGGTATACAGTGGTGTTCCCCAGGGGTCGGTTCTAAGACCACTGCTTTTCTTGATATACATTAATGACTTGGACGTGGGTGTACAGGGCACAATTTCAAAATTTGCAGATGACAAAACTTGGAAGTATAGTGAAAAGTGAGGAGGAGAGTGATAGACCTCAAGAGGACATGGACAGGCTGGTGAAATGGGCGGACACGTGGCAGATGAAATTTAACCCAGAAAAGTGTGATGTGATACATTTTGGTAGAAAGAATGGGGAGAGGACATATAAACTAAAGGGTACAATCCTGAAGGGGGTGCACGAACAGAGAGACCTGGGGGTATGTGTGCACAAATCGTTGAAGGTGGCAGGGCAGGTTGAGAAAGCAGTTAAAAAGGCTTACAGGATCCTGGGCTTCATAAATAGAGGTATAGAGTACAGAAGTGTGGAAATTATGATGAACCCGTATAAAACACTGGTTCGGCCTCAACTGGAGTAGTGTGTCCAATTCTGGGCACCACACTTTAGGAAGGATGTGAAGGGCCTTAGAGAAGGTGCAGAAAAGATTTACGAGAATGATTCCAGGAATGAGTTACGTTGATAGACTGGAGAAGCTGGGGTTGTTCTACTTAAAACAGAGAAGATTGAGAGGAGATTTGATAGAGGTGTTCAAAGTCATGAGGCGTCTGGACAGAATAGATAGAGAGAAACTGTTCCCATTGTCAGAAGGGTTGATAACCAGAGGACACAGATTTAAAGTGATTGGCAAAAGAACCAAAGGCGACGTAAGAAAAAACTTCTTTACGTAGCAAGTGGTTAAGATCTGGAATGCACTTCCTGAAAGCGGGGTGGAGGCAGACTCAATCTTATCTTTCAAAAGGGAATTGGATAAGTACCTGAAGGAAAAAAAATTGCAGGGCTGCAGGGAAAGGGCGGGGGAGTGGGACTAGCTTAAGTGTTCTTGCCAAGAGCTGGCACGGGCTCGACGGGCCGAATGGCCTCCTACTGTGCTGTAACCATTCTATGATTCTAACTCTGTGCCCCAATATCTCCTTATGTGGCTCGGTGTCAAATTTTGTTTGATGACGCTTCTGTGAAGCGCCTTGGGACGTTTTACTATGTTAAAGGTGCTATATAAATGCAAGTTGTTGTTGTTGTGTAACTGTTAATACAGTTTGAACTGAGTTATGTAAGATAATTCAAAGGTGAGCTAGTTGGACATTTTATAAACCTTCATCACAAATGGTAAATCTCAAACCCAGTTTTCTGATATGAAATTGTCGGGAAAAGGTGAAAGATCTATTGAATACCCTTTGATTAATATTCCTTTCATATTTTACAGCTTTACCATTTATTATGGCAATGGTGGGTGAAGTGTATGTGGAGCCAATGGCAATGATGCACATTCATGGCATTAACTAACGGACCAACAAAACAAGATCTTTACTGTAGGAAACTTATGACAAAAACTCATACATTTAAACAACTTTTAGATGAGTTTGCTCAGAATCACATTTAAATCCCAAGTTGAGTACTTCCGCAGTTTTGGGCAGACGGAGTTCCCATACCAGATAGTTTTATGATTCTCAAACACGCCCATTATGGTTTCTGCAGTGAACCCATGATGCAGTGGAAACTACAAGTATTGCAGCAGGAACAAAAATCATAGAACAAATGTTCTATTATTTAAGTCAAGCTTTAAACATTTTAATGGATATAATGATGCAATTTCATTTGTTGCTCAGCCCTCTACAAAAGTTAGATCCTGAACCTCATGGTGTAGTACCACCACTCCCGAGTTTGATACATCCAAACTGATGTTCCAGTGTCCTGAGGTGGCACATTAATTTATTACCACTTCCTAATTTGCCTTGTCTTCACTTTCACCTTTTTTCAACCTACACCTTGGATTCCCAATTAAAAAAAATACCAGACAAGATACCTTTGAATTGAGAGTAAATGCAATGAAGAAGGGCACAGTTGATTATTTTCAAATTAAAAGCTGTGTGAGCATATAATGACAGGTGTGATCTCAGCGGTAGCAATGACATTCAACCCTTGAATGCTTTAGTGCAGCAGTGAGGACTCAAGTCTTCAATGCCAAGAAGTGCAGACTTAATATTACCCCCCTCACTGATAACATACTCCATTAACCTTTAACTTAAGTGATCAAACTGTGCTTCCTTGCTTTCTGCGTTAGAGAACTAGCTAGAAATATGCTATGTGCAAATACAAATCTCTGGTGTAAATGATAAATGTCATCTGTTTAAAATAGAGGAGATATGCTGAAGGTCGGGGAAGAAGTTTCAAGATCTAAGCTTCTTTCAGCTTAAATATATAAAGTCTGCCCTTTAAAATGTTAAAAATCAATTTGATCATAAAATTTTAATGCACCAGATCTTCCTGGGAGTTTCAAAAGTCAGTTAATGTACTTATAGAGTAATTTACCAGGGCACTGGGGATTAGAGATAGCACAGAAAAGAAAAATCCCATTATTGCAATTGTATTTGACACATCTATGTCACTGTAAAGCCTCCTGGAATTTTCCAAGAATGTTTAATTTACACTTGGTATTGAAGGCTGGGGTAAAGTTCCAGTGTCTAACAAACTGGGTCAATTGTAGAAGGGTGTCAGACAACCTAAAATAACTTGAATTGTTTTTCAGTGATTGATGGAAGCTGCATCTGTCTGACTGCACCAGGGTATGGTGTGATTATTGGAGACAGTTAAAATGGTTGTGGACAACTGTAGTCCCTTTCTCTTAAAAGGGCATTATCTTCGTGAAAACATATTCCTTAATTGTGTTTTTCTTGTCGTTCAGGCAGAGCGAAGGTCCATGTGTTATTTTCATCAGCATGATGTCCCATGCAACAATGTCATGATGATTGAAACTGGTACAATTCATATAACTGCGTTGTGAGCTCTAAACAAAGAACAGCTAACAAAATAATTCATGGAGATGATGCCTCTTTAGGAGCATGTTGGATTTTCCATTAAAATGCATCCTCTCAGGCTTCACTGATAGCTCAGTGGGTAAACGGTCACCTGGTGCGGTACTTAGCTGTTCACGCCAGTCAGCATCGTGGAGGGAATACCTTGAAACGCCATAACCTGCCTTCTCTCTTTACAGATGCTAAATGACCCTTTGCATATTTCCACTTTCAGTTAAATTCCAGGTCTGTACTCAGTTAGCTGATCTCAGATATGGCAGCACATGGGGGCACTACACTACAGAAAGGGGGTGGGAGATAGAAAATCAGCCATGGTTGCCTCTTCTGATTGTTTTCCTGTGACAAATGAACGAATGAGTGAGCGAGTAAATATGCATATTAGATGAGAATAGTCTGTGATGCCTTTACCAATGGAATATCCTGCTGCAAAGTAGTAAATTTCCACTTCAGAAAAAAGGAGAAGTGGACATTAAAAAAAAATGCTAAAGATACACCCAATTGTGAATATTGAAAACTAGTACTCAGACAAACTACGGTCATCAATAGCTGCTCACTCGAACACAAAGGAAACCATATGTACACATTAGAAACCCCCCCATTCATCAGGGCAAACAAGTGAGCTAAACAGGTTACACAATGACAGTGATAATTATTAGCATGTCTGCTGTTATATTACTGACGGAGGTGCCGTCTTTCGGATGAGACGTTAAACTGAGGCCCCGTCTGCCCTCTCGGGTGGATGTAAAAGATCCCACAGCACTATTTTGAAGAGCAAGGGAGTTATCCCTGTTGTCTTGGCAAATATTTATCCCTCAATCAACATCACTTAAAAGAAAGATTATCTGGTCATTATCACATTGCTGTTTGTGGGAGCTCACTGTGTGCAAATTGGCTGCCGCGTTTCCTACATTGCAACAGTGACTACACTTCAAAAAGTACTTCATTGGCTGCAAAGCGCTTTGGGGTGTCCGGTGGTCGTGAAAGGCGCTATAGAAATGCAAGTCTTTCTCTCTTATCAGATTCTGTGAAATTTGATCAGTTGTAAAATCTCTGATCATAACACAATGTTTAATACACAACTAATCCCTTTACAGAGTGACTGTGTTTATTAGTGCAGCCGGGGTGCGCAGTTGCAGCGATGAGATAATGTTCAAAATTTACTTTACTTGATTATATGAAGTTATTTAGCTTGTTCTAGAACTCCATCAGATTTCCAACTTCCAACCCAGTTTTAAAAAAAGTACCAATTACATCAAAAACGAAACCATAATCCAAACCTAAACAGTTCCGAATGCAACACCAACACTTGGATGAGATATACTCTAACTACAGGTCTGTTGGAAAATTATTTCCTTGCTATTTGGGATGGCAGTATAGCCATTAGACTGTGAAATGCTATAAGATTACTATAGAAATATTTTGTTTCGATACGAACACTTGAGAATAAGGCTTCATCATTAAGTTCTGACGTTTTACAAAATAGCTACATCACCATAAAAATTTATGGCGCAGTGATTTCCCCCAGGGCAAGTATTCAATCTCAGTCATGCATCAGGAAGCTACCCTCCTACTCTGACAGCCAGTTATTCTGGGCTGTTCGTGCTCATCCTTTATTAACTGATTACTGCGCAACATTGGTAAAGGTCTGTGAACAGATGGCATCTGCTGCCTGTTGGCGGTGGGGGAGGGGGGGGGAAGAGAGAGAAGAGATTAATGTTTATGTAAGGGATATATTGTAATAATTCAACGCTGAATATTAGACAGCAAACAAAATACTTGAAGTGCAAATAATATTTTTCAATTTATTGTTTGATAAACTCACATGCAGTGTTCCATCTTGATTTTCAAAGTGACTCTACACTGTTTAGAATGCCTTCGTGATATACTGTGGTTTACACTGGTTTTAAATGTCTTGGTGCCACAGTGGGAGGAAGGGTAATTATTCTTGGAGTGGTATGCACAATGTTGATGGATGCCACTTCTGAACATAAACAGTTATGACTAGCTGCAATGATTCATCCTGTGTGCGACACTGCATCTACAAGCACTGAATTACTTGAGTTGCACATTGAAATCTCAACAGTTAATGGCTGAGTTGAGAAGTGATCAAAAATAAATCGATGCAGACATTACGCACTAACGCGTAGTAAAGCTACTGAATGAAGAACACAACAGTCCTGAATTTTCCGACTCAGTACCAGTGCTAGTTAAGCAACAAAGTGAGGCTGCATCTTTGCATATAATGTAATTGAAATGCAACTTCCTATGCACTCTCAGACTTTAGATCCACTTCAGTTACTGTTTTATCTTTGGAGGCAGGGATCGTAGAGAAGAGTCCTTCCAACTTATTGCTACTGTGTTTTATAAACCCCAATTCCTTGGGATGGCTGGTATCCTATTTTTAGGGAGATTTGAACCTTTGCTCTGTAGTCATGCATCAGCCAGCTGTGTCAGAGTGAACTGCAAGATGTTTCACTCTGTGATCACCTGGCAAAATAATGGCTGAATTATAAAAGTTTTTCCTGCATGCATTGATGGCTCAAGAGAAGAAAATACTAGATCATGTACTGTAGGAATGGTAATCCTCATTTTATGAAAGAAGTTCAATCTCCCATTTTTCAGCAATATTCTGGCAAGAATGGGCTTTGAAAAACTTTGCACAATGATGCCTTAGGTCAGGTGATTTCCCCAGCCTGTTGTGCACAAGGCCTCATTCTACAGAAGGCACCATTGAGACCTCCACATAGCAAGTCAGAAAGAGAACAGGAACGGTTGTGATATGCAAGGGGTTGAACAACTTTTAAAGAATGACGACGGCCGTACCTATCTTGGATCATTTAATATACTTCCTCAATCATTCACCATCTAGAAACAAAAGCAGACCAAAGCAGTGCAGAAACTGGCACTGGAAATCTCAAAAGCTATGGGGGAGAAAATCATTATCCCCCGTTTGAGGGCAGTAACTTTTGAAAACTGTGAAACTTCACGCCAGGCGCTAATGATTCCCAGCTTTCATGAAATTGGGTTTAGCACTCCAGGAAGGAAGTGGAGTGCTAAAGGACGCAGGCGGGGTGGTAGTTGTGCAGCGCTGCACAATGAGCTGTCCAGCGCTGCCATGTTCCGAGGCTCCTTCCCTCCCTTAAACAAAGGGCCATCGCTGCAGGCTCTGCATTGGGACCAGTTAGCTGGTCCCCAACGGCGGCTGCGATCCGGCTCAATCACCCCCATGCACTCCAGCAGAGTGCAGGGCTGATCGATTGCGGTAGCGTAGTGATAATGTCACTGGGCTAGTAATCCAGAGGCCTGGACTAATGATCCAGAAATGTGAGTTCAAGTCCCACCACGGCAGCTGGGGAATTTAAATTCAGTTCATTAAATAAATCTGGAATAATTACCAGCATCAGTAATGGTAACCATGAAACTATCGGAAAATAGGGACGGGGGGGGCTGCTTTACATTCAAAAGCTGCGACCCAATTATGTCACGACACGATTTTAACTCTGAAAATTGGGAGGCTCACACGGGTCCAAACTTCAAAGCCAGACCTGGCAGGTGGCAGCAGAATGGTCAGGAGAGGCTATGGTAAGTATTTTTATTGACCTTTTCTGAGGAATCCTTGTGGGTCAGGTGGGGCCTCGCCAGCCCAGCCTTGCCTCTCCCTCCCAGCAACAGCATCTCCTTACAAACCCTCTCCCCACCCCAGCACTAACTTTATGCCAAGAACCATACATTTGGGTCTGAAGTGTTGATCATCCACCCGAATTCCCACTCCAGCCGTCACTCTCACTGGTTTCGGGCAGGTGCCTGTCGTGGATTATTCCCACCCACCCTGAATGCACCCAGAGTTAAAATCAGGGCTTATTTTTTGGCCTGGCCATTTTGTGATGAGCCAAGCTGATTATTCGTGGGGAAGCCTTTTGCCCTGTTAAAGACCTCTGCTTCTACTGATGCACTCCACTGTTGTGTTGAGCAGAGATGTCTCCTAAGGTTCCAAAGACAAATTTCACGTTTCTGTCCAGACTCTTGGGGAAAAATTGGTTTGCTTTGCGCCTCCCGTTAGCGCCGAGGGCGCTAACGGGGCGCAAAGCAACTGGCGCTCGGGCACGGCGCCGCCCACGAAATTCAGCGGGAGGTTAGCGGCGGTGCTAACCGGTAGCGCCCCGAGGCACTGCACCGCCGGCGATGACATTATCGCCATGTGCAGCGCCCCGGCCACGATCTTTGGGAGCGCCCCCTGACTTACCGCCGGACACTATGTCCGACGGGTTCAGGGGGCCTACCTGTGGCCAGGGAGGCGCAATTTAAAGGCGAGGTGCTGGCCACCTGCCAACACCTGCCTGCGCTCCCGTCCCCGGCCTCCTGAATGACACCCCCCCCCCCCCCACCCCGCGGCGTGCCAGCTGCACTCCAAGAGCCCGGCACTTCTCGAGTACCGGGCTCTTTTGCCGGTACTCCCGATTCCCTGGGGGCCCAGCTGGGCCTTGGTTCGAGCTGCGCAAGGCCCATCCCCTTTAAGGAGGAGAGGATGGCCTGCAATACCGCGGCACGTAGCACCGCGATATTGACTCGCAGCGTCCCAAGAGGGATGCGGGGCACTTCCAGTAGTGCCCCACTTCCCTCTTGGGGCGCAACCACTCAATTTCCGGCGCAGCGCCCCAGCAAAATGGGGCGCTACTCAATTTTTAGCCCTTAGAGTTGCTGTAGATACACTCTTTGAAAACTAGTAGTGCTAATCAGATTCTGTTTACACAGTAGGAATTGTATGGTTCTGATCACATTGCATGAGTCCAAGCTCTTTCTAAATAGGTACCTAATGCTGTGAAAGAGACATTGGACACTTAGGGATCAGATTGGCAAGGGGAAATGAAAAGTGTTTGCCTCAAAATACCATTTAGGGCATTGGACATATTTGACCAATGGAAATCTCTTGAGACTTGGAGCAATTGTTGATCACGGCATGAGAAGATCGTCAGGCAATATAAATATGGCCATTGTTGCCAAATTTAGGATCAATGTATAATTCTGTAATCCACAATCAATGGAGCAGAACAAAGCTCTGCAGTTCTGCCACATCCAGACGTGAATGGTGGTGGTCAAATGAACAACTGACGGGAGGAAGAGGCACCATGAACATCACCATCCTCAATGATGGCGAAGCCCAGCACGAGTGCAAAAGACAAGGCTGAAGCGTTTGCAACCATCTTCCGCCAGACGTGCCGAGTGGATTATCCATATAGGCCTCCTCCTGAGGTCCCCACCTTCACAGAAGCCAGTCTTCAGCCAATTCAATTCACTCCACGTGATATCAAGAACTGGCTGAACGCACTGGATACAGCAAACAATATGGGCCCCGACAACATCCAGGCTGTAGTGCTGAAGACTTGTCCACCAGAACTAGCCACGCCTCCAGCCAAGCTGTTTCAGTACAGCTACAACACTGGCATCTACCCGACAAAGTAGAAAATTGCCCAGGTATCTCCTATCCACAAAAAGCAGGACAAATCCAATCCGGCCAATTACTGCCCCATCAGTCAACTCTCAAATCAGCAGCAAAGTGATTGAAAGTGTCGTCGACAGTGCTTTAAGTGGCACTTACCAATAACCTGCTCACCGATGCTCAGTCTGGGTTCCGCCAGGACCACTCGGCTTCAGACCTCATTACAACCTTGGTCCAAACATGGACAAAAAAGCTAAATTCCAGAGGTGAGGCGAGAGTGACTGCCCTTAACATCAAGGCAGCATTTGACCGAGTCTGGCATCAAGGAGCCCAAGTAAAACTGAAGTCAATGGGAATCAGAGGGAAAACTCTCTGTTGGCTTGAGTCATACCGAGCACAAAGGAAGATTGTTGGAGGCCAATCATCTCAGCCCCAGGACATCGCTGCAGGAGTTCCTCAGGGCAGTGCCCTAGGCTCAACCATCTTCAGCTGCTTCATCAATGACCTTCCCTCCATCATCAGGTCAAAAGTGGGGATAATCGCTAATGATTGCAGTGTTCAGTTCCATTCGCAACTCGTCAGATAACGAAGCAGTACGTGCCCGCATGCAGCAAGACCTGGACGACATTCAGGCTTGGGCTGAGAAGTGGCAAGTACCATTCGTGCCACACAAGTGCCAGGCAATGACCATCTCGAACAAGAGAAAGTCTAACCACCTCCCCTGACAGTCAATGATATTACCATCATCGAATCCCCCACCAACAACATCCTGGGGGTCACCACTGACCAGAAACTTAACTGGACCAGCCACATAAATGCTGTGGCTACAATAGCAGGTCAGAGGCAGCGAGTGACTCACTTCCTGACTCCCAAAGTGTGATAGAATACTCTCCACTTGCCTGGATGAGTGCAGCTCCAACGATATTCAAGAAGCTCGACACCATCCAGGACAAAACAACCTGCTTGATTGGCACCCCATCCACCACCTTAAACATTCATGCCCTCCACCACCGACGCACCGTGTCTGCATTGTGTACCATCTACAAGATGCAATGCAGCAACTCTCCAAGATTTCTTCGACAGTACCTCCGAAACCCGCGACCTCTACCACCTAGAAGGACAAGGGAAGCAGGCGCATGGGAACATCACCACCTCAAAGTTCCCCTCCAAGTCACATACCATCCTGACTTGGAAATATATCGTTGTTGCTTCATCGCTGAGTCAAAATCCTGGAACTCCCTCCCTAACAGCACCTCCACCACACGGACTGCAGCGGTTCAAGAAGGTGGCTCACCACCAGCTTCTCAAGGGCAATTAGAGATGAGCAATAAATGCTGGCCTTGCTAGCGACGCCCACATCCCTTGAATGAATTTTTAAAAATTTGGACCCTAGCCCTCTCCTTCACTATTGGGAGGAATAAAGGGGGGAAATTATTCCACGAATGACTACAAACCAAGCCTCACATGATTGGAAAATGGGAACTTACAAATGATAAGTCTTGTACTGGCTGTGGTTGGGACTTCTCCAAATTGCCAATGAAGCCTAGTTTCACAAGAGGGTTCAGAACGTGCTCAATCTCTACCCTACCCAAGTCTCAAATGGGGATCTTTTGAACCAGTTGACCATACAGGGTTGGATGTGCAAACTGATAGTGAAGTTTACTTCAGTTTTTACACAGCAAATATGTGGATTAGGTATGGGCTGAAGAAAATGACACCACAAAGACACTATGTAGTTAATGAGCTATTTCAACACTGTTGAGCTAATGTTTTTGATAAGCACATAAAAGACAGCAGTAATGAAACATAATGACAAGCATAATATTTATCATTTGCCTTGTCATTCATTTTGATAAGTCTACTCCCCCATATTCTCCAGACTGTCATTAGTAACATCACTAGGTTCCAATGCAGCCTTCAGCAGGAGATACTTCTAATTCATGCTACATTACCCACTGATCCAAACATCTCCAGTCTAAACCATAGCAAGTTTGAGCTAGTAAATCAAATCGAGGAATGGGGCTGAGGAAGCACCCGTCTCTCGCATGTCTGCTTATCTCAATATCCATTTTCAATAGACCAGGACTTTTCTGTTAACTAACAGTTCAGCTTTTCTATTGTATAATCTCACGATTAGGTCAGAGAAACAACTGAAATTAACATTTTATTGTCCACTTATTCAGAAGGAAAATATACGCTGGCTCTGCGTGCTGAGAGGCAAACCCACCATCAGTGATGTGAACTGCTACCCAAGCATGTGTCAGTATACGTTCCTTTGTTGCCAGAATCGAGAGCTCAATGAAGTTCCATGTCACTCACAGTCAACCTTCTTCCAACAAAAACTACTTAAATGTCTAACGATACAAACCAGTTACATGACTTTGTAATGCCAAATTAATTCCAAAGAAAGGAATTACTAAAATTATCTGCTTTCAGAAGAAATTTTTATCTTTGCAAATCTCAAATTCGTGCTACAATTTTCCACCTCTCAAAATATTCTGGACTTGCATGGATAAACCAATAGGTTTCACATCTCTTCATTGCTCCCCTTCCCTCAAAAATAGGAAAGGAAACTCTGGTTTCTGCAGCTTAGGGCAGCAGGCTAGGGAGGAAACATCTGAAATAACTGGTGCTCTTTTGATAAGGACATTTGTGAATACTGGGCCCGGTGTGTGTTTATGAACGTGTGACCTCTCAAAAACTTGCACACACTCAGTCTAACAAAATATCAATTTAATCATTTACAGACAACTATAGTAACATTCTAGTTCTACCTTTTTGGGTTTAATGGCACATTAATGTCAATTGTGAGGACAGTTTGGTGCTGAGGACTCTACTTCATTGGCAACTGGACAGGTCAGTGCGGAAACCCTCAACAGCAACTGCAGGCAATAAATGAGTGACAGAAACATTAGCTATGTTTATTTACACTAATATAATGACTTTTGATTACTTGGGACAAAAATTGCATCAGGTCAGCTTGGCCTTTGATGATATGCTTGGTTTCAGAGTTTTCTTGTGATAATACAAAATTATTGCAGCATCCTTTCTGATCTAAATCTTTGACATCAGGCCTTATGGCCATATTGACAAAGAACTCCATTGGAAAGTCACTCGACACGTGATAAACTGCAAAGCGCATGTCTCAATGCTACTGTAATTGTTTTTTTTTCCCTGCTGCCATCCATTTTGTTTCAGAAATCAGTCAAACCATGGCTCAGTGATCACGTCTACATTCAGTCATGACTTTTAATAATCAGCAGCAGAAAATGCGGAAGCCAGTGATTACATATCAGCACTTCATTAATGTTTCAGATTGAGCACCTGAGGCCTGTCTCTCTACTTTTCCAGTCAACTTCATCTTATAAGAGTGCAGCAATTTTTCAGCTTGTCTAACACAGCTGGCTTTTTGTTTTTTTCGGCAGACTTGGTATCACACCACACACTAGTTTTAGTGGAAAGCATCACGCTGAGATTTTAAGATGTGGGCTACATGTAGTAATAGATTGTTCATTGTAGACGTAATTAATGCCATTCTTTCAATGCAGCATGTTGCACACATACAAGTAAGATATTCCAGCCATCTGTGGGGTGGGAAAAGTACCACCAAGGGAAAAGTACCTTACAAATCAATGCATACCTAGGACCTCTGTCCCATTCAGCTGTATTTCCAGTCTCCATAGTTTCTGACACAAATGTGGTGTAAACAGAAGTACCATGGGCCAGAATTTGCTATATGACGGCGTAGTCTGAGAGTAAGTTGTCATACCGCCTTTGAAATAGACAGCAAGTTCGGAATTTCTGCTAAATCCCGAACGCGATCTGTCAAGTTCCAACTTGACAGATCATCCGCGCCAACACCGCACCGACATTGAAAACCTAATTACTGGCGCAGAGTTGGGCTAATTGCCTACCAACTGCCCAGCAATTACATACAAAAATTTTACGGCTGGTGGAAACAGGCGCAGGGCATGCTGCGCCCCTGGGATCCGTGGGCCATTATATTGAAAAATAAATTTAAATGTTTTAAAGGGGCCAAAAATAAACTAATTTTAAAGGTTTTTTATGTTTAAATAATTAAAAAAATATATTTTAATATTTATTTAAACTCTTATGCTGGTAAAAGGAGGCCTTATGCCTGCTTTTACCAGATGCAAGAGTTTCACGGGCATTCGCTGGGTAGTAGTCGGGCAAATAGCCCAACTCTCCGCCAGCGAATGTCCATTTCCCAGGGATGCTGAAACTTGACAGATCGCAAGTTCCAGCTTTTTGCACATGCGCATCGCACGCGGAAACCCAGAACTTGCGGGGTAATTTAGGCCACGTACGCGGTAAATCTAGGCCACTATGAAGATGGCTGTCCTTATAGGGAAATCATATACCACACGCTTCATTTCTTTTTAAATTAGATACTGAAATAGTACATTTCACACAATAATGCCCCCATTTTTTTTCAAAATTGTACATGGGATGCCAGCTGCTCATTACTTTCAGTAGAACAATGGGAGCCCAAGGCCATCTGAAAAATTATGTTTCCTGGAAAAACTATAAAGATGGCTTTAGATATATTATGAAGATGGCTGTCCTTATAGGAAAACCATATACCACATGGTGTTTCATTTCTTTTTTAAATTAGAAACTGAACTAGTACATTTCACACAAATACTAAAGATCTGGTTTGACCACCTTAAGCTTTACTGGCACTCCATATGCGCTATCTCAGCTAGGATGGTTGTGAAAGTCCCAACCAACATTTTCTGCTAAAATTTGGAACATGAAAGGCAGAGGTGTTTGTACAGTTGACAGTATCAGTAGCCATAGATCTTCTGGGAGTTTAACGTGTTCAATCAGCAGAGACTGGAGGACGACAAACTGCCCTAGATAGACACAATGGACCACACTGTAGGACAGCCACATACAGAATTTCTAGGGTGTAGACTTAACTGAGAAAGCACAAAAGACATTTCTACAGGGGCAAGCTGATGGAACACAATCAAGAAAGGTACAATGGCACTGAGCTCCTCTCTCTAGCTTTTATTAATATTTGATGCCATCACAACGGAGCACAGTGGGAAGCAACTATATTGTGTGCCCAGTTGTTCCCCACTGGTTTCACAGAGAGAAAAGAGGAGGAAAGAGAAAGATCAGCTTCGAGAAGTGGGGTGAGAAAGACAGAGAAATTAGCTATACCTCTCTCTCGTTTGACACCTCTTTGTTTTTCTCGAATATGGAACTGTTGCAGTGTTTCTCCTGCCTCTGCAGAATCTCCATATTAACTCAGAAACTTACTATAAAAAGCCAGCTGTACCATGTTGTTTTCATTCCCAATTCTGGCAACTCTTTCCACCCTGTGCTCCCACTTCTGGCAGATCTGCCCCACTCCCGATTCTAACCCAACTGTTCCTGTTAAATGGCGCATCTGAAGTTCTCCCCCTAATCTGCTGCTGTTGAATGGATGCTAGCAGTGGACTGGCTATTGGTAGCTGGCCAATGTCCAGCCACTGACCAGCTGCAGCAGGGATCTTTCTACTGCAAGTCAAAATACGTTTAAGAATGTTGGATCATTATGGTCGAATATGCATTGAACTTGCAAACACTAATCTACACACAGAGCATCATACTCATTACTGGGCAACAATGAGGTCATAAGAACATAAGAAATAGGAGCAGGAGTATGGCCCCTCGAGTCTGCTCCGCCATTCAATAAGATCGTGGCTGATCTTCTACCTCATTTCCACTTTCCTGCACTATCCCCATATACTCGATACCCTTAATATCAAAAAATCTATCGATCTCTGTATTGAATATACTCAATGACTGAGCCTCCACATCTTCTCTGGGGTAGAGAATTCCAAAGATTCACCACCCTCTGAGTGAAGAAATGTCTCCTCATCTCAGTCCTAAATGACCGACCCCTTATTCTGAGACGTGACCCCTGGTTCTAGACTCCCAGCCAGGGGAAACATCCTCCCTGCATCTACCCTGTCAAGCCCTGTAAGAATTTTGTATGTTTCAATGAGATCACCTCTCATTCTTCTAAACTCTAGAGAATATAGGCCGAGTCTACTCAATCTCTCCTCATGGGACAATCCCCCCATCCCAGGAATCAGTCTGGTGAACCTTCGTTACACTCCCTCTATGGTAAGTATATCCTTCCTTAGGTAAGGAGACCAAAACTGTACACAATACTCCAGGTGTGCTATCACCAGGGCCCCATATAATTGCAGTAAGACATCTTTACTCTTATACTCAAATCCTCTTGTAATAAAGGCCAACATACTATTTGCTTTCCTAATTCTTGCTGTAGTTGCATGTTAACTTTCAGTGATTCGTGTACAAGGACACCCAGGTCCCTCTGAACACCAACATTTCCCAATCTCTCACCATTTAAAAAATACTCTGCTTTTCTATTTTTCCTACCAAAGTGGATAACTTCACATTTCTCCACATTATATTCCATTTGCCATGTTCTTGCCCACTCACTTAGGTTGTCCATATCCCCTTGACGCCTCTTTGCATCCTCCTCACAGCTTACATTCCCAGCCAGCTTTGTATCATCAGCAAACTTGGATATATTACATTTGGTCCCCTCATCCAAATCATTGATATAGATTGTGAATAGCTGAGGCCCAAGCACTGATCCTTGCGGTACCCCACTAATTACAGCCTGCCAACCCGAAAATGACCCGTTTATTCCTACTCTCTGTTTTCTGTCCGTTAACCAATCCTCAATACGTGCTAGTATATTACCCCCAATCTTGTTCAATAACCTCTTGTATGGCACCTTATCGAATGCCTTCTGAAAATCCAAATACACCACATCTACTGGTTCCACCTTATCTATTCTGCTAGTTACCACCTCAAAAAACACATTCGTCAAACACGATTTCCCTTTCATAAATCTGTGTTGACTCTGCCCAATCCTATTATTATTTTCTAAGTGCCCTGTTACCATGTCCTTAATAATAGATTCTAGCATTTTCCCTACAGGCTAACTGGTCTGTAGTCCCCCGTTTTCTCTCTCCTTCATTTCTTAAATAGTCGGGTTACATTTGCTACCTTCCAATCTGCGGGAACCGTTCTAGAATCTATGGAAGTTTGGAAAATGACAACCAATGCATCTCTATCGCCACCTCTTTCAAAACCCCAGGATGTAGGCCATCAGGTCCAGGGGATTTATCAGCTTTCAGTCTCATTAATTTCTCCAGTACTATTTTTTTTACTAATACTAATTTCTTTCAGTTCCTCATTCTCGCTAGACCCTTGGTTCTGCACTATTTCCAGGAAGTTTTTTGTGTCTTCTTCCGTGAAGACAGACACAAAGTATTTGTTCAATTTCTCTGCCATTTCCTTATTCCCCATTATAATTTCTCCCGTCTCAGCCTGTAAGGGACCCACATTTACTTTTGCTAATCTTTCCCTTTTTACATACCTATAGAAGATTTTACAGTCTGTTTATATGTCTCTCGCTAGTTTACACTCATATTCTATTTTCCCTTTCTTCATCAATTTCTTGGTCCTCCTTTGCTGAATTCTAAAATCCTCCCAATCCTCAGGCTTACTAATCTTTTTGGCAACATTATAAGCCTCTTCCTTTGATCTAATACTCTCTTTAACTTCTCTTGTTAGCCATGGTTGGACCACTTTTCCTGTGGGGTTTTTGTGCCTTAAAAGGAATGTATATTTGCTGTAAATTATGTATTAATTCTTTAAATGCTAGTCATTGCTTCTCTACCGTCATACCTTTTAATGTAGTTTCCCAATCTACCTTAGCCAACTCGCTCCTCATACCTACGTAGTTTGCTTTGTTTAGATTTAAGACCCTAGTTTCGGATTTAACTAAATCACTTTCAAACTCAATATAAAATTCTATTATATTATGGTCACTCTTCCCTAAAGGCCCCTTTACTACAAGGTTATTAATTAACCTTTTCTCGTTGCACAATACTAGATCTAAAGTCGCCTGTTCCCTAGTTGGTTCCTCAACATACTGATCTAGAAAACCATTGTGCATACATTCCATGAATAAAGACTTGAAGGCATGTATATATGGGTGGTCAGTGTGGTGTCCCCATCATTTTGTTGGTGTTTGTAGCTATGGGCAGTCCAGTCCCTTGCTGGAATCAAAATAGGATCAGCCTGGACAGCCAGAAACTACCATAACTCCTCCTCTTCACCACAAACCATCTCCTCCAACCTCTCTCCCAACCTCTAATTCTGAAAGTGAAGAACTCATGGAATTCTTTGTTTCCATTCACTGCTTCTGTCAGCATCATCTCCGCCTAATTTAACCTCTACCGACACCCAAACTCTACAGCTTCTCCCCATCTTCCCTCCCCAGCCCTCAGTAAACTTATTTACTACATGAAGCACGTAACCCACTTCAACCCTTTTCCTGACCATCCAATGTCTCTTTCTCAAGTCAACCTCCCCTATCCTCTGCTATTGTCCACATCTTTCAAAACCACTATCATCACCTTCCTTAAAAAAACACCCTCAAACTACTGTCCCATCTCTAAACCACCCTTTCTAAGGTTGCCTTGTTTCCACCCAACAACCTGCTCATCTTTCTCACCATTCCATTTTAAAACCTTTGATCCAATTTCCGAATCAGCCACAGCACCCAGGTCAATATAATCAATATTCAGTGTGAGTGTGACCATGGGTTTCTGTCTCTCCTTGGCCTCTCTACAGCCTTCGAACTTCTCCAGTCTCTCTTCTCAAGGATTATTCTCCCTAGAACCATATTCTTATGGCTTCTCTCCTATCTGCCCCAATGCAGTCACTGAATCTCCTTACATGGCTTCTTCTTCCATAACCTTACAGTCATATGAATCGGATAGTATACAACGTCTGTGTGTTCTTCGAGGCTGAGCTGAGCTCTTGGCCCCACACCCAGACCATCACTAAGACTGCATTCTACCACCTATTTAAACACCCTATCTCTCATCTGCCACCCATGTCTTCAGCAACTTGAGGATCCATTTCTCAAATGTCAACCTCTCTGCCTCTATCCTATCACCACCCAGCCACCCTTGCAAAGCTCCACTGGTTTCATGTGCCCATGCAAATCGATTTCCAGATCCTTGCCTCCCTACACTCCCTTTCTCTTCCCTATCTAAACAATCATCTCCAACCAGATGTCCTACACACACCCTCCACTCCTCGGACTTTAGACTATTGTTTGTCCCTAGCTTTCTCCATGTCAGTATTGAGGTCTGATCTTTCAGCTAGAAGACACCTCTGGTCTCTGGAATTCTCTCCCAAAATCTCAACCCCATATTATCTTCTCTTTGGCCATCCCTTTGATCCGCTTTCTCCACCTACAATTCCTCCTTTCGTTGGTAGACATCCACTCTCCCCTTGAAAACAGCTGGGACGTTCTTTTACATGAGGAGCATTATATAACTTTTTGCTCTAACGGATCAAGCTACTGCAGAGGGTCAATTTGGCGTATTCCTTTAATAAATATAAAAAGGAAACTGCTGTCTGTATAATATCTTGACGCACCTCTCAGAAATTTCCCAAACTGCTTCACATCAATTAATTACTTTGAAAAGTAGTGACTGTTGTTACATAGACAAATGCAACAGCCATTATGCAAACAGCAGGACCCCAGAGACTGCAATGAAATAAATGACCAGTTTTTATTTTTTGGTGATATTGAAAGAGGAGCATTGTCCAGGACACCAGGAGAACTACATACTGCTCACAAGGTTGTTGACATCTACCTGAACTGGAGACAGGACCTTGGTTTAACATCTTACCCAAAGGATGGTACCTCATACAATGCAGCATTTCCTCAGTACTGCACTGGAGTGTCAGCTTCAAAGGAGCTCAAACTTTGACTCAGATCACAACTGCTGCCCACTGAGCCAGAATGACACACTGCCTATACTTTTAAGAGAGAAACTGCTATAGTTAGCACATTAAGAGTTAATTTACTGAAGTTTTTGCACCCACATACATAATGTACAGTCATGTATAAAGTTTCCATTAGTACTCAAAAGGCTAATGGCATTTGCAATGTTGAAATATAAATGCCAACTCTTTCCAATGAAATGAACTGAGGCACAACTGATGCAGATGGCAACTGATGGCTCATGAAAAAAGTGCTATCTTAAAAATTCTCTTTTTATTGCGCCATGAATATTTTAACACAAGAACACCAGATTGTATTTTGTGTCACAAGCTTTTCCTTATACTGGTGTAAACAGAATTCTTTGGACTGCTATTAGCACACTTCAGTGCTCTACCTCGTCAGAACTTATTATCTAATGTGTATTTTCCTAAACACGATAAGGGGAAACTGCTGTGTGCAACTGATGATAACTCTCTCTTGCCATAAATACATCACATTTAAGCTACCCACTGGCAGAAATTTAAACAATTAAATACAATTTAAATTGAAGATGTCAATAATTTTCTGACCTCACCAGCATATTCATGCTAATGTAAACTATGTTATTTGGAGTGGTGACAGCAGGCTCATCTTCATTTTAGTTGAGCAGAAGCAAAGTGCACTACTATACCAAAGGGTTGTGATGTGCAACAAGAAGATATGTACAGGAAACTCTCGTTTAAACGGCACCTAAATATCTGGAATTCTCTATTAACCGGCAAAATTCATACTCCGAAAACAACTCCTCAATAACCGGCAATGTTGCCGAGTCCGAGTCTCCCGCAAACACCGAGAGTTAGTCAGTGGGGATAGTTCTCCAAAGTGCCACTACTCAGCTTCCTGGCGCTGTTGGAAGTCCGAACACCACAATAACAGGAGTCTGATTCTCCCGCGCTGCCGGTAGTCTCTTCTGATCTGCCATTTTTCTGTGTGTCTCTCCATCTTTATCGTGAATTATCTCCCCCATCTTGCAATATGGAATTCCCAAAAGTTGGTCCAAGCAAAAGGAAGAGTGGTGTTAACTTTAAAACAGAAAATCGAGATATGCCAACGACTAGAAAGGGGAGAGAAGCGTATCAACATTATGAATGAATTCAAAATCGGTTCGTCAACAATCTACTACATCAAATCGCAGAAGGATAAGCTGCTCAAGTTTTATTCAAGCTCGGAGACATCCAAGAGTGTAGAGAAACGGCGTACGCTTCGTAAGCCTAAGCTTGAAGAGCTGGATACCGTGCTTTATGAGTGGTTTTCTCTTAAGCGTTCAGAGGGTGTTCCACTTTCCGGACCCATGCTAATCGAGAAAGTGAAGGATTTCTACGCAAGAATGGAGCTCACTGACAAGTGTGCTTTCTCCGAGGGATGGCGAACGTGCTTCAAGTTACGGCACGGGATACAACGACTCGATATTTCCGGGGAGAAGAAATCAGCTGATCACGACGCCGCAGAAGAATACTGCGATTATTTCAATCGGATTGTGCAGCAACATGATTTGTCGCCAGCACAGATATATAATGCCGATGAAACTGGCTTATTTTGGAGGTTTTTGCCAGAATCAACGCTTGCTGGGGCTAGTGAGGCTAATGCTTCAGGTTACAAGAAAAATAAAGATCGTGTAATAAAGATCGAGGAGGAATTTCATGGGTTCAATGTTCGTCCCAAGAAGAGTACAATAATGGAAATGGCTGGCATGGTGAAAAATGTAGGCCCAGCAAACCCTCTACATCACCTCAATGAAAGTGATATCGAGCAGTGGGTTGATGCAGATAGAGAAGTTGGTGTTGTGCATATGCTAAGTGATGATGAAATAATTGAGAATGTTTTGAATCCAAAGAAAGAAAAGGAAAGTGAGATGGAAAGTGAAGAGGATGAGATTTCTTAAGAGAAGATGATTTCTTGGGCTAAAGCTGCAGAAGGATTTGCTTCAATCCTCCAATTTGCTAAAAGGCAGCCTTGCTACTCTGCCCAAGAAGTTAAAGTTATGCACCTCCATATTCTGCATTCCACCTTTCTACAGAAAAGGCAAGAGTCCACTAAGCAAGCAGACATCCGAGACATGTTTAAGAAAGCTTCCAAAAGAGTCGAAGCAGCGGAAGTGCCTGAAGAATCTGTTGAAGTGCATGATCCTGATGACCCAGCTGGCATGGATATTCCTGATGAACCAGCTGACTTGGAATAAGTGTACAGTCAACTACAGTACTGTATACAGTCGTTTATAAGTTTTGTTTTACTGTTAAGTAATTAAAGAGTTATGGATTACCCTCAACTGGCAGTACTGTACTTAATCAAGCATCTTCCACCATCCATTTAACACAACATTCTGTAGATGAGTACCCAATTACTGTATACTGCACATTTTTTTATTTTTTTATTTTTGTTTGCTAAAAATAGCCTCGGTAGATAACCCTCTCCGTCATCCGGAATTTTTATTCAACCGGCACCACCCGCATCCTGTCGGTGCCGGATACCAAAGAGTTTCCTGTACTTGTATCTGTGGCTTTCCACATGACAATCTTGGTCACCTGAAGAGGTAGCAAATAGAGGTTAAGCATTCCCCCATAAGGAGAGTGAGGGAATTTTAAATAAATATAAACCGAAGGGCAGGTCATCCTAGACTCTCCTTCCAGTGGGTCATTCAGGTATTGTACTGTTAAATGACTAAGAGCAGGCAGGTCTCCTAAATAGCCACATTTGGGGATTGGCACATTGTATATAGAGACCATTAGACAGAGTATGAACATGTGTGAATAAATAAATCAGCAGAAATGCACTGTTTTTTCCTAACCCAGGAAACAATTAATTCTTATGAAAAAAAATGGCATCTGTCGTCTTTTTAAAAATAAACTGCGATGCTAATTTTTTTTTTTAAAGTTAAGTCAGATGCTTTCAAAAGCAATTCAGCTGAAAGTAAATTCCAAATATAACCTCAAATTAGCATGAAACAGCTCTAAAGTGCCCGTCTAAAAAGTGCTGGATATAAATTTAATAAACTGCACTCTTTACATATTATTTACACGGAGGAATATTATTCAAAAGTCCCCTCTCAACATTTACCCAATGTTACACTTCTGGTCCTCAAAAACAACATGATGGCAGTTAACCAGAATTTGGAAAAAAAGAGTGGCTTAGCTGAACTTTAGCGCGTTGCCAAATTGATGGTGGCATAATAAGGTACTCTAGGTTGTTAACTTAGGTGGGATTTTCAACTGAATAATGCTACCAGCTGAAAAATTGGCTAGCAGCTTCTTTAGAAAAAGTGATAAGAAGGTCCTGTCATTGTTTGATGGCTGCAATTTGCAATAAGAGAGAGACCTCAGTTAAAAGAAAGACTTGCATTTATATAGCGCCTTTCACGACCACCGGACGTCTCAAAGCGCTTTACAGCTAATGAAGTACTTTTGAAGTGGAGTCATTGTTGTAATGTAGGAAACGTGGCAGCCAATTTGCACACAGCAAGGTCCCACAAACAGCAATGTGATAATGACCAGATAATCTGTTTTTGTTATGTTGGTTGAGGGATAAATATTGGCCAAGACACCGGGGATAACTCCCCTGCTCCTCTTCGAAATAGTGCCATGGAATCTTTTACGTCCACCTGAAAGAGCAGACGGGGCCTCGGTTTAACGTCTCATCCGAAAGACGACACCTCAGTACTGCACTGGAGTGTCAGCCTAGCTTTATGTTCTTAAGTTCCTGGAGTGGGACTTGAACCCACAACCTTCATGACTCAGAGGCGAGTGTGCTACCAACTGAGCCACAGCTGACACAGTTGTGCCTGATGCAGAACCTGTCCTTCTTCGGGGCGCACTTACAGACAGGGAAGCACAAGTTTGCTTTACACTGGACTGAACTGACAAAATCAAATGTAACACACTGTTACTGAACTGGCTTCGCGATGTCAGGAGTTATCTTTGGCTGGATGGAAGAGGGAATGTATTAGTGAGAGCTGAGGCTGAATATTGAAGCAACTGCATTTGTATAGCGATTTTAACATTATAAGGCACTTCTCTGAGAATGAACTGAGCCATGGAGGAGCAAGGAGGGTTGGCTGAAAGCTCAGTTAAAAAAAGTAGCTTTTGAGGCAGTTCTAAGAGGTCTAAAGTGTGGGTTTCAGAGGACTGAAAACTCCTCCAGCAAGTAAGGAACATAAGGAGGAGGGAAGGATGCATGAGATCTCATAGTTGCTATAGCCATTGCAACTGGGATATAGAGCTGCAACAGGTTGGAGGTAGGGTAGGGCAGAGTTATAGAGGACAAGGATTAGAATTTGGTGCATTGGAAGACAAAGAAGCAGTGGAGTTCAGTGAGGAGAGGACTGATGGGTAAGCGAAACATAGGGTGGGGCAGGATATACGTAAAGTAATTTTGGACAAGTTGATGTTTGTATAGCAAGGAGGTGAGGATGGTGTTTCAGAAATCAAGTCCTGAGATAACAAAAGCATGGTTAATAATTTTGCCGAAGTGGAAATATGCTGTTTCAGTGATTGACAGGATATTGGGTCTGAAACTTTATGTTGAAGAGGACACAGAGGTTGTGCACCATCTGGTTCAGCATAATTGGGCGTCAGGGTAGGGAGACTGATGCAGGAGCTAGGATATGGAGCTTTTCGTAGGGGCCAAATAAGAGAGCTCTGGTTTTCCCAATGTTCAACTGGAGGAAGTTTTGACAACGAAGTTTTAACAACACAGTCTGACAACACAGAGGCGGCTGAGGAATCAATGGTGGTGGAGAAGCAGAGCTGGGTGGCAGCTGCGTACACATGGAAACAGACCCCCATGGCTGAGGATAATATTTCCGAGGAGCAGCATGTAAATGAACTAAAGGAGGAGCCAAAGTAGTCATCTTGGGGTATCCTGGAGATGACTGCGTAGGAGAGGAAGGAGAAGCCCTTGCTGGAGATATGCTGGCTCATCTAGGACAAGCTTGAATGGAATCAGTGGTCCCCTGAAGGTAGAGCACAGGTGAGAGATGGTGGAGAAGGATGGAGTGATTGACTATGTTGAACAATGCAAAGATGTCGAGGATGACAAGATGGGATGGTATACTATGGTCCCAGCCACAGAGGATGTCATTGATGACTTTGACCATGGTGCTGTAGACAAAACAAGACATCTCAGTACTCGGTCTCAGAAACAGCATGAAAATAGTAGGTGCATGTGTGGCGATAAACACAGGCGACGACCTGGTTCTATTTAGGTCTCACCCTGACCTGCATCGAGCAGAGAGCTAATGAGCAGAATCGATAGCATCTCTCATCAAAGGAAGGGAATATCAGAGAGAAAATTATAACTTGGTACTGTGGGGCTATGCAAAAGAGGAGACCGTCACTGGCCTGAGAACAGCCAAGTGCCTGCCCTCTTGACTGCAGGCATCAGGCCAGACAGATAAAGAAAGGGGGCTTTAAAAAAATACAAAAGTAGAAGAAAAACTCCATAAAGATACAAGTTTGGACAAAGGAAATGGTGATTTTGTAAAAAAAAATTAAAGCCAAAACATGTATAACATGCATTAATCTTAAATCTCATACTAAATATCAATTAAAATAATAAACTAAAAAACCTTTTAAAAATTAAAATTGAGTAATATCACCATCACAAAAATTCACAGTACCTACCTATTGAACCCAATCTCTCTTTGGCTCAGCTACGTTTTCCTTGTGCCTCGGAACATTTTTCTATGTTAAAAGGCTCTATTAAATGCAAGTTGCTATTGAAGTCACTGCCACTTCTGAAGAAATTCAGTAGCCATAAACAATAAAAATCTTTGACAACCCACTTTTTCCTAAGGCTTAAATCAACCTTCTTTCCTTTTCTGACCCTTATATGCGCAATAACTGTCTTTCCAATCCCAATACAAATACAACTTGGATTCCCATAAAGATATGCACTCTACCTGCCGCAAACATTTAATTCCCCGTACAAGACCATTTATAGTGTCTCATTCCAAGTGACAATTAATATCATCCATCATCAAGACACTTCCATCTCGACTTTTTTTCTTAAGTGTGAAATGGTCTAAAGTAATGATGCTAATTACCCCAGCATTTATTTTCAGTGGACTTTGTGTTTCATGCATAAACTACAATTGCATATTGCAATCACTTTGTAAATTAATGATTTAATAGTCATTTTTGTAAGCAGAACAGGCACATATTTATGTCCTGGTACACAAGAGAATTTTTGTGACGTAGTATTGAGTATCAAAGCTCCCGCTCTACTCAATGCTAAAATTAAAAGTCTAGAAAAAAGGTTATGAATAAACTATGCTTATAAACACCTCAAATAGGATTTCAATTCCCACTTGTCAAGGGACATAAATCATCCGTACCTTCGTTGCATGTCAGTTATTGCATTTTTTCACTTCAGAATTGAAAATGATCTCACTGCTCTCAAACTCTAGACTAAAAGCGTTGATAAAAGCGTGGTGGAAAAACTGAATAGGGCAATGGGCCACCTACATTTAAAAGCCATTAAGGACTGAGAGAAAAACTTTGGGTTGCCTTTTCTACTGAGGAAGCCTCACCCCTTCATTCTGTGATTTTGTAATGCAGTTATTAGTCCTTAATACTAAGACATTAACAATAGACAGACTTTCACCTAAATAGATCGCTTTCTTCCCAGAAGCTCGAGACTGAAATTTTAAATCCTCAACATGAACACCTGAATTCAGAGATTATTCCATAACATTTACTTATAGGTCTGCCCATTTTAGCTCGCCCTTTCGGAAACACTGTACCGCCCTTCCATTATGGCATCTTAAATTATTCCAGAATTTTACCTCCACTTCCATGTGTTGATCACCCTTTGTGTGAAGAACTTTCTCACATCAGTCCTATAAATTTGTGTCCCCTGAAGAGGGATCAAGATAATTCCAGTCCTTATGGGATTAAGTTTGAATAAAGGCTTGAGTGATTTTTTGCTGAAGAAAAATTGCCGAGTACAGACATGATATAGATCTTCAAAATAATGAAAGGTGTGCAAGAGGTGTGAGTAATAAAGCTTTTTATCTTGGTAATGAACTTAGGATACAAATACAACATTCACAAAACTAAAGAGATTAGAAAAACTCCTCTCTCCCACCAGTTAGTTGATATGAGAAACAACGTCCCAGAGATATCAGTAATACTGACAATGGGAAGCATTTAAAACCATTCTAAGGCAAAAAGAAACCATACATGTCCGTTGGGTCAAAAGAAGGGCATGTGGCGGATCGCCACCTAAAAAGGGCATAATCCACTCTTCCGTCTGTGGACAAATTTCCGGCACCTTCCCTTTAAGGCACCTTACCTTTAAGGCAGAAGGGGGCGGGGCCTCAGGTTTTACCCAGAGAATTCTGGGAGTTTTTTCAGTCTGCCATTTTGTGCCATGCTGTGATTAAAAAGTCTCTTGTTTAACACAAATGGATTCAGCCTTAATTCGTGTTTCGCGGCAGCCTCAACATTGGTGACCCCGACGCTCAGAACGTATTCCGAGCACTGCAATGGCGGACACGAACGCAGTTTCCGTGAAACTGCCGGAGTTTTGGGAAAACCAGCCCGAAGCCTGGTTTCTCCAAGCTGAATCGCGCTTCCGGCTGCGAAATATCACCACTGATGGGACGAAGTACGACTATCTCGTCACATCACTCGGTAGCGCCGCAGTTTCCAACGTTTGGACAACGCTGCAGAACCCACCAGAGGAAGGCAAGTACGCACATCTCAGGACAGCGCTCCTTAAAAAATTTACGGCCTCGGCATATCGACCTTCCAGGCCTCGGTGATGCATCACCGTCAGACCTCCTCTCCCACATGCTCTCCCTCACCGATGAGAGCCCACCCGGATCCCTCTTCCGCACGCTGTTCATCCGCCAGCTCCCTCTCAGCATCCGCCCAGCGATCGTGGCGTCCGGCCTCACGAACCTGGAAGCCCTGGCCGATGAGGCCGACAAGCTGCTGTCCGCTCACTCCAGCCGCGACGTCACTCCGGACCTGGCAGCCAATGCCTGGGCGCGCCCCTCACCATCCAGCACGCGGCCACAAGGGCCTGTCACCAGGCCCATGGGGCCTTCACGCCCCACTAACCCGGGCCACTGTTATTACCACGCACGGTTCGGCGCCAGGGCACAACGGTGCACACCTCCCTGCTCTTTCAAGTCCGCCCCCGTTCCAGCCCCCGCGATGGCCGTGGGCCACGCGGGCTCCCTGCTGTTCGTCACGGATGACAAAACCGGCCGCCGGTTCCTGTGCGACACTGGGGCTCAGCACAGCATCATCCCGGCCTCCTCCCTCGACATCCAAAAGGGCGAACGAGGACCGGCGCTGACCGCTGCTAACGGCTCGGAAATCCGGACGTATGGCACCCGGACAGTCACCCTTGACCTCGCTGGTCACCGCTACCGATGGGAGTTCATCACTGCCAAGGTGCTCTCCCCCCTCATCGGCGCAGATTTCCTGTGCGCCCACGGCCTACTGGTAGACATCCCTCGTCACCGCCTCGTGGACATGAACACCATGTCCCCCATCCTGGGCGCCATGGCCCCCTGTCAACCCGCCGACATGGCATCACAGTGCCACGCCCGGGCCACGGATGACTACTCGGCACTCCTGGCCGAATTCCCGGCCCTTACCAATCCGACCTTCTCCGCGGAGGCCGCCAAACACGGGGTGGAACACTTCATCCCCACCACAGGCCCCCCAGTGTACACCCACGCCCGCAGGCTGGACCCGGTCAAACTGGAGATCGCGCGGACCGAGTTTGCCACCATGGAACAGCTCGGCATCATCCGCCGCTCCAACAGTCCCTGGGCCTCCCCACTCCACATCGCCCCCAAACCAGGCGGAGGTTGGCGCCCCTGCGGGGATTACCGCTGCCTCAATGACGCCACCACCCCTGATTGGTACCCCGTGCCGCACATTCAGGACTTCTCGGCTAGACTGGCCGGCCGCTCAGTCTTTTCCAAGGTCGACCTGGTGCGCGGCTACCACCAAGTCCCCGTCCACCCCGCGGACGTCCCCAAGACGGCTGTAATCACCCCCTTCGGCCTGTTCAAGTTCCTGCGGATGTCCTTCGGCCTCAAAAACGCGGCCCAGGCATTCCAACGGCTCATGGACTCGGTCCTTCGGGACCTGAAGTTCCTGTTCGTCTACCTGGACGACATCCTGGTAGCCAGTTCCTCCAAGCAGGAACACCTCGAACACCTTCGCATCCTGTTCGGGCGCCTCAGCGACCACGGGCTCATCCTCAGCCCAGCCAAATGTCAGTTCGGCCTGGACAAGATCGACTTCCTCGGCCACCACATCACCCATGCTGGGGCCATTCCCCTGCCCACCAAGGTGCAGGCCGTCCAACAATTTCCCCGCCCCACCACCATCAAAGGCCTCCAGGAGTTCCTCGGGATGGTGAATTTCTATAACCGCTTCATCCCCAAAGCGGCGTCCCTCATGAGGCCCCTGTATGAAGCCCTCCGGGGCAGGAGCGGCAAGATGGCGGTCGAATGGACGGCAAACGCGTCCGCCGCCTTCGATTCCACCAAGACCGCGCTCGCCAACGCCACCCTGCTCGCGCACCCACGGCCCAATGCCAGGGTAGCGCTCACCACGGACGCCTCCGACCACGCGGTCGGCGCCGTGTATGAGCAGTGGGTCGACGGCGCCTGGCAACCACTTGCCTTCTTCAGCCGCCAACTACGCCCCCCGGAGGTCAAGTACAGCACCTTCAACCGCGAGCTCCTCGCGCTGTTCCTGGCGGTCCGCCATTTCCGGTTTTTGCTCGAGGGCCACCCCTTCACTGCGTTTGTCGACCACAAGCCCCTGACATTCGCAATGGCAAAGACAACCGACCCCTGGTCCGCCAGGCAGCAGCGCCAGCTCGCGGCAGTGTCCGAGTTCACCACGGACATCCAACACGTCTCCGGCCGAGACAATGTGGTAGCCGACTGCCTCTCCCGCCATCCACGCCGCACACCTAGCAGTCGACTACGCTCAACTCGCAGCAGACCAGATCACCGACCCTGATCTGCTCTCCGCACCCACCAACCTACCAGGGCTACGCCTGGCCGACGTCGCCTGTGGCTCGACCGCAGTCACGGTCAAGTGCGACATATCCCTATGTCAACCTCGGCCCGTCGTCCCAGCGTCCTGGCGCCGCCGGGTATTCGACATTCTCCACAACCTCTCCCACCCCGGCGCCCGCGCATCCATCAAATTGGTAGCCAACCGCTTCGTCTGGCGCGGCCTTCGCAAGGATGTGCGTACTTGGGCCAACTCCTGCCTAGCCTGCCAACGGGCCAAGGTACAGCAACACACGAAAGCACCCCTCGAGGAATTTACCGTCCCCCTCACGGAGAGTCGACCACATCCACGTGGACATCGTCGGGCCCCTGCCGCCGTCGCAAGGCCACACGCACTTGCTGACCATCGTTGACTGCACCACACGCTGGCCTGAGGCAATTCCACTGACCTCTACCACCACCGCCGACATCGCCAGAGCCTTCGTCAGCACCTGGGTCGCACGGTTCGGCGTCCCCTCCGACATGACGTCGGACAGAGGTCCGCAATTTACCTCTGAACTCTGAACCGCCGTCGCACGCAATCTCGGGGTGACCATTCACCGCACCACAGCGTACCACCCCCAAGCCAACGGACTGTGTGAGCAGTTCCACAGATCCTTGAAGGCATCTCTTCGAGCCAGCCTCCAAGACGGCGCCTGGACCGACCGACTTCCGTGGGTCCTCCTCGGCCTGTGCACCACGGTTAAAGAAGACCTCCACGCATCGGCAGCAGAGCTCGTGTACGGTCAGTCGCTGCGCGTACCCGGCGAGTTCCTGCCCACCACCACGACACCCTGGTCAGCCGACCAGCAACGCCACGACTTCGCCTCACCGGCGCTGCAGTTCGACCCGGTGCCCATTGCCCGACACGGCGAATCCACCTCACACGTCCCACTAAGCCAGCACCAGGCACGGTTTGTTTTCGTCCGGCACGACGCCCACCGCGGACCCCTTCAACCCCCATACGACGGGCCCTACAAGGTGCTACAGGCTGGGGACAAATTTTTCACCCTGCAAGTGGGCGACAGGACCGAAAAAGTGTCGGTTGACCGACTCAAGCCAGCACACTCGGAGCCCGGTGAGCAGGTCCCTGTAGCTCGTCCACCTCCATGCGGCCGAGCTGCCCTCAAGCCGGTTCTACGGCTGCTCCATGCCCGGCCGTTCCACGTCCACCGGCGTCCTACAAGAGCCGCTCTGGCCGGCCCAACAGACCGCCGCACCGTCTCGTCCACACCTCCTAAGCGGATTCTGGGGGGAGCTGTGTGGCGGATCGCCACCTAAAACGGGCATAATCCACTCTTCCGTCTGTGGACAAATTTCCAGCACCTTCCCTTTAAGGCACCTTACCTTTAAGGCAGAAGGGGGCGGGGCCTCAGGTTTTACCCAGAGAATTCTGGGAGCTTTTTCAATCTGCCATTTTGTGCCATGCTGTGATTAAAAAGTCTCGTTTAACACAAATAGATTCAGCCTTAATTCGTGTTTCGCGGCAGCCTCAACAGGCACATGATAGAACCAAACCTAAGTGGCTAATGTATCATATGCAAGTACTAATCAAACTTAAACAAAATACTTGTACAAAGGATAGATACCAGGCTAAGCTAAAGGCAAAAAAAAACCTGCTATTAGAACAGCCAATAGGTTAGTTGAAAAGAGGTTTGTGGATAAATGTGGTAGCAATGGCAAAGTCTTTTTTAGCTATGTTGGGAGTCAGATAGCAACAAAACACTCCATCAGGCCATTAAAAGGACACTGCATGGCAAACTCTGGTGAAATCACAGGACATAGCGGAGCTTCTAAATGGCTACTTTACATCAGCCACTCCAGTAAACAATGCTCAGTTACCATTTAATACACTGTACAGTTAACACTAAAATTGAGAATATCAATGTGGATGCAGATATAATCCAGGAAAGAATAAGGGGCCTCAAATCTGAGAGGGCAGCTGGGCCTGACACCGTTCATTCCAGAGTACTCAAAGAAATGGGAGATGTGTTAAATGATCCCCATGCTTATATATTTAATAAAATTACATAGAATGTACAGCGCAGAAACTGGCCATTTGGCCCAACAGGTCTACGCTGGTGTTTATGCTGCACACGAGCCTCCACCCACCTTACTTCATTTAATCCAATCAACATATCAAATAGCTCACCAGAGATAGAGATTGTTCCCATGGATTGGAGGGAGGCTAATGCAGTACCAATATTTAAAAAGGGCAGCAAGTCAGAACCAGGAAATTATAGGCCCATTAGCTTCACCAGTTATGGGAAAGTTGTTGGAAGGGATGATCAGAGATACCCTGTATGACCACCTGCACAGAGTAGGCGTTATTAGAGACTTGCATCATGGCTTCTGGAAAAGAAAGTTATGTCTCAGCAACCTGGTTACATTATTTTTTTTAAAGGAGGTAACTAGACTGTAGCCCTGTCGACATTCTACATTTGGACTTTCAGAAAGCTTGGGACGTGGTACCGCATAATAGATTACTACACAAGATAGAGCCCTGTGGGATAAGAGGGCAGATCCTGTATTGGATAGGGAATTTGTTCTCCCAGAGAGAGGGTTGCTATTAATGAAAGTGGTTCTGCGTGGAGATTGTTTGCCAGTAGCCCCGCGATGATCATGTTAGAACCACTGCTCCTCACGATCTATATTCATGATTTAGATGAAAGTTTTGTGGGTACTATCCATAGGTTCGCAGACGGCATGAAGATTTGTGCTAGTGTTATGACCCTCGATGAGAAAGAGAGACTTAAATCTGATCTAGGTGCGATGGGGGAATGGGCTCACATTTGGCAGATTTAATTTAATGCAGATAACTGTAGTGTCATGCACGTGGGTAGGCCGAACACCAAGCATGTATATACCATGCTTGGTACAGAATTAAATTCTGTTGAGCGTGAAAAAGACCTAGGAGTTATAGTACATGAGCCTCTGAAGGTGCACAACCAGTGCCAAGAGGCTATCGTGAAGACAAATAGAGTACTATGGTATATAGCAAAGACGAACCAGTATAAAACAAATTTCCAAAGTAATTGAAAAGGCTAATGGATCTCTGCCCCTGCCTCAGCTCATCCGCTGCCAAAACCCTTATCCATGCCTTTATTACTTCTAGACTTGACTATTCCAACGCACTCCTGGCTGGCCTCCCACATTCTACTCTACGTAAACTTGAGGTGATCCAAAACTTGGCTGCCCGTATCCTAACTCGCACCAAGTCCCGTTCACCCATCAACCCTGTGCTCGCTGACCTACATTGGCTCCCGGTTAAGCAACGCCTCAATTTCAAAATTCTCATCCTTGTTTTCAAATCCCTCCAAAATGATAAAAGGATTTGAGAGGGTAGATAGAGAGAAACTTTTCAACTGGTGGGGAAATCCAGAACAAGGGGGCACAACCTTAAAATTAGAGCTAGGCCATTTAGGAGTGAACTCAAGAAGCATTTTTTCCCCACACAAAGGGTAGTGCAAATCTGGAATTCCCATCCCCAAAAGGCTGTGGATGCTGGGGGTCAACTGGAGTTTTCAAGACCAAGACCACCAGATTTCTATTAGGTAATGCCATCAAGGGATATGGCTTTGCGGTACGGATCAGCCATGATCTAATGGCCTACTCCTGTTCCCATGAATTGGCCTAGGGGTTAAAAAAAAATATTCTTTTGCCTCTCCCAGAGATTACATGGCTGCTGGTGGGAAGGTACAATGGGGTTCATATACTTAGTTGCGTCGCGTGTTGTGAGACAGGCTCGCTGGACCTTGCCGGTCTGTCTTTTTGTATGTTCGTAGAAGGGAATGTGTTCAGGGTCAATTGGCACCTTGAGAAAAAAATGCCCAGGTTGAAGATTATAAGGATATTTATTTTTCCAGGGGTGGTTAGGAAGGAAATTAGCGTTCCCCGAAGTAAAAGATCAACAGGTATACTGGGACTGATGTCCATGATAGAATGATCATAGATTAAATTTGGATGGAGCAGGTTTGATTTCCTTGAGTTAGGAAGTAATATTAGAGAAATTTAAGCTCAACACTCGAGGAAGAAGGAACATAACCGAGATACATATGGCCTGAAATTGCTGAAAACTTGTGCCACAATAGTGGCGTATGTACGGCGGACGCCAGTATTATGGTGCAGAAATTGCAGGAAATTGTGGAGTGAGCGACTTATGTCATTACTTAAGCCACGCCATAACTTGCTGGGGCTCTTGTGCTGTTCCAGAGACCCTCGCCGAAAAGGCGGAACAGCCAAGTGTCATAGCTCCGCCCCCTCCGGAATTAAAATCAATGGCGATTGGGAATTTGCTGCCTTTAAGCCAGTGTTCATGCTGCTGCCACTTAGACTGAAAAATGGCAGTGGAGAGCTGGCGGCAGCCTGATTTATGGGTTCAATCAAGATGGTTGCATCTGATGCCTCATTATCCCCAGAACCCATTCTCATAAATCAAATTCAAAGCGCTATGAGATGTTTGAGAGACTCCATAAGGCGCTAAATAAATGTAATTTTTTTTTGTAGTTATAAATTCTGTAATCGACAACTCTGTAATAACGTAGGCAAGAGTTAAATTATACATCTGGAGAACATGAAGAACACATACTCTCGGTAAAATAATACCTGAGGCAATTAGAAACTGAAGTTAGCTGCATTCACTTTTTAGGTTTGCCCTGTTCTTGGCGCTTTCAGAACTGTGATTAAACGTCGGCCATATATAGAGAATTGAAAATGAGTTTTAATCGCTAGTAGGAATGTGAACAACCACAAGCAATTGGCCATGTTTCACAGAGACTGCCCTCTTTGTCAAACAGTTGAGGATTTTTTAGTTAAAATGTAAGCCTCGTTAAGCAAGTGGATTTCATGGCATCAGAATGTCACGTTAAATCAGCAAATAGTTGCACAGGGGATTATCTTAACAATTAAAATCATTTATAACGTTAAAGTCCTCTTGGTGCCAAGTAAAACATTTACAGGTGAGAATGATCGCAATTCCTGCATTTATACTACTGTTTCCTATTTTAAATATATAAATTCGGTCTGTGTCTGGGGTAAAAACTTCTTTGATATTCCTAAATGCCAGTTTCCCTAAATGACTATTTACAAAAGCAGACACAATCCCCAACATCTTGGGTCTGCATCGGACATCAGCTGCTCCGCCCTGACTCACGGCGATGCTCGCTGCCATGTATTCAAATCGCTTCTCCAGCAAATTTTGCAGAAATTCATCGCTGGAGGATCAGGGAGGGGAACGGTCTAACGTTTGGCGTTCGCCGTCAATATTGCCGCTGCAGCCAATTCTGGGCCATAAAGTAGTAAATGGTGTACAGAGTTATAAATGGGTAAACCCAGATGATTAGCAAAGAGGTGGAATTAAAAATTTTAAAATCCCTGCAAGCAACAGTACCACATAGATAAAGATGCTTTGAATAGCCTACCCCCAGCAAATGTAAAACGTTCCAGCAGCTGTCGAAACAATAGATGAGATGGCCGAAATGTTGCAGGGAGGTGGGGGGAGATAGTGGAAGTGACATTCCAAATTTCACGGCAGAATTTGCACAAGAAAAAATATAACAAATGGAGAAAAATGATCATTGTACCGATTTATAAAAGGGATACAATGAGCTGTGATAACTACATGGAAGAAAGCTTGATCAGCCAAACAACTGAAGAATTCATGTTGTGTATTAGTGGCCAAGGTTGGAGGCATTTTGGGAGAACAGCAACCAGAGTTCAGAAGAGGCTGCAGTACAAGTGATCAATTATTTACAGAGCAACTCAGTGAGGAGTGTACAATCTTACCCTAGTCATCATTCTATTGATTTTAAGCTGATCTTTAGCTCAATCTGCCAAAAGGCTATGCTTAAAATAATGAGATCTTACAACACATCAAAGACTTGTCTGCCTCAATGAAGAGCCCGACAGCATTTCACACAGTGCAGTATGCACAGCCAGCAGATTCACAGGGTGGCTTAAAAACAAACAGTGAGCTGAGACAAGGCTGCCCACTATAAATGACATTAACTTTGGTGCCAATGATGCAGAATGACTAGTCTCTGGAAAAAAGAGTTCACAAGTAGAATTATACAAGTAAATGAGAAACCAGCCAGTTGGCACTTGTCCATAAATAACTACAACTATTCTTGGGGTAAACCAAGTTGGCAGAGCAAAGATCAACTGCATCCAAACAAGGCAGAATCAATCAGAGAAACTAGCTGTTAATACAGAAGAAACTGAGTTTAATTGAAACTATATATGGAGGAAAGAAGGGGCAAGACTTTGACAGATATAAGCACAGCTTGTAGGACGGTAGAGAAAGTACAACAAAATAGAAAGTAAAAAGTGAAACACTGCAGATGCTGAAAATCTGAAACAAAACCAGAAAATGCTGGAGAAACACAGTGGGTCAGTCAGCATCTGTGGGGATAACGGACAAGGTAACCTTCTGGGTACAGAACCTTCTCCAAAATTGAAAAATACTAGGCAGATGACATTTTTAAACATTATTTAAAAAGGTGGAAAATATACACATAAAATAAAAAAGACAACCCAAAGAATCAAGAGTGGAATGAACAGATCACCCGAGTCAAGTAACAGACAGAAACATCAAGACATTAAAGAAACAAAGGATGTGTAAATAGCTAAGGAAGTGGGAAGCTTAGGGAAATGCGAGAAATTGTGAGGGATGGAAAATCTGGGTGTGAATTAAAACTGGTGCTGAAATCAGTTTTAATTCAGGTGCTGAATTAAAACTGATTTGAAAATGAGGATAGAGCTATAAAGTCTGAAGTTCCTGAAGTTAATGTTCAAACAAGAGGGTTGCAGGGTGCCCAGGGGAAAGATGAGATATACATAAGCATCAAGAACAGTTTCTAATCTTTCTCCTCGGCACCCTGCTACTAGGGGAAATTATGTTATTGAAACTTCAGAAGCAGGGTATCGGGATTTCAGAAGCAGGGTATCGGGATTTCAGAAGCAGGGTATCGGGATTTCAGAAGCAGGGTATCGGGATTTCAGAAGCAGGGTATCGGGATTTCAGAAGCAGGGTATCGGGATTTCAGAAGCAGGGTATCGGGATTTCAGAAGCAGGGTATCGGGATTTCAGAAGCAGGGTATCGGGATTTCAGAAGCAGGGTATCGGGATTTCAGAAGCAGGGTATCGGGATTTCAGAAGCAGGGTATCGGGATTTCAGAAGCAGGGTATCGGGATTTCAGAAGCAGGGTATCGGGATTTCAGAAGCAGGGTATCGGGATTTCAGAAGCAGGGTATCGGGATTTCAGAAGCAAGAGGCTGAATTTTCCATGGTGGTAGTGGGCGTGATCGGTGGCGGGTCGGGTGGGAAAGTTGTTTTTTTGACAGTGGGTTGGGAACCCACTGTCAACTCGCTCCCACGCGACTTTCCCACAGGCGCATCTGTTATTGTGGAGCCGACCCGACTTGCAGTGCCGGGGAACCCAACTGAAATCATGATGAGGTATTTTACAGGCATAAGAGCCTTTCTCCCCCTACTTTTTAAATTTCCCTGCATGGCCACGGGATTCAGACAGCTCGGGAACCACATCTGACAACCTGAGGCGTGAGTTCCGTGGCCAATGCTCCAGCTGATTACTTGACAGCATGGAAATCAAACCAAAATAAAACCTTGTTGATTACATCAGCAAACAGATTGATGGAGATTCGTTCTACTTGAAAAGCTACTGGTAAATGTTAATTCAGAAATTCCTGAAGGGATGAGCGTGCTGAAGGTTCCCATCCTACCCTGGATGGTGAGGGAAATGCATTTTTCACTGGCCATTCTCGGCTGTTGCCTTCCAACTGAACAGTAATTGCAGTGAATTGATCTGCACTATAAAAAATGACACATACCATTTAAATAAACTTTTGTGTTGTTTCTGGTCAGGTTTTTCTCACAGTATACTGTGATTGTCCAGTTACACATTAAATCAAGTCATCAACCATAACAATTTCATTCTCATCACTCATTCCACTAGTTCAATTTGCTTTCAGTCCCTGAATATGACTAATTTAATTTTTCAGTCTGAGACTTTAGGGTGAATTTCTGCGGAGGTTCTCTCACTTGTCCATTGTTAACTTCAACGGAAGAGCTGCAGAAATCTCAAACACACGGTAAGCACCAGTTACACTGTTTGTCAGGGATTTCGCAGCTCTTCCGCTGAATTTGCATAAGACTGTAAAACCACCCCTTTGCAATTACATTTAAAACCTGCTTAATTTTATGTATTACCTATATACACACACATCTTTTATTTGTACCAGTTACTGATACAAAAGTCTATAGATTTGTGACTAAAGCACCAATAACTTCACAATTAATGTACTTTTTTAATTATGTTCTTGATCGTATTTGTAGATGGAGTCATATTACTTAATAATATTATTTAAATATTTCTTTGTCACTCATATATAGCTTTTATTATGTTATTGTACAGTAAAGATTCAACACCCACTATGTTCGATTAAACTTAAAATTTAATGTGGCCAGGGTCCCTTTAAGGATCCCAGCTTAAAACACGTCATGAATGACGTCACCGGACCCGCTCCATCTAATTGGGACGGGTGACACGCTGGGCGGGCTTAATAGGGCCCATTAAGGTAAGTTCATTTTGTACAGCGGGATGGAGCCAGCAGCAGGGTCGGGACCCGCCATGGACTCCGCCTGCACCAGACTCGCCAAGGTAAGGAAAATTCCGGCCAAGGTATCGGGATTTCAGAAGCAAGGTATCAGGATTGCAGAAGCATGGCTCATCCCAGAAGATGGAGGTGAATTCTGCAAAGATAGAAAAAGCAAGGAAGAAGGGTAGCCTAGTATGTTCAGGATAATTTGGATGTTAAGGAAACGGCTTTCATATCCTAGGAGGAAAACATAAAACGAAGTAGCCTTTGCGTTAACAAGCAGGTCTCGGATAGGGTTAACTACAGGGGTATGCTACAGATATCCTGGCAGGATAAGGATGATGACAGCATCCTGTGTAATGAGATAAAGTAGAGGCATTAATATTGAGCTAATGGATGATTTAATTCAACAATGACAAAGCTGATCAGGCAAATTGCTTACTATGATTAAAGATTCAAAAATCAGGGGACACGAGCAAACATTAGAAAGTTAGGAATGAAAAGATAAAAGTAATAAAAGTAGTCAAGTGGAACACTTTTATTAAAAGCACAATAAAACTTGTGGAAATGAGGGAATGCTACTGAAACTGTCACTAATGAAAACAACTTTGCACTGAAGTGACTCTTGATAGCTGTCACCTTCTGAGCTGGCAGACTGAAAGTGACTGTCAATTTGTATTTTCTATTACCTACTGCCAGGCTGAACATGGGCTTCAGAGATGAGAAAGCTAGCTCATTTCCAATTACTTCAAAAATTATTCACTTGACATGGCTTTTATTTTTTGTGCAATCCAAGTTGAAAACAATAAAATTCTCCTTGGGCACAAACTAACGCTTAACAATAACTTTCTAATTATCTTAATTATATTAGGCTATGCACATTGAATTGATAGTGATAACCTGAAATACATATCAAAGAACACCCATCCTGCAAACATTATATGTGAATTCATCCTGAATTTAGCTTGTAGCCTCAGGCAGAACATTTGCTAATAAAAAAATAAACACTATGGAAACCAATAATCCATCTCCATTATCCCATGGAATGCAATGTATCATTACTGTCCCATATCTAAAACAAACAGATTGTGGAAGAAGATCAGAGCATAAAATGTATTTCAATAAATTCAAATGCCAGAATTAGACAGTACTTTATACAAGTGCATATATTAGACTGGGATTTAGAAAAACAGATAAAATGAGCTCTTCATTCTCGCAACTGAAGTGGAACCTAGTGCAGACTATTTAATCTTACACAAATGGTTCAAATACCATAGTACTTGAAAAGTAAATCTACACCCTTTAAAACAGGATTATCTAGAAAAAAAAGGTAATAAAAGCTAATGCACTCAGATGAGCTATGATAGGCTAAATGACCTTATCCCATTGGTGATGTTTATCATGTTCCAAAATATGAGGTGGTTTTGCCAGGCAGTCAGAATATAAATTTCCACAAGTGTGACCAAGTTTCCAGTTTTTTTTTACTATAGATCCAAAGTAATAAACTGTGTGAGTAAGATTTGTTAAATTTCTGAATATTGTCCTGTTGATGAAGGAAATAACAGACAGAAAATTTTAACAACACTCCTCTGCCCAAGTTTCCCATGAAAAAAATGTCTGTCACAGTTTCTCACCTGGGGTCGCAAAGGAACTTTGTCTTCTCTCCATCCTCTCTCCAGATCAGCCATTCTCGAAAGGATGGGTGAACAAACATCCGTGTCATATCCCGCCGTTTTATCAGAAACATGGAAAGATTGTCCATCCGCTGTTGAAAGTCCTCCCATTCAAGGCTACCATCAATATTCCCTGCATTGATTGCCTGATAAAGCTGGTCATCTGTCATTGGGTGCAAGGATGCCACGGCCACATTCAGCAGTGGTAGCACACGCTCAAACGAGGATTGTGTAGGGAACTTCATGTTGCACTGCAAGAGGTAGACCTCAGCGAGGGAAACAGGTACTACTTTATAGCTTGAACTCTTAAGCACCAAATATCCTTTTTCAATCAAGTCGAAAGTCAGTTTTAAATAGAGGTACGACCCTTGGCTCAAAGCCTTGAGATGAGTACTGAGTTTGCCAAAGGTTGTGTTGTCCATTTTGCCATTGAGAGAGATGTTATTCTGGATTTCAGGGCTGCTGTGGATTCGGTGGAGGATATATGCCTGTAAGTCCTGGTCGATTGCCTCATTCACATCCAGTTTGTCCAGATATATCTTGTGGAATGGAAGAAGTTTGGCCACTTCCTGTAAAAACATTTTTTTTGTTTTTTTTAGGAAAAAAGTAACTAAAGTTTGATGGGAGTGATATCACAGCAGTTGTACAATGCTTGAAGATTTACAGCTACCTGTACTATAGCTAAATTGCCTGGATCTATGACAGAGCCATCAATGGACAACACAGAAAAGGTTCAGTAAGACAATACATTTCCCACTAAGAGTCCACAAATATAATGAAAGAGGTTGTAACTCAGTAGTGATCCTAAATCAAAGCTCAAATATTTTGGATCAATTCAAATGTGCAAGAAGTCAGCAACACATACCTTCCACTGCAGAAGATGCAATTCACAATTTTCAATTTGCTATTTTATAGCCGGCTACTGGGAAAATATTGCTGTATACTGCTAAGCAAATCATCTTCCACTGCCCACATGACCTTTCTGTGCCAGGCTGTCTACTGCTCTAGTCCGCTTAAAAGACCAGATCACACCAACAAACAAAAAGCCTAGTGTGTTGATACACAGCTGCTGTGAAATCAGTCCCAACCAATTGTTTGACAGGACATATAGACACAACAATCAACAAGGGTACAATAGAATTGGCTGTGAAAGAAGAAATCTCTACCATTATTTCTTTATTTAATATTTCCCCCTCCTTACTTTTCATTCTTCTCACTGGCTGTTTACACCACCCAGGATCTTTAAGCTGGGAGGCATGGAAAGGACAATCTGGGTTGCTCACAGATCTTTCCAGCTGAGATGACAGCACAAACTAGCCTGTTTATAATTTCATCCTGAGCTGTGGACTCCTCTATAGCTAAATGGATGTTGTCAGTCTCGATAACATCTTTGTCACGCTTCTCCAAACCTTTCCAATGCATCAATGTCCTGTTAAATGAAAGATGATCAAAACCCAACACAATATTCCAGAAGTGGTCTGATGATTTTTGCCTGCTTTTTTCTGCTAATTTTCTCCCTTCCCCTTCTTCTCCTGAAGGTGTTTGACTCCTTGCTGGTGTACAGTTCCACAGGCCCTTCCTTATTTTACCCAAGTAGCCATACTTTAGGTGAGAGACTGGACACTGAGGTTTAGCAGGGTATTCAATCACACAGAGCATCACAGCTGAGTGTGATCCTGTCTTCACCAGATGCCCACACTTGTACACTTCCAGTGGAAATATGGCCGATTTTACTCTCTCTATCCAGGGTCTCTGGAACAAATTGTAATGCCCCTACTGCAGGCCTGATAGCCTAGTGGGTATGGTACTGGACTAGCAACCCAGATTCCGTGAGTTCAAATGCCACCATGGAAAATTGTGAAATTGAACTCAATAAAAATGGTAATTTGTGGGCTCGCGCCAGAAAATGACCAGGTATTTGTCATGTGACAAATTTAATTTATTGGGGCATATTGTGAGGAACCAACATGACTGCTGAAAGGACAAGGAACAGTTTTGTCAAGGATATGCTGAGAAACAGTGAAGAAAGCATTTTTTTGATTGATCGATGGGGCACTTGAGCAAATTGCACCCTATAGAGATCAAAATTTCCCCGCATCCAATATACATTCTTACCTGACCGACACATGCTAGATGCAAAACTTGATTTGTGCTACAGCAAATATTTCAGAATTTAAGCAGGTGGTATACTCGCTTACAAGCAAACTGTTTTCCAGTGGTGGGAAAACAAATTGATAGTCCATGGCAGTGTGGACCACGCAGGGGCACGGCTGGTCACATGGGGGCAATTCGGACATCACAAAGCATCTGAAAAGAAGTTTGTCCTTTCTACGCTTTTGCCAGCAGAATGTCCTCCAGGGCCAGATCACTGCGGCAGTATGAAGTTCCACAGAAGAATAAAAGGCTTTCATCAAACTAGTAAACACACATACCCAATTGCACCCCAGTTTTAGGGTCATGTCAATTTGAAAACTGCACCCCCATATTTAACTATAATTGAAACAGGCATCAAGGTCCAAATTTACAGGCCACATTTAGCACCTCAGGAAATCAAAATCTATCTTGACAACCTATAATTATCTTGCACAAGTTTGGCCTCCTCCTGTCAAGTAACCATACCTGAAGAGTCGTTCGAACTGTCACTATTAACTTCAGCCACGATGGGAATTTTCCAATCATTTTAGTGAGAAATGACACAATCGTGTCCCCATAATCTGGTTTGTGGAACTCTGCTTCATTCAGTCCATCAATTAAGAGGATGTAATCTTCATCTGCAATCTTTCGCTCTGAAAGAAAAATAAAATCAATAACTACCAACAGCAACATTGTCCTTTCATGTACAAAATGGTTTTGAGACCCAAGGCACACATCTTTTTGTTGCAAAATACGCATTAAATTACTTTTTGTTCAATTCAGGAAATGTACTGAACCACTGGGTTTCCAAATTATACTCTACTGGGGGTAGGAGTTGAATAGACCGAGAAAGAGACAGACCACTGAGAACCATCATGCTATGCATTTCATTCTTAGACTGAAATCTGTCTGTAATGCTGATTCCTGTAATCTGCTGACTCAGAGGCTGAGGCTAATAGATTATTTGAGATCAGGAGTTCTGGGCTGTAACAGCTGACAATGATTGTGCACCTTCATGAAATTCGGTATCCATATGGTGCTCCAGGATTACCGCGTTGTGTACGAGTGAACCAGCTCAGGTTCTAAACCTGCCAAAAATACAATTTAAAGGAACTGTATTACATGTACCCCCTTTCTGGGACTTAGTGCTTGAAAATACGCTAATACCAAACAACATACTTTGTTACTGTGAGGAAACTTTCCTCACAGATAGAATAAAATAAAAATATCAAAATTTACAGAAGTATTCTCTGGGAGGATAAAGGGGCTTGGAGGATTTGTGATGTGGTGCCAACTGACATCTCCACAGCCCTCCATGGTGCGATGCATACACTAACCACCTTAGTTCAGCAAGGGGTGACTGAACAGACATTTAAATGGAAAGTTCGTGAGGGACATATTTCCTGGTGCTAACATTGTCTTGAAGAGGAGTAAACAGGCAAAAAAGCAGCCTGTAGCCTTTCATCATCGGAATTCCATTTGGACTGTTGGGGATACAGAATGTTCAGACACACAGCAGAGAGGTCTGGCTTAAATATTAGCAGCTCTCGTGGTGCTTCATGGCCCTCTCTCTTCTTGGCTTGGTATCCATTCCATTTTCCTAGCACCTATCTGTGAAATGCCTTTAAAGGTGCTATATAAATGCAGTTAGTTATTGCTGCTCATCACAATTCTGCAGAGGTCTTGCAGACTGGCAAAACCTCAGCGATGTTGCAGAGGATAGAGTCTGGCATGGAGCAGTGCCATTCTTATCCAGTTCACTGGGTTGCATGGCTTTGGACTGTACAAAGTCCAGGAGACAGAAATCTTTTTTATTGCAGTCTGACGAACACAGCTACACCACTGAGCAGCTGCATACTTTGTAGCACACAGATGATAAGCTTTGAGGACGACTACATTTGCTACATCAGCTTTTCTACCCATCTTCGTGTGCAAGGCAAGAAAGTTAATCAGTTATACTGGGGATCATGTTTTTTCATTACATCACTGTTGTTTCCCATCATTTTGTGGTTTACCTTTCTAATGGTGTTCCTTTGCAATAGGCAATAAAACTTAGTGGGTTAAGGGAAACAGAAAAAACTAATCACTTCTGTAGCTGCCTGATGCTATTCAAACCTACTAATATAAAGGGAAAACCTTCATGAGTTGAGCAATTCTCAAACAGATCACCTTGCTATTTGAAAAAAAGTGAGGGAATTCGGCCAGCAAACTCAGATACAGGTTTGCAAATGTTTTGTCACTAGAGGTTATGACCACATTTATAGAACTTGTAATGACATTTAATGGTAGAAAGGGATCACATAGAAACATAGAAGATAGGAGCAGGAGTAGGCCATTCGGCCCCTCGAGCCTGCTCCGCCATTCAATGAGATCATGGCTGATCATCCAAATTCAGTACCCTGTCCCTGCCTTTTCCCCATATCCCTTTAGCCTTAAGAAATATATCTAACTCCTTCTTGAATATATTTAATGAATTGGCCTCCACTGCCTTCTGTGGTGGAGAATTCCACAGGTTCACCACTCTCTGGGTGAAGAAATTCCTCCTCATCTCTGTCCTAAATGGCTTACCCCTTATCCTTAGACTGTGACCCCTGGTTCTGGACTCCCCGACCATCGGGAACATCCTTCCTGCATCTAGTCTGTCTAGTCCTGTTAGAATTTTATAAGTTTCAATGAGATCCCCTCTCATTCTTCTAAACTCCAGCGAGTATAAGCCCAATCGACCCAATCTCTCCTCATACGTCATTCCTGCCATCCCAGGTATCAGTCTGGTGAATCTTTGCTGCACTCCCTCCATGGCAAGAACATCCTTCCTCAGATAAGGCGACCAAAACGACACACAATACTCAAGGTGTGGTCTCACCAAGGCCCTGTACAACTGCAGCAAGACATCCTTGTTCCTGTATTCAAACCCTCTCGCTACGAAGGCCAACATACCATTTGCCTTCTTAACCGCCTGCTGCACCTGCATGCTTACCTTCAGCGACTGGTGCACAAGGACACCCAGGTCTCGTTGCACTTCCCCTTCTCCCAATCTATTGCCATTCAGATAATAATCTGCCTTCCTGTTTTTGCCACCAAAGTGGATAACCTTGCATTTATCCACATTATAATGCATCCGCCATGATTCTGCCCAATCACCCAACCTGTCCAAATCATACTGGAGTTTTTCGGCATCCTCCTCACAGTGCTTTAATTATTGTAGATGGGGAAAGGTACTAAAGACGACAGAAATTAATTGGAAACCATCTTATTGAGGTAGTTAAGAGTTTTTTTAATGGATGAATTGCGCTGTCAAGGTTGCCGATACAAAGAGATAGAGCATTTTTAATTTCTGCAGCTGGTATTAACATTACAAACTTTTAGTTGAAGTAGAGCTTGGGTTAGATGTAGGCTAAAGTTACATCTGCTGGTCCCAACAATAAGCTTAAATGCACAACCTTAGAACATTATCCCAGACTGCAATAGTGACACTTCCATTACTCACACCAGGCTACTTGAGTGAGATTGTGTACTACCAAATTGTGAACAGTTGGAAATCGGACCACATCCATTAGATTGAGACAGCCATTACACATTTCACTTTAGTCCCTTACAAGCAGAATGAGGAAAATTTGAGCCCAACAGGGCTGGATTCCTTCGCAGATCCCAGAGAAAGGATAGCATTCTAATCACTATACCACCCTGTCTCTGCACAAATCCCTCAGTACTATTTGTTATTCTCTTGATACCTATTTTTCTCTTTTACTATTTCCTTCTGGACCACATACCTTGACAGGGCAATGCAGTCCAGGCAGCTTGCTCTTAGCTACCCAGAAAGTACAGGAAAGAGTCCCAGTGAAGAGTCCTGTCTGATTTTCTCTTCCCTTTGCAGGGAGGCATCTGGTAAAATAGTTCCAGACAGAAACATGGCTGAGATCAGGAATTCCAGAATGAACCTCTGTCCCAACATCCTGTAGTACTCCAATGCACTGTGTCTAAGAATCACCTAACATCTAATTCCTTGAACTTGACTTCTATTCCAAAAAAAGTTGACCTACCTTTGCGCAGATTGTCGAGCGGTTCCAGGACTCCTCTTCTAAATGATGCCATGGGATCTTGAACGCAGGAGCGCAAGCTGAGCATACTCTGTAAATGTGGTTCTCGAAGGAGCTGCTCCCGATAGGCAACAAGTTGGGGTGATCGGCAGAGGAGAGCTGCCACATTGTGTACAAACTCTGGAACTAAACAGGTGTAGGCATTGTCTGCTTGGCAGTAATGGTAGGCTACCACCTGGAAAGAGAATTCAATGAGTAGTTTCATATCTTTTTAGTTAATTCCCCAGTTGACTGTAAAACCACCTAAACAGTCAACAAAGTCAAAAGCAAATGCCACCAGTTTGATCTGCTGGAACATTATTCTTGGAAAAATTCAGGTCTTAACAAAAAGCTGCAGGACAATAAACAGAACTATTTACAACTCTTCATAGGATTTGATGCTGTGTTGGGCCTGAAACTATAAAAGTATTTATCACCAACATATCTTTAGTTTTTAGTTTTTAATTTCCCCCTGAAATTCTGCTTCAAGTTTCATCATTTCACTTATCTGTTTTCTGTGCTTCCAAAGTTCCACCACACATTCTTGAAATTAGAATTCACAGTTAAAACTGGCCTCAGATTAGCTAAATACAAGTTTCAAAGGCCAATGTTTCAACAGTGTGAAGATTACTGAAATTGAGGTGAAATTTTGGCTCGATTTTAAGCATCAAATGGGAAATATAATAACTCATCAAGTATCATGTTGGTGGCCCCAGGAGCACTATTACACCCTGACAAGATAACTTGTCAGTGCTGATCCAAATGTAAGTGAAGTGTTAAAGTAAAATGGGCAATTTTGTGCTGTGAATGTCATCTACAAATGAGACTGTTCAAACTCATTTCACTAAAGACCTCTTAACAGCTGTCAGAAAAGACAGACTATCACCCATCTGTCTGTGCTGGATTCAAACCCAGATCCAATAGGTGAAAGATTAGTGTGACTCAATTCTCAGTGGCTGTACATGTGACTAATACAAAGATGAACTATCTTTTCGGCTTTGGCACATCTTTTCAAGAGAGAGAGAGATTGATGGCAAGGTGAACTGAACAGGGGATGGAGCTCCAGAAGACATGAACAGAGGACAAGGCGTACCCTGGTGTCAATGGACCGGAAAGTCTATGGCTGGAACTTTCGTGACCTTGGCAGGTTCGGTGCAGCCGGTGACCTTTGCGGGTCGAGACCCCGCTGCTGGCTCCATCCCACTGTAGAAAATGAACTTACCTTAATGGGGCCTATGAAGCCCGCCCAGCGCGTTACCCGGCCCAATGAGATGGAGCGAGTCTGGTGACGTCATTCATGGTGCGCTTTCAGCCGGGATCTTTAAAGGGACAATGGCCACATTAGATTTGAAGTTTAATCTAACATTGTGCTGTCAGTGCCCTACAGTATTGGAGTGCTGCAAACACTGACAATGACTGCAGAGGCAGAAGGCTGCACCCAGGTTCTCCGATTACTCCCTCCATATGCTTATGGGGGGGAGTCAGAGCATGCAGAGAGGTCCTCTTCCCTTCCGATGAGCAGAAGAGACTTCCCCAGGAGACCAAGACAGCCTGGTTGCAGATTGCAGAGCAGGACACAAGCATGGATGTGGTCAGGAGGACCTGGGTGCAGTGCTGCAAACGTTTTAATGATCTCATTAGATCAGGAAATGTTAGTACAAAGCCACACTCAACTGCATCCTGCTGTGCCTCTCGTCACATGCCATCACTCTACCTTTCCTACCCCTGCACATCCTTACTGACACCAACACACCTCGTACCTCCACCCATCCCCCTCTCTCTCTACATTATCACATCCCCATCTCACGAGCCACCCCTCACACTCACCCTCATCCTAGTGCAATCATACCAACTAACAACACACAAGGATAGCCACTTGGATGTTTTACCCAATGTTTATGTAAAGTTTCTGTTAATGTGGTGCCAAACATGAAATTTTTTATTTTCAACACTTTCCAGTCTTGGACAGATTTGTGTGCACCTTTGGAAGTGGCTTAGTGAGTTGCAGTGAATGGTGAGACATAACGGTACCCCCAACAATGGTGATGAGTATGAAAGGAATGGCTTGGTTATTGTAGGGATTCTTTATGGTGTTGGTGTGGGGTGGTGCCAACCTGGCGCATCATGTGGCAGCTAGGGTGTACAGCGCCAAGTTAACTAAATCTGGCCATGATGAGGCCATCCCTGGCCTCCCAGGCAGCAATGTGGTCGGGTGCTGATGCCCACTGTCCTGTGCAACATCAGGTGATTGCAGAGAAGGTTGTTGGTGTTACTGGTGTGCCTGGTGCTGTTGATGTTGGGGCTCATCATGGTCCGATTCGGAGGACCAAGATGAGACAGTATAAACAGCACCAATGTTGATGGAATAGACGGCAGGTGAAGTACAGATAACAGAAGCATTCTGTCAATGGTGAGAGAGCTCTTCCAATGAGGTGACACTGGATGGAGACTTTGTTGGAAACACTTGCAGCCTGCAGAATCTGTGCTGGAAATGGACTGAGCAACAGCTTCTGCCAGAGGAAAGTGATCATCTGTCAGGCAGGAGGTTTTACTATACATTTCATGCTGTCAAGTAATCAGCTGGAGCAATGGCCACGGAACTCCCGCCTCAGGCTGACAGAAGTGGTTCCCAAGCTGTGTGAATCCCGTGGCCATGCAGAGAAATTTAAAAAGTAAGTGGAAAAAGGCTGTTAAGTGCCTGTTAACTACCTGATAATCATCTCAATTGGGTCCTCTGCCGCTGCCAGTTGGGTTGGCGTGGAGCAAGATGACAGTGGGTTCCCAACCCGCTGTCAAAAATAACAACTTTCCTACTCGGCCCGCCACCGAACTCGCCCGCTACCACCCCGGAAAATTCCGACCGATGTGGATATGTCGGACTGGAGGAGATTGCCAAGATAGGGTGAGGCAAAGGCATGGAGAGATGTGAACATTAGAACAAAAATTGTGAAGCCAACTTGCTGGCTACTCAAGGTGATGGGAATGTGGGATGTTGTGGGAGTGAGGGCATGGGCTACAACGTTTGGGATGAGTTACAACTCGTAAGGTTTGAAATGGGAGACCAATTTGGACAGTATTACAGAAATTGAGACAACCTGGTAGGGTGCTTGTAAAAAAAAATATCCAAAAGAATTTTACTGTCTACTGCCCATCTAAAAAAAATGCCAGCTGCCAACTGTTAAATAAAACAATAATGCTTTTCATATTGTCTTGGGATAAAATGGGAAGTATCTCATTGTTTTAAAATAATAATGTTCCCTTCTCAAACTCTTACGATTTTGGTGAACGACTCCAAAGTGATCTCAAATAGTTCACTGAAAACTAATTGTTTCTCAGGAAATCACTTTTTGAATACAAAGACATTTTTTATTGATCCAAACCCCTCAGTGATCATCAAAATTAAATTAACAATAATATTTGTCTGTAGTGCAAATATCCTTTCGCATGTTACTATTATGCTGGTGCTGTCTCACTTGAATCAATGCTGGATGAATCACCCAGTTGACAATTAGAAAATAATTCTGAATGAACTCTATTACAATGACTAACCGAAGGTTGGCCCTGATTTTCAGCTTTATCTGTGATTCAGAGATAGAAATAAAAGATTAATCTGTACAGAGCAACAAGCATGAAATTGGTCCAGGCATAATGTCAGAACAGCTAATGGGAGTTTGAGTTGATGAGGGGGGTGATGTAAGAATGAGGCTGTGTGGGTCTCCTCAGAGCTTTGGCTTCAATTCAGCTTATTTGTTTCTTTTGAAACCAGGACCTCGCCTTGCATCCAAAACTAAAGAATGCAGTTCCTTTAGCTCCCTCTTTTATTCAGAATAGAAAAATGGCCTCCTCAAGCTGTACTGAAAGCAACGTTAAACATAATCAAGACTAGCATTTAAGCAGTCTGAAAATTTGGAGTTATTTTATTTTAAAATAATGAATAAACCAGAACAAACAACATTTTATGGTGAATCATTTCATATTTTGGCTGACTAAGAGATCAGGGAGGCAGGCTGCTTCCAGGACTCTGTTAATGCTGCTCTCCAACATGCCAGCAGGTGGTGTTTGGGAGACTGTCATGAGTTGTTTGCCTATTTTGCTCAACTGTAGACCAGGAACACAGCGTCAGACCAGAGGTACAAATCCATGTCTTACCAGTCTGCTGCACAGTGTGTAGCACACTGCTCTGTAATTAACTTGTGTTTCATTAAAACAAATACTGGTAGGAGGCAGAGAAGGTGACTTCGAATATTGCCTGGAGAAACAGGAGTTTAACTGAATACAATGGAGGCGAATTTCCACAGGAGTATTCCCTCTCGTCCATTGTAACTTTGGCACAAGAGTTGCGGAAACCCTGAGAAACGGTGTAAATACCATTTACGCCATTCTTCCGGGATTTAGAGAGAGTCTAACCATCAGGAACAATTTCAAAAGAATAAAATAGTTAACAAAAAAAATATCATTCTTCATGCTATGCATTTTTCCCTCTTTCAGATGCATTCTTTATTTAAAAAGTGAGTGGTAACTACACTGTGGGAAGGAATGATCAACCACCACAGTATGAAGGAGGTGAAATATCAGCAAAGTAGAGTTGTTACTTCAGAACAATGAGAAGTACATGTGTGACATAAGTTACAAAAGGGATTAAATAATTAAGAGGATTGCACCACTGCTCAAAATTTAGGAGTAGATTTATTAAAATTAAAGATGCACTGTTTTTATAACTGGAGCGACAGGAAAGCTGTGTCAGCTGTGGCTCAGTTGGTAGCATAGAAACATAGAAGATAGGAGTAGGAGTAGGAGTAGGCCATTCGGCCCCTCGAGCCTGTTCCGCCATTTAATGAGATCATGGCTGATCATCCAAATTCAGTACCCTGTCCCTGCTTTCTCCCCATATCCCTTGATCCCTTTGGCCTTAAGAAATATATCTAACTTCTTCTTGAATATATTTAATGAATTGGCCTCAACTGCCTTCTGTGGTAGAGAATTCCACAGGTTCACCACTCTCTGGGTGAAGAAATTCCTCCTCATCTCAGTCCGAAATGGCTTACCCCTTATCCTTAGACTGTGACCCCTGGTTCTGGACTCCCCCGCCATCGGGAACAGCCTTCCTGCATCTAGTCTGTCCAGACCTGTTAGAATTTTATAAGTTTCAATGAGATCCCCTCTCACTCTTCTAAACTCTAGCGAATATAAGCCTAATTGACCCAATCTCTCTTCATACGTCATTCCTGCCATCACAGGTATCAGTCTGGTAAATCTTCGCTGCACTCCCTCCATGGCAAGAACATCCTTCCTCAGATAAGGCGACCAAAACTGCACACAATACTCAAGGTGTGGTCTCACCAAGGCCCTGTACAGCTGCAGCAAGACATCCTTGTTCCTGTACTCAAACCCTCTCGCTATGAAGGCCAACATACCATTTGCCTTCTTAACCGCCTGCTGTACCTGCATGCTTACCTTCAGCGACTGGTGCACAAGGACACCCAGGTCTCGTTGCACTTCCCCTTTTCCCAATCTATTGCCGTTCCGATAATAATCTGTCTTCCTGTTTTTGCCAGCAAAGTGGATAACCTCGCATTTATCCACATTATACTGCATCTGCCATGCATCTGCCCAATCACCCAACCTGTCCAAATCATACTGGAGTTTTTCTGCATCCTCCTCACAGCACACACACTCACCCAGCTTTGTGTCGTCTGCAAACTTGGAGATATTACATCTAGTTCCCTCGTCTAGATCATTAATATATATATTGTGAATAGCTGGGGTCCTAGCACCGATCCCTGCGGTACCCCACTAGTCACTGCCACTTGGAAAAAGACCCATTTTTTCCAACTCTTTGCTTCCTGTCTGCCAACCAGTTTTCTATCCAAGTCAGTACCTTACCCCCAATCCCATGTGCTTTAACTTTGCACGCTAATCTCGTATGCGGGACCTTAGCGAAAGCCTTCTGAAAGTCCAAATACACCACATCCACTGGTTCTCCCTTATCCATTCTACCCGTTACATCCTCAAAAAATTCCAGTAGATTAGTCAAGCATGATTTACCTTTTGTAAATCCATGTTGACTTTGTCTGATCCTGTCACTGTTTTCCAAGTGCTCTGCTATTACATCTTTTATAATGGACTCTAGCATTTTCCCCACTACCCACTATAATTCCCTGTTTTCTCTCTACCACCTTTTTTAAATAGTGGGGTTACATTAGCTACCCTCCAATCCATGGGGACTGTTCCAGAGTCGATAGAATTTTGGAAGATGACCAGCAATGCATCTACTATTTCTAGGGCCACTTCCTTAAGTACCCTAGGATGTAGATTATCAGGCCCTGGGGATTTATCGGCCTTCAATCCCGTCAATTTCCCTAACACCATTTCCCTACAAATACTGATTTCATTCAGTTCCTCCCTCTCATTGGACCCTATGTTCCCCGACATCTCTGGGAGGTTATTTGTGTCCTCCTTTGTGAAGATAGAACCAAAGTATGTATTTAATTGGTCTGCCATTTCTTTGTTCCTCATTATAAATGGGGAACAAAGAAATCACCCTCACCCTTGCCTCTGAGTCAGAAGGTTGTGGGTTCAAGTTCCACTCCAGAGACTTGAGCACATAAATCCAGGCTGACACTTCAGTGCAGTACTGAAGGAGCGCTGCACTGTCTGTGGTGCCGTCTTTCGGATGAGATTTTAAACTGAGGCCCTGTTGCCCTCTTAGGTGGATGTAAAAGATCCCATGGCACTATTTCGAGGAAGAGCAGGGAAGTTATCCCCAGTGTCATGGCCAATATTTATTCCTCAATCAACATCAAAAAAAATTATCTGGTCATTATCACATTGCTGTTTGTAGGAGCTTGCTGAGCGCAAATTGGCTGCCGCATTTCCTACATTACAACAGTGACTACACTTCCAAAAGTACTTCAATGGCTGTAAAGTGCTTTGGGACGTCCGGTGGTCGTGAAAGGCGCTATATAAACGCAAGTCTTTCTTCTTTATTTGTCACAATACAATGGCACAAACTGAATCATAACAGTTCGGCAACTAAAGTGGGTTTGCAAACACTGTTGGATAAAGACTGCTGTTTTAAAAGGCAAGCATAATCAACCACGATGAATCTAACAGAGTGATTTACATAAAATATTCTTATATATTTTATCTGCTGATTGAAAATGGGCAGGAGAATTAACTTTTTTCATCATTAATACTGCCATGGACAGTTTGCATTGCACTAGCTGATGAGTACTTGATGGCCAGCCACCACCAAAAGTGCCACATAAATGTTGAAATCTATTTTTGGTGGAGTTTGGCAGCATTGTGGAGGCTTCTAATATTTGGCAGAAGTGTGGATGGGGAACCTGAAGAGTGGAATATGAAGTTTGGCTCACTGATGAATTCCATGTCTGTCAGTCGTGAAGGGGTGGGGAGGACATGGGACAGGTTGAGTGTGCCTCAGATTAAGCAGCACTCGTATGTAACATTCTAAGATTTGTGAAATCATTAAATTAGGCTCCTAGAAAGGGAGAGAGAAAAAGAAAAAGGCAGAGACCAATAGAGAGACTCATTCTCGCTCTCTTTCACAGATATCAGTAATTATAGAATCACAGAATACAGCACAGAAGGAGGCCATTCAGCCCATCAAGTCTGCGCCGGCTCTTTCGAAGAGCAATCCACCACTCCCCTGCTCTTTCCCCACATCCCTACAATTTTTTCTCCTTCAAGTATTTATCGAATTCCCTTTGAAGGCTACTGTTGAATCTATACCCACCAACCTATCAGGCAGTGCATTCCAAATCCTAACTACTCGTTGCGTAAAAAAGTTTTTCCTCATGTCGCCTCTGGATCCTTTGCCAATTATGTTAAATATGTGCCCTCTGGTCATCAACACAGATACCACCATCACACGTGAGGACACTACCCACCAGGTACATGGTACATACTCATGTGACTCGGCCAACGTTGTCTACCTCATACGTTGCAGGAAAGAATGCACCGCGGCATGGTACATCGGCGAGACCATGCAGACACTGAGACAACGTATGAACGAGCACCGCGCAACAATCGCCAGGCAGGATTGTTACCTCCCAGTCGGGGAACACTTCAGCAGTCAAGGACATTCAGCCTCGGATCTGCGGGTAAGCGTTCTCCAAGGCAACCTTAGAAACACACGACAATGCAAAATCATCGAGCAGAAACTGATAGCCAAGTTCCGCACTCATGAAGACGGTCTCAATCGGGATCTTGGGTTTATGTCACGATACATGACGTGATCCGGACTCGAGTCGTCGTTAGCTTGTTCACAGATGTGATTCCCAGTAAAAAAGTAAAAATTTTCCCAGTAAAAAAGTAAAAAAATGTTAAAGCTTTTCGTTTTACATACAGACGGCAGCTTTTGACACGTTAGAACCCCTGCGACTACACCTCATTGTCTCAGTTGTATCTTGCTATGTCTTTGATGTGGTACCTTCCTGGCTGACTTAATTAACTTTATCACACCTCGGCAGATAGTCAGGATGATTTAATTTATTGGTCTGCAATTGTAAAATACACATGCTTTGTTTTCTATCTATATATGCTTTGGCGATTCTGTATCTAATTTACTTCACCTGAGGAAGGAGCAAATCGATAGCTCCGAAAGCTTGTGATTTCAAATAAAACTGTTGGACTATAACCTGGTGTTGTGCGACCTCTCAATTTTATCCACCCTTCAGCCATTGGAAATAGTTTCTCTTTATTTACGCTATCTAAATGCTAGAATGTTCTCTTGTTTCTTGTTAGAATGAGAATATTTATGTTTTCTAACCATCAACAAAATACCGATGATAATTAGAGGCTTTGCTTGTCATCATTATTTATCCTTTTTAACTCCCTCCCATTTCTTCCTTTTGCACATACACTTTTTTTAAAAAATCAATTTTTTTTTAACCTGAATAAAGTTTCTGAAATTTGTCCTCTAGCTTTTCTTAAGTAGTTTTAAAAAACAACTTGCGTATATTTTGTTACAGACAGATAGAAGGCTTCTGTCATTTGGATAACTAAATGTTACTGAGAAACTGTGCATCGTGCACATGCTCAGATACAGGATCTGTCTTCAGATAACAAAAGCGCCTAGGCTGGTGGGATAAGCTGAGGACTTCAAGCTGAAAATGTTATTAAGCTATTTAAAGACACACAAGATAGATAAATTTAGTTATATAATTGTGATGTATTTTTATTTTGTTTAAAATATTTTGGACATTAAAAAAATTTCAGTTACTGAGAAAAGAAATGGCGGGTGAATGTGATTTGATTTCATCAACAAAGTATGATGGTGAAATGTGTACAAAACTTTCTAAAATGTTTCCATTATAAATGTTAACACAAAAGTGTTACAGGAAGTAATGACTGACAGGCAAAAAGTATAAATGGAAAATCAGCAAATGATGGATATTGCACTTGTCCAAAGTCTTTGAATCTAATGGATTCAAAATCACATCTATGATAGTTTCACAACCCAAACTTGGAAGATTGGGTAAGCCTACTATTACTTGGTCCACTGTCCCTCTGACAAACTGGAATTTCTATTAAGAATGATTCACAGCACATCATGATTATCAGAAGATGCACATCAGCAAATTCATAGGTTGCTACAAAAGCTGCCACCGTTCGTAGATGTGAAGTAAATCCATATACATTAATAATTACTAGTTTGTCTTCGCTGCACAACAGTTTGCACTGGCTGAACCAGACATGCACATTTTTGGTGTCCTGTTTGACCTTGAGCTGAGTTTCAAACCCTGAATATCCCATTACCAAAAACTGTTTACTTCTACTTCTGCAACATCACCCATCTCTGTCCTTACTTCATACCCCACTGCTGCTAAAACCTTTATCCACACCAACTTGATTTCGCCAATGGCCTCCTTGCTGACCTCCTGAACCCCACCCTACACAAACTCACACTTGTTCAAAACTTCACCTGACTACATGCTGTGTTGCATCGAGCCCGGCTTACCCATCACCCTTATCCTTGCCAACTTCCACTGTCTCCCCATCCCTCAAAATAGTTTTTATTTCTGAATGCCTCCATGGCCTCGCCCCACCTCACCTCTCATAGAAACATAGAAGGTAGGAGCAGCAGTAGGCCATTCGGCCCCTCGAGCCTGCTCCGCCATTTGATGAGATCATGGCTGATCATCCAAACTCAGTACCCTGTACCTGCCTTCTCCCCATATCCCTTGATACCTTTAGCTTTAAGAAATATATCTAACTCCTTCTTGAATATATTTACTGACTTGGCCTCAACTGCCTTCTGTGGTAGAGAATTCCACAGGTTCACCACTCTCTGGGTGAAGAAATTCCTCCTCATCTCTGTCCTAAATGGCTTACCCCTTATCTTTAGACTGTGACCTCTTGTTCTGGACTCACCCGCCATCGGGAACATCCTTCCTGCATCCAGTCTGTCTAGCCCTGTTAGAATTTTATAAGTTTCAATGAGATCTCCTCTCATTCTTCTAAACTCCAGCGAGTATAAGCCCAATCGACCCAATCTCTCCTCGTACGTCATTCCTGCCATCCCAGGTATCAGTCTGGTGAATCTTCGCTGCACACCCTCCATGGCAAGAACATCCTTTCTCAGATAAGGCGACCAAAACTGCACACAATACTCAAGGTGTGGTCTCACCAAGGCCCTGTACAACTGCAGCAAGACATCCTTGTTCCTGTACTCAAACCCTCTCGCTATGAAGGCCAACATACCATTTGCCTTCTTAACCGCCTGCTGTACCTGCATGCTTACCTTCAGCGACTGGTGCACAAGGACACCCAGGTCGCGTTGCACTTCCCCTTTTCCCAATCTATTGCCGTTCAGATAATAATCTGCCTTTCTGTTTTTGCCACCAAAGTGGATAACCTCGCATTTATCCACATTATACTGCATCTGCCATGCTTCTGCCCAATCACCCAACCTGTCCAAATCATACTGGAGTTTCTCGGCATCCTCCTCGCAGCACACATGCCCACCCAGCTTTGTTGTCATCTGCAAACTTGGAGATATTACATCTAGTTCCCTCGTCTAGATCATTAAATATATATTTAGTGATTAGCTGGGGTCCTAGGACCGATCCCTGCGGAACCCCACTAGTCACTGCCTGCCACTCGGAAAAAGGCCCATTTATTCCAACTCTTTGCTTCCTGTCTGCCAACCAGTTCTCTATCCAAGTCAGTAGCTTGCCCCCAATCCCATGTGCCTTAACTTTTCACGCTAATCTCTTATGCGGGACCTTAGCGAAAGCCTTCTGAAAGTCCAAATACACCACATCCACTGGTTCTCCCTTATCTATTCTATCAGTTACATCCTCAAAAAATTCCAGTAGATTAGTCAGGCACGATTTACCTTTTGTAAATCCATGTTGACTTTGTCCGATCCTGTCACTGTTTTCCAAGTGCTCTGCTATTACATCTTTTCTAATGGACTCTAGCATTTTCCCCACTACCGATGTCAGGCTTACTGGTCTATAATTCCCCGTTTTTTCTTTGCCACCTTTTTTGAACAGTGGGGTAACATTAGCTACCCTCCAATCCATGGGAACTGTTCCAGAGACTATAGAATTTTGGAAGATGACTAGCAATGCATCTACTATTTCTAGGGCCACTTCCTTAAGTACCCTAGGATGTAGATTATCAGGCCCTGGGGATTTATCGGCCTTTAATGACGTCTATTTCCCTAACACCATTTCCCTACAAATACTAATTTAATTCAGTTCCGCCCTCTCATTAGACCCTATGTTCCCCGACATCTCTGGGAGGTTATTTGTGTTCTCCTTTGTGAAGACAGAGCCAAAGTATGTATTTAATTGGTGTGCCATTTCTTTGTTCCCCATTATAAATTCCCCTGATTCTGACTGCAAGGGACCTACGCTTGACTTCACCAATCTTTTTCTCTTCACATATTTATAAAAGCTTTTACAGTCAGTTTTTATGTTCCCTGCAAGCTACACTCGTACTCTATTTTCCCACTCTTAATTAATCCCTTTGTCCTCCTTTGCTGAATCCTAAACTGCTCCCAATCCTCAGGTTTACTGCTTTTTCTGGCCAATTTATATGTCCACTCCTTGGATCTTATGCTATCCCTGATTTCCCTCGTCAGCCATGGTTGAGTCACCTTTTTTGCTTTATTTTTATGCCAGACAGGGATGAACAAATTCTGTAGTTCATCCATGCGATCTTTGAATGTTTGCCATTGCCTATCCACCGTCAACCCTTTGAGTAACATTCCCCAATCTATCCTACCCAACCCGCGCCTCATATAATCGTAGTTTCCTTGATTTAAGTTCAGGACCCTAGTCTCTGAGTCAACTATTTCATTCTCCATCTTAATGAAGAATTCTATCATATTATGATCGCTCCGCCCCAAGGGGCCCCGCACAACAAGATTGCTAATTAATCCTTTCTCGTTACATAATACCCAGTCCAAGATGGCCTGGTCTCTAGTTGGTTCCTTGACATATTGGTCCAGGAAACCATCCCGTATACACTCCAGGAATTCCTCCTCCACAGTATTGTTACCAATTTGGTTAGCCCAATCTATATGTAGATTAAAGTCACCCATGATAACTGCTGTGCCCTTATTGCACGCATCTCTAATGTCCTGTTTAATGCCATCCCCAACCTCTGCATTACTGTTTGGGGGTCTGTATACCACTCCCACTAACGTTTTCTGCCCCTTGGTATTTCTCAGTTCTACCCATACGAATTCCACATCATCAGAACTAATATCCTTCCTTAAAATTGTGTTAATCCCCTCTTTAACCAGCAATGCTACCCCACCTCCTTTTCCTTTTTGCCTGTCTTTCCTGAATATCGAATACCCCTGGATGTTGAATTCCCAGCCTTGGTCACCCTGGAGCCATGTCTCCGTAATCCCAATCATATCATATCCGTTTACCTCTATTAGCGCAGCTAATTCATCCACCTTATTACGAATGCTCCTCGCATTAAGACATAAAGCCTTCAGGCTTGTTTTTTTAACACTCTTAGACTTAGAATTATTATTTACTGTGGCCATGCTTGATTTAAACTCTTGATTTCTCTGACTGTCACCTTTGCTTTTCTCCTTCCTGTCTTTTGCTTCTATCCTTGTTTCCCTTTCCTCTGTCTCCCTGCTCAGGTTCCCAAACCCCTGCCATTTTAGTTTAAACCCTCCCCCAGAGCACTTGCAAACACTAGGACATCGGTCCCGGCCCTGCCCAGGTGCAAACCGTCCAGTTTGTACTGGTCCCACCTCCCCCAGAACCGGTTCCAATGTCCCAGGAATTTGAATCCCTCCCCCTTGCAGCATTCCTCTAGCCACGTATTCATTTGAAATATCCTTCTATTTCTACTCTGACTAGCACGTGGCACTGGTAGCAATCCTGACATTACTACCTTTGAGGTCCTATTTTTTAAAATTTACCTCCTAACTCCCTATATTCTGCTTTTAGGACCTCATCCCGTTTTTTACCTATATCGTTGGTACCTATATGCACCACGACAACTTCGGTCTCTTCGGTCCTTCAACTCTAGCTTCCTGTGCAACCCACCTCCCCAACCCCCTTCCTCTCCTGTGCCATTATGGCAACAGCCTTCAGCTGTCTCACCTTATTCTCTGGAATCCCCTCCTATATCCCTCCGCCTTGCTTCTTCTCTCCCCAGTTCTAAAGTCTCATGTTTTTTTGATCATGCTTTAAGTCATCTCTCCTATCTCTTCTATTAAAACTCATCATCCGTTTCTCCTCTGTGAAGCACCTTGGGATGGTTTCCATGTTAAGGCACTAAATAAACACAAGTTAGTGTGAGGTCAGACTCCAGCGTTTGTTGGCAGATTCTGGAAGTTGTTGTATATCCTTTGGTTCCTATCCTCATTGACATGATTCCCAAAAGATTTTTCTACTTTGCAACCTGGCTAGTAGGCCGAGGGCTACCTAGTTCTGTATTGCCTGGTAGGACGCAAAGAAAGTGACTTCAGCAAGATGCTTCACACAGGCTGCACATTTCACTTGCTGTCAGATCACAAGCTTCACACCTGTTTAATAATGCAGACAAAAAAATTCTGCTTGAAGGCCAATTTACATTTACTTTAACTTCACAGCTCCTGATTAAAGTGGCATTCAGTAATTAAACTTTTCATGCACTGTACTTCAGACAATTAGATGGTGACCTGACATTATGGACCTATTAATTTCTGAAAGACAAATAAGCCTTCAAGCATTTCATGGAAGCTATTAAATAAAGTAACATTTATTCTATTCCCTATTTTTAAATGAGATAAATCATTAAAATACTTTTAAATTGGGCCATCCATAACTGTGAAATTTTACCAAATTCAAAGAGTAAAAATAGTAATACAAAAGCAAAATACTGCAGATGCTTGAAATCTGAAATAAAAACAGAAAATGCTGGAAACACACAGCAGGTCAGGCAGCATCTGTGGAGAGAGAAACAGAGTTAACGTTTCAGGTATTTCCAGCATTTTCTGTTTTTATTTTAGTAAAAATAGTAATGTTCTATTGAGTTCTTTTAAAATATGTGTACAAATATGGTAATCAATAAGTGATATAGTTTACAATATACTTTGGCATTAACACAGGGGTAAGCTAAATATTACTGTTTGTACACTTGAGAAAGATGGTCCCATTTTATTCCCCCTTTTTGTTGGCTAACTAAACTTTTCCTCTAACCTATTTAATGGACAACCATGCAACTAATTGTAACAATGTGAGTTCCCAGGGGCCTATACCTTGTAACAATTTAACCTGACAGTAGAAGCCCCCATATTTTAGATTCAAGTTAGACAATTTCATTCTTAAAAAGGTCAAATCTGGATATCCAATCAAATTCTTAGACCTGGGCTAAACTGTTACAAGGTAGTGGACAATCAACAGCCAACTAATGACAGGATCTAAAGATTAGGAAATTAAAGAACCATTGTGTATAATATAATTTTGGGGATTAACTAGTATCTACTGCAGTAAAGGCTGAATCTGGCAGATTTATCCAATAAAGTGAAGAAGTTTCTGAATCAGAATAAAATGGCCACACCACAAAAGATAGGACCCTGGAGAAGTTCTGTTCAGCACAAATGCAAAGTCTAAATTCCCATGGTCAGGTCTGCAATGATTAGAGGTCACACCTACCCATAGATCAGAGTTAAAAATGGTCTTTGGTCATTCATTAAATTAGTTATACTTTTTCATGGGAGGGATTTATTTTCTCCTCCAATTTCCACCTTTAGCCATCCTCTCTTGAAGGTAGTGATAGTATGTTGGGGTTTATTTCTATAGGTGGCAGTCGCTGTGCAGTACTGCATTCATATGGCTTGTCCTCATGTGGGAGCCTGGACAGCAAGCATCAATGAGTTGTTGTCACTGACATCCACACATGTGCCTTTCCAGCAGAGATCACAACATAGATATGGATTAGGATGGTCAGTAGACCCATCTTAGCTAACTGGACAGCAATCAGCCACAGAAACCCGGACTGCATTTCTCTTTTACAAAAGCAAAATACTGCGGATGCTGGAAATCTGAAATAAAAACAGAAACTGCTGGAAATACTCAGCAGGTCAGGCAGCATCTGTGGAGAGAGAAACAGAGTTAACGTTTCAGGTCGATGACCTTTCGTTAGAACGTTCTGGTCAAATATAAGACCTTAAGGAGGTCCATCTATGATCAGCTAACTCAAGAATTACCAGGGATCAAACCTGGGACCTTGTTAGCATGTAGGTCTCAGTAGAATACCATACAGAGCATTTATTTACCGAGTCATTAGCTGAGGGCAGGTTTGGGCTCAGCAATTATGCCTTTCAAGGTTGAATAACTTGTCACCATCCATAAGCAAGGCTCACACATAATAGTGGCCACCTGAATGAGTTAATGAAAGGCTGACAGGACCAGTGGATCCATGTTCAACATAAAGCATTATCTTCATGAAGGAGTACAGTCCCCACCACTTAAAACATCCATATTTAAAATGGGTAGTCGCTTATATCGGCTAAAAAGCAATAACCATTTGCATTAACATCAATTTCAAAGTTGCCGGTGATAGCGTCTTAAGTGTTCCGTTTATTTCGGGCAGAAACAGCTATGCTTACTCACAAGTTCACACCTTGTTAAGGTGCAATGAATGCAAGAACAAACATAACTCAGTAAATAACACCTGTACTTAAACCTTTCTAATCCCCTCTAAGTGGTGTGGGGTTACAGTTTCTGCTAAGCACTGACTGCAGTTTAAATGAAACTGCAGGTCAGAGTGGAGCTGGAAACAACTGGGCAAGAAGTCACTACACAGAAGGAACATTCCTGTTATACAATAGAGTACTGTTATAGCACTACCACGTTATACCGGCCATCACATATAGCGGGCAAATCGCGTTCACAGCGGTGGACACTGTATTTGGGGTTGTGCAAGGGATGCTGTGAACTGAGGTTTTGTAATTGTTTTTGAGAAACAAGCTCATCCAGAGAACTCCAAGAAGTGTATGTGTGTCAATTCAACTACGTGTATAGTATTGGGGTAACTGGGAGGACAAAACACCAAGGAAAAATATGTAGAAAGATAGCAAGACCATTCCAGATTAAAAATTATGTCGCAGTTTGACATTTTATAAATCTATTTACATGTGCAACTTTGCATGCAACACAAAGCAATACATCAGTGCAAGATGATAAATAGATCTATGTGACCTCCTGTGGCATTTTGTTCAAATCAATACAAGGATTTATTATTATGCCATTTAAAAGGGTAGAGCAGTCTATAATGATGAGCAAAAAGACATTTTGAAACTGGAATTTATCTTCTTAAAATGATCAATCAGCCGCTGAGCTTTAGTGGTTGAAATCATTCATATTGTAAGCATGTCCAGCTTATGGCATTTAACTGTTGTCAAACTATTATTAAAAATCTGAGCAGGCAACTGCTCCATGGCCGATATATAAAAAATAAATTTCCAGACATTACAGTGAGTTAGTATTCAATTTCCATCACATTTCATCTGTCAGTTGTACCTGTGTGGCCAGTCTTTTCATGGCTTCTTCCTGGCGCCGGCGGAGTTCAGGCGTGCTTGGACAGCTCCCACTGGCAATAGAGGGGTGGGCCTGAGGTGGCTGGGTAAGTGGTAGATCCCTGCTACCTTCTACATCTAGAGAAGGGAAGAGAATATCAGACTGTTAGGAGATAAATACTATCCAGGGAATGCAATTATACCTTTTTCTTTTCATGCATTTGAGTAAGGGTTGCCTTACTTATCTGTCCTTGGTGTCTGCTTCCCCCATTCCCACTCATTTCCTGCACTCAACATCCTCACTACCTGCATGAGCAACAGTATTCAATCAGGTTAAATCAACATGAAATCTTTGAAGGGAGTCTCAATGAATCAATATCCACTAGAACTTCTCTGCAAGTGTCAGAGTTATTTTACTTAAGTTCCCTAACAGCCTTCAACCTTTACCTCTTACGTCTGGATTAGAATACTGCTCTAGGACCAAATTATTTTCCATCTATAAACAGGCCAAGAGTTTCTAACAATTCGCTGGCCTGATCATGAATAATAATGGGCCAAGGACCAAAAAAATCATCAGAGGAAAGCTCAATGCACAATATACACTCATTCAAGCAATGGTCAATCACATCTTTGTGCATAAAGTTATGCCCTCTTGAGCAGAAATTTATAGGCTGGTGGTTCCAAAATGTTAAATATAAAATCTTTGAAAGAAATTTAAATTGATGAATTGATATCAACTAGGACTCAGCTGCAAGTGTTGAAACTTTTCAAGAGAAGAAAAGTAGTGAGATAGAATCTGGATTTCATGGTAATTGAAGCTATCATACAGCATCCTTATGCATTAGTCAATGAAAAGTCTGGAATCAGAATCCAGTGAGTGAAAGTTACTAATCAAGTTGAGAGAAACTGATTTTGAATCACTGCAATGATAATTTTGATGGACGGATAGCTAATGACAAATACCCCACCAGTAACTTTAAAAAAAAAGTATTGAGTTACTCAGAACCATACAAACTCTGGAACAGGTTCATCTGAAAGCAGGGAAACCAAAAGCAGAGTAAAAAAATGTAGTTTTGATTCTCACATATTCAATTTGACTCCACTGTTCAAACATGCGATATTTCTAATTTACAGAAAGTAATAGGGTGAATTGCAACCAAATTGAGGACCATATAAATGCATAGCAAGATTAAAATTGGATGGTTTTCTTTAAATATATCAAGCCAAAGAAGTCAATCACTTTGGGATTTAGAGGATTTTGCATCAAAAATTAGAAGCTGCAAACTACAGAATATACAGACACACTATAATCACCAAGATACATCTGAAGAAGGAGCAGAGTGCATTGTTTACAGGCAGATGAAGTATTGCCTGCCATGAACAAGGTTACAGACAATTCTATATTTATATTCTGGCAGTCAGATGATTCAATCAAATAGATAGTAGCATATGTCATATGATCCTAACAGGCTAACTGGGAGCTCTTTTGCTTTTGTAGATATTATCATTCTTCTGCCCCATCTCAGTGAATTTCTACTGAGCACTGCAGGCAATAAAGATTAAATCCAGTCAGTGTTTATAGTCAGGGAAATTGTATGATTGGAGAGTTGGCAGGTGTATTGTATACTTTACTACCACATCCAACAATAACAAGATACCCTGCACTTTCTTAGTTCCTTAGGTCCTGTAAAGCACTGCAAAACCCAACATTACATTTTACAGTATTCTACATTGGAAATAAATCAACACGAAGAAAAGCAGAGTTCACAGGAAGGGGTAAAAAGACAGATGCTCTTCAGTCCTGTAGGAATAGACTCAATATACAAAACTACAGCACCTAACGATTAATTGAGAAAAATTAACAAAGTAAAATAGAACATGAAGTTCTTTCACATTGCAGTTTAGGCAATGTTACAGAGTAGCACTATGAAGTTTCTATGAACTTAATATTGAGTGCATAAGACAATTCCATCCACATCAAGACAATAATATTTCCCCTCTTTAGGTCCACTTATGCCACACACAATTCGAACACAGCAAGCAGGTGAGTGAGTAATTAATTACAGGCCTCTGCCAACATTGCCATGGAACTGATCTCAAGAGGATTCCAAGTGTGACTCATAGTTAATTGAGACAATTTATCCTCACTCCATCCCTAAGAGGATCCACCTGCTTTTCAATGAACACCTCCCATTGCTAACTTAGCCAAGACTGGTAGCTCACTTTGTAGCGAACTGCAGCCTATGTTTTACAACATGTATCATAGCATGCAGCAGCATTCACGGACTGCACCATTGTATCAACTATATTCAATTTTTCCCTCAATTTCCTCCGCTCCTGAAAGTGTGGACTCATTCTGGGGTGTGATGGGTAGAACAAGAATTTGCATTTATATAGCACCTTTAAAACTTCCCAAGGCGCTTCACGGGAGCTCAATCAGACAAAAATGGACACGAGCCAAAGAACGAGATATTAGGACGTGACCAAAAGCTTGGTCAAAGAGGTAGGTTTTAAGTAGCGTTTTAAAGGAGGAGAGGTAGCGAGCCGGAGGAGTTCAGGGAGGGAATTTCAGAGGTTAGGTCGAGACAGCTGAAGGCACAGCCTCCAATGGTGGGGCGAAGGAAGTGGGGGATGCACGAGGCCAAGTTGGAGGAAAGCAGGGTTTTCGGAGTGTTGTGGGGCTGGAAGAGATTATAGAGATAGGGAGGGATGAGGCCATGGAGGGATTTGAACACAAGGATGAGTTTTTAGTTGGATGCATTGGGGAACAGGGAGTTAATGTAGGTCATCAAGCACAGGGCTGATGGGTGAATGGGACTTAGTGTGAGTTAGGATACGGGCAGCAGAGTTTTGGATGATCTCATGTTTACAGAGGGTGGAAGATGGGAGGCCGGCCAGGAAGAGTATTGGAATAGTCAAATCTGGAAACAACCAAATCACGGATGAGGGTTTCAGCAGCAGATGGGCTGAGGGAGGGGCGGAGACGGGCGATATTATGGTGGAAGTAGGCAGTCTTTGTGCTGGAGAAGATATGGGGTCGGAAGCTCAGCTGAGGGTTAAATGGGACGCTGAGGCTGCAAACAATCTAGTTCAACCTGAGGCAGTGGCCAGGAAGGGGAAATTGAACGGAGTTTGTGGCGGGGACCGAAGACAATAGCTTTGGTCTTCTCAATGTTTAATTGGAGGAAATTTCAGCTCATCCAGGACTGGATGTCAGACAAGCAGCATGACAACACAGAGGCAGTGGAGGGGTCAACAGAGGTGGTGGTGAAGTAGAGCTGGGTGTCATCCGTGTACATATGGAACCTGAATCCTGGTCATGAATCATCCATTGAATCATCAGTGCAGCACTCACGTCATGTTTATTAATTCTGCTTAACAGATAATACAAAAATGTGCCCTGCAATTCTTCAGAAAGCTGAAAAACCATTGGCATTCAAAGGGTTAAGAAGTAATTCACAATCACAGCAGGAATGCTAACTTATAATAATGAATAACAGCTGTTGCTGATGATATCTGGAATTACTCAGCAGTACTGCATGGTACTTTGATATGGTATAACTTATTTCATACAGATAGGTTGCTGGGTTAATCAGCCCTACTGACGAGCACTAACTGACTGACAATGCAAATTATTTGGCAGCAGACCAACACCCCCAGAGAATCTCAACATCAGCTTTACCTGTAAAGCTTAACTTACAAGTAAGAGAATTTAGCCACAGCAAATGAAAATATGACATGGTTGTTGCGGGCCAGCTAGTATAATTTGCAGTGCTTTACTTAATATGGAATTAATCACAAGCAGGTTCTGGAAGATAACAGGTTATCTTCAGATGTAAAACATTAGGGGGGCTAAATTAATTAGGCCCGAAAACGGGCGCGGGGATCGCGATGCGTGATCTGCTCGCGCTTGTTGAAAGTAATGCAAGCAGTATGCGAAATTCGTGCTGCCTGTTCATTAACATGATTGTTGCGGAGCCCAGTGCTAAACGCGCTGCTGGTTGGCTCAGTGCTCAACAGGGGGCCCAATATCGTGGGAAGTAGAAATAGACAGTTTCCTAGAAGTAAAGGGAATTAGGGGTTACGGGGAGCGGGCAGGAAATTGGACATGAGGCTGAGTTCGGATCGGTCGAGGCCTTGTGGGTGGCGTAGCGGGCCCAGGGGCTGAGTGGCCGGGTCCTGCTCCTACTTCTTGTGTTCTTTAGATTTGAGGTGAGGATCAGATCAGCCATGATCTTATTGAATGGCGGAGCAGGCTCGAAGGGCCGATTGGCCTATTCCTGCTCCTATTTCTTATGTTCTTAAGTCTGCTCTGTATTTAAAGTTAGCCTGCAGAGTGAAAGGCTGTCTGCACTTCTTAAAGGGGAGGTGCTTTATGAGAGAAGTACCTCATTCTGACTGGAGCTGGAAGTTTGCAATGTCTCAATAGGGCAGAGAAAGGGCATCTTGGTTCTCCGATGCAGCACTGGAGGCCTTGGTACAGGGGGGTCTATAGGAGGTCCTCTACCCACAGAGGGCCAGGAGGCCTTCCAAACACACTGTTCGAAGGCAGTGGGAGGATATCGCTGAAGCAGTCAGTGCCAACAGTCTTTCCCCCAGGACATGGATCCAGTGCCGGAAGAAATGTAATAACCTCACATGAGTGGTCAAGGTCAGTGAATGCATCTTCAAATGCCATATCCCACCAACTGCACCACTAGCCTCACACACTGCTCAATGCACCACAACCCCATCACTCACCTATCAACAATCTCTAGTAATCACGACTCATATCTCACAATCATAGCTTCACTTCAGTCTCTCACACTTACCACTGTTGCAAGCCTCACACCCACATCGCACACCTTGAACACAATGCCAGCTATTCCAGCATGACCGGCACATCACCCAAACACATTGTACCATACTCACTGACACACTTCCCTTTCTCTTGCAGGCCAAGGTGGCTCACAACCAGCGAGAGCAGGAGCAAACAGGCCCGGGGGGTGTGCAAGCATACCTGCAGAACCTGACCCAGCTGGAGGAGACAGTGCTGGAGATAATTGGAGGGGCTGGCATGGAGGCCGTGACGATCCGTGAGGCTGAAAGCATTGATGATGACAGTATGCTCATACCTAATCATTCTTTTCACACCCCCCTCATCCCACAATCTCCCTCACTTACAAGATGCTGGTGGTGTAAGCATGCACATCTTGCTTTCCCCCACTCCCCTCACCACAACCCAACCCTTGTGCCTTTCACTTTTCAGATACCCAAGAACTGCCACCAGCCCAGGCTGTGCAGGAAGAAGTAGAGGAGGAGAGTGATGGAGAAGGAGACACCGCCACTCGATGGCACCAGCTCAGAAAATAGCACCGTGCGAACTTGAGGGTATTATAGAGGCGGGATCTGCACGTGGTGAGTCACTGGGCACGAGTGGGCTGCAGCCAGGTCAGGGGGAAAGGGCAGTGCAGGTGCCAGCTCCCTGGAGGGCGAGGTCGCACACGACTTCTACTGCAGAGGATTTCGATGGGGCGGCCTTCAGAAGAAGGGTGCTGGACATGCACACAGAAATGCTTGGTACAATGCCTGCCAGAGAGCCTCTCGTCATTGTCAAGGAGCATGGAAGAGTCCGGCTCCAACATTGCAAAGAGTTTTGCGCGGAGCTTGGAGCCCATGATTTCCAGGATGGAAATGATGGGCAACTCCATTAATGTGGACCCAACCTTGATGCTGGGTGTGATGGACAATGTCCCAGCTTCCATTGCAGCACAAGTGGAAGCGACCCAACATCCGAGTGCTGCAGTGGAAGCTCAGACTGCTCTCGTGCAGGCTCAGCTTGCTGCCACGCAAGATCAGACTGCTGCCATCATGGCTGGGTTTATGAGTGTGGAAAGGGGCTTGCAGGGTCTCACAGCAGTGCAGCAATCTGTCCTCCAACAGATGGCTAGGATTGCTGAGGCGCCGTCCCACGGCAGTAGCAGTGGCTCCATGGAGCAAGAACCTGCTGTCCCCTCTCAGGATGACAGCATTCGTACTTCAACCAGTGCCATTGCAGTTGCCTGTCAGCCAGCCAGCTCAAACTGCTGCCGCCCATGATGAAATGGTGCAGTCCGCAGCCGGGCCTTCTAGGCCCAGAGTTGCTCGAGGTCATCCTGCAAGGCCATCTGCAGTGTCCCCCATGGAAAGTCAGCAGCCTTCCACCAGCCATGTATAGGACCACTAAAGTAGGCAAAGGAACACGAAAGACAGACTCTCTAAGGGAATGCACAAGGATGATTAGTTGATTTTGTAATGTAATATTGGAATTAATCATTTATAAATTATGTTTGGAATGTTTGTTTTGTGGTGGCTTTCATTTCAGCATTGTGCCCAAGAGGATATTCCGTGACAGAGGGATGGCAAGGTGGCTAAGTGTTGAGCAGCGGGGATCTGGGGTTTCATTCAGGGGAACTGGAGTCTGATGATGCACTCATGGACAGCCTGTCCAGAACGGGGATTTGCTGGCTGCCTCCTTCCTTCGTGCTCCTCCTGAGGTGGTCACGGAACCCTTGGTGGCAAGGGCTGCACCCTCATGCTGGCCAAGTTGTGGAGGATGCAGTAGACCACCATGAATTAGGACACCCACTCTGGAGAGCTCCTCCCAAGCGGTCAAGGCAATGGAAGCGTTGCTTGAGCACCCCGAAGGTCTGCTCGATAACGTTCCTCATGGCAGCATAGCTGTCATTATATGATTGCTGGCCACGAGTGGTGGAGTTGCAGAGGAGAGTCATCAGCCAGGTGTAGAGCGGATAGCCCTGGTCTCTGAGCAGCCACCCTCGGGCTCAACGTGGTGGCTGGAAGATTGCTGGCACAGCGGATTGGTGCAGGATAAAAGCATCGTGACTGCTGCCAGGATACCGGGCATTCACCATCATAATGTGCTGGGCGTGGTCGCACACCAACTGCACATTAAATGAGTGGTAGCCTTTGTGGTTACAGTACATCTCACCATTGATATGCAGCGCCCACAAAGCCACGTGTGTGCAGTCGATGGCTGGCGCCCTGCACCATGGGGAAACCCGATATCCTGGCAAAGTCACGTGCGCTCCTCCTGCTTCTCTCTGCTTAGAGAGAAGACAATGAAGTCTCTTCTCCTAGAGTACAAAGCCTCTGTGACGTCCCGGATGCAACGATGGATGGCGAACTGTGAGATGTTTTCTATGTCGCCTGTTCCAACCTGGAAGGATCCGCTGGCGAAAAGATTCAGGACCACGGTCACCTTGAGGGTCACTGGCACTGCCGTCGTTACCCTGCTCTGAGGCTGCAGGTCTGGTTCCAAGAGATGGCAGAGTTCTGCAACCACCTCCTTGGTGAAGCGGGGCTGCCAAATACACTGCTCCTGGCTTAGGTGCAGAAAGGAGAAGTTTTCCCTGAAGACCCTAGGTGGGTAAGGCCGCCTGCCGAGAGCCCTCCTTCCCCTCCTCCCACTGCGAGCAGCTTGCCTTTGCTGCCTCTGCTCCATCTCCCTGTCACACTGCAGCACAAGGGGGACTGCAAGCAGAGCCCCCATGACTGGGAGCAAGTGGTGTAAGTCAGAGACCTTCCAGTTGCAGCCAACGTCCAGCAACACTCCCTGCACACTTTAACAACGTTATAAATGTCTTCGAGCAAGCCAGTATTAATATAAACTCTGCAAGAACCAGTATGAGAAATAATCAACTTACCTGCAAGTTGGATGGATCCTTTTAAATTGCGCTGGTAGGGGGTGGGTCCCTCGTGCAGCTGAACGCATGTTCAGCTGTTCGTGTTTAGGAGTGGGCATTGGTTGAAACGGCGACGTCAAAAATGGCAAGTCATGCGACAAAATCAGCGTCATACTGCCAGCGCATGCACGTCCCGCCCGCGCTATCGCCCTCACCAAGATGGCGACCAGCGCGGGCCACACCGGAAGTGGTGGAAGCAAGGCGGCCGCCATTTTATTCACAAAAGTGTCCTTAACTGCTGACGCTAAGGTGCCGAATTTCGCGGCCTAGTTTATTTTTCTCCTTTTCTTTGGGAACAGCCCGAATTTCTCACCAGCCAACCGCCCCCTCAAGGCACAAGCCCACATGCAGCCAAGGAGACAGTCTGCACCCCCCTTCAGGCCTTCATCAATGCTGCTCTACGCCAGCTACAATTAGTAGAATGCTGTTTTCATGTTGTCAGTTTGGTTCTAGAGGATGGCACTCAAGCAGGCCTACAAGTGCTGCGCGCTCTATTTTTACTTATTGAAGAACCAGCACAGATTCAAACATATATTTTGCCCTGTCTCTAATGGCAGCTCTCAATACCCACAAGAAATTGGGTTGCACATGCTGCTGGAAGCGCAGTTTCATTCTTTCATGCCAGCAGTGGTGTGCTTACTACACAGGTTTTGTAGACAATGGATTAACAAGGTAAAACCGCAAGAAAATGGCCTGAGAGAGGGCAAGCATCCGGCTTCCACTTACCATCTTCTTAAATCAGTGAGAGAGAAAGATTGGGAATCAAATCTACAGCCTCCATTCCATAGTACTGTGTATTTGTATGAACCATCAATAATCTAAAGATTTTCAATTTCAAACATCAATGGGCAAATATTTGCAGAATATACAAAGAGAGAATAATTAAAATTGTCTGTTTCATGGGAAAACAAGAGATTAGTGAATCCTGAATATCTTATCTAATGCACTAGTATTATTTTATTTCCTTTTACACTTGGCTTTATTCCTCCATAAGCAGCATCTTCTCATACACTGCTTTGTCCTCTATATCACCTGTTGGTTTTGTCTTGCAGAAATCTGTACCTGCCAATTTATTTTTGGTCCGGCAGGTGTCTTACATGTGCAGAAAATCAACACGCTTAAGTGTCTGCAGACAAACGACTGAGAAATCCACACAGCAGATTTTCTTCATGAATGATATGAAAGGCACATTCTCTCCCCATAGGGACATACACTACTTGCTTAGGCCCAGAGAAGTTAGGTGCCGGTTAACAAGAGCCTAAGCTTAGGGACCCCAAAGTATGCACAAGGGTACTGCTCGAGTCAACCAGCTAGAACAGCACAACTTACAAGCACACAGCACAATTAAGCTTCCAGCTGCTTGTTCAGGTGGAGCTATCCAACCTGTTAGAACATAGGGTGCAAAGTTATTAGGAGCTGAGTGGGAAAAATTCCAGACCTCAGTAACAGGATCTATCCATCAATGAGCTAGGTTGACTGATCAATAGGCAGCATTCTTCAATACTGGGGAGTGCCAGGTATTAAATTACCAAATCTGTCACAGAGGATTGATTCAGTTCCCATTGCCAAGCATGTCTTCTTGGTGCCGTATTGACCTCAAAGAAATCCTACTTACCTCTCTCTCTCTACCACACAACAAACTGACAAGCACATTGAGACTTTCTAAGATGATAGCATGTACCAGTTGAGCAGCACAATTGAACATAAAACATTTAACTTCGTTGCCACCATCCTCTTGACCACAGAATGGGCACACATCATTCACCATTACTGGTGGTCCATCAGTTGAAGATGCAAAGCTACAACAGCAATGAGGGACTGAACTCTATTGGGCAGAACTGTTTGCAGTGGAAGCTTTTCTGGAATATGACCAAGCTTTCTGGGTTCTAAATTTGTCCTGTTTATATTGTGGGGAGAATTTGCAGACTGGCAAGAACATTGGAACAAGTACACAAGCCTTGCTTAGAAGTTGCAAGTGTGACTTTAAAGAAAGAACACTTGTGTGACCTTGTGCATGTACAGTTACTGTAAGGTCATATTCATGACTTTAGCATTCTGGTCACAGATGTTCCTAATGCAGGGGAAAGTTCTGCACAAACTAGAAATATCAAAATGCAATTGCTGGTTTGTACAAGAGCTCAGCTCTTTCATGGCCAAAATAAAACACAACAACCACCAGTGGTGCTGGCAGTATGGAGTTTAAAATTGGCTCAGTGCCTCTCTGTGGGTTTTGGACTGGTTGTATTGTGTCCCCTATGGATGAAGAAGCAATCAATACTTGCTGTCTAGGCCCATGGACAAAAATGGCTATTTGAACAAGGCAATGGAGGGCCACTGGAATCCTACCCACAAGTCATAATCTTCAGGATAGGAGGAAAATATGGTGGGAGTGCGTTTGCTTTAAAATATGTTTTTAAAAAGTTTACTGTATTTTTCAAGCAGTTAAAATGTCACATTTCTACAGCATTCTATAAATACTGTAGAAATATATAATATGGATAGATTTCTATAAATATGCAACTACCAGCCCTGAAAAGACCATGATGACATCCAATTCATTCAAAATTTATAGACGCAGTCCAAGCATACAATCCACTAATAAATGTCTGCGTGACAAAACACTGAGTTGCATTATTTCAGTAACACTTATCATAAACATTCCAGATGACAGTAATACTAAATCAAATAACCATCTTTAGAATCTGTCAAATTTCAGCCGTATTAGAATTATCAAAATCAAGTCACAGATGTGGCCACTTTGCCTCACATGCATAAAAATGAAATTCAAACATCCAGAACACAGCCCTGAACCAAAGGAAGTTCCATACACAACATGGGACTGTGAAATGGGACTGTGACTCTTCACCTCCTGTTTGTGGGTCTGCAAGATGAAAAATAGCCATCAGCTCTTGAACCAGACATTGTATTTCCAGGAAGCTCCCAGTACAGTAAATTGCATTTGAAGTTTGCCGTAGACAGAATATTTAAATGAATCTCCAAGTTTTATTGAACACATCTGCTTCATGTGTTCTTTATTTCTGGCAATGCCACACACAATGTCCTAGTGACTGCCCAAACAAATAGAACAACAGTGCTGGCCTGACCAAAACAAATTCAATAATTTCTTGAAAACATTTTGTTCAAGTTTAGTTGATGTCACGAGATTGGTTTGAATAAAGACACTTTGGCCCATTTGGTTTTATCCATCCTGAATACCAAGCCTATGATCTTCCCATTATTGTATTGAGCTATTTGTTAAATGAGTCCAGTGTCTGGCATCAACAACTCTTACTGCCAACCTGTTCTAGTTGTAAACTATACTTCCCTATAAAGGCATCTGTCCCAAACCTGCCTCTGACAACCCTAAACATGTGCTCTCTTGTCCTAATATGTCTGAAAGTATTGCTTCTGGTTTACTTCTATATCCTGTTAAGTATCTTACAAAGCTCTATGGTTTCCTCTGACTATAACAACAACAACAACTTGTACTTATATAGCGCCTTTAACATAGTAAAAGGTCCCAAGGCGCTTCCAGGAGTAATATAAGACAAAAAATTTGACACCGAGCCACATAAAGAGAAATTAGGGCAGGTGACCAAAAGCTTGGTCAAAGAGGTAGGTTTTAAGGAGCGTCTTAAAGGAGGAAAGAGAGGTAGCGAGGCGGAGAGGTTTAGGGAGGGAATTCCAGAGCTTAGGGCCTAGGCAACAGAAGGCACGGCCACCAAAGTTTGAGCGATTACAAGCAGGGATGCTCAAGAGGGCAGAATTAGAGGAGCGCAGGGGGGGGCCTGAAGGAGATTACAGAGATAGGGAGGGGCGAGGCCATGGAGGGATTTGAAAACAAGGATGAGAATTTTGAAATTGAGGCGTTGCTTAACCGGGAGCCAATGTAGGTCAGCGAGCACAGGGGTGATGGGTGAATGGGACTTAGTGCGAGTTAGGATACAGGCAGCCGAGTTTTGGATCACCTCACGTTTACGTAGGGTAGAATGTGGGAGGCCAGCCAGGAGTGCGTTGGAATTTTTTTTTTATTATTCGTTTGTGGGATGTGGGCGTCGCTGGCAAGGCCAGCATTTATTGCCCATCCCTAACTGCCCTTGAGAAGGTGGTGGTGAGCCGCCTTCTTGAACCGCTGCAGTCCGTGTGGTGAAGGTACTCCCACAGTGCTGTTAGGTAGGGAGTTCCAGGATTTTGACCCTGCGACAATGAAGGATCAGCGATATACTTCTAAGTCAGGATGGTGTGTGACTTGGAGGTAGTGGTGTTCCCATGCGCCTGCTGCCCTTGTCCTTCTAGGTGGAAGAGGTCGCGGGTTTGGGAGGTGCTGCCGAACAAGCCTTGACGAGTTGCTGCAGTGCATCTTGTAGATGGTACACACTGCAGCCACAGGAGGGAGTGAATGTTTAAGGTGGTGAATGGGGTGCCAATCAAACGGGCTGCTTTGTCCTAGATGGTGTCGAGCTTCTTGAGTGTTGTTGGAGCTGCACTCCTCCAGGCAAGTGGAGAGTATTCCATCACACTCCTTACTTGTGCCTTGTAGATGGTGGAAAGGCTTTGGGGAGTCGGGAGGTGAGACACTTGCCGCAGAATATCTAGCCTCTGACCTGCTCTTGTTGCCACAGTATTTATCTGGCTGGTCCAGTTAAGTTTCTGGTCAATGGTGACCCCCAGGATGCTGATGGTGGGGGATTCAGCGATGGTAATGCCATTGAATGTCAAGGGGCAGTGGTTAGACTCTCGCTTGTTGGAGATAGTCATTGCCTGACACTTCTGTGGCGCGAATGTTACCTGCCACTTATCAGCCCAAGCCTGAACGTCGTCCAGGTCTTGATGCATGCGGGCATGGACTGCTTCATTATCTGAGGAGGTGCGAATGCCACTGAACACTGTCCAGTCATCAGCGAACATCCCCATTTCTGACCTTATGTTGGAGGGAAGGCCATTGATGAAGCAGCTGAAGATGGTTGGGCCTAGGACACTGCCCTGAGGAACTCCTGCAGCAATGTCCTGGGGCTGTGATGATTGACCTTCAACCACCACGACCATCTTCCTTTGTGCTAGGTATGACTCCAGCCAGTGGAGAGTTTTTCCCCCGATTCCCATTGACTTCAGTTTTACTAGGGCTCCTTGATGCCACACTCGGTCAAATGCTGCCTTGATGTCAAGGGCAGTCACTCTCACCTCACCTCTGGAATTCAGCTCCTTTGTCCATGTCTGGACCAAGGCTGTCATGAGGTCAGGAGCGGCGTGATCTTGGCTGAACCCAAACTGGGCAACAGTGAGCAGATTATTGGTGAGTAAGTGCCGCTTGATAGCTCTGTCGATGACTCCTTCCATCACTTTGCTGATGATTGAGAGTAGACTGATGGGGTGGTAATTGGCCGGATTGGATTTGTCCTGCTTTTTGTGGTCACAACATACCTGGGCAGTTTTCCCACATTGTTGGATAGATGCCAGTGTTGTAGCTGTACTGGAACAGCTTGGCTAGAGGCGCAGCTAGTTCTGGAGCACAAGTCTTCAGCACGATAGCCGGGATGTTGTCAGGGCCCATAGCCTTTGCTGTATCCAGTGCGCTCAGCCGTTTCTTGATATCATGTGGAGTGAATCGAATTGGCTGAAGACTGGCTTCTGTGATGGTGGGGACCTCAGGAGTTGTTTAATGGTACACCACCATTCACGACTGGATGTGGCAGGACTGCAGAGCTTTGATCTGATCTGCTGATTGTGGGATCGCTTAGCCCTGTCTATAGCATACTGCTTCCACTTTTTAGCATGCATGTAGTCCTGTGTTGCAGCTTCCCCAGGTTGGCACCTCATTTTTAGGTACGCCTGGTGCTGCTCCTGGCATGCTCTTCTACACTCCTTATTGGACCAGGGTTGGTCCCCTGGCTTGATGATAATGCTAGAGTGAGGGATATGCCGAGCCATGAGGTTACAGATTGTGGTGGAATACAATTCTGCTGCTGCTGCTGGCCCACAGCGCCTCATGGATGCCCAGTTTTGAGCTGCTAGATCTGTTCTGAATCTATCTCATTTAGCATGGTGGTAGTGCCACACAGCACGATGGAGGGTGTCCGCAGTGTGAAGACGGGACTTCTTCTCCACAATGACTGTGCAGTGGTCACTGCTACCAATACTGTCATGGACAGGTGCATGTGACAGGTAGATTGGTGAGGACGAGGTCAAGTAGGTTTTTCCCTTGTGTTGGTTCTTTCGCCACCTGTCGCAGGCCCAGACTGGCAGCTATGTCCTTCAGGACTCGGCTAGCTCGGTCAGTGGTGGTGCTATCGAGCCACTCTTGGTGATGGACATTGAAGTCCCCCACCCAGAGTACGTTCTGTGCCCTTGCTACTCTCAGTGCTTCTTCCAAGTAGTGTTCAACATGGAGGAGTACTGATTCATCAGCTGAGACAGGGCAGTAGGTGGTAATCAGCAGGAGGTTTCCTTGCCCATGCTTGAAGCCATGAGACTTCATGGGGTCTGGAGTCAATGTTGAGGACTCCCAGGGCCACTCCTTCCCAACTGCACACCACTGTGCCGGTGGGACAGGACATACCCAGGGATGGTGATGGAGGAGTTTGGGACATTGGCTGATGTATCATTCCGTGAGCATAACTATGTCAAGCTGTTGCTTGACTAGTCTATGGGACAGCTCCCCCAATTTTGGCACAAGTCCCCAGATGTTGGTGAGGAGGACTTTGCTGGGTCGACTGGGCTGGGTGTGCCGAGGTCGATGCCGGGTGGTCCATCAGGTTTAATTCGTATTATTGTGTTTCGTAGCGGTTTGTTACAACTGAGTGATACTGAGGCCATTTCAGAGGGCAGTTAAGAGTCAACCACATTGCTGTGGGTCTGGAGTCAAATATAGGCCAGACCAGGTAAGGACATTAGTGAACCAGATGGGTTTTTACGACAATCCGATAGTCACCATTACTGATGCTAGCTTTTTATTCCAGATTTATTTAATTATCTGAATTTAAATTCCCATTGCTAAATGGGATTTGAACTCACGTCTCTGGATCATTAGTCCAGGCCTCTGGATTACTAGCCCAGTGACATTACCACTATGCTACCGTTCCCGCAATAGTCAAGTCTAAAAGTAACAAAGACATGGATGGGGGTTTGAGCAGCAGATGAGCTGAGGCAAGGGCGGAGACAGGCGACGTTACGGAGCTGGAAAATGGCAGTCTTAGTTATGCTGCGGATATGTGGTCAACCTCATTTCAGGGTCAAATATGACACCAAGGTTGCGAACAGTGTGGCTCAGCCTCAGACAGATGTTAGGGAGAGGGATGGAGTCACTGGCGTGGGAATGGAGTTTGTGGCAGGGACCGAAAACAATGGCTTCAGTCTTCCCAATATTTAATTGGAGAAAATTTCTGCTCATCAAGAACTGGATGTCGGACAAGCATTCTGACTATTTAGAGACCGTGGAGGGGTCGAGAGAAGTGGTAGTGAGGTAGAGCTGGGTGTCGTCAGCGTACATGTGGAAACTGACGCTCTGTTTTCGGATGTTGTTGCCAAGGGGCGACATGTAGATGAGAAATAGAAGGGGGGGCCAAGGATAGATCCTTGGGGGACACCAGAGGTAACGATGCGGGAGCGGGAAGAGAAGCTGTTGCAGGTGATTCTTTGGCTACGATTAGATAGATAAGAATGGAACCAGGCGAGTGTAGTCCCACCCAGCTGGACGACGGTGGGGAGGCGTTGGAGAAGGGTGGAGTGGTCAACCGTGTCAAAGGCTGCAGACAAGTCAAGACTGTGTCCCATTTTGAGGTCCGAGAGCCCTTTTTCCTCACAGCTCTTTCCCTTGACATTGGGGATCAGCCTCATTGTTTATCCCTGCACTGCCTGTTGGTAGTACTTGAGATGCAGGCTGACCAGGATGTTGCACAGCTTCGGCATGACCCCTGTGGGATCTGAATTTACCGATTTGGCTAACATTACCCCGTATTCTATCATTTTCATGTATTCCTGCCTCAAACTGTTTAGACGTGGTAAATTACAAGTCAACTGACATCCCCAAGTCTCTTTCAGCTTCCACCCTGGCATATTCTACCTCATCCAAGAAATACATGTGCCTTCTCTTTTTATTTCCAATGTATGCAGTATCTTGCATTTGTCCATATTGAACTTCATTGATCCTGATAAACTCAAGTGCCAACACTGTAGAGCTCTCTTTGTAAAATCTTGGCTGCCTATAAGTCCACAATCCCCTTAATTTGCTGTTATCGACAAATATAACTGCCTTGAATTGAGGCTGCGATTTCACATCATTTATAAATACCAGGAACAAGAGTGGTCCTATCTAGGATCTCACCTGCACAGAGTGTATATGGGATGGTTTCCTGGACCAATATGCCGAGGAACCAACGAGAGATCAGGCCATCTTAGACTGGGTATTATGTAATGAGAAAGGATTAATTAGCAATCTTGTTGTGCGAGGCCCCTTGGGGAGGAGCGATCATAATATGATAGAATTCTTCATTAAGATGGAGAGTGAAGTAGTTGACTCAGAGACTAGGGTCCTGAATTTAAATCAAGGAAACTACGATGGTATGAGGTGCGAGTTGGCTAGGATGGACTGGGGAGCGTTACTTAAAGGGTTGACGGTGGATAGGCAATGGCAAACATTTAAAGATCGCATGGATGAACTACAGAATTTGTTCATCCCTGTTTGGTATAAAAATAAAACAAAAAAGGTGACTCAACCGTGGCTAACAAGGGAAATTAGGGATAGCATAAGATCCAAGGAGAGGACATATAAATTGGCCAGAAAAAGCAGCAGACCTGAGGATTGGGAGCAGTTTAGGATTCAGCAAAGGAGGACAAAGGGATTAATTAAGAGGGGGAAAATAGAATATGAGAGTAAGCTTGCAGGGAACATAAAAACTGACTATAAAAGCTTCTATAGATATGTGAAGAGAAAAAGATTGGTGAAGTCAAACGTAGGTCCCTTGCAGTCAGAATCAGGGGAATTTATAATGGGGAACAAAGAAATGGCTGACGAATTAAATACATACTTTGGTTCTGTCTTCACAAATGAGGACACAAATAAACTCCCAGAGATGTCAGGGAACATAGGGTCTAATGAGAGGGAGGAATTGAATGAAATCAGTATTTGTAGGGAAATGGTGTTAGGGAAATTGACGGGATTGAAGGCCGATAAATCCCCAGGGCCTGATAATCTACATCCTAGGGTACTTAAGGAAGTGGCCCTAGAAATAGTAGATGCATTGCTGGTCATCTTTCAAAATTCTATAGACTCTGGAACAGTTCCCATGGATTGGAGGGTAGCTAATGTAACCCCATTATTTAAAAAAGGTGGTAGAGAGAAAACGGGGAATTATAGATCAGTAAGCCTGACATCGGTAGTGGGGAAAATGCTAGAGTCCATTATAAAAGATGTAATAGCAGAGCACTTGGAAAACAGTGACAGGATCGGATAAAGTCAACATGGATTTACAAAAGGTAAATCATGCCTGACTAATCTACTGGAATTTTGAGAGAATGTAACGGGTAGAATAGATAAGGGAGAACCAGTGGATGTGGTGTATTTGGACTTTCAGAAGGCTTTCGATAAGGTCCCGCATAAGAGATTAGCGTGCAAAGTTAAAGCACATGGGATTGGGGGTGAGGTACTGATTTGGATAGAGAACTGGTTGGCAGACAGGAAGCAAAGAGTTGGAATAAACGGGTCTTTTTCCGAGTGGCAGGCAGTGACTAGTGGAAACCGCAGCTATTCACAATATATATTAATGATCTAGACGAGGGAACTAGATGTAATATGTCTAAGTTTGCAGACGACACAAAGCTGGGTGAGTGTGTGTGCTGAGAAACTCCAGTATGATTTGGACAGGTTGGGTGATTGGGCAGATGCAGTATAATGTGGATAAATGCGAGGTTATCCACTTTGGTGGCACAAACAGAAAGACAGATTATTAACTGAACGGCAATAGATTGGGAAAAGGGGAAGTGCAACGAGATCTGGGAGTCCTTGTGCACCAGTCGCTGAAGGTAAGCATGCAGGTGCAGCAGGCGGTTAAGAAAGCAAATGGTATGTTGGCCTTCATAGCGAGAGGATTCGAGTACAAGAACAAGGATGTCTTGCTGCAGTTGTACAGGGCCTTGGTGAGACCACACCTTGAGTATTGTGTGCAGTTTTGGTCACCTTATCTGAGGAAGGATGTTCTTGCCATGGAGCGAGTGCAGCGAAGATTTACCAGACTGATACCTGGGATGGCAGGAATGACGCATGAAGATAGATTGGGTCAATTAGGCTTATATTCGCTAGAGTTTAGAAGAATGAGAGGGGATTTCATTGAAACTTATAAAATTCTAACCGGACTAGACACAGGAAGGATGTTCCCGATGGCGGGGGAGTCCAGAACCAGAGGTCACAGTCTAAGGATAAGGGATAGGCCATTTAGGGCTGAGATGAGGAGGAATTTCTTCACCCAGAGAGTGGTGAACCTGTGGAATTCTCTACCACAGAAGGCAGTTGAGGCCAATTCATTAAATATATTCAAGGAGGCGATAGATATATTTCTTAAGGCTAAAGGGATCAAAGGATATGGGGAGAAAGCAGGGACAGGGTACTGAATTTGGATGATCAGCCATGATCTCATTAAATGGCGGAGCAGGCTCAAGGGGCCGAATGGCCTACTCCTGCTCCTATCTTCTATGCATCCCATTCACTTTCCCCATTGAAGTAAGCTACCTTAGCTGCTCTGCTCTCTTTTCTTTTAGCCAGTTATGAATTGACGTCCATGTATTATCCTTCGTATCCACCAGCCTTTGCTTGTAGAGCAGTCTTTCATGCTAGACTTATCAAAGTAAGTCAACATACACTATGTCACACAGCTTTTTCCAACAATTTGGAATGTCACCTCAAAAAATATCTACGAGGCTGGTTAGATATGATTCAGCCCTTCTAAAGCCATTTATTATATTAAATCATAGGCTTATTGGTCAGTAATTGTCAGGTTTTTTTAGAATTAATTTTTGGGATGTGGTATTTCTGGAAAGGCCAGCATTTATTGCCCATCCGTAGTTGCCCTAAGATGGTGGTGATGGGCCGCCTTCTTGAACCACTGCATTGTCATTTGTGAATATGGGAACAATATTTGTCTGTTTCCAATCGGTCAGAACCTGCTTATCGACTCCCTCAAAAAAACTTCATAAATCTGTCATCTCTCTGATAAACCTGGGGTACATTTAACCCATTCAGAGGGATTTACTGGTTTTTAGCCCCTCAGCCTATCCAGAACCCCTCTAATAAAATATAGCATGAAAGGCTCCTCTGCAAACAAAAGTTAATGGGTATGAAGGAAAATAATGGTTCTAAATCCTTAACTGGCTAAAGGAGAGATAGAAAAGGGAAGTCAGAAATGTAGGTAAGTCACAAAGTCGGAGCGGAAACCAAAAATCACCAAGTGGTCATTTTGGCATCTTGTTCATACACATGTTGAACTCCATTTGGATTGCTTAGCATTTTAACTTTTTCTGGTTACCCTCTTGCTATTATACTATTAGAAGAATGTTTTGGACTGTTTTGCAACAACACCAACTTGTATTTATATAGCACCTTTAATGTAGTAAAACGTCCCAAGGCACTTCACAGGAGCATTATCAAACAAAATTTGACACTGAGCCACATAAGGAGATATTAGGGCAGATTACCAAAAGCTTGGTCAAAAAGGTAGGTTTTAAGGAGTGTCTTAAAGGAGAAAAGAGAGGTAGAGAGGTTTAGGCAGGGAATTCCAGAGCTTAAACCTTGGCAGCTGAAGGCACGGCCACCAACGGTGGAGCGATTAAAATCAGAGGTGCTCAAGAGGCCAGAATTGGAGGAGCGCAGATATCTCGGAGGGTTGTGCGGTTGGAGTAGGGATAGGGAGGGGCGAGGCCATGGAGGGATTTGAAAACAAGGATGAGAATTTTAAAATCTAGGCGTTGCTTAACTGGGAGCCAATGTAGGTCAGCGAGCATAGGCGCGATGGGTGACTGGGACTTGGTGCGAGTTGGGACATGGGCAGCAGAGTTTTGGATGTCCTCAAGTTTATGGAGGGTAGAATGTGGGAGGTCGGCCAGGAGTGCGTTGGAATAGTCAAGTCTAGAGGTAACAAAGGCAAGGATGAGGGTTTCAGCAGCAAATGAGCTGAGGCAGGGGCGGAGTCAGGCGATGTTCTGGAGGTGGAAATGGCGGGTATTTGTGGTCAGAAGCTCATTTCGGGGTCAAATATGACACCAAGGTTGCGAACAGTCTGGTTCAGCTGCAGACAGTTGCCAGGGAGAGGGATGGAGTCGGTGGCTGGGGAACGGAGTTTGTGGCGGGGACTGAAGACAATGGCTTCTGTCTTCCCAATATTTAGTTGGAGGAAATTTCTGCTCATCTAGTACTGGATAAGCAGTCTGACAATTTAGAGACAGTGGAGGGGTCAAGAGAGGTGGTGGTGCGGTAGAGCTAGGTGTTGTCAGCGTACACATGGAATGATGTCGCCGAGGGGCAGCATATAGATGAGAAATAGGATAGATCTTTGGGGGACACCAAAGGTAATGGTGCGGGAGTGGCAATAGAAGCCATTGCAGGTGATTCTCTGGCTACGATTAGATAGATAAAAATGGAACCAGGTAATTTACATGTATTGCTATGTCTCTTTTCCATATCCCTTAGCATCTCTCATATCTTTTTGGCCTGCTATTCAACCCAATGGCAAACTTCTCACCTCAGCTTTACAAATGTGTTTTCCTAATCTCCATTTTAATTTTCCTGCTGATGTTTGTCGGAACATTTCTATATTCCTTATCTTAGTTGAACTTAAGTATGTACTTGTCAAACCTGTTCCACAATTGTGAGAAGTCGCACAACACCAGGTTATAGTCCAACAGCTTTATTTGAAATCACAAGCTTTCGGAGCGCTGCTCCTTCGTCAGACTTCACCTGACGAAGGAGCAGCCGCTCCGAAAGCTTGTGATTTCAAATAAAGCTGTTGGACTATAACCTGGTATTGTGCGACTTCTCACATTTGTCCACCCCAGTCCAACACTGGCATCTCCGCATCATGTTCCACAATGTTTTTGATGGATGTCTATTTACTCTTGACAGATTTATTCTTGTATGATGGCCCCTGTCTATATTAGTAAACTTGCCTTTCATACTCAAGTGTACACTGGGATTTGGTTACTATGCCGGACAGGTATCACTTGAAGGGTTAACAGAAACTCACCATTTCACTTAAGTGTCTAGACAAAACAAGCCATTAATTTTATGGAAGAAGAAAACAAGGGTGAAATAGGAAATCACCAGTGGGTTAAAAATAACCACAACAAATCAACCTGTGGATCCAAACAGCCTGAACAAAACTGTCAAAATTGATTTTTCTGACATGTATAAACAGTCTTGTAACTGAATAGCCACATCAGTGATCTGATTCCCAAACACACTGAAGCTGTGACGTGCAAGATCAACTCTTAAGAGTAGTCTTATGCCACTTCAGCTTCATACTGGGTGTAATATAACTCCACCCTGGTGCACTAGCATGGTAACGGTCAAAGTATTGCACTATGAGACCTTTATCTGTATTATAACAGCGTCTTTATTGGTGAGCCTTAGTAGGTAACCTTATTCAGTTGAGTGTGTTGCTAATTTTCCTTACCTCATTAACGCATTATTGCCAATGTTACATCAAGCAGGTCTTGAACTATTTTATTATATGTTTAGAAATAAGCCAAAATAATTATAATTTCCTTGAAAGGTTTTGAACCACCTAGAGTACAAAAGTACTCAAAAGTTTTATTTTTAAATGAAGACTCTTCAAAATTATTTTTTTTTAGCTTTCTAACCTTTTGATTGTAAACATTGGCAAATGATCTACTTCCAGAGCATTCTGATACTACTCAATAGTCAGCAATTATGAAGTGTGCAATAGAAAAACTTCTTAACTTGTCTTCTCTTTGTTCATCTCTTCAGACAGTTCTGGCTGAAACGGAGATGGGGGAAATCATGGATTCTGTGTTCTAGTGCATTATTACTCAGGTTCACACTTGTTCTAAAGCCTTCAAAAAACAGTAGCTAGGTTAAGGGTGGACTAAGGATATTGCTGGACTTCAAATTTTCCCTTTCCTGATAACAAAAATTAATTGAAAACCTTTTAACATCTCCATATTAAGATACATAAATGGGAAAAATGCTCTTTTATCTGAAAAACCTGACTGTTCAGTCCAAAACCTGACAGGTGACAACCTTAATTGATACACCAGCACGCTGTGCCACTAGGATGACCCCATACACTATCTATTCATAAATCTAATGACGTTTTATGAATGTTTAGTTGTGTATCTACACAATTTCTTTGATCATTGAACAAGCAGGCAAACTAAAAGAAATCATATCAGGGAACACAATGTGGGCAAATGCAAACAACTTTACTGATGCTCAGTCTCTGTTTGGAATTAGTGGCTGTTTTTATCTCAAAAGAATGTATGATTACCCTTGCTCCTTCTTAATTTGCTGCACGACATCCACTGATCTGCTAATAAAAACAACTGGAAGGCCTGTTATTTTTTTAGAAACGTCAAAGTTTATGATTTATAAAATGCGCAGTGGAGCAGTATTTTACTAACAGCTGCTTTTTATTTTATTTCAAACTGGCGTTCATCTCCCAAGGTCTGTGCTGTTTTGTAATTATTTTGTTAAACGTGAATTATCTGTAATGCATTAACCCCTTCCGCTCCTCCCAAACAGCCAGATTCATTAACAAAGTTCAAACACAGAAAACTGGCAAAAGCTGACCAATAGTTTCAAAGAAAGCAGACATGGCCAAAAATAGCTGAGAACTCAAGAGTGGCCCTAATTGTAAGCCTACGAGACGGAAAAACATGTAATTACACCAGGTTTTGTAACTTCATCTGTAGGTACTATTAGAAACTAAAGATGCCTAAAAATGAATATGGTTATGCGATTAAAACTGTGACGCGAAAAATGCTTTGTTTAAATGGTTATGTTCCAACTGCAGACGGAAAGTCTCCTTGGACCAGATAGATGCTTAGAAGTGCTAATGTTTTTGTTTCCTACGGAGGGTATACAATCTCCCTGTTGCTAAGCGATTATCTGTTGTTTTTAAGTTTTGACTTGAACTTTGTTTATGTATTTTATGTATAATGCTAAAGTAGGATTTGAAGTTAGCTAAACAGAACTGCTTGCGAAGATAACGGAAGGAAGTTTGGGAAGTTAATGTAAACATTTGCTACGTCATAAAGGAGGTAACACTTTGAAGCGAACAGGTTTCTGGTTGGCCTCTTGAGATCAAAGAAGAATACGGACGAAAGAGAGACGACACGAATTCCACAGGAAGGAAATCCTGGGAAAATATAAACAGAGAAAGACATGTAGCCAAAATCATAAGACATCTTTAGGGCAGGCTTTGACACAAGAATCGAGATAAAGAACTAGAAGTCCCATTGGATATTAAGATTTATGGGGAAATTCTATAGGTCAAAAGGTCTTGTCAATATCCCGGTTCAGGCCCACCCCTAAAAGTAGAATAAAAGTGACCTCCCGAAAGATTGTATACACAGACGGAAGAGAAAGAGGGAGAGAAAGCTTGTCCTCACAGACAGAAGAGAGAGAGCTCGTACTCACAGACGGGAGAGAGAGAGAGAGTGGAGGCTCTCGACGAGAGGAAGGATGCTCTAGACGAAAGGAAGGCGGCTCTAGACGAAAGGAAGAAGAGAATTGCTCACGTGTGTCAACCGTCTGTCCGATTGGAACGGTATCAGCTTCTTGTCACGGTTGTATGTTTTTGCTGTATAACTAATGTGTTATAGTCTGTCTTAAACTCTGATTAAACACAATGGGGTAGAAATTAGGTCGCGCCCCATTTGGGGCGCAAATATCGTCCGGACGCAAATATTAGCGCCTGGCGCTAATTATCGGCACTGACAGGAAACTTCACTTTTACCGCCCCGGGAGGTGAGTGGAGCGCTAAAGCAGGCGCTGCACACCTCTCTTAAGGCGCAAAGGCCGAGCAGTGAGGCGCTAACTCGGAGCGCTGGCGAAGCTCATGTAATGTCAGTCAGCAATGGAACACACACACAATGGCACGGGCCAGTTCTTAAAGGGGATGGTTAATCTTGCTTTCCATCCACATCCTGTTCATTGCTGCCTTGAATCTCGGCCTGGAGAGACTTGCACATCAAATGTGCTGGAAAGAACAATGGAGCGTACCAGGCAAAGAGCTCAGAGTGCAGCTCCCACAGTCTCTGCTAAATCGATACAAGGAATGGCAAATCAAAATGAACCTGCAAAGTGCTGCTCAGTACCCAAAACTCCTTCACACAACGTTGAATCTCTCCAGAAGTCTCTCCCTCTCTCTCTCAGAATGCGTAGTTCAAAAATGCCACCAACAATAAAAGACAGGAAGAGGCCCCCTTTAAATAGCGCCCCCCCCAGCCCCACAGCGATTGATAGCGTTCCAGTCTTCTGGTCGTTGGAAGCGCCAGGCGGTAAGGCAGGGGGCGCCACTCAATTTCCGCTACGGGGCGCCACAAGGGCGTTGCACCATGGAAAGACGTCACAATCTGCGCGCGCAGGTGGTCGCAGCGGTAAGTTTTAGCGCCGCCGCACAATCTCAAGTTAAGTTCTCGAGCGGCGCAAACATCGCTGCGCCCGGGCGTTAGCGGCTTTGCGCCCCATTAGCGCCCTCTTAAGGCGCTAACGGGAGGCGCAACCAAGTGAATTTTTACCCCAATATACCCACCATATTGGTTTGCACTCGAACCTGATCATTTAAAGTGACCAGAGATAGCTGTAACTTGGCTATTTCCAACAGTACAGTAAACTCCTCTTAATTCAAAGTTCCTTAATTCAAATTATTTAACAATTCAATTTTTTAAGCACTTTGCTGTATTTTTTTTTGTTTTTATGTTGCTTAATTGAAATGATTTGATAATTCAATTATTTTTTAGTGCAAAAACAACTTAGAATTATCAGGACTAGACTATATGTCCAACATTAACTCACTTCTTTTAGAGGAAAAAAAACAAAGGGTAGAAACCCAAATATTGAAGGTGCAAGATTGGCGCTGCAGTTCCTGGAGAGTCTGGGGGAGCCCAAAAATCTTCGCATTTTTCCACTGAAAATGAAGCATTCTGGTTCATTTTAATACCTCACCATTGATAAGATTTTTTATCTTAAAAAAGAAAAAATTTGGATTTCTGGCAGACCAACCTCAAAAGTCACTCTGCCACATCTAATTCCTTACCTAGTTCACAGAGACACTGTACCGCATACAACTCCCCATCCTTTCGGTGGCATTCTCCTCTCCTCCAACCCTCCCAGTTCAGGTTGCCACGCTTTACCCCCTTTCAGTTTAAGCTGGTACTCATTCCATTCCCTCCCTCAGATGGTATTCTGCCTCCCCACACCTTCCCAGTTAACAATGACTCCTTCCTCCCTCACCTCAAAGTGCTGCTCACAGCTTCTCATCTCTTTCCCTCAAAAAATTCTATTCCCAGCTTTTGCCTCTCCCTGCCCCTTTATTGCCATTTATTTTCCTGTTCCTCCTCTTTCTCCTTAATTACCATACATTTCTCCCCACAGCACCATTTCTATCTGCATGCCATTGTAAAAGGCACTTGATTTTGGCTGCGGCATTCGGTAGGCGGGAACTCCCGTTCTCGCAAGAGTCCCTGCCTATAGCATGTAATGCCCATGACCACGTCCATTAACAACAGGGCTTTAGTTTGAGTGGGTATGATGGGAGAGGTGCCTGTTCTGCTCAGACTTTTGCCAGCAAATGCTGACAACGCAGACTTGGCTCACAAAAGCAACGTTACGTCATATATATACCCAAGGAAATTTGCGCATAACTGATCTAGGCTTGCTTTACATCGAAACATTGGTACAAGCAAATTTCCTTGATTGTTTGCTCTGAATCGGAGATGCATTTGCCGAAACCCCCTACCGCTCATTTACATAGCTCCACCCCCATGTAAAAGACCAACTCATGCGAGTTTCCTACATTTCTGGAGTTTGATGGTGATTATCTCTGCAATTTAAAAAAAAATTCTGCCTGACAAAATTGAGACCTGCTCTATATTTAACGAAAGTGCTGTCAGTTTTTGGGAGTGAGGCGTCATGGCAGAAAACAGTGGCCCACTTGCTATTAACATGATTGGTCGCACTGCATTTGCGTTTGTTTTATTACGATTTTCATCTTCCGGCGTAGGCAAATGAGCTCCGGAGGAAATATTGCCATTAAGTTCCCACTGGCAAGATCAGCATAAATTACGGCATAATTTCGGCACAAATAGAATCCCGGAAATTTTGGGCCATTGTGTCTTCCATCACGTGTTGCACTAATAGTAATCAGGTAGGTAGGTGCGACTGATCTAAGAAAAAATGGGTGAGCTTGTCGGATATTTTAGTTTTTGGAAACTAGCTCTGCACATGAACCTAATATTCTTTTCTTCTGAAACAGCCAACTGCCCAGAGGTGACCTTCATTTTGTAGTTATAATCCCACGTGTTCAGGCCAACTTGTATACTCACCCATAGAATTAAAAAAATTATGGTCATCTTAACTGAACTGTATTTTTACATGCATTTAATTAACATAATGAGGGACAGATGTGATTTTTTTAATTAACACTTACCCTCCTGAATAAATAGGAACTCCATATAGTTAGCACTAATAAAAGCCATTAGTTCTGTTTTAAATATATTAAACGGCTAGGAATTGAAAACTAAATATACAGTCCTAAAGGCATTTTGCTCAAACCTATTCAATGATGATAGGATTGAAACATATTTAAATAAAAACTCAGCATAGTTACAGCAGACAACTTCTATAAACACAATGAGGGATGGAACAAAGCCCATTTCTTTTTTGATAAGTTACTTTTATATTTTTCATCCCTTTTTTGTCGGGATTCCCATTGCCTTGCAATACCTTGGTCAATAAAGTGAGCAGTCCACACAATCCCTGGCCACCATCACTGCCATACAGTAACTAGCTGCTAGCAGATAAGTGACTCAAATCTCCAAATCATCTCTCCTTCCTTGTGTGGTACGTTCTCCTGGCAGCATGACGGAGATCAGGAAATAGCAGGTACATCCTGCATTCTACCACTCTATGACACAGCACATGAATGCTTCAGCATGTCGCATCACAGAAGCCTACTGCCCTTCAGACCTTCCATTTCAAGGTGCTCTCTTACTTCACCAGGTTTTTGGTGAATCAACACCTACTCATCCAGGAACAACAGTAAAACTTTACTTCACAGTTCTGTGGTTGACCGAAATTCCAGGACTGATTAAAATTTGAACCCACTAACAGCTCTTCTGTTGAACATCAGTCCATTTCCAAATGTGTCAGTAGGGTTAAAACCTCTCATGTAGTCAAGAGCTTCCCATCAATGTAGAGGAAAACAGGCATCCTTTCAAACCTAATTATTCCTTCAGTTGGTGCATGAATATATGTTTTTACCAGAGTAGAAAATTTAGATGGGGAGAGTGAAGGAGAGGAAGGGGATGGAGTGAAGGAGGGAAGAGTGAAGAGGTGACAAAAAGATAGCTGGGTTCCTGAGCAGAACACAAAGGAATAGATGTCAGAATTAATCTTTCTTTCCAACTTCCACACAGATGCATATAAAGAAAGTTAACATTTAATAAGTACATACGCTTTGGTGATGCATGCGGACTATCAGACGCAATCTGTCTCATTCGAGAGCCGTGGCAGCTGAGTGCGACCAGTCTTGAGATGATGGCTGTTTTCCCAAATCCAATATTGCCTATGATCACTACTCCTCTGTTCACACTGGGGTTACCACATTTTAGCTGTGTATCTATCTCATGGAAGAGCCAGTCCCGTCCAATGAACACTGAGTCAGTGGTGATGCTGGGTACTTCAAACAGAAGAGGTTTCAAGGAGATGTCTGGAGGTCTGTATGGTGCAAAGCGTACTGTGGGAACAATAAAAGAGCCATAGTCAGATCAGACTCAATAAATCAATCGCAACAGAAAAACTACAAGAACATTTTCTAAGGAAAAACTAACCAGAGACTTGGTAGTGTCCAAAACAGAAAAAGTGAAGAGGAAATGAAGGATTGGGTGATCGCTTTGCTGAACACCTTCATTTAGTCCGCAAGAGTGACCCCCAAGCTTGCCATGTTAATTCGCCATCCCACTCACACTCTGACCTCGGCTCCTACACTGTTCCAATGAAGCTCAATGGAAGCTCAAGGAACAGCACCTCATCTTTCGATTAGGCACTTTATAACCTTCCAGACTCAACATTGAGTTCAACAATTTCAGATCACAACCACTGCTCCCATTTTTTCGAAGAGCAGCTGTTGGTAATGATTCTGCTATTGCCATTTACACCTCCTCTAGCCCCACCTTTTGTTTCTTTACTTGTCCCAATACCATCCCCTTTTGCCTTGCACCATCATCCCTTTTGTCATTTAATCTCTCTTGCCTTCCACCCTATCACAGACCTTCCCTTTTGTTCTTTCCTCCCCTCCGTCATTTTCCTGCCTCTGTACTTGCATAAAACCTGTTACATCTCTAACTTTTTCCAGTTCTGATGAAAGGTCATCAACCCGAAACATTGCCGTTGTTTCTCTCTCCACAGATGCTGCCCGACCTGCTGAGTACTTCCAGCATTATTTGTTTTTATTTCAGATTTCCAGCAGTATTTTGCTTCTGTGAAGGCTTTTCTTGCCTCACTCCACAATGACTATAGTGGTGCTATCACAACATTGTCTAGTACCACTACAATTACCAGCGAGAAATGACAAGCCAAGTTTCAAAATCATTAGAAATCAATATACAGTAATCAGTTCCGCATGCTATTGTTCCAAAAATACCCTTTGTGAAAAGGCAGAACCTTGCTGCAAAACTCCCCTAACCAACTTTCCTTCATAACCTGCAGCAATCCTGAATACTGCCTGCAGAGAAGCTCAAATCCTAAGACAAATCCAATTAGAACCATCTCAGTGAGGGTCTGCAAACCCAAAACTGAAATACCTGACGTCTTCCAATTCCCTCACATTCCTCAATTGAGTCATAGAGTCATAACAGCACAGAAGGACGCCATTCGGCCCATCGAGTCCGTGCCAGCTCTCTGTAGAGCAATCCAGTCAGTCCCATTCCATCGCTCTATCCCCATAGCCCTGCAAATTTATTTCCCTCAAGTGCCTATCCAGTCTCCCCTTGAAAACATTGAGTGTCTCCACTTCCATCGGCAGAAAATTCCAGGTCATCACCACTTGCTGCGTAAAAAAGTTTTTCCTCACATCCCCCCTGTATCTCATGCCCAAAACCTTAAATCTGTGCCCCCTAGTCCTTGTACCATCAACTAGTGGGAACAGCCTTTCCCTGTCTAGCCTATCCAAACCCGTCAATCTTGTACACCTCTATCAAATCACCCCTCAACCTCCTTTGCTCTAATGAAAACAAATCCAGCTTCTCCAACCTGTCCTTATAGCTAAGATCCCCCATCCCCAGAACAATTCTGGTAAATCTCCTCAGCACCCTCTCAAGGGCCTGCACATCCTTCCTAAAGTGTGGTGACCAGAACTGGACACAATACTCCAGTTGTGGCCTAACGAGCACTTTATAAAGGTTCAGCATAACTTCTCTACTTTTGTACTCAATACCTCTATTTATGAAGCCCAAGATCCTATATGCTTTGTTAACCACTCTCTCAATATATCCTGCCACCTTCAGGGACCTATGCACATTAACTCCCAGGTCCCTCTGGCCCTGCACACTCTTTAAAACTGTGCCATTATGTGTATATTGCCTCTCCCTGTTCCTTCTGCCAAAATGCATCACCTCACACTTCTCTGTATTAAATTCCATCTGCCACTTGTCTGCCCATTCTGCAAGCCGTTCCATGTCCTGTTGCAGTCAATTGGTATCATCGTCACTGTTTGCCACACCCCCAAGTTTGGTGTCATTGGCAAATTTAGAAATTCTACACTATATTCCAATATCCAGGTCATTTATATATATCAAAAAAAGCAGTGGCCCCAGCACTGACCCTTGGGGAACACCACTGTCTACCATCCTCCAGTCTGGAAAAGCAGCCATTTACCACAACTCACTGTTTTCTGTCTTTAAGCCAATTCCTTATCCAAGCTGCCACTGACCCACCTATTACATGAGCCTCAATTTTGTTAACCAGCCTTCTATGTGGTACTTTGTCAAACGCCTTCCGAAAATTCATGTAGGCAACATCCATTTCATTCCCTTCATCAATCCTCTCTGTTACTTCATCAAAAAATTCAATTAGATTAGTCAAACACGATCTGCCTTTTACAAATTTGTGTTGGCTCTCCTTAATTAGCTTAAACCTCTCCAAGTGCTTGTTAATTTTTTCCTTGATTATTGTTTCTAAAACTTTACCCACCAGTGATGTCAAACTGACCGGCCTGTAGTTGCTAGAATTGTCCTTACACCCTTTCTTGAACAATGGTGTCACATTTGCCACTTTCCAATCCTCAGGCACCTCTCCCGCATCTAGGGAAGATTGGAAAATTATGGCAAAACCTTCCGCTATCTCCTCTCCCAATTCCCTTAGGAACCTGGGATGCAAGCCATCTGGACCAGGCGACTTATCCACTCTAAGCATACCTAGCCTTTCTAGTATATTCTATCTATCAATTTTTACCCCTTCCATTGCTTCTACCTTTTCCACTTCTACTGATATTTTGTCAGCATCCACCTCCTTAGTAAACACCGATACAAAGTACTCATTGAGTATTCTAGCCTTGCCCTGCGCCTCTAAGCATATATCACCTTCTTTGTCCCTAATAGGCCCCATCCCGCCTCTTACTACCCGCTTACTGTTTACACGGCGGTAGAAGATTTTTGGGTTACCTTTTATGTTAACCGCCATTCTACTCTCATATTCTCTCTTTGCCAATCTTATTTTCATCTTCACTTCCCCTCTCAACTTATTGTATTTGGTCTGGTTCTCCCTTGAAGAATTCACCCGCCATGCATCATACACCCTCTTTTCTTTCATCATCTTCTCTATCTCCCTCGTCATCCAAGGAGCCCTTGCTTTGGTTCCCTTACCCTTCCCTCTTGTTGGAATATACCTAGCCTGCACTTGGAACATCTCCTCCTTAAAGATCACCCATTGTTCCATTACAGTTGTTCCTGTCAGTCTTTGGTTCCATTTTACCCTGGCTAGATCCTTTCGCATCCCATTGAAGTTAAGCCCTATTCCAGTTTAGAAGTTACACTCCAGATTGTTCCTTGCTCCTCTCCATTGCTAATCTAAATCTATGATATGATGATCACTCGTACCCAAGTGTTCTCCCACAGACACTTGGTCGACCTGGCCCACCTCATTCCCCAACATCAGATCCAGCAATGCCTCCTTCCTAGTTGGGCCAAGAACATATTGAACAAGGAAATTCTCCTGAACACATTTCAGAAATTCCTCCCCCTCCTTTCCTTTTACCATAGCATTATCCCAATCGATATTTGGGTAATTAAAGTCCCCCAATATCACTCTATAGCTCTTGCGTATCTCTGCGATTTCCCTGCAGATTTGCTCCTCTACCTCCCTCTCACTATTTGGAGGCCTGTAGAATACCCCCAATAATGTGATCATAGCCTTTTTGCTCCTCAACTCTAACCAAATGGATTCTGTCCTTGTCCCCTCAAGAACATCCTCCCTTTCCAACACTACAATGTCTTCCTTAATCAGCACTGCCACCCCACCTCCCTTTTTTCCTTCCCTATCTTTTCTGAACACCTTGTACCCTTGAATATTAAGTGCCCAGTCCTCACTGTTTTTAAGCCACGTTTCTGTTATTGACACAACATCATATTGCCACACGGCTAATTGTGCTTGTAGCTCACCAAACTTATTCACCACACAACTGTTATTCCCCCTCCTCACAAAAAAATTGCAGAAAAGCTCATGAAATTTTGGAATGTAAATGAGTTTGGTGCTATGAGGTTCAAGTTGAGGTCAGAACTCCCTGCATCCCTGCCCCTACAATCTATTCCACTCCACATCCAGCACTCTGACAGGTGATCAGTTTGCTCCTTTAATTTGAAATCCAGTGAATACAAATTTCCTCTTCAAATAATTTTCCATCTTTTCACCAGAAAATGCAGAGGGGCGAAAAGGAAGAGACAGACGAGAGATTTTTTTTTAGTAGAAAGCAATTTTCTTGCATGGCAGAGCAGCCCGAAACTATTCAAGAAAACAGCATCCCTCAAGGATTAATCATTCAATGCTTATCCTTTGCTGAATTCTATTATTGATATAAATTTTCTTGCTTCCTTTTGAAATGATAAGTAATGTGATCAACCAGCTGGTCATCAATCAGCTCAATACCAGATTGATATTTACAGCCGCACAATATCACTCTACTCTACAATTTCCCAAAATCGCTTTTAATTTCCATGGTCAGATTGCATAGAATTTACAGCACAGAAACAGGCCATTCGGCCCAACTGGTCTGTGCCGGTGTTTATGCTCCACACAAGCCTTCTCCTACCCCTTTTCATCTCACCCTATCCTTTCTCCCTCATGTACTTATCTAGCTTCCTCTTAAATGCATCTATGCTATTCGCCTCAACCACTCCTTGTGGTAGCGAGTTCCACATTCTAATCACTCTGGGTAAAGAAGTTTCTCCTGAATTCCTTATTGAATTTATTGAATTAATGACTATCTTGTATTATGGCCCCGAGTTTTCGACTCCATCACAAGTGGTTATATCCATAATCACTATCCTATTAAACATTTTTTCATGGGCTCTGGTCCCGTTGGCATATGTCATCCTGAAACCTCATTCTCAGAGATACTTGGCAGAACAGGATGAAGTTCATTATAGACATTTCACAGCTACACTATTGGCAGTCAGATCTTACATCAGTGCACAAATGACTGTGGATTGGAAGGTAACCCCACTATTTAAGAAAGGAGAGAGAAAACGGGGACTGACAGACCAGTTAGCCTGACATCAGTAGTAGGGAAAGTGCTAGAATCTATTAATAAAGACGTGGTAACAGGGCACTTAGAAAATAATAATAGGATTGGGCAGAGTCAACACGGATTTATGAAAGGGAAATCGTGTTTGACAAATCTGTTAGAATTTTTTGTAACTAGCAGAATAGATAAGGGGGAACCAGTGGATGTGGTGTATTTGGATTTTCAGAAGGCATTCGATAAGGTGCCACACAAGAGGTTATTAAACAAAATTAGGGCGCATGGGATTGGCAGTAATATACTAGCATGGATTGAGGATTGGTTAACGGACAGAAAATAGAGAGTAGGAATAAACGAGTCATTTTTGGGTTGGCAGGCTGTAACTAGTGGGGTACCGCAAGAGTCCTCAGCTATTCACAATCTATATCAATGATTTGGATGAGGGGACCGAATGTAATATATCCAAGTTTGCTGATGATACAAAGCTAGGTGGGAATGCAAGTTGTGAGGAGGATGCAAGGAGGCTTCAAGGGGATATAGACAGGCTAATTGAGTGGGCAAGAATATCGCAAATGAAATATAATGTGGAGAAATGTGAAGTTATCCACTTTGGTAGGAAAAACAGAAAAGCAGAGTATTTTTTAAACGGAGAGAGATTGGGAAATATTGGTGTTCAGAGGGACCTGGGTGTCCTTGTAAACGAATCACTGAACGTTAACATGCAGGTACAGCAAGCAATTAAGAAAGCAAATGATATGTTGGCCTTTATTACAAGAAGATTTGAATACAAGAGTAAAGATGTCTTACTGCTATTATATAGGACCCTGGTGAGACCACACCTGGAGAACTGTGTACAATTTTGTTCTCCTTACCATAGAGGGAGTGCAACAAAAGTTCACCAGACTGGTTCCTGGGATGGGGGGATTGTCCGATGAGGAGAGATTGAGTAGACTAGGCCTATGTTCTCTAGAGTTTAGAAGAATGAGAGGTGATCTCATTGAAACATACAAAATTCTTACAGGGCTTGACAGGATAGATGCGGGGAGGGTGTTTCACCTGGCTGGGGAGTCTAGAACCAGGGGTCACAGTCTCAGAATAAGGGGTCGGCCATTTAGGACTGAGATGAGGAGAAATGTCTTCACTCAGAGGGTGGTGAATCTTTGGAATTCTCTACCCCAGAGGGCTGTGGAAGCTCAGTCGTTGAGTATATTCAAGACAGAGATTGATAGATTTTTGGTTATTAAGGGAATCAAGGGATATGGGGATAGTGCAGGAAAGTGGAGTTGAGGTAGAAGATCAGCCATGATCTTATTGAATGGCAGAGCAGGCTCGAGGGGCTGAATGGCCTACTCCTGCTCCTATTTCTTATGTTCTTATGTTTTACACAAAGGTTTTTTTTCCCTGGTGATATATTGCCCTCTCCACCTGCAGGGAGCACTGATTCGCGCTGAAGTACAATTCCAAGGGCAGTGGGCACCCTCCGATACACATGAACAGCCGCCACATGAGGTAGTGTGTGTGTTGACAGCGAGTGTCTGCAGGTCAGTCAACCACAGGGGCATCACAACCAAGATCAATCCTGTTATTACCAAATGTCCACACTTGAACTTTCCGAGAGGAATTATCGGATAGAGCTTAATTTCTCCTTCCTAACTCTGGGACATTGAGGTTATTTGCAGCATCCCTACTGCTGGCCTGGATAAGGTCAGCCAATTCCCTGGGCCCACAGACTAAGGATTGAACTTGAGACTTTCCTGTTCTGCATAGCTCAGTCACATATTTGGCAGTGCGCTTACTAATTGAGCAGTGGGGGAGCCCTACACTATCTTTTTATGTCATAAACAGTCTGCTACCAATCTTGTGGCATGCAGAACACTTCACAACCGCTATCTTTGGATGAACCTCTGATGGCTTTTAATGCAGGGACGCATCTGATTCGTGAAGACATTGGTGGAACTGTCACCAGACAATCATTTTAGAAAAGTCTCATTGATAGATTTCATTATGCTGTATAATTAACCTTTAACACAGCAGTCAACCTTATGAAAGTCCTTTCTATTCAAAAGCTAAAGATAAGTGCTTAACCCGGATAGAGAATCCTGACACTGGATTTGCAGGGTTAATTTTCAGATTTCAGATTAAAATTTGGGTTCCAAATATCATGCTCTGATTATATTGGGGAACAAATTAAATCATCATTGCTCCTAATACCACATCGGGCTAGACCATCTGGTGTAAAGAGATGTCATCATAGCCTGTTTTCTGTAGTTTTGAAGATGGCTGTATTCCTCGACCAGCTGTCTTTTGTTATGGCATACTGAATTTAGTAATATTGAAATGATGGGTGAGCTCATAGATCCAGAGAGATTACTGGTCTCCTGTTTGGAGGATCAGCGGTCAAACTGCCAGTCTTAGTGATCAGCTGAACCTGGTTTCTGCAAATAGGCAAGTTTCCTTGGTTGTCATGCAACATTTGAGATGATGCATAGCATAACAGTAATATTAACAGTTAAATAAAATAGAAGGGTCATCCTGAAGAAACAGACTATACATCGGCTGAAAGCAGAATACACCAGAGAGATGTCTTTGACCCAAAATTAGTCACACTTCTGGGTAGGACAGGATAGGATTTATTTGGTAAATTCACTGCTTTAATCTATAACTGACCTATCCAGGAAGGAAGATTTCAGCTTTAGTCCGTCAACACTTCGAGTTAGCTGATCTCATCTGGGGCAGCAGTAGGGGTGCAGTTAAAAAAATCATTTTAAAAAATGAAGAAAAGTATAACTCCCTCTTTCCCTCAGGTACACACTGTAAATAGTTATTGTGGCTATATCTATTAGAGGTAGAAGACATGGAGCATAATTCACCATTCTCACAATTTGCTGTAGCTTTTAATCTTTTTTAGCTACAGCTCAAATTAATGGAGCTTTCTTCAAAAACCTTTATAGTCTCAAATTTGATCAGTTTTCGAAACGCTTCAGCCTAGAGTTTTCAATTGGTCTTATTTTAATGTGTTAAAATTAATGGGTTAATGCCAATCGAAAAATCTAGGCTTCAGTTTGCAGTGGAAATCGATATTAGATAGTTTGGAACTGTAAATACTTTCAGCAGTAAAATCTGTTCTTTGCCCAAGGTTCTTGGCTTTAATAGGGCAAGAAGCAAAAGCCAGAAGCAGAGAACAACAACGACTGCTTCCCAATACTGATATCTGCTGGAAAGGGAATGACCATCATAATTTAGAATTAACATTTTCAAAAACATCTTTCTTTAGCTTGCACCTACACACAAGGGATGCAATCAATTATGGAGCAGCTACAGGTTATGCCGCCTCCAGCTGCAAATTAAATTCAGTCATGAAACAATTAAAGATTATATTGACAAGAATTGTAACTTACGTGAATGAGTGTGCCAAGCATGGGCATTAGTGGAGGCTAAAGCAAAAATCAGAGAAAAGCCAGAAAGTGATGTAAAATGTTAGCAAAAATCACAAGCATAAGAGCAATAATAAACAGGCATCAGACTTCAAGCATCAGACGGCACAGACCTCTTATGCTAAACAATTACATTTCATTCGGCACAGGTTTAGCAAACATTAGAGCCTTATTCTAGTTTTCTTTTCCTGTCAAGGAACCAGTACATTATATAACATTGTGCAATGTGGGTCTAAGCAGGTGCAAAATCAGCTGCAACAACCGTTTGAGATGATAAACTACAGGCTCTGTTGTTGTTCTATTCTTGGCACTGTATCTTCAACGACTTGCAGTGCAACTCTTAATCAAAAAGTTATTGCAAATACTAGGCCTAAAATGCATCACTAAATGAGTGGATAAGGCTGCATGTTTAGGCACTGCGCAGTAAAATCTGTGTACAGCCTCAGCACTGCAGCAGTCAAGAAAGTATATGAGGAGTATTACGCAGGACCGACAAATTATTTGGGTTCAACTTACTTTAGGTACACAACAGCCAGGTTGATTTACCTTTATCCTCAACACTTGCTCGATCAAATTATGCTAAAATTAAAAGAGCACAAGGATTGTACAGAAGCTCTCCTTAATTTATGGGAATTGTTAGTACAAGTGAGAAAGAAATAGTAATGAAAAACTAGAATTCAAAAGCTTGGCACTGCAGGACAATCAAGTACAGAACCTGAACATACCCTGCAGCAAACATGGCCCAGGGTGTGGTGCAATTACATGGCACAGCCTATGTGAAAATGTAATGCATACACCAGGCCTTTAATTCTGCACCATTACAAGCAGATTTTTTAAATTCTTATTTACACATATGAAGTCTTGGTTCTGATAACACTGCTTGTTGTCATATTTTTGTCACATTTTGTGTCAACTTTTTCCCCATTATAAATTCCTATGTCAACATTAATAATGGGTTTTATCTACGGAAAGCCATCACTGGATTGCACAATCCAGCCACCAGCTTCCCATAAATTGCTTAAAATATTTGCAGAATTTTTTTCACCTGCCTTTTTTCTTAGTAATTGAAATTTCTAATGTGTAAAAAAAAAGTGGCTGAAACAAATAAACAAATGAAAAAATACATATTTCACAGTAACAGGAATTTTATCCATTGAATTGTCTTTATTATTGTTTTTATTTAAAGGCCTCAGTCTCTCTCAAAAGCCTGGGCTTCAACATGATATTTCTGTCCAGACTTGTGACTCCATGAGCTCAATTTAGATTGTGCTGTCCATGTATGAAGAGTGTACCTAATTTCTCAGGGTGCATCACTATCAGTCAGGTGTACTGATGGAATATTTTTCTTTAGGTTCTTGCACTCTCTGCTCAGTACCTCCTCTTCAAATAATTTTGAAAAGCAAGTGGACAAATTTCAAAAGCTTTAATCAGGGTAAAATTTATAGAGTGTTTTTATAGTTTAAAAGAAGTGTCTGTATATGAAAAAAACAACACTATTCTAATTACACATTTATTGTACCTTTTTGTTTGAGTTGAGTGGAGTCTGTATAAATTCCAGAAAGTGTATTAAGGTGACAGATCGGGAGAGGAGGAGGGAGACAGTTTTTCATTTAATGTTACTTCAGTTTTCAAAAAAAAAACCCTGAATTTTGAAGCCAACTAATGATTTCACCTGTGTTTTATTGACAGTTAGAAAAGGTTAATGCAAATCGTTCACACCCGTCAGACACGGGGTGAAATTCGTCTTGGGCGGAAGTTCAAAACAGGTGACAGTGAATCGGCAGCCTGTTTTACAGTGCCCGATTTTCTTTTCCCTCCCTCCTCAGCCAATGCACAAGTAGGACAAAGGGATGTTACAAGGCTAGTACTACTTCAAAAAAAAACACAAATTTGTGCTGGAATGAAAGTCATTTTTTGGGGGGAAAAATCAATCTATTCCACTATAAGCTCTTGACATTGTATCTACTGCAATCCCACAGGTCACTGCACAGAAAGATGAGGAAGACATGACTCAGAGCTCAGGAACATGTTTTCATTCACCCCCAGCTGTATTTATATAAATGGCATCATGATAATCTTTGAAAACCTTCCAGCTTTCAAAATGCAGTAAATAGCACTTCCTACCTAGAGGGCATGCAAAAAGAAATGGCTGATGGTGGATCTGCATCTGAAGACAATCACTGCTCAACTCCCAATTTCATGAGTTCATCAAGTTTGTTGCCATGCCACTTAATTACTTTAATCTACTTACCTTGGTTTGAGCAGTTTCACTAGTTCCAGGTAATTTGGGGGTTAGCAGTGAGGAAGAATTGGCTTTCAGTCAGTAACTCTCAGACCCAGTTATTCGAGCCGACTGAGGTTGAATGGGGACAAGCAGCAGAAAAGGGGGTGGGGAATAAAACGAAGAAAGAAAAAATCCCCCAATTTTTCTCTCCAAAAGATTAGCCACCAGGATGTAACTTAATTCAGTTGGAAGGACAGGGCAGTCGAGGTCTTAAAACTCCTCTGCAACACTTGCCAATATTGCTCCATGTTGAATGACGTAAAGTATGCCTGCTGTAGGGCAATATGAATGTTATCTGTCCTCTTTCCCCAGCAGCAGTACTAAACTCCACTACCCATGAGGTGTTCTAACTCAATGTCTGACCAAGAACTGTGAATATCCATCACAAACACAGTAGGTGGACTTCAGCAACATACTGCAGCCCTGGGACACAAATCTACCACCATCTGGTAGCAAATTCAGTGCAATGTTTATTGAACTGCCAAAAATTAATTTTTATATGTTTAATAATTATAAAAAAACAGAATTAAAGTTTACAGAGTCATAACATTTATTAAATGTATTGAATGTGCTGAGTAAATGAAACAAGTGCCATTTTAAAAACCCTGATGTGGAAAATATTAGAAGAAATATTGAACCAATTGTCTGTTTATATTTTGGATGGGCAGAATGTGGGTGCATTCATTGTTAGTAGGGCCTTTTTACTGGTCCTGTTTTTAAGTGTATTTTTGTCCCTCTCAAGCTGTGCACCTGTACCAGTCAGTACCTTCATTTGTGAAGAAAGGACAGTAATTATGGACAGAATATACATCATTTTATGAATTTGCTTCCATACCTTTACTGAAAACAGCTCAACCATCCCAATGACTTGGAAAAGGCCCTAGTGCCAGAGAACACTTGTTATTGGAATCCACTTGCCAAGGTTGGAATGAATTCTGTCAGTCAGTTCCCAGCAGTACCCTTGGATACAGCACTTCTCAACAGTGCTGTATTCTACATTTTCCTGTGGGGATTGGGGGGGGGGGGGGGGGTGCAGTGAAGAGTTGGATATGACCTGTCATCTCCACTAACCATGGTGCAATATGACCCGGCACGGACTCGATGGGCCGAATGGCCTCCTTCTGTGCTGTTATGACTCTGTGACTTAAGACTCTGTGGGGGAGAAATTCAGTATCGGCCCATTTGGGGCACAATTATGGCCGGGCGCAAAGATTATCGCCTCCGACTGCAAACTTGACTTTTATCGCCCCTGGAGGTGATTGGAGCGCTAAATCAGGCGCTACACACCTCTCTTAAGGCACAAAGGCCGAGGAGCGAGGCGCTACCTCAGAGCGCTGGCGAAGCTCATGTGATGTCAGTCAGCAATGGAACACACACACAATGGCACGTGCCAGTTCTTAAAGGGGAGGGTTGATCTTGCTTTCCATCCACATCCTGCTCATTGCAGCCTTGAATCTCGGCCTGGAAACCTGTACATCAAATCTGCTGGAAAGAACAATGGAGAGAACCAGGGAAAGAGCTCAGAGTGCAGCCCCCACAGACTCTTCTAAATCAATACAAGGGCAAATCAAAATGAACCTGCAAAGTGCTGCTCAGTACCCAAAACTCCTTCACACAGCGTTGAATCTCTCCAGAAGTCTCTCTCTCTCTCAGAATGCGTGGTTCAAAACTCTCACCAACAATAAAAGGCAGGAAGCGGTCGCCTTTAAATAGCGCTCCCCCAGTCCCTTCCTGACTGCAAAACGCTCCCCTCAACCTGTCGTTGCTAGCGGCAGGCGGTAAGGCAGGGGGCGCCACTCAATATCTGCTCCTGGGTGCTACCGGGGCGTTGCGCACTCGACTGACGTCACGATCTGCCAGCGCAGGAGATCGTGGCGGTAGTGTTTAGCGCCGCAGCAAAATGTCTAGTTAATTTCGCGAGAGGTGCAAACATCATCGCGCCCGGGCGCTAGTTGCTTTGCGCCCCATTAGCGCCCTCTTAAGGCGCTAACGGGAGGCGCAACCAACTGAATTTTTCCCCCTATGACCCTTCTGGATATTTGCATATCCTGAATCCCTTCTGTCTCAAACTCCAAGATGAGGATTGGAGCAGAAAATACAACTTGGAAAGGTGCATAATTTAATATTGGTCACATGTGATTTGATGGTCTATTTCTCAACTTACTGATCTAATCAAAACCTTTACAAAGAGAGACTAGTTAGAGTAGTGTGTCCACTATTGGGCATCCATTATAAAAGGGATATTGATGCAATGGGGAAGGTGTAACATAGGCTTGCTATGATTATACCATAGATGAGGGAATATAGTTATGATGAGAGACTTGAAAAACTGGTGCTGTACTCACTGGAACAAAGAAGGTTAAGGGGGAGGGTCTTAAGTGTTTGAAGTTTTGAAAGGATCTGAACGTCAGTAAATAGGTAACAAGGAAGCATAAACTCAGAACTGGTACTAGAAGCATACAGTGGTTAGAAGAAAACTTTACACACAAAAGGTTATTAGAAAATTAAATAAATTACCACATTAAAGCTGGGTGAATCATGATATTTAAGAGGGAATTAGATGAACAGCTAAAAAGAATAAAATATTAAAGGGTATGGGGAATGAACAGAGAAAGGGGATTGCAGTAGATAACTCCAATATAAAGCAAGTACTGGCACAGGAACGAGGGGTCAAATGGTTGCCTGCTCTGCTGAAATTTATATGATTTTATAAAAGTTCTTTTTTTTTTTAAGTCATATGTTCAACATTCTTCAGCCTGTGTCAAATTGCATCAAAATTAAAATTAGTCTAGTAACGGAATATTCTGATTATGGCTCACTTCCTGTGGAAAGATCTGAAATGATTTTAACCAAGACTGCACGATGCAGGATAAACAAACCAAGGCTGTTACCAATAAACAAAGTTGTTTAATTCTAAAAGGGCTTAAAAAAGAGATTGGTGTTGAAAATTTGTGTCATTATTCTTTGAGAACATTTTTTAAAATTTGCAGCGTATACATTTACTACAATATAAAAATATACAGTCAAAGTGCAATGGTGAGCACTCAAGGGTTATGGGGCTAAAAATTGAGTAGCGTCCCATTCACCGGGGCGCTGTCCCCCACCCCCGGCGGAAATTGAGTGGTAGTGCCCCAAAAGGGAAGCGGGGCGCATCCCTCTTGGGGCGCTGCAAGGGAATATCGCGGCGCTACGTGCTGTGGTATTACAGGCCTTCCTCCCCTTCTTAAAGGGGAGGGGCCTTGCGCAGCGTGACCCGGGGCCCAGCTGGGCCCCCGGGGATCAGGAGTGCTGGCAAAAGAGCCCGGCACTCAAGAGAAGTGCCGGGCTCTTGGAGCGCAGCCGACACTCTACGGGGGGGCGGTTCAGGAGGCTGGGGACGGGAGCGCAGTCAGGTGCTGGCAGGCGGTCAGCAACAAAAATGGCCACCCCGCACCTCGCCTTTAAATAGCGCCTCCCCGGCCGCAGGTAGGCCCCCCTGACCCCGTCAGACATGGCGTCTGACGGTAAGTCAGGGGGCGCTCCCAAAGATCGCAGCCGGGGCGCTGCGCACGGCGATGATGTCATCGTCGGCGACACAGCGCTGCGGGGCGCCAACGGTTAGCGCCGCCGCTAACATCCCGCTGAATTTCACGGGAAGCGTGGGCAGCATCGCGCCCGGGCACTAGTTGCTTTGCGCCCCATTAGCATCCTAGGGCGCTAACGGGAGGCGCAAAGCAACCGAATTTTTACCCCATGAGCTTTTCCAACATAATAGTTCAATACAAGAACTATTGGAACACTAATACAATAGCAAAATACTGCGGATGCTGGAAATCTGAAATAACAACAGAAAATGCTAGAAACACTCAGCAGGCCAGGCAGCATCCGTGGAGAGAGAAACAGAGTTAACGTTTACTCTGTTTCTTTCTCCACGGATGCTGCCTGGCCTGCTGAGTGTTTCCAGCATTTTCTGTTTTTATTCTAAGAACTATTGGGATTTGAGTTTGAGATTATATCTATTTTGTTTTGGATCGGTTTAATGTTTATATAGGTTACCCCTAAACCCACTGGACGGAAGATCGCTACAGGCTCATAACTGAAGAGAAGCAGCTGTGTCTGCTCTCTTTCCCCTCATAGATCCTTGAATTCTTTCCCAAACACTACAGATGTGTAGCTTCCAAGGTTTCAACTCTGGACAGTAATGGAAATGGAGAGTTCAGTGTAGAGGGTACAATATCCACTGTTACAACATAGAAACATAGAACAGTACAGCACAGTACAGGCCCTTCGGCCCTCGATGTTGTGCCGAGCATTGTCCGAGACCAAGATCAAGCTATCACACTCCCTGTCACTCTGGTGTGCTCCATGTGCTTATCCAATAACCGCTTGAAAGTTCCTAAAGTGTCCGACTCCACTATCACAGCAGGCAGTCCATTCCACACCCCAACCACTCTCTGAGTAAAGAATCTACCTCGTACATCCCTTCTATATCTCCCCCCATGCACCTTATAGTTATGCCCCCTTGTAACAGCTGCCTCTACCCGAGGAAATAGTCTCTGAACATCCACTCTATCTATCCCCCTCATTATCTTCTAAACCTCTATTAAGTCGCCTCTCATCCTCCTCCGCTCTAAAGAGAAAAGCCCAACTCCCTCAATCTTTCCTCATAAGACCTCCCCCCCAAACCAGGCAGCATCCTGGTAAATCTCCTTTGCACTCTTTCCAATGCTTCCACGTCCTTCCTATAGTGAGGTGACCAGAACTGCACACAATATTCCAAATGTGGTCTCACCAAGGTCCTGTACAGTTGCAGCATAACCTCACGGTTCTTAAACTCAAACCCTCTGTTAATAAACGCCAACACACCATAGGCCTTCTTTACTGCTCTATCCACTTGAGTGGCAACCTTCAGAGATCTGTGGATATGAACCCCCAGATCCCTCTGCTCCTCCACGTTCCTCAGAACCCTGCCGTTGACCCTGTAATCTTTATTCAAATTTGCCCTACCAAAATGAATCACCTCGCACTTATCAGGGTTAAATTCCATCTGCCATTTTTCGGCCCAGCTCTGCATCCTATCAATGTCTCTTTGCAGCCGACAACAGCCCTCCACCTCATCCACTGCTCCACCAATCTTGGTGTCATCAGCAAATTTACTGATCCACCCTTCAGTCCCCTCCTCCAAGTCATTGATAAAAATCACAAACAGCAGAGGACCCAGCACCGACCCCTGTGGCACACCGCTGGTAACTGGTCTCCAGTCCGAAAATGTTCCATCCACCACCACCCTCTGCCTTCTATGAGATAGCCAGTTACTTATCCAATCGGCCAAATTTCCCTCTATCCCACAACTCCTTACTTTCTTCATGAGCCAACCATGGGGAACCTTATCAAACGCCTTACTAAAATCCATGTATACGACATCAACTGCTCTACCTTCATCTACACACTTAGTTACCTCCTCAAAGAATTCAATCAAATTTGTTAGGCAAGACTTACCCTTCACGAATCCGTGTTGACTATCCCTATTAAGTTGCCCCTTTCCAAATGGTCATAAATCCTATCCCTCAGGACCTTTTCCATTATCTTACCAACCACCGAAGTAAGACTAACCGGCCTATAATTACCGGGGTCATTCCTATTTCCTTTCTTGAAGAGAGGAACAACATTCGCCACTCTCCAGTCCTCTGGCACCATTCCTGTGGACAGTGAGGACCCAAAGATCAAAGCCAGAGGCTCTGCAATCTCCTCCCTTGCCTCCCAAAGAATCCTAGGATATATCCCATCTGGCCCAGGGGACTTATCGACCCTCAGGTTCTTCAAAATTGCTAAAACATCTTCCCTCAGAACATCTACCACCTCCAGCCTATCCACCTTTATCACACTCTCATCCTCAAGAACATGGCCCCTCTCCTCGGTGAACACTGACGAAAAGTATTCATTCATCACCTCTCCTATTTCTTCTGACTCCATGCACAAGTTCCCACTACTGTCCTTGACCGGCCCTACCCTCACCCTGGTCATTCTTTTATTTCTCACATAAGAGTAAAAGGCCTTGGGATTTTTCTTGATCCGACCCGCCAAGGACTTCTCATGCCCCCTCCTAGCTCTCCTAAGCTCTTTTTTTTAGCTCATTCCTTGCTACCTTGTACCCCTCAATCGACCCAACTGAACCTTGTTTTCTCATCCTTACATACGCTTCCTTTTTCCTCTTGACTAGACATTCAACCTCTTTTGTGAACCATGGTTCTCTCACTCGGCCATTTCCTCCCTGCCTGACAGGGACATACCTATCAAGGACACGCAGTAATTGCTCCATGAAAAAGCTCCACTTTTCGTTTGTGCCTTTCCCTGATAGTTTCTGTTCCCATCTTATACTCCCTAATTCTTGCCTAATCGCATCATAATTACCCCTCCCCCAATTATAAACCCTGCCCTGCCGTATGGCCCTATCCCTCTCCATTGCAATAGTGAAAGTTACCGAATTGTGGTCACTATCTCCAAAGTGCTCTCCCACATACAAATCAAACACTTGGCCCGGTTCATTACCCAGTACCAAATCCAACGTGGCCCCAGCTCTTGTCGGCCTATCCACATATTGTGTCAGGAAACCCTCCTGCACACACTGTGCAAAAACTATCCCATCCGAACTGTTTGACCTATAAAGGTTCCAATCAATATTTGGAAAGTTGAAGTCACCCATGACAACTACTCTGTGACCTCCACACCTATTCATAATCTGCTTTGCAATTTCTTCCTCCACATCTCTATTACTATTTGGGGGCCTGTAGAAAACTCCTAACAACGTGACCGCTCCTTTCCTATTTCTAACTTCAGCCCATATTACCTCAGACGGCAGATCCCCCTCGAACTGCCTTTCTGCCGCTGTTAAACTATCCTTGATTAACAATGCTACTCCTCCACCTTTCTTACCAACTTCCCTACTCTTACTGAAACATCTATACCCCGGAACTTCCAACAACCATTCCTGTCCCTGTTCTAACCATGTCTCCGTAATGGCCACCACATCGTAGTCCCAAGTACCAATCCACGCTCCAAGTTCTCCTACCTTATTCCGGATGCTCCTTGCATTGAAGTAGACACACTTCAAGCCATCTTCCTGTCTGCCGGTACATTCCTGCGACCTTGATACCCTCCTCAGTACCTCCCTACACTCACCACTGGCTCCTGGACTACAGCCCTTTTTCCCATCCCCCTGACAAATTAGTTTAAACCCCCCCGAAGAGCCATAGCAAATTTCCCTCCCAGGATATTGGTGCCCCTCTGGTTCAGGTGCAAACCGTCCTGTTTGTACAGGTCCCACCTTCCCCAGAATGTGCTCCAATTATCCACATAACTGAAACCCTCCCCGCTACACCATCCCTGCAGCCACATGTTTATCTGCACTCTCTCCCGGTTCCTCAACTCGCTAGCACGTGGCACCGGCAACAAACCAGAAATTACAACATGGTTTGTACTGGCTCTCAGCTTCCAACCTAGCTCCCTAAATTCCTGTTTTAAATCCCCGTCCCTTCTCCTACCTATGTGTAACACGACTTGTGATTGTTCCCCCTCCCCTTTGAGGATTCTGAAAACACGGTCCGAGACGTCACGGACCCTGGCACCCGGGAGGCAACATACCATCCGTGAGTCTCATTTGCACAGCTTCAGTATTTCTAAGAGAGGAGTGAACTATTCTGATTTTGTTTTGCAGATGACACAAACATTGGTGGCATAGTAAATAGTGTAGGCGGGAGCATAAAATTATAAAGAGACATTGATAGATTAAGTGAGTGGGCAAAACTGTGGCAGATGGATTTCAATGCAGGTAAGTGTGAGGTCATCCATTTTGGACCAAAAGAGGATAGATCCGATTATTGTTTAAATGGTTTAAAGCGAGAAACAGTGGAGGTCCAAAGAGATTTAGGGGTCCATCTACACAGATCACTAAAATATAGTCATCAGGTACAAAAGAAAAATCCAAAAAGCTAATGGAATGTTATCTTTCTAACTAGAGGGCTAGAATATAAAGGGGAGGAAGTTTTGCTACAGCTATACAAAGCCCTGGTTAGACCACATCTGGACTGCTGTGGAAAGCTCTGGACACCATACCTTAGAAAGGATATATTGGCTTTTCAAGGAGTGCAGCACAGATTCACCAGAATGTTACTAGGGCTCCAAGGACTGGATTTTTTGGAGAAATTATATAAACTAGGTTTGTATTCCCTGGAAAATAGAAGGCTAAGGGGTGATTTAACATAAGAACATAAGAAATAGGAGCAGGAGTAGGCCATTTGGCCCTTCGAGCCTGCTCCGCCATTCAATAAGATCATGGCGGATCTTCTACCTCATCTCCACTTTCCTGCACTATCCCCATATCCCTTGATTCCCTTAATATTCAAAAATCTATCGATCTCTGTCTTGAATATACTCAACGACTGAGCCTCCACAGCTCTCTGGGGGAGAGAATTCCAAAGATTCACCACCCTCTGAGTGAAGAAATTTCTTCTCATGTCAGTCCTAAATGGCTGACCCCTTACTCTGAGACTGTGACCCCTGGTTCTAGACTTCTCAGCCAGGGGAAACATCCTCCCTGCATCTACCCTGTCAAGCCCTGTAAGAATTTTGTATGTTTCAATGAGATCACCTCATAGGACAATCCCCCCATCCCAGGAACCAATCTGGTGAACCTTCGTTGCACTCCCTCTCAGGCAAGTATATATATCCTTCCTTAGGTAAGGAGACCAAAACTGTACACAATACTCCAGGTGTGCTCTCACCAGGGCCCTATATAATTGCAGTAAGACATCTTTACTCTTAGACTCAAATCCTCTTGTAATAAAGGCTAACATACTATTTGCTTTCCTAATTGCTTGCTGTACCTGCATGTTAACTTTGTGATTCATGTACAAGGACACCAGGTCCCTCTGAACACCAACATTTCCCAATCTCTCACCATTTAAAAAATACTCTGCTTTTCTATTTTTCCTACCAAAGTGGATAACTTCACATTATATTTCATTTGCCATGTTCTTGCCCACTCACTTAGCCTGTTTATATCCCCTTGAAGCCTCCTTGCATCCTCCTCACAACTTACATTCCCACCCAGCTTTGTATCTTTGATTGAGGTTTTTAGGATTTTGAAAGGAATCGATAGGGTAGAGAGAAACGTTATCCGCTGGTGGGGGGAGTCTAGCACAGGGGGACGTAATCTTAATATCAGGAGAGAAGTTAGGAAACACTTCTTCAAGCCAAGGGTGGTAGAAGTGTGGAACTCTCTCCCACAAAAAGCAGTAAATGCTAGGTCAATTATTAACAATAGTAAATATAAGATCGATAGATTTTTGCTAGCCAAGGGTATTGAGGGATATAGAGCCAACGTGGGTGGATGGAGCGAGAATACAGATCAGCCATGATCTCATTGAATAGTGGAACAGGCTTGAGGGGCTGAATGGCCTACTCCTGCTCCTATGATTTGATCTGTCAGACCTATTTTGTGGACATCTCAAAAGTTTAAAAAAAAATTAAAATACCTGACTTGATCAGAGGTTTACTGCCTCTGAACAAAGCAAGGATGTCTTGCTACAGTTGTACAAGGCCTTGGTGAGACCACACCTTGAGTATTGTGTGCAGTTTTGGTCGCCTTATCTGAGGAAGGATGTTCTTGCCATGGAGGGAGTGCAGTGAAGATTCACCAGACTGATACCTGGGATGGCAGGAATGACGTATGAGGAGAGATTGGGTTGATTGGGCTTATATTCGCTGGAGTTTAGAAGAATGAGAGGGGATCTCATTGAAACTTATAAAATTCTAACAGGACTAGACAGACTAGATGCAGGAAGGCTGTTCCTGATGGTGGGGGAGTCCAGAACCAGGGGTCACAGTCTAAAGATAAGGGGTAAGCCATTTAGGACTGAGATGAGGAGGAATTTCTTCACCCAGAGAGTGGTAAACCTGTGGAATTCTCTACCACAAAAGGCAGTTGAGGTCAATTCATTAAATATATTCAAGAAGGAGTTAGATATATTTCTTAACGCTAAAGGGATCAAGGGATATGGGGAGAAAGCAGGGACAGGGTACTGAATTTGGATGATCAGCCATGATCTCATTAAATGGCGGAGCAGGCTCGAGGGGCCGAATGGCCTACTCCTGCTCCTATCTTCTATGTTTCTATCCTTAGCAATCCAGTGATACAGCATACTGGTACACACATACGCTCCTACACTGAGTGGTGGAACATTGATGCATGTCCTGGATTCCGCAGAAGCGCACAACAAAGTTTAATTTTAAGCTTGACTGGAAAAACAATGCACTGAGTAGAGGGGAGGTGTTTCTTCACAAAGTAGAGAGAGGTAAAATAAAATAAAATATTGTTGATAGGCAAGTCAGCGCAGGATGTTCTTGCTCACTGTGTGGCAAATGATTAGTGACATTAGCAGATCCTAAGAGCAGGTTGAGTGACTGCCCCAGGAGTTAGGAAGTGGTCCATTCAACAGATGGAGAAGTGCAATTCTTTTGACAATTAACTCCTTTGAAAAAGAAACACGGAGGTGCTGCAAAAATAGGACTGATCCTTAAAAACAAGACAGACAAGTAGCTGAAAGGACTTCCTTCTCAATGTAAGGAGCCACATCTCACTGGATTGTTCTTTCCCACCATCTGGACCAGCCAGTCCCAGAAAGCCATACCAGTACGGCGTCACTCATCATTCTGGCTTCACCAATAATTCTTCAAGTATAAAAGCAGGTGTCTAAGGCGGGTACTTTTAATTAACATGCACAGGCCAGATCACAGAAGCACTTGCTTTCAAGTGTCGACATTTCAAGTTATTCTGTCAGAATAAAAATGGCAATAAGAAGTCCGAGGCTGTACACAGAACGACCCAGCCCCTCATGTGCAGCATTGTAGACCGTAGCAGATGCTGTACAGTACAGAGGCTGTCAAACAGAGGAAAAGGCCCGGATAACAAAATCCCATGCAACATAGTACAATATGTCCTGCTGCTTACCTCGCAGGTCCTGTGGGGTGCGACCTCCTGCCACGTGCTGCCGTGGCATTCTCAGAGATGTCCGCAGTGGTGTGTGTCGCTGTTCATCCAGATAAGCTAGATCCTCCAGATGGGCAGAACTTGTAGCTGGAAAAAAAAACATTGTCTTGAGTGTAGGCTACAGTCAAACACCGAAAGAATCAACAAAAAGGCAACTCGAAACACAGGGCTTTTCCCTGAAGACGACAAAAAAATTCAAGCCATGCTAGGCTAAAAGGTGCTTGGAATTGCATCAGAAATGTTTGATTGAGAGGAATACAGGGACCCCCGGCACAATCACGCACACTCACAAAAATAGAGCAGCAGCTGAGAATGTGACTCTGGGCAAACCAAACAGCTTCACAGGTTGTGGGCTCCTATCTGGGGAGACCACAAATTATTCGGTTCAGGTTTTCTTCGAAGCAGATCAAGTGAGACTGAACTTTTTTTTTAAATGTGCTCTTTTACAGGGATAGTAAAATAAAACTTTTTCCAATAATAATTTGCTGTCAAGAGACAGTTTGATATTTGTATTTTAACAGTTGTCAAAACTCAAGAGATACAGAACACATTTAGGAATGAGACTATAAGTTAATTGAAGGCTTCACACAGCATCATAAAACCACACAAGCGCAGCTTTAGAGGGTTTTATTTTAGATTTCTTCTGAAACCTCAGAATAAATTAAACCTTTTACTCGCTATTTACTATGGCTTTTGATTATATACACGAAGTGGTCTGAAAATGAAACCAGTACTGACATTTAGAAGTTGTTTCTTCGTTGAAGACGGTGGAAAATCACTTGCTATAATTTATGCTGAATTTTAAAAAAAAGTGAGCTTTTAAGTATTTGACTTTGCAAACACAGTAAATATATCAATGGCCTGACATTTATATTTCATTTTGAAATGATCTCTCAGACACACACATACATAGACGTGCACACAGCTTTGTTACAAATTATCTTGGTCAGACTCAGCCAAACAAATGCACTTCTAGTTTTAAGGTGAATGTCAACACCACTAAATGGGAAGTTTTAGGGTGTACATCAACACTAAATATGAAGTTTTAAGGTAGATGCCGATAAAGCTTGAAGGTGGTTTCAGCAAACACGGTGCTTTCTATTTCTATGTTAGAAGCAGACATACACGGCATAATAATTGGACACACAAGGCTACGAGCCATCCTAATCATTAAACTATTTCAAATAATTAAATAACCAGTTCTAATTAGGTTCAGTAGTGATTGTCTTCCACTAGATGGAGATACTTGCTGCTAGCAGATTTAGGGTTCAGCACATAAAATAAGTTACCACAAAGGCCAAAGAGAGACTTGCGAATGATCCAGTTGGTAGTTTCTGTATAATGCAGCCAGACTCTTTCCCTTAGTTCCAGCACCTTATTGATTTCCCTAAAATCCAACACAAACCAGTCTGCTAAGTACTCTGTAGCTTAGAACCTTGCACAGACTTTGGGGCAGAAATCAGTATGCATTGTGCACTTTTTTGGGGATTAACGCTTGCCAATTTAGCAGTGGGACGGCCTGCACCAATCTACGTAGGGTTTCAGTCCACTGCTAAATTTGCCGAGCCCAATTTTTAGGCGTACTGAGCAGCCCCTTAAAACTGGCATTAGGCCCCTTGGATATGTAAACGAAGGGCCTAACTCCTGTTGCAGGATCTCTTTGGTGAAATTACTTTAGGATGAGCGGAGCAGGCGCCAGGCCTCCCTTGCTCAGAGTTCTTCAACATCCCCGTGGCCACCAACAATAGGTAGATTTTTTTTCAATTTTTAAAAAACCTTCCTGCAGACCCAGGAGGAGCATGATTGCTCCCCTGACTCCAATCATTGAGATTGCCCCCCACTTTCCTCCCGTAGCCCGCTCCAACCCCACTTTGGAGACTTATCTGAGGATCACTGCCGACGAGGCACGAAATTGATTTTTCCTGTCGGGTCCTGTGGAGCAACTCGCTCTGAAGATGCAGATGAGGCCCGAGGAACAATTCCTGGTGATCCTCGGGCCTCTTGGCACGGGTGCCCGTGAAACCGCATTAGTATGCTGCTACAGCAGAAAACACCTGGACATTCGACAGCCAACCCAGAAAATGACATAAACATTGCTCATTTTTTTTTTAAACAAATCACTGCTGTGACAAAGAATGAACAACAGGGAAGGAACAGTTTTTAATTATTTACTGATCTGACAGTTTTTATAAGGTAAATAGGAGAAACTGTTTCCGAGAGTTGGTCACTAGAGAGCATAACTTTAAGATCAGCACCAAAAAAAAGAGAGAAATTAGACATTTTTTATGAAGAGGGTTCTTAGGACATGGTGGAACCACCTGAAACAATGGTGGAGAGTCTGTAATAGTGTTTAAAAGGGAAGTGGATAAATAGTTGAGGTTTTTTTTTAAGGGTAATGGGAAAAGGACAGGGGAATGGGACTAAGAGGATAAATCTTTCAGAAAAGTTCTATGATTCTATTTAATTCAATGCAGACCTTACCAGCAATTATTTACATATTCAGGGAACATGGCTTAAAATGCAAAGCCAAATGTGTTCGCTTCTCTTCTGCTGGAGAATGGCTCCACGGATGCCAGTAACCCTCCACCTTACCCAAGTGGCATTCTTCATGCATGAGCCTAAATAGTCAGTATAGCCGAGCTGTCCGTGGAGGCACCTCACAGCCAAGCCTGACCTATCCTCACCTGACATCTATGTACACACACTTCCCAGCATTATTGGATGGTAATCAGGAGCAGAAATCCTCTCCGGTTTTCCCCCTACCTAGCCCATGGACCAATTGCTGTTCCAGCTAAGATCAAGCACTATATTTTCAGGAAAACCAGAACACTTAATTTATTGTGGTCAGCAGAAAATCTAACATTTTACCTCCAAGCACACGGATAATCAATCTATTGTCTGGCTTTGACCATTCAGCTGATATTGCAATACTCAGCAGGAAGATAAAAATCCAACAACACATACCTCTGCCTATCTGTAAATAGAGCTTCTGCTAAAAAAACATCTTGGACTCAGCATAAAATGTAAAGAGCACACGTCAAATGTTCTAGCTGAAATTATGTTTCAATCCTACAATTGTACAGGGCTTTGGTGAGACCACACCTGGAGTACTGAGCACAATTTTGGTCTCCTTATCTGAGGAAGGATATACTTGCCTTAGAGCCAGTGCAACGAAGGTTCACTAGATTGATTCCTGGAATGAGAGGGTTGTCCTATGAGGAGAAGATTGGGCCTATACTCTCTGGAGTTCAGAAGAATGAGAGGTGATCTCATTGAAACATATAAGATTCTGAGGGGGATTGACAGGGTAGATGCTGAGAGATTGTTTCCCCTGGCTGGAGAGTCGAGAACTAGGGGGCATAGTCTCAGGATAAGGGGTCGGTCATTTAAGACTGAGATGAGGAGGAATTTTTTCCACTCAGAGGGTTGTGAATCTTTGGAATTCTCTACCCCAAAGGGCTGTGGATGCTGAGTTGTCAAGTATATTCAAGGCTGAGATAGATAGATTTTTGGACTCTAGGGGAATCGAGGGATATGGGGATCGGGCGGGAAAGTGGAGTTGAGGTCTACTCCTGCTCCAAATGTTTTCTTTACGGTACCATTCCTTTGCAACTTTTGTTTACTCGGCATTTATTAATTGTGCTTTTTTTTAAGTGTAAAACACTTAAAGCATCACATCAAATGTGGTGCATGCAGTTCAAACATTTTAACCAAAGCAAATTTGTTGGAGGTGCCTTCTTTCGGATGAGACATTATACTAAGGTCCCGTCTGTCCTCTCAGCTGGATGTAAAAGATCCCACGGCATTATTCGAAGAAGAGCACGGGAGTTCTCCCAGGTGTCCTGGACAATATTTGTCCCTCAACCAACATCACTAAAAAAACGATTGTCTGGTCATTATCACAGCTCTTTGTGGGAGCTCGCTATGCGCAAATTGGCTGCTGCATTTCCTACATCACAACAGTGACTACACTTCAAAAGTACTTCATTGGCTGTAAAAGCACTTTGAAATGTCCTGAGGTTGTGAAAGGCGCTACATAAATGCAAGTCTTTTTCTTTTTTTTAAACATGTATACAGTGAAGAGTATTATTTTTGAGTAGAATTATTTATGTGATAAAGTTGCTTGTTTGAAAAACAATTTGGACTCGCATCAATGCATCAGTAGATACGCTGTGTGGAGTGGCCCTGAATTGTGATGATCTTGCAGGGTGGTAGGGGCTTATGCCTAAAAGTATCTGGATCCAATCTCTAACAAAACAGGAAACAGATCCCGAGACCACCACAACTGGGCTTCATCCCTACTGATCACAAATCTCTGGCACTCCAATAGAGCCAAAACCTACTGGACTGCTTGTTCTACAAAGGACACATTAACCAGCCAATCATCCAGTTATGGATCAGGCTACAGAAAGACTTCACTACAGCAAGCTACTTGAAGGGGACTGAGGTCAGTCTGAATGGTCATACTTTGTATAGTTAGTTCATCCACAGATGTTGAACCTGAGGCATGTCTTGCTGATCCTGAAGTATGCATATCCCACGCTGATCTTGACTAGTCAGTTTCCCATTTGTTGCCGATTCCCTTGGAGAATTCTATACATGGTATGATGTCACAAAATGGTGCACACACTTTTTGGCAGTCACATGGGTACCATAATGTAAAAGGTTTGAAGGCTGATGCTTTGCAATAGTTGGAACTCAAAATAAAATAAACATAATTATACCAAAAATAATTGCAAAATATTGTTTAAAAGAAAATATGAACTGCAAAAAAAGGGACAACTGCCTATTTGTTTGGATGCATAGGTTAAAATAATGAAAATATTGCTTTTTCAAACCAAATTTCTAGATTCGGTTGACTACTAATATAGGCAGAAGAACATAATCACCTGTGATTGGTATATATACGCATTACTCAGGACATGTATTGTAATGGCTTGGATTTTGCGATAGGAATAGCGGTGAAACTATCAGCGTTCACAGTTATTACGCGGTAAATCGGACAGCAACCTCCGGACTCCGCAGTTAAACAGGAAATCCGGAAGTTGCGGTCTGATTTACCCTGCTCCTCCACAGGCTGGGCTCCACTGGTACCTTGCCGATAGACTTGGCATTGAAAATCAAGGAAGGGCGTAAAGTTGCTGTACTTACCCACTAAAAAGGCCAGAAAAAGTTAGGGCTGGTGCATTCAAGTGTAAGTGAATTTTTAAGGGCGTGATAAGTCATAATTACTGCCAATCAACCTCTGTGGCACTGAAAATTTAATTTGACAAGCATAGAGTCTCATTCCTTCAGGATTTAATTATTGTTCGAGATTTTAGAAAGAAAATGTAAATATTTTTTTTACTTTTTCTTTCTGTCTCTTAATTCCATCTTTTTTTCCCTCTCTTTATTTTGCTTTCTGTACATGATTTTACAATTAATTAAATATTCTAATTTATACTTCCTGGTTTAGACTCTGCATGTCTCAGTGAGGATTTTACAATTTGATTGGTTAAAGAGACATGTTGTTGATTTGAGAGCAAAATACTGTGGATGCTGGAAATCCAAAATAACAACAGAAAACGCTGAAAAAACTCAGCAGGCCAGGCAGCATCCGTGGAGAGAGAAACAGAGTTAATGTTTCAGGTCGAAGACCTTTCGTCAGAACTGGAAAAAAAGCAGGAAATGAAATAGATTTTAAAGCAAGTTAGGGCTGGGAAAAGGGGGAGGGGATGAAAGAACAAAAGGGAAGGTCAGTGATAGGATAGAAAGCAGGAGAGATTAAGAGACATTGAGAGGCATTAAGAGATATTCAAGGCAAGGGGAGTGGAAAAGGGACAGGTTGAGGAACCTTCCCGTTCTATCTGGACCCCTCCCTCTGGCCTCTTACCCTCTCCAGATCTTCTCATTGCAAACTGCCGCCGTGACATCGGCCGTCTCCATTACTCTGCTCCCCTCACTCACTCCAACCTATCTCCCTCTGAACTTGCAGCACTCCATTCTCTCAGATCCAACCCCGACATTGTCATTAAACCTGCTGACAAGGGTGGTGCTGTTGTTTGGCGAACCGACCTCTACCTAGCGGAAGCTGAACGCCAACTCTCCGACACCTCCTCCTACCTCCACCTGGACCATGACCCCACGACCGAACATCAAGCCACCGTTTCCAAGACTGTCACTGACCTCATCTCCTCTGGAGATCTTCCCCCCACGGCCACCAACCTCATAGTTCCCCAATCCCACACAGCCCGTTTCTACCTCCTTACCAAGATCCACAAACAGGACTTCCCTGGTAGACCCATCGTTTCAGCCTGTTCTTGCCCCACGGAACTTATCGCTTCTTATCTCGACTCTTTTTTCTCCCCTCGTCCAGTCTCTTCCCACCTACATCCGCGACTCTTCCGACGCCCTCCGCCACTTTAACAGTTTCCAGTTTCCCGGCCCCAACCGCCTCCGTTTCACTATGGACGTACAATCCCTCTACACCTCCATCCCCCACCAGGATGGCCTGAGGGCGCTCCGCTTCTTCCTTGAACAGAGGCCCAACCAGTCCCCATCCACCACCACCCTCCACCGCCTGGCTGAACTTGTTCTCACATTGAACAACTTCTCCTTTGACTCCACTCATTTCCTCCAAATCAAAGGTGTTGCTATGGGTACCCGCATGGGTCCTAGCTATGCCCGCCTTTTCGTGGGATATGTGGAACAATCTTTGTTCCAGTCCTACTCGGGTCCCCTCCCTCACCTCTTTTTCCGGTACATTGATGACTGTATCGGTGCCGTCTCCTGCTCTCGCCCTGAACTAGAAAATTTCATTCACTATGCTTCCAATTTCCACCCTTCCCTCACCTTCACATGGTTCATCTCCAACTCTTCCCTTCCCTTCCTCGACTTCTCCATCTCCATCTCTGGGGATAGGTTATTGACAAACATTCACTACAAGCCCACTGACTCCCACAGCTACCTGGACTACACTTCCTCCCACCCCGCCTCCTGTAAGGACTCTATTCCATTCTCCCAGTTTCTCCGTCTCCGCCGCATCTGCTCTGACGATGCCACCTTCCATACCAGTGCTTCCGACATGTCTTCCTTTTTCCTTAACCGAGGATTCCCCTCTACTGTGGTTGACACGGCCCTCGACCGTGTCTGTTCTATCTCCCGCACTTCTGCCCTCACCCCTGCCCCTCCCGGAACCACGATAGAGTTCCCCTTGTCCTCACCTTTCACCCCACCAGCCTCCACATTCAACGGATCATCCTCTGCCATTTCCGCCACCTCCAGCGTGATCCCACCACCAAACGCATCTTCCCCTCACCTCCCCTTTCAGCATTCCGCAGGGACCGCTCCCTCCGCGACACCCTAGTCCACTCCTCTACCACCCCCAGCACCCCTTCCCCTTCGCCCGGCACCTTCCCGTGCACGTGCAGGAGATGCAACACATGCCCTTATACCTCCCCCCTTCCCACTGTCCAGGGCCCCAAACACCCCTTCCAGGTGAAACAGCGATTTACTTGTACTTCCTGCAATTTAGTATACTGTATTCACTGCTCACGATGTGGTCTCCTCTACATTGGGGAGACCAAATGCAGATTGGGTGACCGCTTTGTGGAACACCTCCATTCAGTCCGTAAGGGGGACCCCGAGCTCCCGGTGGCCTGTCACTTTAATTCACCGCTCCATTCCCACTCAGACCTCACCGTCCTCGGCCTCTTGTATTGTTCCACGGAAGCTCAGCGTAAGCTCGAGGAACAGCACCTCATCTTTCGATGAGGCACTCTACAGCCCTCTGGACTCAACATAGAGTTCAACAATTTCAGATCATAACCCCGGACCCTATCACATATATATATATATTTTTTTTTTATCCACACTTTTGTTTGGCCTTTTTTCTTCCCTCCCACATGGCAGCTGTCTTTCATTCTGCCAGCACAATTCACACTTCATTTAGAGCTATCCTTTGTTCCTCAACCTGTCCCTTTTCCACCTCCTCTTGCCTTGAATATCTTTTAATGCCTCTCAATGTCTCTTAATCTCTCCTGCTTTCTATCCTATCACTGACCTTCCCTTTTGTTCTTTCATCCCCTCCCCCTTTTCCCAGCCCTAACTTGCTTTAAAATCTATTTCATTTCCTGCTTTTTTCCAGTTCTGATGAAAGGTCTTCGACCTGAAACGTTAACTCTGTTTCTCTCTCCACGGATGCTGCCTGACCTGCTGAGTTTTTCCAGCGTTTTCTGATGTTGTTGCTTCACTGTTCACACACGCCACAGATCCCCTGTAGAGGGCGCCACACTGGAGTTGTCGCTCAAAAGCCTTCCAAAGGTCTGTAGGCAGCTGTAAGCATAGTGAACAGCGAGCGCCGTTCCTTTGCGGCTGACCGCAAAATCCTGGCCAATGTCATTAATTAACAACTTCTTCTATTTAATAATTATAGTGATCAATACTGTTTAACCCTGCAGTGCCAGAGTGCAGCAATATTAAATTTGAGTGGTCTATACTATGATTTTGTTCTTTTTCATTCTCACCCGCCCAAAGGCATGACACAGTAACTTCTAAAAAAAAAAGTCTTCCAGCTGTGCTCAAGATGTCTACCCTTCAGGCACCAGAAAAAGAAAATATTCTAATACATTCCGCATTCCATGTTGCTCTTCTGCAATATTACAACTGACCAGTGTAAATAACTTACATAGAATTACTAAGAATTTACAGCACAGAAACAGGCCATTTGGCCCAACTAGTCTATGCTGGCGTTTACGCTCTAACCCTATCAGCCTACTCTTCCTTTGCTTTCTCCTTCATATACTTATCTAGCTTCCCCTTAAATGCATCTGTGCTATTCGGCTCAACAACTCCTTCTGGCAAGTTCCACATTCTAACTACTCTTTGGGTAAAGAAGTTTCTCCCGAAATCCCTGTTGTATTTATTGGTGGCTATCTTATAATTATTGTCCCTAATTTTGGTGTTTTTAACCCCAACAACTTTAAGGGTGATGGCGCTGTTGAATTGGAACTGGTGACTTAAGATGCTGGGGGACAAGTCGGATATGCCATTTACTTAACATCTTTTATTCCAGAAAGCACAGAACATGGATTCAACTTTGCGCTAAAAACTGCAATGTAAATGCTGAAACCACAACTAAATGTCATTCAGGTACAACAACAGAAAATGCTGGAAACACTCAGCAGGTCATTCAGGTACACCCACCTATCCACCAGGGTTTCTGGTTATCTAGCAACAGAAACACAGTTGAATGGCTTCAGTGAGATATAAACTTGTTGGTGTCCTCTTCAATCTGTCCAGGCATATTCCTGCTATTTGCATCAGTGACACTGATTTATTATTTTATTATTTAAGGTCATAAAATTAGCTGAACACATTAACTAGATTTACTTATCAAGCAATCCATTAAATACAGCTATATAAAACACAACTTTAAATTTCATGCGGCGAGAGCATCTGCCTCAAGCCAATGGGGTCCTCTTGAAATATACGGAGTGGGCTCTGATCATGTAATCGGGGCCTGACCTGCCATTTCAACCTGAGGCCTGAGCGTGGCAGCAGTGGTGTCTTCCCCACCAGGCAAAATCTCCTGGGAACAGCAGCCAGGGCCAGAAGAGTGATGTAATTTTTTTTTTTTTTAAAGGCCATGAGGAGCCTGGGGCCTCCCCTGTCCCGGGCTTTCTTCCCCCTTCCCTGACCGGGATTCCCCTCCCGAAACAATTACCTTGTGCCAGCGACCATAACCTTGGGTCCCTGGCGGTGGCCTCCTGATTTTAAGAACATAACATAAGAAATAGGAGCAGGAGTAGGCCAATCGGCCCCTTGAGCCTGTTCCGCCATTCAGTAAGATCATGGCTGATCTTCAACCTCATCTCCACTTTCCTGCACTATCGCCATATCCCTTGATTCCCTTAATATTTCAAAAATCTATCGATCTCTGTCTTGAATATACTCAACGACTGAGCCTCCACAGCCCTCTGGGATAGAGAATTCCAAAGATTCACCACCCTCTGAGTGAAGACATTTCTCCTCATCTCAGTCCTAAATGGCCAACCCCTTATTCTGAGACTGTGACCCCTGGTTCTAGACTCCCCAGCCAGGTGAAACATCCTCCCTGCATCTACCCTGTCAAGCCCTGTAAGAATTTTGTATGTTTCAATGAGATCACATCTCATTCTTCTAAACTCTAGAGAATATAGGCCTAGTCTAGTCAATCTCTCCTCACAGGACAATTCCCCCATCCCAGGAACCAGTCTGGTGAAACTTCGTTGCACTCCCTCTATGGCAAGTATATCCTTCCTTAGGTAAGGAGACCAAAACTGTACACAATATACTCCAGGTGTGGTCTCACCAGGGCCCTATATAATTGCAGCAAGACATCTTTATTCTTAGACTCAAATCCTCTTGTAATAAAGGCCAACATACCACTTGCTTTCTTAATTGCTTGCTGTACCTGCACCTTCCAGTGGTTCGTGTACAAGGACACCCAGGTCTGAACATCAGCATTTCCCAATCTCTCACCAGTTAAAAGATACTCTGCTTTTCTATTTTTCCTACCAAAGTGGATAACTTCACATTATATTCCATTTGCCATATTCTTGCCCACTTAGCCTGTCTATATCCCCTTGAAGCCTCTTTGCATCCTCCTCACAACTTACATTCCCACCTAGCTTTGTATTTTTGAGTTGGCAGGCAGTAACTAGTGGGGTACCACAAGGATCAGTGCTTGGGCCTTAGCTATTGACAATCTATAACAATGACTTGAATGAGGGGTCCGAATGTAATATGTCCAAGTTTGCTGAACATACAAAGCTAGGTGGAAAAGTAAGCTATGAGGAGGACGCAAAGAGATATAGTTCAGTGAGTAGGCAAGAAGCTGGCAGATGGAATATAATGTGGTAAAATGTGAAATTATTCACTTTGATAGGAAGAATAGAAAAGCAGAATTTTTTTTTTTTAAAAAGGTGAGAGACTAGTAAATGTTGGTATTCAGAGGGATTTGGTGTCCTTGTGCACGAATCACAGAAAGTTAACATGCAGGTACAGCAAGCAATTAGGAAAGCAAGTTAGCCTTTATTGCAATGGGGTTGGAGTATAAGAGCAGGGAAGTCTTGCTGCAATTATATAGGGCTTTGCTGAGACCACACCAGGAGTACTGTGTACAGTTTTGGTCTCCTTACCTAAGGAAGGATATACTTGCCTTAGAGAGGGTGCAATGATGTTTCACCAGATTGATTCCTGGGTTGAGAGGTTGTCCTACGAGGAGAGATTGAGTAGAATGGGCATATATTCTCCAGAGTTTAGAAGAATGAGAGGTGATCTCATTAAAACATATAAAATTCTTAGAGGGCTTGACAAGGTAGAGGGCTTGGCAGGGTCGATGCTGAGAGACTATTTCCCTGGCTGGAGAGTCTAGAACAAGCAGTCATAGTCTCAGGATAAGGGGTCAGCCATTTTAGGACTGAGATGATGGGGAGAAATTTCTTCACTCAGAGGGTTGTGAATATTTGGAATTCTGTACCCCCGAGGGCCGTAAATGCTCAGTCGTTGAGTATATTCAAAACTGAGATCGACTTTTGGGCACTAAGGGAATCAAGGGATATGGGGACTGGGCTGGAAAGTGGAGTTGAATGTAGAAGTTCAGCCATGATCTTACTGAATGGTGGAGCAGTCTTGAGGGGCCATACGGCCTACTCGTGCTCATGTTCTTAAAATCCTTTTTCCTCATGCTATTCCTTGTTCTGAGAGGTTGGCTACCTACTGCCAGACCATTGAAAATGCATTCTGCTTCCTTATAAACAAAGCAGTATTTTATTCAGCTGCATGAAGCACTGCGTCACACCAAACAAATATACAGGACAGCACTTCCCTCCTCACACTTGGACACTTTTGTACCAGCACACTACAATTTCATCAGGAAGGAAATGAGCTGATACCGTGCAGTAAAAATAGACACCATTTTATCTAGGCTGTGGGAACAAGTGTGGGAAACATTTCTAACAGAGTGATTGATGGTGCCGGTATCAGTTTAATAACCTCGAATGAAATAGAATGCTAATGGTAGAGTTCCTCCGATACGTCAGTGGCCAGTGCACGATGTGGTGTGGTACTGAGCTATACACCACGAACATCCTGAGTTAGCTGATTTCATCCAGGGTGGTGGTAGGAATGTTATAACTGGCCACGGGACTCCTAGGTCTGGACTGGAGGGAGCTGTGAGGTCAGCTGGAGAGCGGGAGAGGCCTGGAACCACAGATATTTATCCCTGCTTACCACGTGATTAGTGGAGTCATCAGGATGCATAGAATGTGGGCAAGGGTCAGATAAGATTGTAGTTAAAAAATAAATTGTTGCATTCTCTTTGTAAAAATATTGGCTGCCTCCTCTGAGGCTGTTGTCTCTCCACGCTTGGTGTATGAATTAAACTACTTTGGACTAAGACTGTGAATCCAGGTCATGTGTACATACCAGAAACAGGAGGGTGCTCAAAACTGTCTGCTGGAACACGCCCACTCAAAATCTGTCCCCTTTTTGACTTGGCTCCCCTTACAACTATCTGCTGCTCCCTTCCTTTAACCCAATTACTAATCCAAATCCATGCGAGATCCTTCATAACCAGTGACACAATCTACAATAAAATGTTATGATGGGCATAATCATTTTAGATAATGTCTGAGGCGTCTGTAAAAGGTTTGAGAAGACTGTATAGAATCCCATTGACAGAGGAAGACGAAAGTGGGTCCAAGCACAGTTGGAGGTCGATAAACAGCTCAAGGACAAGATGCGCTTACCAGCAAAGTACAAGATGTGCTGTTTCTAGTTTGGCTTAATGCCATGATTGTTGTGATCACTAACCATCCATGAATTGGGATTACTACTGGAGAAGGAGAAAATGGTGAAGATGTGTTTGAGGTGATGGCTGGAAGCATCCAGAATACTTCAGCCATATGCATTGTGGAAGACCGGTTGCTACAGATACAGTGGAATTCAAGTGCAACAAGGTGGGACAGATATCATGAACGACCAATCACCAAACCCTGTTATAGTATACTTACAACCAAGTGCAAGGGGAAGAAAAGGAATTAGTTATAGACTGATGAGGTGGTGCGGCAAACAGACAGCAAGAGTTGTGAGTTGTAACATGGGATGTGCAAGTCAGAAAGAAGAATGGAGAATAGCAATGGCAACACAGCAGAGTCAACAATGCACATGGATTCTTGAAGAGCATCTATAATATGCGCCAAATAGGGAGACACTGGGGTCTTCAGGGTGCCCAGAATGTGATCAGGGATCAAAGATAGTAGTTAAAAATGACAGAGTATTTAAGTCTGTGAAGGAGGGGCAGGGCAGTGTTAGGAACAGAGAAGGTGGATTGTTGATTGGCACCAAAGATTTTAAACTGACAGTCCTTTGAACACAAGGCTCTTTTTATGTCATATAGTCAAAGAGGATAAAGTGTGTGTACAGGTGGAGCTGATAGTGTTGTGGGATACTAGGTTAGAGAAGACATATGAAAGAAAGTTGGTAAAATATGGAACATTAATGGCAGAGTACAGACCTGGGGTGGAAGTGTGTGATGCATGACGTGTGGGGTCAGGGATTGTAGTAGCAATGATGTGGAGATTTTTAAAGCAACTGGGATGAGAGGAACAAATGCTGACCATATGACAAAGAGGATTGGTTGTGCATTGGAGAGGATTGCTAAACATGACACGAGAAAGAATTAAGGGCAAGAATGAATGTGCAGCGGCTGGTGGGGATATCCACCATTAGTTGGTCTCCCGCACTAAGCAATAATAGGGGCCAAAACCATAATGTCCGACAACACCTGATGACCTTCATGGTGAGGCAGCAGCTGCATATTTTTGCTGTGATGTAAAAACTGTAACTGCCAAGAGCAAACAAATAGTTACCCTGGGGGAAAAATTGGGTTGCTTTGCGCCTCCCGTTAGCGCCCTAAAAGCAACTAGCGCCCGGGCGCGGTGCTGCCCACGCCTCCTGCGAAATTCAGCGGGAGGTTAGCGGCAGTGCTAACCGGTAGCGCCCCGTGGCGCTGTGCCGCTGGCGATGACGTCATCGCCGTGCGCAGCGCCCCGCTCGCGATCTTCGGGAGCGCCCCCTGACTTACCGTCAGACGCTATGTCCGACGGGGTCAGGGGGGCCTACCTGCGGCTGGGGAGGCGAGGTGCGGGGTGACCATTTTTGTTGCTGGTCGCCTGCCAGCACCTGCCTGCGCTCCCGTTCCCGGCCTCCTGAACAGCCCCCCACCACAGAGTGCCGGCTGCGCTCCAAGAGCCCGGCACTTCTCTTTTGCCACATAAGAAGATATTAGGACAGGTGAAGTAGGTTTTAAGGAGCGTCTTAAGAAAGCGAGGGAGAGAGGCGGAGCAGATCAGGGAGGTTAGTCATTTAAAATAAAATCAGTCATTAAAATACTTTAAAAGTCTAAAGACGTGTGTTAAAAATAAAATCTACACAATTTACTTAAAGCTCAAAGCCTTTTCAGGAAACTGAACAGACCTTAATATATGAAGAGCTTAAGGGCTAGGCAGCTGAAAGCACGGCCGTCAATGGTGGAGTGATTAAAATAGGAATGCGCAAACGGCTGGAATTGGAGGAGCGCAGAGATCTCAGAGGGTTGTAAGGCTGGAGGAGGGTACAAAGATAGGGAGGGGTGAGGCCAGAAAGGAATTTGAAAACAAGAATGAGAATGTTAAAATCGAGGCTTTGCTGGACCGGGAGCCAATGTAGGTCAGCGAGCACAGTGGTGATGGGTGAACGGGACTGGGTGCGAGTTTGAATACAGGCAGCAGAGTTTTGGATGAGCTCAAGTTTATGGATGGTGGAAGATGGGAGGCCGGCCAGGAGAGTGTTGGAATAGTCAAGTCTAGAGGTAACAATGGCATTGATTCAGCAGCAGATAAGCTGAGGCGGGGCAGAGTCGGGCGATGTTACGGAGGTGGAAGTAGGCAGTCTTGGTGATGGCACAGATATGTGGTTGGAAGCTCATCTCGGGGTCAAATACGACACCAAGGTTGCGAACGGTCTGGTTCAGCCTCAGACAGTTGCCAGGGAAAGGGATGGAGTCGGTGGTGAGGGAACGGAGCTGGTGGCGAGGGAATGGACCTTGTGGCAGGAACCAAAGACAATGGCTTCGGTCTTCCCAATATTTAGTTGGAGGAAATTTCTGCTCATCCAGTACTGGAAGTCAGACAAGCAGTCTGACAATTTAGAGACAGTGGAGGGGTCGAGCAAGGTGGTGGTGAAGTAGAGCTGGGTGTCGTAAGTGTACATGTGGAACCTGACGTCGTGTTTTCGGATGATGTCGCCAAGGGGCAGCATGTAGATGAGAAATAGGAGGGGGCCAGGGATAGATCCTTTAGGGACTCCAGAGGTAACGATGCGGGAGTGGGAAGAGAAGCCACTGCAGGTAGTCCTACGACTGGATAGATAATAATGGAGCCAGGCGAGTGCAGTTCCACCCAGCTGGATGACGGAGGAGAGGCGTTTGAGGAGGATGGTGAACCATGTCACAGGCTGCAGACAGGTTGAGAAGGCCGAGGAGGGATCGTTTACCACCGTCACAGCCACATATGACTTTGATAAGAGCCGTTTCAGTACTGTGGCAGGGTGGAAACTTGATTGGAGGGAATCAATCATGGAGTTCTGGGAAAGATGGGCATGGATTTGGGAAGTGACTATACGTTCAAGGACTTTGGAGAGGAAAGGGAGGTTGGAGATGGGGTGGGTAGTTTGCAAGGACGGAGGGGTCAAGGGTGGTTTTTTTTTGAGGAGAGGGATCATGATAGCAGATTTGAAGGGGAAGAGGGACAGTACCTGAAGAGAGAGAACCGTTAAAAGTATCAGCTAACATGGGGCCAGTTGGGTGGTCAGCAGTTTGGTGGGAATAGGGTCAAGGGAGCAGGAGGTTAGTCTCATGGACACGATAAGCTCAGCGAGGGCATGAGTGGAGATCAAAAAGAAGCTAGAGAAAGATGTAAATTCAGGGCTAGGGCAGGGGGAAACCTTAGAGGAAGCTTGGGCCGGTGTGGTAGGGGAAGGAAGGGAAGTGGCAGAGGCAGCTGGACGGAAGGTCTCAATCTTAGTGACAAAGAAGCACATGAGCACCTCGCACTTGTTGTTGGAGGTGAGAGTGGAGAAGACAGGGGAGAGGGGTTTAAAAAGACACTTAATAGTGGATAAGAAATGCCAGCGGTTATCTTTGCATTCCAGAATGATCCTGGAATAGTGAGCAGTTTTGGCAGAGAAGAGCAGGACCCAATAGTGTTTTATGTGGTCCAGCCAGATCTGGCGATGAATGGTTAAACCAGTTGACCGGCATAAATGTTCAAGTCTGTGTTCCTTGGAGTTAAGTGCGCGGATATGAGGGCCATACCAGGGGGTACAACCAGGGTGAGAGAAGTTAATGGTTTTAAAGGAGACTAGGGCATCAAAGGTGCGAGGTGAGGTTGTGATTGAGCAGAAGCTACCGAAATGTTGTGGTGAATGGCAGGCCAAAGGTTTCCCCTTTTACATAAGAACATAAGAAATAGGATCAGGAGTCGGCCATTTGGCCCTTCATGGCTGATCTTCTACCTTGTCTCCACTTTCCTGCACTATCCCCATATCCCTTGATTCCCTTAATATTCAAAAATCTATCAATCTCTGTCTTGAATATATTCAACGACTGAGCCTCCACAGCCCTCTGGGGTAGAGAATTCCAAAGATTCACCACCCTCTGAGTGAAGAAATTTCTCCTCATCTCAGTCCTAAATGGCCGACCCCTTATTTTGAGACTGTGACCCCTGGTTCTAGACTCCCCAGCCAGGGGAAACATCCTCCCTGCATCTACCCTGTCAAGCCCTGTAAAAATTTTGTATGTTTCAATGAAGTCACCTCTCATTCTTCTAAACTCTGGAGAATATAGGCCTAGTCTACTCAATCCCTCCTCATAGGACAATCCCCCCATCCCAGGAAGCAGTCTTGTGAAACTTCGTTGCACTCCCTCTATGGCAAGTATATCCTTCCTTAGGTAAGGAGACCAAAACTGTACACAATACTCCAGGTGTGCTATCATCAGAGCCCTATATAATTGCAGTAAGACGTTTTTACTCTTACACTCAAATCCTCTTGTAATAAAGGTCAACATACCATTTGCTTTCCTAATTGCTTGCTGTACCTGCATGTTAACTTTCAGTGATTCGTGGTCACCTCACTATAGGAAGGACGTGGAAGCATTGGAAAGAGTGCAAAGGAGATTTACCAGGATGCTGCCTGGTTTGGGGGGGGAGGTCTTATGAGGAAAGATTGAGGGAGTTGGGGCTTTTCTCTTTAGAGCGGAGGAGGATGAGAGGCGACTTAATAGAGGTTTATAAGATGATGAGGGGGATAGATAGAGTGGATGTTCAGAGACTATTTCCTCGGGTAGAGGCAGCTGTTACAAGGGGGCATAACTATAAGGTGCATGGGGGGAGATATAGAAGGGATGTCCGAGGTAGATTCTTTACTCAGAGAGTGGTTGGGGTGTGGAATGGACTGCCTGCTGTGATAGTGGAGTCGGACACTTTAGGAACTTTCAAGCGGTTATTGGATAAGCACATGGAGCACACCAGAGTGTTAGGGAGTGTGATAGCTTGATCTTGGTCTCGGACAATGCTCGGCACAACATCGAGGGCCGAAGGGCCTGTACTGTGCTGTACTGTTCTATGTGTACACGGACACCCAGGTCCCTCTGAACACCAACATTTCCCAATCTCTCACCATTTAAAAAATACTCTGCTTTTCTATTTTTCCTACCAAAGTGGATAACTTCACATTTCTCCACATTATATTCCATTTGCCATGTTCTTGCCCACTCACTTAGCCTGTTTATATCCCCTTGAAGCCTCCTTGTATCCTCCTCACAACTTACATTCCCACCCAGCTTTGTATCATCAGCAAACTTGGGTATATTACATTTGGTCCCCTCATCCAAATCATTGATGTAGATTGTGAATAGCTGAGGCCCAAGCACTGATCCTTGCGGTACCCCACTAGTTACAGCCTGATAACCCGAAAATGACCCGTTTATTCCTACTCTCTGTTTTCTGTCCGTTAACCAATCCTCAATCCATGCTAGTATATTACCCCCAATCCCATGAGCCCTAATTTTGTTTAATAACCTTGTGTGGCACCTTATTGAATGCCTTCTGAAAATTCAAATACACCACATCCATTGGTTCCCCCTTATCTATTCTGCTCGTTACAACCTCAAAAAACTCTAACAGATTTGTCAAATACGATTTCCCTTTCATAAATCCATTTTGACTCTGCCCAATCCTATTACAATTTTCTAAGTGCCCTGTTACCACGTTCTTAATAATAGATTCTAGCATTTTCCCTACTACTGATGTCAGGCTAACTGGTCTGTAGTTCCCCATTTTCTCTCTCCCTCCTTTCTTAAATAGTGGAGTTACATTTGCTACCTTCCAATTCACGGGAACCGTTCCAGAATCTATGGAATTTTAGGAAATGACAACCAATGCATCCACTATCTCTATGGCCACCTCTTTCAAAACCCTAGGATATAGACCATCAGGTCCAGGGGATTTATCGGCTTTCAGTCCCATTAATTTCTCCAGTACTTTTTTTTAACTAATACTGTAAACATTTTTGCAAGTTTTGGGGTCTTTTTGCAATGTAAAATTACACTGAAAATATTGGAATGGCAGCATTATGAAGGGATGGGACAGGGTAGATAGAAGCAGACTGTTTCCAGTGATTGAGGGTCTAGAACACGAGGACATAGATATAAGATTAATGTAAAATATTTAGGACTGAGAGGAGGAGAAGCTTTTCCCATGGTGTTGAGAGGCTGTGGAATGCAGTACCAGAATTTGTGACTGAAGCAGAAATCAAGTCAAGATTTAAAAATGGGTTAGATAGGTGGTTGAAAGAAAGGGGACTAAAGTGGTATGGGAACAGGGTGAGCACATGGGACTAAGATTGCCGCTCGTGTGGAGGATAAACACCAACACGGACTGGTTGGGCTGAATAGCCTATTTCCATGTTGTAACTTTAATGTATTAGCTGTCAAGCCCTCCAAGAATTTTATATGTCTCAATGAGATCACCTCTCATTCTTCTGAACTGCAGAGAATATAGGCCCATTGTACTCAATCTCTCCTTGTAGGACAACCCTCTCATCCAAGGAATTAATCTAGTGAACCTTTGTTGCACCCCCACCCACCCCCCCCCCCCCCCCATGCCAAGTATATCCTTCCTTAGGTAAGGAGACCAAAACTGTACACAGTACTCCAGGGTGTGGTCTCACCAAATCCCTATATAATTGCAGCAAGACTTCCTTACTCTTATACTCCACCACTGCCCCCCACCTTGCAATAAGGCTAACTTACCATTTGCTTTTCCAATTGCTTGCTGTACCCTGTGTGTTTACTTTTTGTGATTAGTGTACAAGGACCCCCAAATCCCTATGAATACCAACATTAACTGGTCTCTCACCTTTTAAAAAATATTCTGCTTTTCCATTCTTCCTACCAATGTGGATAATTTCAAACTTCCCCACATTAAACTCATCTGCCACCTTCTTGCCCAATCACTTAACCGGTCTATATCCCTTTGCAGCCTCTGTGTCCTCCTCACAGCTGACTTTCCCACCTAGCTTTATATCGTCAGCAAACTTAGATATATTCCACTCGGTTTCCTCATACAAGTCACTGAAATAGATTGTAAATAGCTGAGGGCCAAGCACTGATCCTTGTGGCACTCCACTATTTACACCCTGCCATCTCGAAAATGACCCGTTTATTCCTACTCTCTGTTCTGTCTGCTAATCAATCCATGCTAATATATTACCCCAATCCCATGGTCCCTAATCTTGTGAAACAACCTCTTGTGTGGCACCTTATCGAATGCCTTCTGAAAATCCATTGGTTCCCCCATATTTAACCTGCTCGCTACACCCTCAAAAAAACTCTACAAATTTGTCAAACATGATTTTCCTAATCATATTTTGATTTTCCAAATCATATTTTGATTTTCCAAGTGCCCGTAACCACGTGCTTAATAATAGGATTCTAGCATTTTCCCTACTACTTATTCCTTAAGGGAATGTATATTCATTGAGAATTGTGAATGGTTTCTTTAAATGTCTGCCACTGCTTATCTACCATCATATCTTTTAATCTAATTTCCCAATCTACCTCAGCCAACTCGCCCCTCATACCTCCATAATTGGCTTTGTTTAAATTTAAGACCCTAGTTTTGGACTTAACCACATCACTTTCAAACTGAATATAAAATTCTACCATCTTATGATCACTCTTCTCCAGAGGGTCCTTTACTATAAGATTACTAATTAACTTCATCTCATTACACTATACTAGATCTAAAATAGCCTGTTCCCTAGTTGGTTCCTCGACATATGATTCTAGAAAATTGTCTCGAATGCATTCCATGAACTCGTCCTCCAAGCTACTTTTGCCAATTTGGTTTGCCCAGTCTATAAGATTACTAAAGTCCCCCAGGGTTATTGCATTACCCTTGTTACATGCTCCTCTAATTTCCTGATTTATACTCTGTCCAACACTATGACGACTGTTAGGGGGCTTATAAACTACTCCCACCAGTGTTTTCTGCCCTTTGTTATTTATTAGCTTCACCCACACTGATTCTACATCCTGATTTTCTGAGCTCAGATCCTTTCTCCCTGCTACCTTTATCTCATCCTTTATCAGGACTACCCCACTTCCTTTTCCATTTTGCCTATCTTTTCTAAAAGTCAAGTACCCTGGAATATTTAGTTCCCAACCTTGGTCACCCTGCAACACCGTCTCAGTAATGGCTACGAGATCAAACCCATTTTTCTCTATGTGGTCCATTAATTCATCTATCTTGTTACGAATGCTTTGTGCATTCAGATGTGGCACCTTTAATTTTAACTTTTTACTATTTTTCCCTGACATGCCCTTAGTCGCTAATGCCCTATTACCGTTATTAAACTCCGTCTCTTCCTGACACACACTGCTTGATTTTATACCTAAATTGCTACTCTGCTCTGCAGTCTTGACTTTTCTCTTCAGACTTATAAATTTAGCCTTACCTGAACCCTCCCTCCCCCCTCATTAGTTTAAAGCCCTATCTACCGCCCTAGTTATTTGATTCACCAGGACACTGATGCCAGCCCAGTTTAAGTGGAGTTGTCCCAGCAGAACAACTCCCTCTTTCCCCAGTACTGGTGCCAGTGCCCCATGAAGCGAAACTGCTGCCTCCCACTCCACTCTTTCAGCCAAGCATTTAAACCTCTAATCTGTTTGTTCCTATGTCAATTTGCACATGGCTCAGGTAGTAATCCAGAGATTACCTTTTGAGGTTCTGCTTTTCAATTTGTACCCTAGCTTCTCAAACTCCCTCAGCAGAATCTCACTTCTAGTTCTACTTATGTCAATGGTTCCTACGTGGACCGAAACAACGGGATCCACCCCTCTTCTCCAAGTTCTTCTCCAGCCGCGAGGAGACGTCCTTAACCCTGGCAACACAGCCTTCGGGATTCCTGGAAGTGGCTGCAGAGAACAGTCTCTGACTATACTATCCCCTACCACATTCCTTTTCGCTCCCCGCACTTGAATGGCCTGCTGTACTATGGTGCTGTGGTCCATTTGCCCATCCTCCATGCAGTCTTTGTTCTCGTCCACAACAGTAGCAAGTACCTCGTACTTGTTGTGGACAATGGCAAGGGCTGAGGCTCCTCCACCACTGCATCTATGGCCCCCTTACCTGCCTGAGTCAAAGTAACATCCTCCTGTCCCTGACCACTAACCAAATATAAATCACTATCTAACCTATGGGGTGTGACTACCTCCTGGGTCAAATGTCCAGGTAATTCGTCCCCTCCCTGATGCATCGCAATGTCTGCAACTCGGACTCCAGCTCAACAACTCTGAGCCAAAGTTCGAGTTGCAGACACTTACTGCAGATGTGGTTGCCTGGGATCACGCTGCTCTCCACAAACTCCCACCTGCTCCAGATGAGGCACACTTCCTGCAAAACCATCTCTACCTAACCTTGTTTTAAATATTTAATTAATTGAAGTTTTTATGTAATTAATTCACTTGGTTTATTTTTAGATTCTTGTAAACTAATTCATTTATCTAGTTTAAATTATTAATATAAAACTATTAGTTAAATACTTTCTACCTCAAGCTTATACAAACCACTACAAACGTTAAAGGCAAAAAGGAGCACCTCATCCTCCCTCTGCACGACTTCCCATTCTCACCAAATTCTCAACTTCCCACTCTGTTTATGATGCATTCCGTTCATGTTACGATCTGTGGTTATTCTCTGTGCCTTAGATATCCAAAAACTGTTCCAATTAGTTAATAATGCAATTACATTCAACCCACGTTATACAAATGGAAACAGGTGGCTGGTACTTATCAATGTAATACTCAGTTGTGAATTCCCAGGCTGAAAATTTGAAAAAATTATCCACCAATTATCCAATATACTCCCTCTATCAACACTAACAGCTTCAAGACATGAATCTACTTGCTGCAGATGCATCTGTCCATGACAGTATTGGTAGAAGTGACTACCGCACAAGTACTTGTGGAGATCAAGTCCTGTCTTCACATTGAGGACACTGTCCATCGTGTTGTGTGGCACTACCACTGTGCTAAGTGGGATAGATTAAGAACAGATCTAGCAGCTCAAAACTGGGCATCCATGAGGCGCTGTGGGCCATCATCAGCAGCAGGAGGATTGTATTCCACCAGAATTTGTAACCTAACGGCCTGGCATATCCCTCCCTCCTCCATCACCATCAAGCCACATGACCAACACTGGTTCAATGAGGAGTGAAGAGCAAGCTGGAAGCAGCACCAGGCGTACCTGAATATGAGGTGCCAACCTGGTGAAGCTACAACACAGGGCTACATGCATGCTAAACAGAAGAAACAGCATGCTAGAGAGTGAGCTAAGCGATCGCATGACCAATGGAGCAGGGTGAAGCTCTGCAGTCCTGCCACATCCAGTCATGAATGGTGGTGGGCAAGTAAGCAACTAACGAGAGGAGGCGGCTCCATGAACATCCCCATCTTCAACGATGGCAGAGCCCAGCATGTGAGTGCACAAAACAAGGCTGAGGTGTTCGTAACTATCTTCAGCCAGAAGTGTCGAGTGGACTATTCTTTTTGGCCTCCTCGAGATCCCAACTATCACAGCTGCCAGTCTCGATTCACTCCACGCGATATCAAGAAACGGCTGAGCGCACTGGACTTAGCAAAGGCTATGGGCCCCGACAACATCCCGGCTGTAATGCTGAAGACCTGTGCTCCAGAACTAGCCGTGCATCTACGCAAGCTGTTCCTGTACAGCTACAACACTGGCATCTACCTGAAAATGTGGACAATTGCCCAGGTATGTCCTGTCCACAAAAAGCAAGATAAATCCAATCTAGCCAATTACCATCATATCAGCCTACTCTCAATCATCAGCAAAATGATGGAAGGAGTCATCAACAGTGCTATCAAGTGGCACTTACTCACCAATAACCTGCTCAGTGATGTTCAGTTGATGTAGTATTACATAGAATATACAGCACAGAAATAGGCCATTCGGCCCAACCAGTCCATGCTGGCATTTACGCTCCACTTGAACCTCCTCCCATCCTTCCTCATCTAACTCTATCAGCATAACCCTCTATTCCCTTCTCCCTCATAAGCTTATCTAGCCTCCTCTTAAATGCATCTATACTATTTGCCTCAACCACTCCGTGGTAGCAAGTTCCACATTCTCTCTACTCTCTGAATAAATTGGGTTCCACCAGAATGACTGCCATGACAGCAAGGTAGCATTCGACCCAGGTTGGCATTAAAAAGCCCTAGTAAAACTGAAGTCAATGGAGATTGGAGAAAAGTTCCAGTGGCTGGAGTCATACCTGGCACAAAGAAAGATGTTTATGGTTGTTGGAGGCCAATCATCTCAACCCCTGGACACCGCTGCAGGAGTTTCTCAGAGCAGCATCCTCGGCCCAACTATCTTCAGCTGCTTCATTAATGACCTACCCTCCATCATACGGTAAAAAGTAATGTTCCCTGTAAGCTGTGCTTTGTTCTGCGCGGCCTGTTTCTTTTAATGCACGGTCCCTTTAAATTTCTGTGCATCCACCGTATTTACAATGTAAAAGCTAGAGAGCGGCCTGCGCGGGACCTTTCAGGTTACTGCACGGCCGTGCACCTTAGCGGAAACATTGGTAAGAAGTGTTCGCTGATGATTGCAGTGTTCAATTCCATTTGTAATTCCTTAGATAATGAAGCAGTCCATGCTTATCTGCAGCAAGACCTGGACACCATTTAGGTTTGGGATCATAAGTGGCAAGGAACATTCATGCCATATAAGCTAAGTAATGACCATCTCTAACAAGTGACAGTCTAGTCAACTCCTCTTGACATTCAATGGCATTACCATTGTCGAATCCCCTACCAGAAACGTCCTGGGGGGTCACCATGGACCAGAAACTCAACTGGACTAGCCACATAAATGCCATGGCTACTAGAGCAGGTCAGAGGCCGAGTATTCTGTGGCAAGTGGCTCACCACCTGACTCCCCAAAGCCTCTCCATCACTTACAAGGCACAAGTCAGAAGTGTGATACTCTCCTATTTGCCTGGGTACTCAAGAACATCCAGGAAAAAGCAGTCCGCTTGATCGGCAACCTATCCATCACCTTAAACAACCACTCCCTCCACCACCGGCGCACCGTGCCTGCAGTGTGTACAATCTACATGATGCACTGCAGCAACACGCCAAGGTTTCTTCAGCGGCACCTCCCAAACTCGCGACCTCCACCATCTAGAAGGACAAGGGAAACAGGTGCATGGGAACACAATCATCTCCAAGCTCCCCACCAACTCACACACCATCCCGACTTGGGCATATATCACTGTTCCTTCACCATCGCGGAGTCAAAATCCAGGAAGTTCGTACCTAACAGCATTGTGGAGGTACCTTCACCACACAGATTACAGCAGTTCAAGAAGGCAGCCCACCATCACCTTCTCATGGGCAACAAATACCGGCCTTAAGAGAGACACCCATATCCAGAGAATGAAATTTTAAAAACTAAGACATTTTTGATTAATATGGCCACTGGTCTTGCTGTTACTGCTGTCAAAGCACCCACTTAATCCAGATTTAAGTGAAAAAATGTGTAACTTCAATATGCTTATTAAGAGCTCTGCTGTTTTTTCTAATAAGTCTCTGCAGTCCAACAGCAGTGCAGCTGTTTCCTCCCATAAGCAAAAAGCAACCGTGTGACACTGGTTGCTCGTCTTTTCTTCTCAATCCCCTAATCCCACCAGTAACCTCTACACAGAACAAGGCGGCTTATTCACTCACTGTCATCAGAAACCTGACAGAAAAGGCTGCATAAAATCTCACTTCAAAAGGCACTGTCACTCTCCTGGGGATTGTAGTCCATAATCTGCTCTCTCTGTACAGTATCATGCTATAATTGGAATGTTCCAACATGTATTTTCAGCAGCTCCACTTTTACACACCTCTTCATATACTCTGAAAGTAGCTATCCATTCTACTTAGCCTAGATAAGGCCAATGCATTTTACATTACGTGTGGCCAAATAGTACTGATGGGACCTTATAATTGATGGGATATACTCCAATTCAGTTACAAGGTTCAAATAAACCCAATATAGTGCTCACAACTGCGCCTGTTATTGTCTCAAAATGGGGGAGAAAATAACAAAATGCACAAGGTGCGAAGTGAAGTTGTTAACAAGCAGTTATTCAGAAACCAATCATATAGGCTGGGTCCCGAGTGCTCTGCAATTGTGCGGCTGTGGAAAATGGCACAGTATTTTACCTGCACTGTACTTTTCCATTCCCCACTATAATTGTTCTGGAACCAATGCCAGGTGTACCATTACCAAGTGTGCAACATTGTCAATTTTCACCAACCTTCTAATTGCTATTATTTACAGCTCCTTAAACTCCACCACTTGTTAACTTCACCTACAGTGAAGTTTGCAAGGTGTGAAATGTATGATGATGAATATACTGAAAATCAGTAAGGATTGGAAGATTGATGTCAATTGACACATTCAGACGATAAACACCAGGTTCTGGTTACTTGCCACTCTAACAAGCTCATCTAGCTAGGTGAAACATCAGGTGAGTTAGCTAGGGGTTGGGCAGCACATGGGGACTGTAAACTGCTGAAGAGAAGCCACCAGATTGGCACTGTTATTATGTAGTAATTTTGAAAAAATTATATAGATATGTCTCCAAACTCTGAACAGAACTGTCACAAAATTTGTTCTGATGAAAGATCATCAACCTGATATGTAAATTCTGTTTCTCTCGCTACAGATGCTGCCTGACCTGCTGTGTATTTCCAGCATTTTCTGTTTTTATTACAGAATTTGGTTGGGTTTGCCAGAGAAAGTTATCTAAAGCTGCCACAGAATTCCAGGGGCACATGCTTAAGGGACCCAGTGGGATGTTTTTCTTAACACACTGCTTATTGGCACATAGTTGGGTTTGTATAATTGATACCGACATTGTGAAATGTTATTAATACGATCACTTTCGCCTTTCAGCAATAAAGCTATTGGAGCATTATAAAAAATCATGATTTATTCGTTTGAGTCCAGATAATTGTAATTGTGTTGCGCATAATGCAATAGATGTGTTGATGAAGTTAAGCAAAGCTTAGTTGCAGTGAAATAGCACAACAATGCTCCAGTGTAATACACTATAGAGCATAGATCTGCCCAATTTCCCATCGATCTGTCTCAGGGGAAAAGGCAGAAGATTCATTGTTCTTCCCTGTCCTTTCATAGACAGCAGTTACCTTTCACTCAGTATGTTACTATTCTTGTCGACCCAGAATTGGCTCAAGAATGGCAAATCAGAGGATTGGAATGAGGAGTTTTCTTCGCATTTTTGGCTGGGGTACAAGGAGGAAAAATTAAGTTATTAAGGAGAAACAATCACATAGTCATTGTTAATATGGTCCCTATGTTTCAAATAAATAGTAATGAGTTTTGTTTAACACAGTTAATCTAAAATATGGGACAATTTCCACAGGCTGCCCTACTTAACCAAGTAGAGCCAGTCTTAACCTACAACATGCTGCTCTCCAAAAACTTAATGAATTACAAGATCAGATTTTATTTCAATTGTTGACTCAAGTTGACAAAACACAAAAGGTTTATCTCCAATCTATCATGAAAATGATTTGGCCATACAGAATCAATGAATACATGGTAATCATTGCACAGTATATGCAGCAAGAAATTTTGTCCCAGATATTATCTGACACAGTTACTTGTACAGTAACAGCTTATTTTCTAGCTACAGAATTGTTGTCTTTAAAGTTGAACATCATTTGTTAAAGTTAAGAAAAGAAAAAAAATGCTGGAGATCTGAAAGAACAACAGAAAATTCTGGAAATACAGACCAGATCAGTCAGCATTTGAAAAAGAGAAAAAAAAGAGTTGAATGTTTCAGGTGAGAAGCTTCACCTCACGTGAAACATTAAGCTGTCTTTTCTAGTCACTGACCAACCTTTATGCATTTTCAGCAATTTCTGTTTTTACATAAACCTTATTCTTATAAGCCAAATAAACCTGGCTACATTTTGTTTCTTTTGAGAATGTAGGTTGGCAATCTACATAGAAAATAAAAATTCCAACACTATATTACCTTCTACTGTATATACATTACCACCAGAAATAGTGAAGTACAGAAATGTGGAAAATTGTTTTTGAAATGGCACCCACGATTTTCTTTCATTGTTCTTTAATTCTATTTTTTTACCTTTTTATTTCAAAATAGAGTTTATACTAATTTGTTCCATATTGATGCTGAACAGAGAAAAAAAATAAAAAGGAAGGTTTTTCTTATCCCAGAGGAAATTGTTTAGTCAACCATCTGTAAACCATTATATCAAGCTGTTCAAAAAGCATTCCAGGGCTGAGCACAGACCTGGCTGTGTTTGCTCAGTTTCAGTCAGGTTCACAATGTCATGACTGACTTCACCTTGTAATATCAGACAATCTGCCTCACCATAACTAATCCTGCATGTTCAGTTACTGTGTACAAAACTGCATCTCAATTACAGTAGAGAGCACAATTAAGTTGTGATTTTTCATTACTTTACAAAACTATGCAAAATCAACTCAGGGTTAATTATGTTTTTCATGACATTGAAAATATATGGGGGTAAATTTAACCTAACCCGCCCAGTGGCAACCTGACAGGATTGGATCCGCCGCCCATTTTACACCCTGTCCAATTTTACTTTCCACTGAAGTCAGTGTCCCTCTGGGCGAGTTAGGTTAAAATTACCCCCCTTTTTTGGGAGAGTAACAAGCTGTTGAAAAAGCATTCTCAGATGGAGAGTCAACTTAACTGTTTGTCTTCAGCTTCTCACATGTTCACATTGCCATGATTAGCTTTAACTTGCTTACATGACACTTTTCAGGTTGGCCATGTGTTCAGTGCAAATGGTAGTAGTTATACAAGTGGGACTGAAATGATGAGACAAGTTTAGTGCTTTTTTGGCTATTCATCTGTTAAAGTATCGAGTGTGGGCCTTGGTGTGAATGATTACATTAGCTACCTGATTAAAATTGGGGCTGTTTTCATCAGGGGGAATTCATAGGGGGAGAAATTCGGTATCGTCCCATTTGGGGCGCAATTATCGGCCAGGCGCAAAGTTTAGCGCCTGGCGCTAATTATCGCCTCCAACTGCAAACTTGGCTTCTATCGCCCCTGGAGGTGATTGGAGCGCTAAATCAGGTGCTACACACCTCTCTTAAGGCGCTAACGCCGAGGAGCTAAGCGCTACCTCAGAGCGCGGGCGAAGTTCATGTGATGTCAGTCAGCAATGGAACAGAGACACACTGGCACCGGCCAGTTCTTAAAGGGGATGGTCGATCTTGCTCTCCATCCACACCCTGCTCATTGCAGCCTTGAATCTCGGCCTGGAGAGACCTGTACATCAAATCTGCTGGAAAGAACAATGGAGAGGCCCAGGGAAAGAGCTCAGAGTGCAGCCCCCACAGTCTCTTCTAAATCGATGCAAGGAAGGTCAAATCAAAATGAACCTGCAAAGTGCTGCTCAGTACCCAAAACTTCTTCACATAGCATTGAATCTCTCCAGAAGTGTCTCTCTCTCTCTCTCTCTCTCTCACACAGAATGTGTGGTGCAAAAATGTCGGCGACAAAAAAAGGCAGGAAGCGGTCGCCGTTAAATAGCGCTCCCCCAGTCCCTTCCCGACTGCAAAACGTTCCCCTCAACCTGTCGTTGCTAGCGGCAGGCGGAAAGGCAGGGGGCGCCACTCAATATCTGGTCCGGGGAGCTACACGCTCGACTGATGTCACGATCTGCAGGCGCAGGAGATCGTGGCGGTAGTGTTTAGCGCTGCCGCAAAATGTCTGGTCAATTTCGTGAGCGGCGCAAACATCGCCGCGCCCAGGCGCTAGTTGCTTTGTGCCCCATTAGCACCCTCTTAGGGCGCTAACGGGAGGCACAAAGCAACCAAATTCTTCCCCCCTAGTGTTTAAAATTATAAAGGAATGGGATATAAACACTGTTTTCTGTGATTGAAGGGTCTAGAACATAGAGATATACATATCAGATTAAATGTAAGAGATTTAGGACAGAGAGCAGGAGAAAGTTCTTATTTACACAGAGGGTTGTGAGGCTGTGGAATGCACTACTAGTGTCAGTGATTGAAACAGAGACCAGGTTAGATATTAAAACAAAAGCAAAACAGAAAATGCTGGAAATACTCAGCAGGTCAGGCAGCATCTGTGGAGAGAGAAATAGGGTTAACATTTCAGGTTGTTGATCTTTCATCAGTACTGGATGAAGTTAGAGATTTAACAATTTATAAGCAAATACAGAGCCAGGGAAAAGAAGGGGTGGAGGGGATGAAAGAACAAAAGCGAAGGTCTGTGGTCGGGTGGAGGGCAGGAGTGATTGGTGGTTGAAGGAAAGGGAAATAAATGGATATGGGATCGGAGTAGGGACATGAGATTGGGACTACGCCTTATGTGGGGGATAAGTATCAAATGGAATGATTGGACCAAATGTCCTGTTTCTGTGTTGTAATCTGTGTAATTTTATGTAATAAAACATGATGTATATCACAAAAAGTTGTTGAGTTCCATTAATGCTTTGTGTTTGGAAATGCTTCACTTTTTCTTGGTGCATCCCATAGATGGCCTGGCTAAGGTCAGGAAGTCATCAAATATTTACATAGAATTACATAAAATATACAGCACAGAAACAGGCCATTCGGCCTAACCAGTCCATGCCGGTGTTTATGCTCCACTCGAACCTCCTCCCATTCTTCCTCATCTAACTCTAAGAGCATAACCCTCTATTCCATTCTCTCTCAAATGCTTATTTAGTCTCCCCTTAATTGCTCTATACTATTCACCTCAACCATTCCCTGTGGAAGCGAGTTCCACATTCTCACCACTCTCTGTGTAAACAAATTTCTGCTGAATTCACTATTTGGTTTCTTGGTGACTTTATCACCGAGAAGGACAAGTGCAGCAATGTCATGGGAGCACCGTCACCTTCAAGCTCCCCTTCAAGTCACACACCATCCTGATTTAGACATATCGCTGATCCTTCATTGGCACTGGGTCAATATCAAGAATTCCTGAACTAACACCACTGTGCAAGTACCATCATCAAAAGGGCTGCAGGGGTTCAAGGAGAGGGACCACCAGCAACTTCTCAGGGCAACTGGGGAGGGGAAATAAATGTGGCCTTGCCACGTGCCCACACCCAGAGAACAAATATAAAAAATATATTAATTACTTTTGTGCTCGTCAGAAGCACTCAAAGACTATTTAGTGTAGAATTTTCACTTCAATATCAACTTCAACAGTAAGCAGATAGTATTACTGATGTCTGTCTCCAGGATATGTCTATTCCTAGGCAATTCTAGTGCACAAAGGTCAACCTGACCATCAATAATCAAAGCCTGAGGAGGATATTGTAATTGATCTCCTGATGCAGCTGTTCCTAATAATACTGCATGAAATAACATTACTAAATCAGAATTTCTATCCAGTCTGTCAAGTACCTGACCTGGAATATGGGTTTAAATGCAGCTCTGAATGTTGGAAATAAACTCCAGTTTCACTGTTGTCTGTTAAAGCCTTTTATGTGAAATGAGTTTCGACAGTATTAATCAAGTTCCCAGTGGCAATGATCCCAAAACCCAAAACCACTCTCACATTCAGCAGAACTGACAGATAGTATCCTTCAGGGCATTTGCAAGTGGGTCAAAGCCATCTTCCATAAGTCACTGCTCATTGCAGTATTCTTTGCTGGGTCAAGCTACACTACAATTTCACTACACGGTGTCTTACGTCATTACAAAGCTATCACTTGCTTTTCAAATTTTAAATTGGCTGTAATAATGCGTAATACACAGAATTGCGCACTGGAAGTAACTAGTCAAAAGTTAGGGAAAAAAAACCATGAATATGTGTCAATCAGAATGAGCAATATTTGACCTCCACCTGGAACTGGGGAACTGCGAAGGAGCCTGGGGCTGTTGCAACACAAAACGGTGCTCCTCCAACACAGCCTTCCGTGCATGAGTCATGAGGGGCATCAATCTGAACTGACATGACCACCAGTAAACAGGGCCCTCTCCCTCCCATTTTCTTGCCTCACTAATTCCCAAAACCCAAGACCAAAGAAGCTGCTTCATCCTCCTGACTCGCATTGCTACCAGTGTAAACACAGTCCTGCAAAAAAACCTGGCTGCATTCCACCCGGAAGCCCCATGCAATCAAAAGATACAATGACTTCATAAAATATGCACGAGTACACACTTTTGTAATATGTGTGGATATGTACCTTAATGCGCAATGGCCTTGAAAAACATATACATGCTCACTTAAATATACAATGGCTTCATAAAATATAATATAATAGTAAAAAAAGGATCATGAATGCTGAAGGTGTGAAATTCCAGGTCTGTTGAAGTGTACCAAGCAAAACATGAACCTATCTTTCTCTTTTAGATGCACATCCAGCATTTTCTTTGAAGTAGTTGCTGAATTCTCAGCTTTTTTGCTTCCAATTCTTGTTTTGAATAATGTAAACTTGCAATTCTACTTCATGAAAATCTGATGGTTGAGGATTTGGCAGTCTATGTTTGGAGTACGATGCGCTGGTCTCCATTTGCAAAGTTGGTGAATTGATCACAATCCTTGTTGCATACTGCATAAACACCGACCCTCCTTGTTTAGTAACTTAAGCAGACACCTCAAGAATGTCTTAGTATGGTGAAGTTGAATTTATTTGTGTCCTGAATGGGTGAACAAGGTACCCAATAGCCAACTCATTCCTCAGCTGAGGATGAAAAGGTCCATATTACATAGGGGGTGAAATTTGGTTCCTTTGCGCCTGCTGTTAGCGCCTCCAGGGGGCGCAAAGGGCTTATTGCCCGGGGGGGATAATAGCGCCTCCCGAGAAATTCGGCAGGCCGCTGCTGAGGCGCTAGGCGCCACCGGTAGCACCCCGGCGATGACGTCATCGCCAAGCGATGCGACCCTTTAGCGCCCCACCGCAGCCTCTTACCGCCCCGCAGCACAAATTCGGCTGCACCCCGCAAGGTGCTGCGGATGATGTCAGCGCCAGCCTCATGGGTTGCAAACCGGGTCGACCTCTGCTCGCAGGGCAGTATTTAAAGGGGAGGTGCGGCTGCGACAGCGCTGCCATTTTCTTCTTTTGGCCGATCCCCAGGTCGGGACTTGGCGAGGTCTGTGACCGCCATCATGCAGCCCGGCACCGGGCTGCGGCCACAGCACCACGCCGCCCTGGTGGTCTAGAGTGGGCCATGGGAGGCCCTGCAGAGCTCACAGCTTCCCTCACCTTTAACGGAAGGGGAGGGGCGGTGAAACGTGCCAGCGCTACGCGGAACGGCCGCGTAGCGCTCCAGCGTTCATGCGCTTTGCGCCCCCGACACCGCCCAGAGAGGAAGTGGAGCGCCCGAGATAGCGCTCCACTTCCTCTCCAGGGTGGTAAGCCGAATTTAGCGACTGGGATGGTACTTCCGCGCCGGGCACTAAATGTCCGGCGCTAATTCGGTTACCGCCCCCAAATGGGAGCCTAACCGAATTTCACGACCATGGAGGCTACAGCACAAAAACAGGTAATTCGGCACAAGTGCATGTGGGTGTTTAGGCTCCACACAAGCCTCCTCCAACCCTACTTCATCTCACCCTATCAACTTATCCTTCTATTCTTTTCTCCCTCATGTGTTTATCTAGCTTCCCCTTAAATGCATCTATACTATTTGCCTCAACTACTCCTTGTGATAGCGAGTTCCACATTCTAACCACTCTCTGAGTAAAGAAGTTTCTTCTGAATTCCTTATTGCATTTATTAGTGACTCTCTTATATTTATGGCCCCTCAGTTTGGTCTCCCCCACAAGTGGAAACATCTTCTCTATGTCTACCCTTTAAAACCTTTCATAATTTTAAAGACCTCTATCAGGTCATCCCTCGGCGTACTTTCTTTTTTAAAAGAGAAAAGAGCCTCAGCCTGTTCAACCTTTCCTGGTAAGTATAACCTCGCCATTCTGGTATCATCATTGTAAATCTTTTTTGCACCTTCTCCAGCGCTTCTGTATCCTTTTTATAATATGGAGGGCAGAACTGTGCACAGTACTCCAAGTGCGGTCCAACCCAGGTTCTATACAAGTTTAACATAACTTCTCTACCTTTCAATTCTATCCCTCTGGAAATGAACCCCCAGTGCTTTGTTTAGATTTTTATGGCCTTATTAACATGTGTCGCTACTTTTAGTGATATATTTAGTCATTAAGGCATTTTCCATTAATGCAGTTATTTCAAAGGCGTTCTTGTGCACTTAAGTCTCTTTCTCTTCAGGTTATTATTAAATGGATTTTTAAATAGAAAAAAATTAATGTTCAGGGAATCTCAATCTCTTTTGGTGACAAAGTCTGTATCAGTACATACTGGCTAATGGCATCGAGTACCACCATTATTCACTTTAATAGGAAATTAAATTGACATCCGTGGGGGCTTCTCTGAAACATTCCCACAACTGTCCCACATGTACATACAGCACATAGAATGAGGAACAGCAAATTATGGAAATTAAGTTGTTGATGCTATTGGGAGCACAATTCAAGTGTCTAATTGATGTAGACTATATTACAAGAGACATTTTTTCCATAAGAAACCAAATTCTAAACTCAATGTATATTATTTCCACTCCACATTTTTCCCCCCAGTTATTTAATTCAACTAATTTTTTAGTTCACTTTCTTTCAGCCAGAAACATTACCAGAGATTCATAGAATTATAGAACAGTACAGCATAGAAGGAGAACATTCCGCCCGAGTCTGTGCCAGCTCTTTCGAAGAGCAATCCAGTTAGTCCCACTCCCTTGCTCTTTTCCCCATACCGCTGCAATTTTTTCTCCTTCAAGTATTAATCTATTTCCCTTTTGCAAGCTTCTATTGAATCTGTTTTCACTGCCCTAGCAGGCAGTGCATTCCAAATCCTAACCATTCGTTGCATAAAAAAGTTTTCCTCATGTTGCCTCTGGTTCTTTTGCCAAACACCTTAAATCTATGTCTTCTGGTTATCGACCCTTCAGCCATTGGAAACAGTTTCTCTTAATTTACTCTATCTAAACCCTTCATGATTTTAAACACTTCTATCAAATCTCCTCTTCGCCTTCTTTGCTCCAAGAAGAACAAACCCAGTTTCTCCAGTTTATCCACGTAACTGTAATCCCTCATCCTGGAACCATTCTAGTAAATCTCTTCCGTACTTTCTCCAAAGCCTTCACGTCCTTCCTAAAGTGTGGCACCTAGAATTGGGCACAATACTCCAGATGGAGCCGAACTAGTGTTTTGTAGAGGTTTAGCATAACTTCCTGGCTTTTTATTCTATGTCTCTATTTATAAAGCCCAGGTTCCCATTATTAACTGCTTTGTTAACCTGTCCTACCACCTTCAAAGATTTGTGCACAAACACCCTCAAGGTCTCTCGGTTCTTGCACCCCCTTTAAAAATTGTACCATTTAGCTTGTATTGTCCCTCCTCATTCTTCCTACCAAAATGTGTCACCTCACACCTCTTGCGTTGAATTTCATCTGCCATGTGTCCCTCCATTCCACCAGCCTGTCTAAGTCCTCTTGAAGTCTATTAGTATCTTTCTCACTGTTTATGCACCTCTCAGTAACTTCCCTGTAAATCTGCTCCTCTATCTCTTTCCCACTATTTGGTGGCTTATAAAATACACCAAGTAGCGTAATAGCTCCTCTATTGTTTCTTAACTCCAACAGAATAGTTTCTGTCTTTGACCCCTCAAGAACATTCTATCTTTCTAGCACTGGAATATTTTCCTTAATCAAAACTGCTACCCCTCCTCCTTTTTTTCCTTCCCTATCTTTCATGACTCCCTTGTACCCAGGAATATTAAGCATCCAACCCTCCCTTTCTTGACCCAGGTCTCCGTTATTGCCACTACATCATATTCCTACGTGGTTATTTGTGCCTGCAGCTCACCAACCTTATTAACCACAATTCATGCATTTACACACATGCACTCCAAACCTAACTTAGACCTCTTTGTATTTTCTATGATCCCACCTAATTCTGTATTATTTCTAACTGTCTCTCCCAGTCCTCTGTGCACCTTGTTTCTACTTTTTAATACTACATCTCGGTGTGCAACCCCCTGCCAAATTAGTTTAAACCCTCCTCTACAGCACTAGTTAACCTGCCTGCGAGGGTATTGGTCCCAGCTCTGTTCAGGTGCAACCTGTCCATCTTGAACAGGTCCCGTCACAAAACTGGTCCCAATGCCCCATGAATTTGAAGCCCTTCCTCCTGCACCATGTCTCTAGCCATCCATTAACCTGCCATATCCTCCTATTTCTACTCTCACAAGCACCTGGCACTGGGTGTAATCCAGAGATTACTACCTTTGAGTTCCTACTTTTTAGCTTCCTCCCTAGCTCCTTAAACTCTGACTGCAGGACATGAACCCTCTTCCACCCAATGTTGTTGGTTCTGAAATGAACCACGACTTCTGGCTCTTACCCTCACCCTCCCCCCCGCCCCGCAGAGTATTTTGCACCCACTCCGTGATGTCCCTTACCCTGGCACCAGTGAGGCAACAAACCATACGGGACTCACGTCGGCGGTAGCAGAACTGCCCGTCTGACTATCGAATCTCTAGTTACTACGCCGTTCCTGCACTTTGCTGTACCCTCTCTCTGCAGTCCTTCTCCTCACGGTGCCAGGCTCGGGACTGCACTCTTTCAAGATGTTGGCATCCTTACTTCTATTCAATGCTGAATGCTGAGAGTGTCACACTCCCAGAGGATTCCTGTACTGCCTGTCTCTTGCTACCTTCCCGGGTGGCTTCCCACTTGCAATTCTGACCTCTATCTGGCTGTGGGGTGACCATCTCCTGGAACCTGCGATCCAGGAAAAATTCAGCCATCCGTATGCCCTGCAGTGAATCTAGCTGCCCCTCAAGCTCAGAAACCTTCAGTTGAGTTCAAGCAGCTGGAGGCATTTCCTGAAGTGCTTAACTTCTACTCTTCTCCCCAACCTGGACTGATATTACTAATGGTGACTCACAGGGAAGCTTAGACCATCGTCCCCCAATCACTGCTGGACACCCCACAAAGCAAGTACAAAAGTACCAGTTGTCAGTTGGTAGGTGATCTTGATCCTATTGCAGGTTTCTCATATTTGCACGATCCATATTAAGAATAAAGTACAAAATATATCTGAAAAATTAAAAATTGAAAAATATCAAAGTTCTAGGAATGTGGGTTATTTGCAAAGTAACAAGTTGGACTTTTCAAAAATATCTAAACTTCTTTTTCATATTCCAAAGCTGTTGTTGAACTTTATTTAACTGGAAAGAAATTAATCTGGAAAAAGCAAAAATTCACTGTTAGTTCAGGTGAGGAGGTAGTGTGTGTTGCAGGGAAGAGCTGTGGCTAACTACAAAAGATCAGATGCTGCAGGTACAGAAGAACACAACATAGGATTGCAGAAGGTGATGTAAGTGGGAGGGTTACTTCGTTTTGCAACTGACTAAGACTGCAAACTAACTCCTTTAACAGCTTGTTAAGTGGAATTTTCCACCCTGATATAAAGACATTCATATTAAGCTCCATTGGTCTTCTAATCCCACTATGGGGTGGTCAAAAGAAGATATTAAAAAGTACCAGGTTATCAATGGCTTGGAACCATCATAATCCAATTCATGGCTCTATACAAACCAGATAATCACTAGTGAGTGTGGCTTACTCAAAAAGTAAATCAACATGCGAGATTAAGGACTAAGTAGCCGACACTCTAAAGGACTCTTAAGCGATGTAGTTTTTAATATTACTCAGTAATTTGTGGCCTGATAAACCACTGCTTCTCCTTGTTTTTGTGGTCTGATAAACCACTGCTTCCCCTTGTTTATCATCCAAGTATGCTCCCAACAGAGACATTATTTACAGATAATGAGTTTGACAATATATTGACAAATTTGTTTAGATTTTCCAGTATAATCACCATTATCAGGTCAGTGATGCACAGTTATTTCAGTAACTTTAAATGCAAATCCTCTATGCTGCTTTTTAATAATGGTTATGATCTCCCCCAAAAGGTCTCAGCAACAATGCATACTATTATGACTAATACGATAGCAAAATACTGCGGCTGCTGGAAATCCGAAATAACAACAGAAAACGCTGGAAAAACTCATCAGGCCAGGCAGCATCCGTGGAGAGAGAAACAGAGTTAACGTTTCAGGTCGAAGACCCTTCGTCAGAACTGGAAAAAAGCAGGAAATGAAATAGATTTAAAGCAAGGATAAAGCTGGGAAAAGGGGGAGGGGATGAACAAGGTTGGAGACACAAACGGAGGTCCCGTCGAAGAGAAGAGCAGAACTTCTTCAAGGTAGGCATTCCTAGAAGAGAGGTGGCAGTGGACCAAACACTAATACGATAGCAAAATACTGCGGATGCTGGAAATCCGAAATAACAACAGAAAATGCTGGAAAAACTCAGCAGGCCAGGCAGTTAATGACTACTCAGTATTGGATTGAAGTTTCTGAAAAGGTGAGGGAGAGATGTCTGATCCAGTGCTGAAGTCTTTAGAGTGGGGAAATTATCTTTTTTCAAGATCCACTTATCTGCCATGTAAACATACATGGCTTGTTTTGTTTTGCACTCTCCTTACGGCCCACCTTCAGCTATAAAGTGAGGAAAAGGGCATTAAAAAACTGCTTCTATTACCCTTCTCAACACTAATCTTAAAATAAATACAATGCTTGTGACCACTAATCCAATCAGCCTGCCCTAGCTTTTTTATTCTGCCCTCAAGGCTAGCAGTGGAAAAATGGTTTTACCAGGCAGATGTTATTTTTAACTTAACAAAAAATCTTTTGGCAGGAGGATTAGTTTGAATTGAAAGTATTTCCCTTCCCTTAAAAAACTCTAATATTCCTATTTGAAACACATGCATGGTTTAACTGCACACAGTTCTTTCCTACATCAGGGAATCCAAGATCCAAAAGTACATTTGCATGGATAACTCAAGTAGGAATTTAAATTCATTAAGCTTCTTCAAGTCAAAAAACAATTTCCTTGAAGAATTATTGAGGTCCTTTTTAAAAATGGCATTACAATGTCAATCTATACTGAAGTCACTTCAGTTCTATTCTTATTTTGCAATGACATGAGCCCAAGCTATCACCATGAAGTAGTGTGCACCCGGTTTGCTTGTGGAAATGAATTAGGAAAAAAGTTCTCATAAAATAATTGAGTTCACTTTGACACTTGAGTAATCTGCAAATGAGGTTTTAATAACCCAGCTAAAAGGATAATTTCTTTGGAGCCCCATTATACAGGGTATTCTATTAGTGAGTAGAGCCATAAAATCACAGGCTATGGTACACCACAGAGCTTTGTAACACAATATTATGATGTTGGCTGAGAATCCAACCTTTCGAGACTCCTGTAGGTGCTAGAAATAGAAAGTTGCCAATGGACTCAATGCACACATATTCCCTGCCTTCAACACCCAGCAATTCTAATACTTAAAAATTGTCTCCAGCAGCCCACACGCTGATTAAAATTAAAAACAAAACCTTGGAATAAACGGATCTTGAAAATACATGAATGTGATTGTTAGTTAGTGGGGAAGGAAAGTCTGAGGGAGTTCATTTTGCTCAAAGTACTCCATTTTTATAGGAGAAAACAACACACTCATTCTAAATTTATTTTATTAAATCAATTTTCTTCAGGCCTCCCTCTCTATTGGCTGCACCAAGCAAGCGTCCCAGAGCAACTCCAATGGAAATAGTGGGGCTGTGACTTCAAACAGGTCTGCAGGCAACTCTGGAGCTGTTCAACACTAAGAAATCATGCTGTATGTTGGCAAATCTGCTTAGTTCTCAAGGTTGAGTGTTCCTTAAGGAAGTTTAAAGTACCCCCATTGTTGAGGATGAAGGTGTGCCAGATGCATCCTGCAAATTACATCATCAGAGCAGACAAGAAAGAAGGGAGGTCCTTCCTACTCAAGGATCCCAGTATCAACATATTAACAAACATCTCAAAAATAAAGTCAAAGATATTTATGATGAGTCAACTACTTTCTTCTATGAAAGGGGGAAAATGATTCCTCTCCTTTAAGCAACAGAGGTTTGGCTTCTGGCAATGAAACAGAGTCCTGGGGAAGACACTATTTCATCATCAGAAGTGCAATCTGTGTGTGGAGCTGGGTGCATGTCTCTGTGATTTCATACCTACCTCTCGATATTAAAAACTGAGTATTCAATGTGACATGAAAATCTAACATTCATGTGTTGGCACCATTCCGAATATGTACAGCCTTTATCATTTGTTTATTTACACTTTGATCAAAAGATACAAGATTTTACATTAACTTGCATTTCTATAGTGTACCTCACTTATAAGAAAACAGCTCAGAGTGCTTTACATGAAGGTGCAAAAAAAGTGAAAACTGAGCTGGGTAACATGGGAAAATAGTAGTTGGAAAACCAAAGGGTCAGTTCAAAGGGAAGAGGTTTGAGGATAGATGGAGAGAACCCATGCAGCGATTTGAAAGTGGGGATGAAAATGTTGAAGTTGACTTGCTGGGACAGCTAATGTAGTACCATTGTTCAAGAAGGGTAGTAGGGATAAACCAGGGAATTACAGGCCAGTGAGCCTAACATCAGTGGTAGGGAAATTATTGGAAAAATTTCTGAGGGACAGAATTAGTCTCCACTTGGAGAGGCAGGGATTAATCAGGGATTGTCAGCATGGCTTTGTCAGGGGGAGATCATGTCTGACCAATTTGATTGAATTTTTCGAGGGGGTGACTAGGTGTGTGGATGAGGGTAGTGTAGTTGATGTAGTCTACATGGACTTCAGTAAGGCTTTTGACAAAGTCCTGCATGGGAGACTGGTCAAGAAGGTAAAAGCCCATGGGATCCAGGGCAATTTGGCACATTGGATCCAAAATTGGCTTAGTGGCAGGAGGCAGAGGGTGATGGTCGAAGGTTATTTTTGTGACTGGAAGCCTGTGTCCAGTGCTGTACCGCAGGGATCGGTGCTGGGTCCCTTGCTGTTTGTAGTGTACATTAATGATTTAGATATGAATGTAGGAGGTATGATCAGTAAGTTCGCAGATGACACGAAAATTGGTGGAGTGGTAAATAGCGAGGAGGGAAGACTCAGGCTACAGGACGATATAGATGGGATGGTTAGATGGGCAGAACAGTGGCAAATGGAATTTAACCCTGAAAAGTGTGAGGTGACGCATTTTGGGAGAACAAACAAGGCAAGGGAATACACAATGAATGGTAGGACCCTAGGAAGGACAGAGGATCCTTGGTGTGCAGGTACATAGATCCCTGAAGGCAGCAGGACAGGTAGATAAGGTGGTTAAAAAGGCATATGGGATACTTGCCTTCATTAGCCGAGGCATAGAATATAAGAGCAGGGAGGTTATGATGGAGCTGTACAAAACGCTAGTTAGGCCACAGCTGGAATACTGTGTGCAGTTCTGGTCGCCACACTATAGGAAGGATGTGATTGCATTGGAGAGGGTGCAGAGGAGATTCACCAGGATGTTACCTGGGCTGGAGCGCTTCAGCTATGAAGAGAGACTGGACAGGCTGGGGTTGTTTTCCTTAGAGCAGAGAAGGCTGAGGGGGGACCTGATTGAGGTGTACAAAATTATGAAGGGCATAGATAGGGTAGATAGAAAGGAACTTTTCCCCTTAGTAGAGGGGTCAATAACCAGGGGGAATAGTTTCAAGGTAAGGGGCAGGAGGTTTAGAGGGGATTTGAGGAAAAACTTTTTCACCCAGAGGGTGGTTGGAATCTGGAACTCACTGCCTGAAAGGGTGGTAGAGGCAGGAACCCTCACAACATTCAAGGAGCATTTAGATGAGCACTTAAAACGTCATAGCATACAAGGCTACGGACCATGTGCTGGAAAATGGGATTAGAATAAACAGGGCTTGATGGTCGGCGCGGACACGATGGGCCTCTTTCTGTGCTGTATAACTCTATGACATGTGGAGTCAGCACAGCTTGAAGAGGATGGGGTAATAGGAGGGGGGTACTTGGTGCAGCATTTTGGAGGAGTTGAAACACGCAAGTGTTGAGGTCGGGAGATCGCCTACAGAAGCATTAGAGTCAAGGCTCAATGTGATGAAGACATGGACTAGGGCTTGGGTGGCAGAAGGAGGAATACAAGGACAGAGGCTAGCAATACTGCAAAGGTAGAAAAAAAAGTGGTCTAAGTAATGGAATGAATATGGGGGCTGAAGCTGAGCTCAGGGCAGAGCAGTGTACCACGATTCCGCACTTTCTGACTCAGACCAAGGTGGCAGCCAGGGCGTTTGATGGATTCAAGGTCAGAGGCAAGTAGATGTTAAAAAGATAGTTTTGGTTCAGCTAAGATTAAGCAAGAGGGGAATTTTGGCTCATCTAGGTCTCGATGTTGGATAAGCAGCTGGAGTGTCACAACAGCTTTTGATTGATAGAGATGGCAGAGCTTGGTGTCATCCACATACACGTGTAAGCTGAACCCATGCTTCCAGATAATGTTGCCAAGGGTAGCATGTAAATGGTGAAGATGAGGGGACGAAAGACGGATCCCTGGGGTATAGCAGAGGTGACCCTGCAGACAGAGGAAAAGCCACTCGAGGCCTGTGTTGCAATAACAACTTGCATTTATATAGCACTTAACATAGTAAAGCACCCCAAGACGCTTCACAAGAGCATTATCAAACAAAATTCGACACTGAGCCACATAAGGAGATATTAGGACAGGTGACCAAAAGCTTGGTCAAAGAGGTAGGTTTTAAGGAACGTCTTAAAGGAGGAGAGGTATAGAGGCGGAGAGGTTAAAGGAAAGAGTTCCAGAACTTAGGGCCTAGGCAACTAAAGGCACGGCCGCGAATCCGGGATGCGCAAGAGGTCAGAATTGGAAGAGCGCAGAAATCTCAGAGGGTTATAGGGCTGCAGGAGGTTACAGAGATAGGGAAGGGCGACAATGAGAATTTTAAAATCAGGGCATTGATGCACTGGGAGTCAATGTAGGTCAGCCAGCACAGGGGTGATGGCTGAATGGGGCTTGGTGCAAGTTAGGATACGGGCAGCAGAGTTTTGGATGACCTCAAGTTTACGGAGGGTGCAAGGTGGGAGGCCGACCAGGAGAGCAGTGGAATAGTCGAGTCTAGAAGTAACAAAAGCATGAATGAGGGTTTCAGTCGCAATGACTTGTAGCAGGGGCGTAAGACGGGCGATGTTACGGAGGTAGAAATAGGTGGTCTTGGTGATGGCGCGAATATGTGGAGTTCCGACAAAGGGTTTCGACCTGAAACGTTAACTCTCTTTCTCTCTCCACGGATGTTGCCTGGCCTGCTGAGTTTTTCCAGCGTTTTCTGTTGTTATTTCTGATTTCCAGCATCCGCAGTATTTTGCTATCAAAATATTTTTTTATGTTGGTCCCATCTCAAAAATGGACAGTGAGACTGCAAAACCAAGAGAGTACATTGTTTTTAAAAAAACAAAGAAAATTCATAGAAACAGAATAATAAAACTGCACTAAACATTGTTTGCATGATCATATCGAGTGTGCAGCAGCAAATTACTGCAACAGCTGTTCCAAGAATGTGAGTAATGTAACCAACACATACAGTATGCTCCCAACATGGTTACATTGAATACTCCAACTTTGGCTGAAAGCTAATTGAGCGACAGAATTCATTTCTCTCTCTAATAATGGCAGCTGTAATCAACATCCAAAAAGTTCTAACTGAGCTGACACTGTTTCACTAAACACAAAGTATGTGCCTAGCACAGTCACAAGTCAAATGAAATAACTTGAATTGTTTATCTTTTCACTGAGATGCCAGGTGGGGAAACTGAAAAGATTATGGACACATTTAGCCAAAATATTTGTGATGGTACATAATACAGCTTTTTAAATGCTACACTTAGACCTCAGACTGACTGCAACTCCAGAGAATTCCAGGTTCCCTAACTGAACATTGTTTTAAAAAAGATTTTCAGTTCCTATACTGTGACATTGAAACAAATATCATTACAGTAATAAAGCTGTTCAGGGAAGGAAAGCTTAGAGGAATGGTGGCATAGTGTTTATGTTACTGGACCAGTAATCCAGAGGCCTGGACTAATGATCTGGAGATATGAGTTCAAATCCCACCACGGCAGCTGGGGAATTTAAATTCAGTTAATTAAACAAAACTGGAATAAAAAGCTAGTATAGAACCACCAGATTGTCGTAAAAACCCTTTGTCCTTTAGGGGAGGAAACCTGTCGGTCTGGCCTACATGTGACTGACTCTATGCGGTTGACTACTAACTGCCCTTTGAAATGGCCCAGCAAGCCACTCAGTTGTACTGTATAAGGTGGCTCACCTTCTCAAGGGCAATCAGGGATGGGCAATAAATGATGGCTTTGCCAGCGACGCCCACACAGTCTGTGAATGAATTTTTAAAAATGTATTCCACTTTTTTGTAACAAGGAAAATACAAGACTTGCAATGAATTTAACCTTTTTTCCCTTCCCAGGGTGGAGACTGTTCACTACGACGATCTGGGGATTTTAGTTATGGGGAGTATCCTGGAGTGGCAAACAGTGGGAAGGTACAACTTCAAAGTGGTCTGTCTGGATTTTGAAGATCCTATGGCACTGTTCAAAATGGAGCATCAAATTGCCCTGGTGTCCTGGCCAGCTTTCCTCCCCCAATCAGGTTAACTAATCAATCATGATCAATCACTGTTGACTGTAGGATCTTGCTGTGCACAAACTGGCTACCACATTTGCCCAAATAATAACAGTGACTGCATTCCAAAAAGTAATTCATTGCATGTAAAGTTTTAAAAGACACCATAAAGTGTTACATAAATACAAGCTTTTCTTCTTGTTCTTCACAAAGGAGCCTCTCCAGGACCCATGAGGTAATTTGAATAAAAGGCACTCCCCTCAGATATTCCTTCCTGCTTGTATATAACTTGGTCCAGCCATTTACATGCAGCCATATTGATGGTTGCCAGGTCTTCACTGCTGAAAGGCAGTTGCTCACATACAATGCTGCAAAGTCTGGTGTTCACCACATCCACACTGATCATCACTCTTGAATCTTATTAAGTACTCATTATGAGAAAACCAAAGTTGCAACACATACTAACCCAGCTATAGCAAGTCAACTGTTCAAAGTACTTACCCCTTCAAAAACCAAACAGGGACAAGTAGCAATCACCCCTACTGAGACCACATTTACTCCCATTCTTTTATGTAATATTGATAATTCAGCCTTATCAAAGGTTTCCCCAAATGCAAAAACAATTCCAGTCACTCTCTGCTTGCAATCACGTTGGTTCAATAAAAAGAAAATCATTTTATCATCTCCTTCGAGAGAAAAAAATATTTGATGACACTGAACTGCTGTGCCTCAATTAAATAAAAACAACACTGTAAAATTGACATTACAATAGGTTGTGTTGCTGTTGGTATTGCATCCACCGAAGGAATAAGTAACTTAGCAGCCAATATGGCAATTGTGGAAATAGAGTGTTCACAGCCGGTTACTCCAGGAACTAAGACTCCTGAAGAACGTGTTGATGCTGCTCTAAACACAGCAACACAATTTCAGCTGGGGAGGCTGAAGTCCTGTCTGTTGGGCCCATCACAACTTTTAGACACTCAAAACTAGTGAAGTGTTAGTGAAGTGAAAACACATTACAAAACAGCGAACCAGTGACACTATTTGCTGTATCAATGATGAGACATTCCAGTGTATTTATCTGATAACTGTACATTTTATTTTTTCTTGAAGTACCTGTATACTTTATATATTGCTGATGAACAAAAGCATACACCTGTTAATTATGTCGTTTAGCTTGAATCGATAGACAGTGAAGAGCTTTGCTGGTGGTAATGCACTGAAGCGTACTGCCTCAATTTCAGGGTGTCTGAGTATATAGTTGCTGTGTGGCTGCTTTAACACCAAGTGTGTTTTCTCTTCCTGCTTTAGAGCATTGACTCCTATTTCAAAACTTAAAGCCCCAGTGACTTTGTAATAAATTCCACCTCGCACACGCTGTCAAACACAGCAGGCACTACATTCTATCACATTGCTATGTTACCTTGTGTGTTTGTTCCAGTTTTGTTTGTGGCCCTTCGGTCCAGAGCTTTGGGAGATAGAAAGGAGCCATATTGAGCTTCAGCTGTTGCTCGATTCAGCCGTCTTACAGTTTGACCCTGCCCAGACTTCCAATTACACCAGCTGCTGCATAGCAGACGTTCTCTGCCTCCAGTCCCATCCATTCTCACATGACCCTAATACAGCCAACACTACTAACTGCAACCGATACATTTGCACACACAGTGGCAGATGCTCCCAATTTACCAGTGTGTATGGAAGTCTTTAATTATCATCCCACTGCAACACTGCAGTTTGTAATTTTATACAATTACTGTTGGTAATTTTCTTTTAACTTTTATTTTTGAATTATGTAGAAAGACTTGCATTTATATACCTTATGACATCTCTTAGAAATGTACCAAAGTGTTTCATGAGGTATAATCTCTTGTTATTTAGCCATGGTGGCAGCCATTTTGTACATGGCAAGATCCTCACAAACAGTAATGAGATGAATGCCTAGTTAATCTGGGATTTTTTTTGCACTGCACTATTCTTCAAAATAGTGCCATGGAATCTTTGAATGTATTGCCCCAAAAGCAGTACTTCCAACAATGCAGCACTCCCTCAGTCCTGCACTGGCATCAGCCTAAAATATGTACTCAAGTCCTGGAGTGGATCTTGAACTCACAACTTTCTGATGAGACTGCTCCAAACTGACACTAAACATAGCTCCTGGTCACAGGCCAACCTCACTGCTCCAGGCCTCTTCTTCCCATTCTTAGCAGCAGCAGGAAGCCCTAAGCCCCCCACTTCAACTCTCTCATTCCTTCCCAGCCCCAAGTACCCCTCTCCCTCGATCTCTGGCCTTGCAGCCCCTCACCTACTCCACTTCTCTTGAGCTCCCAGACCCAGGCTCCCAGCTTCCTTCTTATTTGCACATGTTACAGCAGCTTGCAAACACAACAGTACGAGTCAGGGGTCACGGCTTCTGATCTTCCTCCTCTGCCCCTCCGGGCAAGCAAAGCATTTCTTTTACCAGTCACACTTATCAAGTAAATACTGTGCTGTACGGGTGCAGATAGTGAAACAGCACCCTAAATAAATAGCTGAAAAGGAGCACTCTTATTAAATGGTGCAGCCTTTTAACAAATGATCAAAAATTCAAATATGACTGCATAAATGCATACAATAATTCTGAGAATTCTCAAAACAGAAACGACACAGCAGTCTCAATATGTGGAGAATACTTCCATTCAAAAAAAATCCTATGTTAAGTCCATCATTTTTTTGGAATATTTTAACCCTGCCTACACCATCTCCTCATATTGCTCAATTCTCTCTCTCCCTCCAGAAACATGGCTAGGTGCCTTTTGAGCACATTTATGCTATTTGTTTCATGTCCTCTCTGCTGGCTTCTCATCCGCCCTCCTCTATAAACTCCAACCTGCCCATAATCTGTGCCATGGTAATTCCTTTCTGATCCTTATTGTCCCCAACATATTCAATTTAAAATCCTTCCACAGCTTCACCCCACCCTATCTGTTCAACGTCTTCCCAAACCCTTTGGTCCTCAGACTCTGGGCTTTTGTACATCCCTCGATCCTACCATTTATGGCTGAGCCTTCAGCTGCCTCAGCCCTACTCTCTGGAACTACATCTTCAAACACCTCCACTTCTCTCCTCACCTTTAAAAATCTTCTCCAAACCCATCTTTTCGGCCAAACTATTGGTTACCTCGCCTCACGCTCTGCCCTGTGGCTCTAAATTTCCTTCATTTTTCCCCACTCCATAAAGCATCTTGGGATGTTTCCTACATTAACGGTGCAGTATAAATGCTGTTGATTATTACAATACGTGCTCTAAAGGTGAAGATGGTAAGAAATTCTGGGACATACATAAACAATCCGAATAAGGGAAACTATCTCACCATTAGTTCTAAAGCCATTAGTGAAAGCTTGAAGTTGTTTATCCAAGCAGCAGGTCTATTTCAGATTAATCCTAAATTTCTAAGAGATAATCAAATACTCTGGAGCATGAGTGACTTTAAAGATCCTGGCAGAAAGGTTGTTGGGTGAGCCACTCCTTTGTTAATAAATCAGACCACAATGGTGGCATCCATCTGAAGATTTTTCCAATGACTTAATAGTTTTCATGAGATTAAACAATGCTAAATACAAAGCCTGTTTTAGGGCAACATGAGTGTTAGCTATCTTGTCTGGACTTCCTGTGAGTACTTTTTAAAATGCCTGTCTCTATTTCCTTCCCCATCTCTACTAAAGACACTGCAGGAGAATGGTTCAAGTGCTGACAGCTCTCCGGAACCTCAAACTTAATGGCCATTCTTCACACGCGAGTCTAGCTAATGAGTGTCAGCAGGCTATATAACCATAACAGCTGGATGGGAAGGAATATCTTAGCCGAGTCCAAGACTGTCCTAACCCAAGGTCCTGGCATACATTTTGCAGCAAGGATCTTTCCCCTCTCAAGCCTGGAGGCATTGCAACAAATGTGGCTCCTCTACTGCCATCCCAGATCAGGTCAGCTATCACAGATGGAGGGTCTAATATGAAACCTTCCTGGTCTGTATGGCTTTGGACTACATTGGGCAGTGCATGTGCTCTTTAAGCCATGGAGGAAAATAGAGCCTGGGAGCATTTCAAAACAAATCCACTACGAGATGCAGTAACTTGCTGAACTACATAAAAATAGTCGATGAAGGGTTACACTCCCAAAACATCATAACCTGTATTTCCTCTTTACAGATACCAACAGTGTATTTACAGATACCTACAGTGTATTTACAGATACCTACAGTGTATTTACAGATACCTACAGTGTATTTACAGATACCTACAGTGTATTTCCAACAGCTTCTCTTATCGCATAATTGATGCCAATGAGAGCAAACACTGGAATAAAACAAAACTCCACGTTGTTGGATGTCTGCATGCTATTAAAGCTTGTGTATTTGTTGATCTTAAGTTTGTGATAATCAAGTTAATATCGGGCATTATACAATGAATTGCCAAATGTGAACATAGGAACAGGAGTAGGCCCTCCAGTCCCTTGAGCCTGTTCCACCATTCAATGAGATCATCTGTATCCTAAATCCGTCCACCCACCTTGGCTCCATATCCCTTAATACCCTTGGCTAACAAAAAGCTATCACTCATATTTCAAATTATTAATTGAGCTAGCATCTGTTGCTTTTTGTGGGAGAGCCCCCCACACTTCTCCCACCCTTTGTGTGAAGAAGTGTTTCCTAACTTTTCTCCGGAATGGCTTGGCTCTGATTAAGATTATGTCCCTTGTGCTAGATTCCCCCACCAGCCGAAAAAGTATGCAACAAAATGTTTAAGTGCAGACTGTTTGTCTGCAACAAAGATGTCCCTTTGTCCTGATACTACCTAATATCCATTGACTGAATTACTGTTAGTTATTCTGTATGCACACAGTAACAAGAATTTGGACAAAACAGCTGCTTAAAAGATACTAAGCAACAGGATTGCTGTGCCAGCAATAAAGTCAAATAATTTCCTATGCATAAGATATTGGTTTCATAAACACATTCATAAAAATTTAAAGGGAAAAATTGTGTGGTACTGAATAAAATTAGTAAAATAAGTGAGCTCAAGAATCCATATGCCAAACGCAAATATTTCAAAAGCCTTCTATTTAATTCTGAGAGAAATACAGTATTCAGTACATTTACTGGAACGCAAGGGAAATTACCATCCCAAGTAAGGGCAGCTACTAACTTTAGTCACTGACGAAATGTCATTTAAATTTTTTTTCCTCAATTTCCAATCTTTGTTGTATTGCATTCAAAATTGCTCTCTGGCTTTTAACCAGCCATAAATATTTCAGATCCCTGCCACATAACAGGGCCACAGAAGCTCCTGGAGATAGAAGTACATCAGTCACTAATTGTTTGGATCTCTCTCTATTTAGTGTCTCTTTCAACTAATTAATATTTAGACTACTGCTTCAAAAAGACAATCCTCCCCCTCTACCAGACATGAATAAACATTCGGCTTCTTAAGGAAAGGGGAGGAACTATCAAATGCACAGCTAAATTGATTTTGTTGTTTGCTTATTGCTCAGGTAGCATCCAGCACTGTTAATTGATTGAAGCCTTTGAGTAGTAATTGATAAGAAACGTGTTTAGTACACTGTTCTGCTGTACTCACTACTATGCTCATCTCATAAAAAGAATCACAACTGCTTATCATAGCTCCTAGTCTTAATTATTGTGTCAGTCATAAAAACCTTCATAATTAGTATTATTCCTGAACAGGCAAATATTAGTGTTGTTTAAAATGTTAACCAATCCTTCAATGTGCTTGAGAACTCCCTTATCTAACAACCTATTTCGCAGTGCAAAATTATTTATTAAATTTTTGATGACATTAAGTCAAACAACATATTTGTGGGTTTGGGTGGAGGAGAGTGGATGGAGTAAATGTAGAGAATGGAGTTTAAGCACTGAGCTTGAACTACTAATTGGGCTTTTAGTGGTGGGTGAAGCCCTACACTTTCACAGTATCCTTATGTTTAGCTTAGCACAACTGTTAGGGCCCCAGGTTCTCTGCTGTTTTACAATACTTCAGCAACCACACACCATTGTTTTTATCACTTTATGGTGCCTCCACCTCTCTGCTCATTTACTTTAATGGATCTTGTTAAATACAGCCCCCTAAACCTCCCTGATTTGCTTTAATAGGGTTGCTTTAAAAAAATGATATGGTGTTTACAGGGCTCCAGAGTAATACTGCAATATTTCTTAGCCATGTTCTTGACAGTCAAATTCTGTTTTTATTGCATGTGATTCCAGGGTTTTTAAACTGGTCTCTTTGGACTTGCATTCCACAATTCTATCCACTCATAATTAGGGCCATGGGTTTATGATGACAGAGTCAAATTCTGTTTTTATTACATGGTATTACAGGATTTTCATCAGTGCTTCTGAGATATTAAGCAATTCCAGCCATTTTTCCATAAAAACTGCTAATCTGTGGTCTGGACTATTAGAGGCACATCTAGGTACTTGAGCACTCGTGTGTACTGCAGTCTCCTATATAATAAACAAATACCCCACGAAGAAGCTGTGACACTTCTCACTGGTATTTTTTCCCACTAAAGGGAATTGGATAAATACTTGAAAGGGTGTCTAGAAGAGAGAGGCTACAATATTTATAAGGATTATTAATTACATATCTGCACTTTCAAATATAACACAATTTTGCATTATGTAAAAAGACCTAGGCTATGGTTTTGAAATTTTAAACGGCATTCATGAGGTTTGCAGAAAGGTTAATCACACAATATTCAAGAATGATTAACAGATACTGCTAAAGCAAATAAAAAAAAAAATAAGCTGTGCAACAAATATAGAGAGTCACGATTTGAACAGGGACTGCTCATACTGCTAAATTAAAAGTACAATGTTTAAATTCCCTTGTAGACTGGGTACCCAGAGATTCATATTGAGGACTAACACTCTGAAAATAATGGGACAGAATTTGCGGTCGGTATTACGCCGTCATACCGCCTTTGAAACTGACTGCAAGTTTGGGATTTCCGCATGCGCTTGCACATGCCCTAAATCCCAAACGCGATCTGTCAAGTTCCGACTTGACAGATCATCCGCTGCGACTGTGAAATCCTTATTGCTGGTGCAGAGTTGGGCTAATTTCCCACCAACTACCCAGCAATTACGCAGGAAAGTTTTACGGCTGGTGCAAACAGGCGCAAGAGCCTGTTTGCACAGCGCAAGGGGAGGGGGGATATGCAGCAGCTTGAAATATACATCAGTCATGGTAAAAAATCTTCAAAATAAATATCGATATCCACCTAACTATCTCCTGATCCCAACACAACTCGCTGAGATAAATAGGCAAAGGGTGAAAACAATCTACCAAGAATGAGAGACTGATTTATTTATTAATATAACTTGAATGAGTGAGACTAAAAAATCATGAATGGACATCGGAGATTTCTGTTTCCTGATTGGAGCACTGTCCCATGTGATCCCAGGTACACCTACACACACGGTGCGCCCCTGGGATCCGTGGGCCACTACGCTGCGCTCAACTCCGCAGCGAAATAACACAAGTTTTCGAAGAGGGCCTCACACCAGGTAAGTGCGGATTTCTTTTGGAGGTCTGCGGCATACTCCTTAGCTATGCAGGTGATCACAATTTCAAGGCCAATATTCTGTCCTTGTGGCAAGGCAAGCCACAGTCTTCTGTGATACCAATATTCATATGTAAAATGATTATCTATCTTAGAACTAGGACAAATGTTTTGTAAAAAAAAACGCAGAGGGTTGCTCCTTTCCAGACATTTGGCAACATCACATTATGGTATCACAGACATGCCCCATGTGACCATCCCTACTCTCATGGAAGGTACATCCTGCCCTACATCAACAGTTAATTTTACTCATCGGCATTTCTTAGAAGATATATTAGACAATTGCATTTCCTGGGAGACCCAAGACGATGGTGAACAGAAGTGTGGTGTATGCAGGATGCTTGTTTGAAGAAGATCTTACAAGGTAGATCATCTTTCTTTCTTCTACGTCTCATGTTCAACACAGACTGTGAGAGAATGACTAAATATTAAGATGACAAGAAGGGAGGCCTTTGCAGAGAAAGAGAGAGACCAGAATAGACCTACTAAGTAATAGTGTTTCCACAGCTACCATATCAAAAGAATAACGCTTGGTAAATTTATGTGGATTACTCCACATAGTTGCTTTATATATGCAGCCAATATATTCTGGGGATATATACAAACAAATGCCTTGGAAGGTGTTGCAAATATTCAATTAATGTTATTCTGCAGGCAAGGGAACTATTGTTCTCTGCAAAGTACTACTGTACAAACTACGAAAGGTCTTCGACCTGAAACGTTAACTCTGTTTCTCTCTCCATGGATGCTGCCTGGCCTGCTGAGTTTTTCCAGCGTTTTCTGTTGTTATACTGTACAAACTACCTCCACTTAAAAATATAGGCATCATTCATTGCCACTTTTGATAAATCTAGGGCAACAACTGGAAGTCTGCTGGTATGGGTGTGGAAAGCAGCCTGACAGAAATGGGTAGTGAGATCGGACAGGTACTGTACAACACCAGGATCTCCAAAAACGGAAGTTAAAATGCCCAATAAAGGGCTACTAGAATCACCTCAGCTCCATTTGCTGTAATCATAGAAATTACCACATATTCAGGCACTCACATCTCCGAATGCAACTACCAACTCTAATCCTATTTCTCTGCCCTTTGCCTGTATCCTTGAATATTCTTAAATTATTTTCAAATACGTATCCAAATCTCTTTCATAGTCTCTCCATCGATAGCCGCTTGTGGTAAAGCATTCCATGTTTTCAAAGCCTTCTCACTTCCTCCTTCCTCATTCTAATAATAATCTTAAATCTATACTCCCTTGTTACTGATTTGCCAATCAGTGACAACAATCTTTCACTATTTACTGTCTTAAAACCTTACATAATTTTGAAAACCTCTATTAGACCCTTCTACCCCTCACCCCCCGCCTGTTCTAGTGGGAAACGCCCCAATTGTTCAAGTCCTTCATAAAATTTTAGACATCTGCACTGCAGAAGGAGGTCATTTGGACTATCGTGAGGCTGTTTGGACTATCGTGTAGGTATAAGCTGTTTGCTGGAGCAATCCAAATTAATCTTACTGCCCTGCTCTTTCCCTATAGTCTGTAACTTCCTATGCTCCAATTTTCCTTTAAAAAGGTGCAATGGTCTCATGAACTACTTCCTGTGGCAAAACATTTCATTTTCCAACAACAGAGGCGCTCAAAACTAACTTCCCCCATTTTCATTCTTCTGAAGGTGTGTCATTAATTACCAGTATTAGTTGAGGAGGCAGTAATTGAAGCAGGATCCCTTAGAGAGCATACTCTTCTTGTGACTACCACCTTCAAATCAGAGACTGAAGGCAAATCCAGCTCCAGTAGCTGGAATAATTGGGACCTCTGGGAGATCACTAACGAAGCAAATTCAGCTGCAGAGATCTCAAAAACAGTTGAGCATGCTTCATGGGAAAGGTAAGTGCTACCATCAGACTAAGAACGCAAAGGTCATGGAACGTAGTGTTTCACTGAGATACATAACTTCTCACAAAGAGAAACCATTCTCTGAAGGGGGCAAGACGACTTTCCTAGGCTCACACAGTAGTTTATGTGAACATTATCTGCTGTTTTGCCTCCTAGATGATACTTGTGGTTTACAATAAAGCCAAACTCCTGGAATTTGGTACGTACCTTTGGACAACTGTCAAAACAAATTCGCAACAAGGAGCTCCCACAAGCCAGTCACCCACGAACAAGTAGATATGCACACAGCAAACCTTCAGATTCACAGCAACAAATTGACAGGAGTCTCAAAGTCCCTGCAAGTGAGGAAATACTAATGCAGAACACCTTGCATTGTTAGCTGTGACTCTGAAAATTGAACCCAACTCATTTCATGCCAAATGGTGATATGAAAGTAGGTGTTTGAGATATATTGCTATCACCCAGTCTCTGCTTGGATTATCTGAGGTAGTATTATAATCTTGAATTATTCCCTGTGAAGCAACATGATGAGTGCACTGAGATTGAGGATGAAACAATACCCTCCCGACTTTCTGGGGACTACAAAATAGCATGGGTAAGTGCCAATACTTTGCTGATCCAGTGGAGCGTGCTTGATCACTGTAGAGGACAGAAGACATTTCATTGTCTTTTGCGTTTTCAGTCGGATGGCAGCACTTATCGTTCTCATCCAGAACGCTTAACCGTTTTTCAGATCTCTGCAGCTGAACTTGCTTTGTTACTTAGCCCATATGATTAGATCAGATCAGACAACATCTTGAAAACATGGTTGTTTGGTATGACGATAGAGGGGTTGCTCCAATTAATAGGTTCCAGGACCCAAGCATCAGATATGTCAACTTATCACCTGGCTGCAAAGTTCATCAGGAAATTGCCTGGCCAGGTTTGCTGTGTGATAGTCTTTGCTGGGTGGTTGGGGTTGGATCTGCAGTGCAGGCCCAGTCTGAGGACAAAAGATGCTCTGTTAGTACACTATCTGAAAGCCCTGGTTGTAACCCTCAAAGTTCTGCTGTTGTTGAGGGTCACCATCTCAACTTATGGACAGGGTTGCCAGGTGCGTAACAGAAGACTGTGCCCATTGATGTCAGGGCAGGAATATTGATGTGGTTTTGTAGCAACTGTTATCAGCCCTCTAATATTTCATCCACATTCCCACAAAAATGCCCTTTGTGATCAAAAGACATCTCCAGAAACTGAAGCATGGAAATTGCAGTCATACCAGTCAGGGGAACAAAATTCCCTGGATATTTGACCGTATTCCTGTTGCTACATTGAAGCAGTCTGGAGAAGGTACACCATCAAGGATAAAGTCTGTTCCTGTAGAGTACTGCGAGTAGTTTTCCCCACAGCATAAATTTAGGATACCTCTGATATCACAGAATGATTACAGCACAGAAGGAGGCCATTCGGCCCATCGAGCCCGTGGCAGCTCTCTACAAGAGCACTTCAGCTAGTCCCACTCACACGCCCTTTCCCCATAGCCCTGCAAATATAGAAAACCCCACTCAGTGAATTTGTTGGCATGCTATCCTTTTTCTGTGCCCCTTGCAAAATCATGTCTGTGCCATGTGGCACTTGGACATACAGTTAGGAGGAGCAGGGTCTGAGTTCCTGACAGACTGCTTGCATTCCAGATGTTGAACCAACGTGGCAAGTGTTAAATATGCTCTGCTGGGCTGTATCGTGGGAGGGACAATGGCATAGATTTGTCCACTTTGGTTCTTTACAAGTGTTTCTTACATGTCCTGGGCTACAGTCCACAGCGAAGACAATGAACCCCACAGAAGTCAAAAACTGGTGCTTCAAAGATCCCCTAGAGCTGGCATACTCATACTCTGAACTACCCTGGAATTAAAGCATTAAACAGCTTCAGTGACTGATTGTGAGATGCCTGGTCAGCAAGGGTTGGCATGTTATCTTCCTCTTAGTGAGAAATTAAATTCCAGTCACTTAACAACGGTGAGTTGATCTGCAAACCGGATTCAGCAGATGAGACCCCGAGAGAAATTTGGGGATGAGGCTGTTTAATAGGATTTGTGGCGATGAAGTGAGCTTTGATAGAGAATGCGAGTGTGTCAAACTTCCTCAAAAAAGAGCAAGTGAGCCTTTGCCTTCTTTAGGGATGGACTCCCTGGGAACCAGAAGAAACCAAGAAGTTGCAGGGGATGAACTGAGGGGGGATATGGACCTATGCCAGAAAGGCAACGGCTACCAGCAACAGAACTGCAGAAAACCCCATCAGAGTATGAGCCACGTGAGGTCTCTCAAGATGGTGCAGCTGTATCACGCCAATGGGTTCCAACAACCCCGAAACACTAAGTGCTATTGGTTTACTGTGACAGTGGGCCACCCAAGAGCGAGAGTTCACCCACTCAAGTCAGTAGCATTTCAAGCAGCCAACTCGGTTTTTCTTCCTGTAGTTTGCATTGGTACACCAGTCAGTACTGGTCATCTGAAATAAAACAGAAAATGCTGGAAATACCCAGCAGGTCAGGCAGCATCTGTGGAGAGAGAAACAGAGTTAACGTTTCAGGTCGATGACCCTTCGTCAGAACTGGAAAAAGCTGGAGATCGAACAGGTTTTTAAGCAAGTGCAGGGGCAGGGAAAGGGGAGGAAAGAACAAAAGGGAAGGTCTGTGATAGGATGGAAGGCAGGAGAGATTAAGAGATGGTGCAAGGCAAAAGGAGATGGTAATGGGACAAGTTAAGAAACAAAAGATGATGATCCTTAAGAACTGCCACACACTGACACCATATAGTCTCACTGCCTCAACTTCAGAAAACCTGTTCGATCTCCAGCTTTTTCCAGTTCTGACGAAGGGTCATCGACCTGAAACGTTAACTCTGTTTCTCTCTCCACAGATGCTGCCTGACCTGCTGGGTATTTCCAGCATTTTCTGTTTTTATTTCAGATTTCCAGCATCTGCAATATTTTGCTTTTGTAGTACTGGTCATCAGTACTGGGGAATCAGCTGACACTATAGTCAGGATAACTGCAAAGCACCAATATTGCAAGAGTTGGTGTCAGTCAGCTCCAAATTTGATCTCCAATTGGTGTAGGCTGGAGAGCACTGGAACATGACTAAAGCATACAGGAATGACCTGAACATCACCGAGCCAAATCTGAAGTTGAGGCAGTGAGACTATATGGTGGCAGTTCTTAAGGATCATGACTCAATGATCAGGAGCAAAGATGTCCATTCAGTCTCTACAATGACAGTGATCAGCCTTGCTATAAAAGCGACCATGGTTGGTTCCAGGTGTCACTCAAGCAGAATCAGGTGCTTGAGAAGGATAGTAAGGGTGGAGTCTGCAAAATTTGTTTGTTATTTTCTTGTCACGGAAATTAAAATTGTGTGAAGGCAGTCATGTCAGATGTGAGCCAAAAAGCTCAGGCTGATCACTGCAGTTCACGTTGTGTTTGGTCCCAGGCAACAAAAGCACTGATAAGAGTGCAAGTGTTTTAATCCAAGTCGATGTCCTTGTTACATTTTGGGTTTTTACTCTAGATCAATTTTTGAGTTCAGCTTCTCAGAACAAGTCCTGAAAGAATGCCCTCACTCCCTATGACTTTTATCTGATCAATATCCAGGTAATTTTTACCAATTACAATAATTTCACAAAAAAAACACTTTCTCCATAATTGGTTATGTCACATGTTCTCATGTGGCCATCTTTAACTTTGAAGGCAGCAGAATAAACAACTCACTCAACCATAGCTTAAATAATAAACAGCCAAGCAGATTTATTAGTCAGTAAATGGATAAGCGAACAGAAGCAATGACTGCAGATTTACTGTGGTTGCTGGTTTAAGTATTCCTCCTCAGACATTAGAAAACAACAGTTACGTTTGCAGGGTGCAGAAAAGATTTATGAGAATGATTCCAGGGATGAGGGACTTCAGTTACGTGGATAGACTGGAGAAGCTGGGGTTGTTCTCCTTAGAGCAGAGAAGGTTGAGAGGAGATTTGAGAGAGGTATTCCAAATCATGAGGGGTCTAGACAGAGTAGATAGAGAGAAACTGTTCCCATTGGCGGAAGGGTCGAGAACCAGAGGACACAGATTTAAGGTGATTGGCAAAAGAACCAAAGGTGACATGAGAAAATGTGGTTAGGATCTGGAATGCACTGCCTGAAAGGGTGGTGGAGGCAGACTCAATCGTGGCGTTCAAATCGTGGATAAGTACCTGAAGGAAAAAAATATGCAGGGCTACGGGAAAAGGGCGTGTGAGTGGGACTAGCTGAAGTGCTCTTGCAGAGAGCCGGCACGGGCTCGACAGGCCTCCTACTGTGCTGTAACCATTTTATGATTCTATGCTGCGTTAAACTGGAATGTAAACTGGACAACGCACAATGGTCCTGAATATTAACCTTTACATGGTAGTTTGTTGCCAATGTCCACGGAGTTTCACTGGCCTTTCTATCTCTCTCCAGTGCTTTCAGATGGACTGCTCAATTGAACAGACCGAAAAAAATAACAGCAACGTAGAAAGAATTTAAACTGGTGTATCGAACGCAAAAAAGAGCTGCCAATCAAACATATATCTGCTTCCCTTTGTATGGGATGGTTTAGTCCCACCGTTCTCCAGCCCTTCAAATACTTGGCCTGGGGAAATTTCTCAATGTCTATACTCAGTATCAAAAAAGATGGTCATTTTCTCAGAGTAAACTTGATTTTTTAACAAAAATAAACCAACACCATGATGTATTTATGACAAAGAAAGGAATGTTTTTTGGCCATGTCACATCTAACTACAAAAAGCAGTGAACACTTTAAACAAGAAATCAGAAATTTTAAAAAAACACACAAATGAAAATGTATGAGAGTTTGTTTCACTAGAACTGGGGGGGGAAAATGACACTGTAGGGCTAGGCATGGTAGCAGGGTTGGTCATGTGGAGGACATCTCTGATGTTGTGACATTATAAAATTTAAAAGAAAGGCATCTCTTTACATGATTTCTCCCAGCCAGGCCATTCCTGTACCAGTGATGTGTAGAGTAGATTATACATGTTTACACACACATCATATAATACAATTATCCATCCATGTGTACATAGGAATACGGAAGTGTTATGAAGGAAAGAAAATGAAATGTTTGCATGAAATATTTAATCCTAAAACACTGACTAGGATGTATAAATTGGTATTTAGGATCACTACTTCATGTAAGCATGCCACAAAAATCACGAACTACTCTGAGATTTTTCATGTATTTTTTATGGATTGCTGGCGTTAGATAAGGCCAGGGAAAAAGGCAGTCAAAGCAGAGTGCATAGCACTGTGCGAGACATGAAATGACAGTCACTTCAACACAGCATGCAGTGGGATACAAGCCAGGAGCAGTCAATGTAGAAAATCAAGGGATTCAGAGGAAAATAGTACAGTTAAGTTCTAATTATCTCAGGATTCAATGCCAAAAAAATCTATTAGTATGTATAAAGTTTCCCAATTTATGTCATAATGCAGTTTAAGATTATAAACTGATGTAAGTGACGCTGGATTCAGCCTTGTTAATTAATATAATACACGAGGATGGAAATAGTCTTGGGGGAAAAATTCGGTTGCTTTGCACCTCCCATTAACGCCCTAAGAAGGCACTAACGGGGCGCAACGCAACTAGCGCCCGGGCGCGGCGCCGCCAACACCTCCCACGAAATTCAGCGGGAGGTTAGCGGTGGTGGTAACAGTTAGCGCCCCGCGGTGCTGCGCCGCCAGCGATGACATCATCGCCGTGCACAGCGCCTCGGCCGCGATCTTCAGTAGCACCCCCTGACTTACCACCGGATGCTATGTCCGACGGGGTCAGGGGGGCCTACCTGTGGCCGGGGCGGCGCTAATTAAATGCGAGGTGCCGGGCAGCCATTTTTGTTGCTGGCCGCCTGCCAGCACCTGGCCCCGTTGCCGTCCCCGGCCTCCTGACCCGCCCCCCTGTGGAGTGCCGGCTGCGCTCCGTGAACCCAGCACTTCTCGAGTGCCGGGCTCTTTTGCCGGCACTCCGATCCCTGGTGGACAAGCTGGGCCCGGGTCATGCTGCGCAAAGCCCCTCCCCTTTAAGAAGGGGAGGAAGACCTGCAGTACCGCGGCGCGACGTGCCACAGCGCCCCAAGAGGGAGGTGGGGCGCTTCCAGTAGCGCCCCACTTCCCTCTTGGGGCGCTACCATTCAATTTCGGCCGTGGGGAGGCGCTAATTTTTTCGAGGCGCTACTCAAGTTAGCGCCCCAAAGGGGACGCGACTCAATTTTTCCCCCTTAGACTTTGAGCAAGTCGTTTCAATGACTTGTATAAGCAGTTTATTTCGATTTTTAAAAAAAACGTAAATCTGATTTTCTTTTACAGTTTCCATTTAAAATTTGCTCTTTTCTCCCCCAGTGATTTTGTGTCACTTGATACACTACAAAAATGCTAAATTCATCACAGTATTTTAGATTCAAATTCACCTTCCATTTACAAAGCCATTAGATAGAAATGTGGAAAACACTGGGCACATGGAAACCATCTGTAATGCAGTGTCACTGCAAATACCTATCAAGCATAGATCTTCGAACAGCTGAACAAATATTATGAATGTTGCCATTTGTATGAAAATAACAGTTGTTTGATGTTAAATCACAAGGTTGATCAGGACTGCTAAAAAGCAAAAGAATCAATTTCCGAAATGCACTGATACAATCCAGTGGCTATTTTGTTATCACAAAGTCTGCACTTGTTTAACTGTACTTTGAACAACAAGCAATCCTAATGCATCCTTGTAAACACAAGGATGAGATAATTGGTGTAGAAGGCTGGCTCCATGTGTCACAGCTAGCAAGTGGGCCTTACTAGTTGCTTCCGAGTCAGGCAGAATAGTGAATAAACACCATGTCCGACTTCCATGCCATTACACCACCTTCAGTCTTCCCTTCCCTTTTCCATTTTACACAAAGTTATGGAGCTAAAATGTTATGATAAACTTTTCAAATCAGAGTTGCGCTACATTTTGGGTTGATAAGTCCCTTTCACTCATCACTCCTGCCATTTCCAGAAATATTTCCTCAATATATAAATGATCTGGACTTGGGCATGGAGACACAATATTAAACTTTGCCAATAATGCAAAGGGAACAGTGTTCGACTTCAAAAGGACATAGGATAGTTGATTGGGCACATATATGCCAGAAAATGTTTAGTGCAAGAAATGAGTGGCGATACATTTTGGGAGGAAAAATAAAGTGAGGAAATATATACAAAATAATTAAACTCCACAGGAAGTATGGAGACATTCAAGGATTCAGATACTAAAATCTTTAAAAGTGGGAGGCTACATAGATAAGGATGGAAAACAGAGCATATGGGGCTCTAGGTATTATCAACATGTGCATAGAATAATGCTAAATGTATATGCTTAGAATTCTATGAGCAGTTTTGGCCACTTAACTTTAGGAAAGACGTCAAGGCCATGGGGAGAATGCAGAATAGATTCACTAAGATGATACCAGATATGACGGGCTTTAGTTATGAGGAGAGACAAGAGAAACTGGTGCTCTGTTTGTGAGAACAAAGATTAAGAGGAGATGATAGAAATGTTCAAAAGTATGAGGGTTTTTGATGAGGTAAATCAGGAAAAATTGGTGAATTGGTAACAATAGGGCATAAATTTACCACCAAAAGAGCAAAAGGATATATTCGGAGAATTTCTTTTTAAACAGAGTTGTTAGGACCAGAAATGGTGGTGGAAGCACAATCTATGATAACTTTTAAAAGTAGATAAATATTTGAAAAAAATAAATAAAAAACACATGGGGAAAGGTTAGGGAAATGGGACGGTGAACAGCTCTTTAAGGTCTTTACATGGAGAGTGAAGAGAATGTGAAATTCGTTGCCACATGGAGTGGTTGAAAAAGATAACTGATGCATTCAGGCTTGATGCATACATGAGGGAGCAGGAACATAGGAATATATGATCAGGGTGTGAAGTGGTAATTAGAGTGAGTGGCCTGTTCAATGCTGTAGATTCTATGAAAGTTTGTCCTCATCCCACACATTGCTCACTTTCCAACAGGTATCACTGGATATTGATGAGGAGGGGGAAAGTGGGCTATGTTTTTTCACTTCCCTACTACAATATGCTGAAGCCAATTGTTGCCCTTCAGCAGCTGCCCCACCCAAGATCAGCTAAGTCTCCTACTCTAAACTCCTTCTATCCCAGTAACACAAACTGTGGAGATCTCGGCATTCCTCAAGTCTATCCTTCCTTTTACAACGTTTAGACTTTTAAAAGCTAAGCTTGGTGTGATCTAATCACTACTTTCTGATTTGCCTCAACTTCTTTTCTAAACCTCGGTGGTGTTTTGTACTATGGCTCTTGTCCCTTCATCTTGGTTATTTAATTTTTTTTAAATGGTCTTTCATTGTAGTTTTGGCATTTTTACACCCTACAATTTTCCTGCTACAACCATTAGGTTACCAGACCCCTTGTGCCAGTTCTCGCTGTTGCAGAACAAAACGTACATCTGCATTACCCTTTCTAAAACAGTCGGGAGGTTAGGTTGCAACATCAGGAGGCAATAAGCCAGCATAAGTAATCCAGAATTCTCCCAGATGATCTGTCAGGTATATACATTTTCCCTGCAAAACTACAGGACGATCTTAATGGGCCGAAATTTGCGGTTGGAGGCGAACCTACGGAGTACGCCTCCGACCCGAAAAAAAATCCGGAAGTACCTTGTGTCTCCAGAGCTTCGGGCCCTGGGCCTCCAGGCATACGCCTGCGTAAAGGCCCACGGATCCCAGGGATGGAGGCGGTTCGGAAGTGTCACTGGGATCACGTGGGCCAGGCCAACCAATTAGAAAGGGGGATTCCTCATAAGCTTATGGGGTTTCCACTTATGAACGGAATCCCCATAAGCTTGAGAAATCCCCAAATGAATAAATAATTAACACAATTCTAATAAAAATAAATATTCCCATGCTCAAAATTAATTAAAAGTCCCTTTGATTAAGCATTTAAAATAAAACTTAATTTTTTTGAAAAATAGAAACATTTTAATTTGGCCCAAAATTTACATGAACTAATTTTAAATGTTTATGTATGCTTTAATCATTAAAAAAAATTGTATTTAATATTTATTTTAACCCTTACGCTGCTTAACCCATACGCTTTTAGCATTCGCTGGGCAGTAGGTGGGCAAATAGCCCAACTGCCCCAGCGAAAGTGTTTTTGGGGCGCATGCGGACGATCTTGGAGAAACTTGACAGATCACAAGTTCCTGGTTTTTGAGCATGCGGAAACTCGGAACTTGCAGAGCCATTCTGAGGACTTACGATGGCATACGCCGTCATCGGCCCTGTAAAATCCAGGCCTAAGTTTATGAGAGATTCAGGAGTACTGCAAGCTGATCTCAGTTACTTCCACACAAGATGACTGTCATTGTCAAACACAAATCAGTTTCATGCTTCCCAAAGTGCAAATAAAGTGTGTGAACAGCACCTTTCACACTGTACAATTTAAGGATGTTTAAGTCTATAAGGATGTTTCTTTAAAAATAAAGTCAGTTGTGATTTCATATTTGCCAATCCACAGATGCAGCATTCCTAGTTTTGGTCATGTCGTCGTAGGGAGACACAAAGAGAGTCTGAAAAATATGCAGGTGAATCACTCCAGATTACACTAGGTAAAAAAGGATTTTAGCACAGGCACACATTTTTGATGGGGAATAATGTATAGCATGGAAAGGCCTAAAGCTGGTGAGAGTCTGTTGTGGGCCAAACCTAACAGCATCAAATACATCTTCAAAACAGTTGCAATTTACAGCAGTTTATTGTAGGCAACTGCCTTGAAGAGAAAAATAACAGAATTAGATGGTGCAAGCAGGGAGACAAATCGAAAACAAGAACTGCAACAAAATTATAGACAAAAGGACGTGTCACTTATCATGGATTAAACCAAGAGTTTTACCCCCTCCCCCACACAGACCTAAAAACAAGAAAAAGATTCTTGCTGATTTAGAGCTTGTGGCTGATGACTACACAGCACTGGAACAACAGAAATGCAATTAGTCAGGCAACAGCTGTTTCCCATGTACGACTACTTCACTGTTAAATTAAAGTGGGTGATACAGAACATCCAGATGTAATCAATTGATACAAATCGAGCAGAACCCTGAAGTTGGAAAGTGGTCTGAAATGAACTTTGTGCAATTTGGAGCCTGGGGTGAGGTGGATTATGACGAAGACCACTGGATTGAGCCTTTATTGGAAAAATGGACAGAATTGTGTAATGTGATCGCCAAACACCAGTCAGGTACCAGAATATCATGCTTGAAAAATGGAATTTGACTTATTCAGTCACAATAAACAGTGACACCAGTATTGACAGTAGCATTAAACCCATTGGAGACTATTATTGCACATCACTTGCAAAATTAATGCAATATTATGAACTGTCAGATTTGCCCTCTGCTGTATAAATTAAGAGCTGCTGTACAAGCTCTGGGATCTGCTAGTTTTATTTCCTGAAGTATTTTTTATAGAAAAAGTATGGGAAATACTTAAATTATGTCAAAACAAAGATTTTATAATGTTCATCAGTTCTTAAGGTATTAAACGTGCCAAGAATGCAGATACTCGGCTGTTTTAGACTTAAAAACAATAATGTTGCTATAGTTTTTCAGATCTAAAGTAAAAAAAATGTGTAGGCACGTGGAAGGAATGTGCTTGTCGGGAACAGTAGCATAGTGGTTATGTTACTGGACTAGTAATCCAGAGGCCCAGAGACGTGAGTTCAAATCCCACCATAGCAGCTGGGGAATTTAAATTCAGTTAATTAAATAAATCTGGAATAAAAAGCTAGTATCAGTAATGGTGACCATAAACTATCAGATTGTCGCAAAAACCCATCTGGTTCACAAATGTACTTTAGGGAAGGAAATCTGCCGTCCTTACCTGGTCTGGCCTACATGTGACTCCACACCCACAGCAATGTGGTTGACTCTTAACTGCCCTCTGAAATGGCCTAGCAAGCCACTTAGTTGTAAAAGAGCGCTACGAAAAACAAGAAGAATAAAACCAGACGGACCACCCGGCATCGACCTCAGCACCGGCTACGATACGACAACGGCACACCCAGCCCAGTCGACACTGCAAAGTCCTCCTCACCAACATCTGGGGACTTGTGCCAAAATTGGGAGAGCTGTCCCACAGACTAGTCAAGCAACAGCCTGACAGTCATGCTCACAGAATCATACCTTTCAGCCAATGTCCCAAACTCCTCCATCACCATCCTTGGGTATGTCCTGTCCCACCGGCACAGTGGTGTACAGTTGGGAAGGAGTGGCCCTGGGAGTCCTCAACATTGACTCCGGACCCCATGAAGTCTCCAAGGAAACTTCCTGCTGATTACCACCTACCGCCCTCCCTCAGCTGATGAATCCGTACTCCTCCATGTTGAACACCATTTGGAAGAAGCACTGACAGTAGCAAGGGCACAGAATGTACTCTGGGTGGGGGACTTCAATGTCCATCACCAAGAGTGGTTTGGTAGCACCACTACTGACCGAGCTGGCCAATTCCTAAAGGACATAGCTGCCAGTCTGGGCCTGAGACAGGTGGAGAGAGAACCAATACGAGGGAAAAACCTACTTGAACTCGTCCTCACCAATCTACCTGTCGCAGATGCATCTATCCATGACAGCATTGGTAGCAGTGACCAATGCACAGTCATTGTGGAGACGAAGTCCCGTCTTCACACTGAAGACACCCTCCATCGTGTTGTGTGGTACTACCACCGTGCTAAATGGGATAGATTCGGAACAGATCAGGGTCATCAGCAGCAGCAGCAGAATTGTATTCCACCACAATCTGTAACCTCATGGCCTGGTATATCCCTCACTCTACCATTACCATCAAGCCAGGGGACCAACCCTGGTTCAATAAGGAGTGTAGAAGAGCATGCCAGGAGCAGCACCAGGCGTACCTAGAAATGCGGTGCCAACCTGGGGAAGCTGCAACACAGGACGACATGCATGCTAAAAAGCAGAAGCAGCATGCTGTAGACACGGCTAAGCGATCCGACAATCAATGGATCAGATCATAGCTCTGAGGTCCTGCCACATCCAGTCGTGAATGGTGGTGGACCATTAAACAATTAATGGAAGGAGGAGGATCCATGCATATCCCTATCCTCAATGATGGTGGAGCCCAGCACATGAATGCAAAAGACAAGGCTGAAGCAACCATTTTCAGCCAGAAGTGCCGAGTGGATGATCCATATCGGCCTACTCCTGAGGTCCCCACCACCATATAAGCCAGTCTTCAGCCAATTCGATTCACTCCATGTGATATCAAGAATCGGCTGAGTGCACTGGATACAGCAAAGGCCATGGGCCCCGACAACATCCCGGCTGTCATGCTGAAGACTTGTGCTCCAGAACTAGCCACGCCTCTAGCCAAGCTGTTCCAGTACAGCTATAACACTGGCATCTATCTGACAATGTGGAAAACTGCCCAGGTATGTCCTGTCCACAAAAAGCAGGACAAATCCAATCCGGCCAATTACCGCCCAATCAGTCTACTCTCAATCATCAGCAAAGTGATGGAAGGTGTCGTCGACAGTGCTATCAAGCAGCACTTACTCACTGATGCCCAGTTTGGATTCCGCCAGGACCACTCGGCTCCAGACCTCATTACAACCTTGGTCCAAACATGGACAAAAGAGCTGAATTCCAGAGGTGAGGTGAGAGTGACTGCCCTTGACATCAAGGCAGCATTTGACCGAGCGTGGCATCAAGGAGCCCTAGTAAAACTGAAGTCAATGGGAATCGGGGGGGATACTCTCCACTGGCTGGAGTCATACCGAGCACAAAGGAAAATGGTTGTGATGGTTGGAGGTCAATCATCACAGCCCCAGGACATCGTTGCAGGAGTTCCTCAGGGCAGTGTCCTAGGCCCAACCATCTTCAACTGCTTCATCAACGGCCTTCCCTCCATCATAAGGTCAGAAGTATGGATGTTTGCTGATGACTGCAAAGTGTTCAGTGCCATTCGCAACTCCTCAGAAAATGAAGCAGTCCATGCCTGCATGCAGCAAGACCTGGACGACATTCAGGCTTGGGCTGATAAGTGGCAGGTAACATTCGCGCCACACAAGTGCCTGGCAATGACTATCTCCAACAAAAAAGCGAGAATCTAACCACCGCCCCTTAACATTCAACGGCAATACCATCGCCGAATCCCCCACCATCAATATCCTGGGGTCACCATTGATCAGAAACTTAAGTGGACCAGCCACATAAATACTGTGGCAACAAGAGCAGGTCAGAGACTGGGTATTCTGCAGCAAATGTCTCACATCCTGACTCTCCAAAGTCTTTCCACCATCTACAAGGCACAAGTAAGGAGTGTGATAGAATATTCTCCACTTTCCTGGATGAGTGCAGCTCCAACAACATTCAAGAAGCTTGACACCATCCAGGACAAAGCAGCCCGCTTGATTGGCACCCCCTCCACCACCGGCATACCGTGTGTACCATCTGCAAGATGCACTGCAGCAACTCATCATGGCTTCTTCGGCAGCACCTCCCATACCCGTGACCTCTACCATCTAGAAGGACAAGGGCAGCAGGCGCATGGGAACACCACCACCTCCAAGTTCCCCTCCAAGTCACATACCATCCTGACTTGGAAGTATATCGCCGTTGCTTCATCGTCGCTGGGTCAAAATCCTGGAACTCCCTACCTAACAGCACTGTGGGAGTACCTTCACCATACGGACGGCAGCGGTTCAAGAAGCCGCCTCACCACCACCTTCTCAAGGGCAACTAGGGATGAGCAATAAATGCTGGCCTTGCCAGCGACGCCCACATCCCATGAACAAATAAAAAAACACCTGGACAGCAATTGGTGTGCTACAATTGGCTCCTGCTCCCCTGCACTGGGGATAACGAAAATTATTCAGATGGAGAGAGAATGAAGGGCAAGCACAGTATTCGGGGAGACGGGGGCACAAGATCCAAACGAAATGGGTGAAGATCTGGGCTCCCAGTATCTACAACTGAGGATGAACCCCCAGTTGGTGGTATGCTTCAATAAAGTCCTTGATACATTGACTGCTGACTCAAAACAGCTTGACCTAAAATTGAACACCCCACAAGCTTTATTATACAATAAAGAATGCGTGCCCTTTGGGAGATTTTGGGCTTTAAATTGGATAGCCCCGAAAACGGGCGCGAGGATCACGGTGTGTGATTGCCCCATGCCCGCTCAAGGTAATGTAGGCAACATGCTAATTTCGTGTTGCCTGCTCATTTTAATGATTTCTGCGTGCAGCCAGTGCTAACCACGCTGGTCATTGACTGCACGCATCAGCAGGGGGCCCAATATTGTTACTTCCTAGCACTACTTAAAGCTAGCCTGCACCTCTTAAAGGGATGGTGCATTGTGGCTGCTGGAGGTACGGAGATCATTGGGAATAGTGTGCTGTGCAACAATCAACAATGGCTGCCCATGGGAGAGAGCGTACACCAAGGTTTTCGGATGCTAAACTGGAGGTCTTGGTGGAGGAGAAAAGGACGAGAGATGTCCTGTATCTGCAGGGGGCAGGAGGCCGTAGGCCCTCCAAAGACGTGAAACGGGCGCTACCGTGCCTAATTTCACCCTTTAAGTCTGTAACTTTAGAGTCAGGGCAAGTCTATGAACTATTTGAGCTTTGCTCTCAATTTATGAGGTCATTTAAACCCTCAATTAGATTACTGTCTCTATCACTCCCAGGTGTTGATTTATTTCTGATACTCCAGAAAGTGTTGCATGGAATCATAGAAATTTACAGCACAGAAGGAAGCCATTCGGCCCATCTTGTCTGTGCCAGCCGACAAAGAGCTATCCACCCTAATCCCACTTCTCAGCTCTTGGTCCATAACCTTGCAAGCCACAGCAATTCAAGTGCATATCCAAGTACTTTTTAAATGAGGGTTTCTGCCTCTACCACCCTTTCAGGCAGTGAGTTCCAGACCCCCACCACACTCGGTGAAAAAATTTCTCCTCAAATCCCCTCCAAACTTCCGACCAATTACTTTAAATCTATGCCCCCTGGTTATTGACCCTTCTGCTAAGGGAAATAGTTCCTTCTTATCCACTCTATCTAGGCCCCTCATAATGTTATACACCTCAATTAGGTCTCAGCTCAGCCTCCTATCTTCCAAAGAAAACAACCCCAGCCTCTCCAATCTTTCCTCATAGCTAAAATTCTCCATTCCAGGCAACATCCTCGTAAATCTCCTGTGCACCCTCTCTAGCGCAATCACATCTTTCCTGTAATGTGGTGAACAGAACTGCACGCAGTACTCTAGCTGGGGCCTAACTAGCGTTTTATACAGTTCAAGCATAACCTCCCTGCTCTTATATTCTATGCCTCAACTAATAAAGGCAAGTATCCCATGTGCCTTCTTAACCACCTTATCTACCTGTACTGCTACCTTCAGGGATCTGTGGACATGCACTCCAAGGTCCCTCTGCACTTCAGTGTCCTACCACTTATTGTGTATTCCCTTGCCTTGTTAGCCCTCCACAAATGCATTACCTCGCACTTGTCCGGATTGAATTCCATTTGCCACTGTTCTGCCCATCTGACCAGTCCATTGATAACTTCCTGCAGTCTGCAGCTTTCTTCTTCATTATCCACCGCAAGGCCAATTTTTGTATCATCTGCAAACTTCTTAATCATACTTCCTACATTCAAGTCTAAATCATTGATATATACCAAAAATCAAAGGACCCAGTACTGCGGAACCCCACTGGAAACAGCCTTCCAGTCACAAAAACACCAATCGAGCATAACCCACTGCTTCCTACTTCTGAGCCAATTTTGGATCCAACTTGCCACTTTGCCTTGTATCCCATGGGCTTTTACTTTCGTGACCAGTCTGCCATGTGGAACCTTATCAAAAGCCTTGCTAAAATCCATATACACTACATCAAACGCACAACCCTCATCGATCCTCCTTGTTACCTCCTCAAAAAATTCAATCAAGTTAGTCAGACACGACATTCCCTTAACAAATCCATGCTGACTGTCCTTGATTAATCCGTGTCTTTCTAAATGAAGATTTATCCTGTCCCTCAGAATTTTTTCCAATAATTTTCCCACCACCAAGGTTAGGCTGACTGGCCTGTAATTACTCGGTCTATCCCTTTCTCCCTTTTTAAACAACGGTGCCACGTTCGCAGTGCTCCAGCACCACGCCTGTAGCCAGAGAGGATTGGAAAATGATGGAAAATAAACTCTACTATTTCCTCTCTTAACAGTCTAGGATACATTTCATCCGGACCTGGGGATTTATCCACTTTCAAATATACCACATGAATCATAAGTCATCTTCACAATTGGAATGAATCTGCTTTCCTGGGGCACATTCAATATACGTCACATGAACTAGAAGGTCCTATGTTATTTGAACACACAACAGTCTGGACTCTTCCTGCTCCTCCAAAAGAAATTTAACAGTCATTCACAAACTACAAATTATAATGCTAACAATTCAAAATAAATGGGAAATTCAAAATAAATGGGAAATCCAAGAAAAAGGATAATTGTGATACAGCAACAGAACTCACATCTTGTGAAATCTAAATATGAAATTGCTCGCACAGTGGGAAGAACGGTTAACCATCACCAAACATGAAGTCGACTTAGCATTGCCAGTAAATGTTACAGCAAGTGGTTATTTTGCTCTGATGCCAACAGAATTGCATAGAAATTAAACACAGAAAACGGACATTCAGCCCAACCAGTCCAAGTTGGTGTTTATCCTCTGCATGAACAAATAGTCCTAATCCCATATAACCTTTATTCACCTTTCCTTAAAAACATCTGTTAACCTATTTTTAAATATTGACTTGGTCTCTTCTGACTCTAGTAATGCATTTTACAGTCCCACAACCCGCTGTGTAAAAATGTTTCTCCTGCTCTTTGTTCTAAATCTCTTACATTTGACCTTATTTCTATATCCCTTTGTTCTAGATCCCTCAACCACTGCAAACAGCCTGTTCTATCTCTTCTATCCCATCCCTTTATAATTTTAAACACCTCTAACAAATCACCTCATAATCTCACCTGTTCTAATAAATACAGCCCCAATATTTCAAGTTTTTCTTTGTATTTGTATTTACGTACAACAGGCAGCATCCTAATAAATCGACACTGTACCCTCTCAATTGCCTCAACATCCTTCCTGTAGGGTGGAGCCCAAAACTGCACACAGTAATCCAATTGTGCTCTTACTAAGGTTTTATATAGATTCGCCATTACATCCTGGCTTTATATTCTATATCTCTTGCCATAAAGCCTAGTATAAAGCCTTGCCATTAGCTTTTTATGGCCTTATCCATTTGTGGTGTTGCTTTTAATGTGAACCTGAGTCCCAAATCACTCTGCTCTTCCACATCACCCAGATTTTCCCCAAAGTATAATTTTACTTTTATTTGTAATTAAAATGTACCCTCACATTTACTGACATTGAATTCTATCTGTCACTTTTTTTGCCCATCTTATTAATGTACCCTAGCAGCTTCCTTTTGCACCTCCTGCTGACTGATTGAAACCAGTATTGGTGGAATCCTAGGAAAATGCTTCAGTAACAGTTGCTGTGTGGCCCAGAAGACTGTGAGAAAAGACAGGGTCTTGATCTCTTCAGGAAATAATAAATTGAACTTCACTGCCACAGTATTAGTCACTTCACCTGATGAAGGAGCAGCGCTCCGAAAGCTTGTGATTTCAAATAAAACTGTTGAACTATAACCTGGTGTTGTGCGACTTCTCACAGTACTAGTGATATCCAAATGGCATTGATAGAGGATCAATATGTGATATCATGGGAACAACTGAATCAATTTAAAACCCCAAGTTGCAGGGTCTACCATCTCAGCTGGAATGAGCAGAGCCCAGGCTGCTTCCCACTAGATTAGGGAAAAATCTGGAGTCATCTCATTCTCCTGTTGCTGTTATGCACCTCTTAGCAGTTGGCTCAAAGGAGCATCATTGTGACCTTGTTGGAGACTAGTCAAATATCCCCATGGCTGCAGTGTGCGCGCGCCCTGGGAGACAGGGAGCTGGAAGGAGGAAGATTTAAAATTAACTCCTGTTTTTATTTTGTATTAGGTAATCTATAATTTATGATCAAAATATTCAATAAACTAGGAAGTAACAGCTGTACTTCATCAGACCACAATGTAGTATGTTCTGAGGCATTCAGCTCTACTTTTCATCAGCAGAAGGTAAGAGCATTCTAGAGCTGCTGAGCTTAAAGAATGAACCAAATTTGAAAGCATTTAACAAGACTTTTCTCTAATACTGTACCTTTACCAAACAAAATTGTGATCCAATTTTCATTACAGTATAATCTTTCCCACTTGCTCAAACATTAAGTGTGCTACATTGCACTTCAGAGAAAAAACATTTTCTCCTCTTTGGTTACCCTTGTGCCATATATACCTTAACTGCAAGGGACATTGATACAAACTCCGCCCCCCCCCCCACCCTCCACCGAGTTCTGTTACTTCTCCCCGACAATAAACTGCCTAGAAGTCCATCAGAGCACCTTGTTTAAATCATCCTCCAACCTTCTCTCCATGTGGAGGAAGCTCTTACCTGTTTCTCTATACATCTTTGAATAAGACTGGGTACTTGCATATTGGGGAATCAAGAATAGAAACTACACTTAACCATTTTGTGTGTCTAAGAGTCAGGGTGCCTGCACAGAGCTACTGTACAACTGTTAATATTCTTAAGAAAATTTTGAAGGGAGTATACATAATTGCAAATATTCAAGTTGCAGGTCAGGTTGCCTTCTGAAAAGACTTTTTTTCTTGTAATATTCACTATTCTCCAATGTTTTGGCAACAGTTTGTTTGCAGAGCCAACTCATTACTTTAGATATAACTTAATCACATTTTTTAACATGAAGATTTTTGTTCATTAAGATTTTATGCAAACACTTCTATCTTGCAAGTTATAGAATCCTGTGGAGTAATCCTAAAAAGAAAATATAGTTACAAGTATTGTAATAAGGCTTCAAAAGGATTTTAGATACAGGACTTATCAGTTGTTAAAAATGGAAAACTATCATATCCAAACTTAATGGTAAGGTTTGCTGAACCCAAAAAGTTACACTTCAATCATTTACTTACAACTCCAATTCTCCAACAAGTGTTCTGAACCCAGTGGTGCTCTGCACAAATTTTGCTTTTAACACTGTACCTGAACACCTCCATTCCTTTCTCCTCCTTCAGTATATTGTGGGCAGTGACCCCACAGTCCATTAACTGCATATACTCTGTAGTTTTGCTAAGTAACTGCCCACAAAATTTTGGTTGAAAGGTTTTCTTTTAAATAATAAAAATATTAATAATCTTTAATGGTTATAATTTCATCAATCTTAGAAATATACATTGTTACTGTTCTAACTGTCACAAATTAAGCTTCATTTTGCGAGCTTTCCACACATTGGGACACTCTAAATTACCCCCTTTTTACCTAATTCTGGAACTTTGAGACATTCTCCCATTGTTTAATGGTTTCCAATCTGCGTATCCATTCTCCAACAGACTACTCAAAGTAAACTTTTCTTTCAGACTGTTGTTGCTGTGTAACCTCAAAAAGGTTTTAGGTGGCACACGATAGCCAAACTAGCTGGTTGGTTGTTGTCTGATTAAAGGAGCAGTAGTTGGCATCTAAGTACTTTGATTAATATCTTCCACCTGGAACGCAAGCACAAGCAATCAAAGAGAAAAAAGTTTTCCCTGCAACTTTAACCACTCCAGAAAGAATGGGTAAGCAAGCCAGGAAACTATAAAGAAAGCGAGAATGCAAAATAAACCTCTGCAATTTTAGGAGAATTGAATATTTAGAGCGCCCAAAGGGAAATAATTAAATAAAAGTTTAAATTTGAAGTTTATCAATTCATTGTGCATTTGCAATTTTGATAGTTATGTCGACTAACAATAATATAGATCAATTTAAAACAAGTAATTAATGCAGTTATTAAAAAGGATCTACAACTCAAAAGCTGGCAAGAGTTATTGTATTTTGTATATATATCATACACACTTTTTATATATTATATATTAGTCCAAAGTTTGTTATTTTCATTAATGTTTAACTAACTTCAATGTTCAAACAGGTATATTTGAAAGGCCTGTAACTGTGTTGTTAGGCAGTACGTCGTAAAGTGCAACACCATGTCCGAAATGACAGCATTCTAGTAAAAGCTAAATTACACATGACGCTGTTGAATATGAAACAATGGAACCTAATTAACTGAAATATGAATTGAGTTCCTATTACAAATACATAGAAAATGACATTAAAAATTCATAAGCGAATACCTGCGGGAAACATCCAATAGGTTCTATAATAACTTATTTAGCATCTCGTGCAGCTGCAGAAAGGCTACACTTTATTCCCATGAACCACACTCAGTTCTAAAATTACACATCAGTCAACAATTTGTTTTCCAACGATCTTTAAATAGACATAACCCAAACCTTAAAGTACATCATCAGATCAACACATTTTCATCTTTGATCATATACACAAAAGCACAATACTTACTGGCATTGAGGTAATCATTCATTGCCATAAAGGTAACAGACAGATAGCAAAGCTGCAAAGTCACAACTCAGCTCAGTTTTCAGGACATCAACCGAGTTAGTCTTAAATTATTAAATTGCTAGCTGTTATTGTAAACATATTTGGAATATAAAAATATTGCATGGTGAGCTTAGAGTGTGGAAGTGGCAACATAACATAAATCAAACGCCAGTAATTGGAATGTGATAAAGCAGCACGATGGCACAGTACTTTGGCAGTAGAATGTGTGTTCTCTCTCAATGATTCCCCACACACGGGCTCTCAATCTCAGCCAGATGTTTAAAAGGGAGACACGAAAAGATGAGACACATTTCCATATGGAGGGCAGGTCACTTCAGGCCACGCTTGTGCATCCTCTAGTACCCAGGTACAGACGATCAAAAGCAGAGCCTACCTATATCAATTGCCTCTTAGCCTGGAAATGCTACAGGTTGGCGATTGTGGAGTATCTTAAAAAAAAAAGGTGCAAGAAAATAAATAATAAATTGGGAGAAAGGTGAGGAGAGAGGAATTGTCTGTGAAATGTGCATCCCACGCAGTGAATATTGAATAGAAGTCTATGGGGACAATTTTACAAGAAGAAGTACATGCACCCGGATTCTAGTCGTGCTCTTGGAAGGCAAGGCTCTGTGCTGGGAGTGCTACCTCATAAAATCACACATATTCCTGGACTTCAGTCAATGAAGTGACCACAGTAATAGTACTGATAGTCACAATAAATGAATAATCATCACAACTGGTATTTTATTCAGGAAAATTAATGAGTTATTACAAACACCAAATCTATATTCTTACCTGCTACAGAATTTGGTCGAGGCATTAGGTAAAGAGGGATGGAGTGGACAGACTGAGATGAGACGGTCTCCAAGTTTCTTTCTGGGAATTTATTCAAGCTGAATGTGGAGCCAGATATATTTTCATCCACTCGATACAGGCAGGAATCCATGGCAGATTTTTGAGCATGCCATGGTTTAAGGTTTGCTCTGGAGCTTGATTCCTTACTACTTTCCCCACCATACTTAGTACGTTCCACATTTTCTGAATAGCTTGTCAAAGTTGCTGCAGATTGGAAAAAAATGAAACAATTTGTTTTGAGCCAGTTGTTCAAATTAATTTGCACAGTTTTCTAAACAAACACAATCTGTAAACACTAAATGTGGTTGTGGATCGAGTTTTTTAGTACTCATAACTATTTCAATCTTCCACCATTGCTCTAGTTTCTGATAAGAATACCAGCTTGCAACCCACCTTGGCTCAGTAGTTGCACCCTCGCCTTTGAGTCAGAAGGTCGTGGGTTCAAGTCCCACTCCAGAGACTTGAGGACATAAACCAGGCTGACACTTCAGTGCAGTACTGAAGGAGTGCTGCACTGTTGGAGGTGTCACCTTTTGGATGAGATGTTAAACCGATTTCTGCATTCTCTGATAGATCCCATGGCACTTTTCGAAGAAGAGCAGGGGAGTGCTCCCGGTGTCCTGGTCAACATTTATCCCTCAACCAACATTATTAAAAACAGATTATCTGGTCCTTTATTTCAATGCTGTTGTGAGGCCTTGCTGTGCACAAATTAGCTGCTGCATTTCCATACATTACACCATAGACTGCACTTCAAAAGTATTTGATTGACTGTGAATCGCTTTGGCATGTCCCAAGGTCATGAAAGGTCCTACTTAAATACAAGTTCTTTCTTCTTTCTTTGGGCAACTTAAAATTCATGTGCCTCTAGGCCTGCACTCATGGCCGGCCTAGCTGTAAAATGTTTGTGAAGCTGGGACTCAATTGTTCCTTCTCCTTCTCAGCAAAAGGCAGCAAGAAAATGCTAGGGAGCCTAGGTTGACTCAATTTCTATACAGTAAGTGAACTATTTCCAATATGTTACCAGTGGTGGTGGGCTTTGTAAATTTCTTCCCAATATCTTTGTGCCTGGAGATAGAGGTCTTTTGTAATTGATAAGGGGACTTTTGTAATTGATAAGGGGACTTTTGTAATTGATAAGGGGACTTTTGTCTTAGTCTGCTCATCAATCATACTGAACAGTTTTCTGCTAATCTATAAATGTAGTGTACCACAGAACCATAGAAGTTGTGTCATCTGTGCCTGAGGGATAGTCAGGAAGGATTATGATGCATGAGAATGCAACTTATTCGATGAATGAAAATGACACACAAGGTAGGTGATCCATCTTTCTTAATTTACTATATTTGCCAGAGTTATGCAGAATTCAGGAGTAGATAGTCTCCTGTAGAGTAAACACCTTTGTCACAACAGATCTGTCAAAAACATTATTGTGCGCAAATATATGGACTACTCCTCATGGTAGACTTGTAAATACCATGAATCAAACCCGATTGTGAGATGCACTGCGTAGAGCAATGACCAGACATTGAGTTTCTTTTCCTCAAGATCACAGCAATGGACAATTCACTCTAGCATCCACTGCTTAGTCATTGGTTTACCCAAACCCTGTGAATCATGGGAAGCAAATAACTGACAGACTAGATTTACAAAAATGTTCAGAACAGGTAACACAGCAGCTTGGAAGTCATCATTACTTGGAAATGATTCTCCATCTCTGATGGGCATGGCAGCAGATAAAATGAAGGAACAATTTTAATGAAACCTGGTGACGTTCAGCAGGGTGGTTTCAGTGCTTTGGGCAGGTGGAAATTCGGCTGAAGGGGTTTGAACAGGGAATTGTGGGAGACATGAGCACAGAGCTGGGCAATGACGAGACACACTTCAACAACTACCACCTCAAAAAACCCACCCGGGACCACTATTGTCTCCAACTAGTGCCCATCTCTAACCTTCTATTTCTCTCTGACCCTGAAGCAGGGCTGGTGTATCCAAACTACTCCGTTCACCAAAATGGTATATACGCCCCAGTGTCTACTGGTGCAGATGCCTTTTTGTTGAGTTTACTGGCACCAACTGCTGCATGTGTTACAAGCCCTCAAGAGTTGGTGTTGAGGAAAACAATTTGTAACACTCAACTGGTTGGACTTTACAGTGTATTAAGGTGGAACCCAAGTGTAAAAAGCTTCTTATAGTGACCAGTGCTGGAGAGTTATTGTTTACTTGCTTGGGTGTGGCTATTTTTTGTTAGGCAGCTCCTAACTTGAGGAAGTTTGATACTAACACTCCTATGGCTCCTTCCTGGGATGTCTCTGCCTCCGCCTTTCTGACCAGCTGGGATTGCCTGGTTAGATTATTTCCCCAAGTCAATTACAACTGGACTTTCTAGCTGCAGCTGGATACACTTCACTGTGTGGGAAGTGTATCCAGCTGCAGCTACTGGCACTGGAGCTGCGAATGCATACATACTGGAGCATCCGCGATGCTGAGGACGTCATGGATATCACGTTTAATGAGTTGGTCACACCGCAGGTAAAGGCTGCACAGGTAGGAAGGGAATGGGTGACCGCCAGGCAGAGTAGTAGGCGCAGGCAGGTAGTGCAGGGGTCCCCTGTGGCCATCCCCCTCTCAAACAGATATACCACTTTGGATATTGTTGAGGAGGATGGCTTATCGGGGAAAGGCAGCAGCAACCAACTTCCTGGCACCATGGGTGGTTCTGCTGCACAGGACGGGAGGAAAAAGAGCGGGAGAGCTATAGTGATAGGGGATTCTATTGTAAGGGGAATAGATAGGCGTTTCTGCGGCCGCAAACGAGACTCCAGGATGGTATGTTGCCTCCCTGGTGCAAGGGGCAAGGATGTCTCGGAGCGGCTGCAGGGCATTCTGGAGGGGGGAGAGTGAACAGCCAGTTGTCGTGGTGCATATAGGTACCAACGATATAGGTAAAAAAACGGGATGAGGTCCTAAAAGCTGAATATAGGGAGTTAGGAGGTAAATTAAAAAATAGGACCTCAAAGGTAGTAATCTCAGGATTGCTACCAGTGCCATGTACTGGTCAGAGTAGAAATAGAAGGATATTTCAGATGAATATGTGGCTAGAAGAATGGTGCAAGGGGGAGGGATTCAAATTCCTGGGACACTGGAACCGGTTCTGGGGGACGTGGGACCAGTACAAACTGGACAGTTTGCACCTGGGCAGGACCGGGACCGATGTCCTAGGGGGAGTGTTTGCTAGTGCTGTTGGGGAGGGTTTAAACTAAAATGGCAGGGGGTTGGGAACCTGTGCAGGAAGACAGAGGAAAGGGAAGCAAGGATAGAAGCAAAAGACAGGAAGGAGAAAAGCAAAAGTGGAAGTCAGAGAAATCAAGGGTGTAAATCAAACATGGCCACAGTAAACAATAATTCTAAAAGGTCTAAGAGTGTTAAAAAAACAAGCCTGAAGGCTTTGTGTCTTAATGCGAGGAGCATTCGTAATAAGGTGGATGAATTAGCTGCGCAAATAGATGTAAACGGGTATGATATAATTGGGATTACGGAGACATGGCTCCAGGGTGACCAAGGCTGGGAATTCAACATCCAGGGGTATTCAATATTCAGGAAGGACAGGCAAAAAGGAAAAGGAGGTGGGGTAGCATTGCTGGTTAAAGAGGAGATTAACACAATAGTAAGGAAGGATATTAGCTCTGATGATGTGGAATCTGTATGGGTAGAGCTGAGAAATACCAAGGGGCAGAAAATGTTAGTGGGAGTTGTATACAGACCCCCAAACAGTAATGCTGAGGTTGGGGATGGCATTAAACGGGAAATTAGAGATGCGTGCAATAAGGGCACAGCAGTTATCATGGGTGACTTTAATCTACATATAGATTGGGCTAACCAAATTACAGGAAACTCTCTTTTAACCGGCACCCAAATAACCGGAAATCTCTCTTAACCGGCAAAATTCTTGAGTAGGTAACCGGGGTTTTCCTTCATCTCTCCTTTAAAATTAACTTTAAAAAAAGCCCGAGGCGTTTGCCTTGTATCGGAGCATGTAGATTGGGAGGGGAATGTGCAGCCCGGGTAGGCAGCGGACACGACAGATGGTCAGCTGGCGGTCCCCGGGGAGACAGAGCTCCGAATGCAGGCGCATGTCAGTGTGTACGGGGCTCTCGTACGTTGGGAGATATAACTCTCCGTTATCCGGACTTTTTGATTAACCGGCACCACGCCGGTCCCGGTTAATAAAGAGTTTCTTGTAGTAACAATACTGTGGAAGAGGAATTCCTAGAGTGTATACGGGATGGTTTCCTGGACCAATATGTCGAGGAACCAACTGGAGATCAGGCCATCTTAGACTGGGTATTATGTAATGAGAAAGGATTAATTAGCAATCTTGTTGTGCGAGGCCCCTTGGGGAGGAGCGATCATAATATGATAGAATTCTTCATTAAGATGGAGAGTGAAGTAGTAGTTGACTCAGAGACTAGGGTACTGAATTTAAATAAAGGAAACTACGATGGTATGAGGCGCGAGTTGGCTAGGATGGATTGGGGAATGTTACTTAAAGGGTTGACGGTGGCTAGGCAATGGCAAACATTTAAAGATCGCATGGATGAACTACAGAATTTGTTCATCCCTGTTTGGCATAAAAATAAAACAAAAAAGGTGACTCAATCGTGGCTAACAAGGGAAATTAGGGATAGCATAAGATCCAAGGAGAGGACATATAAATTGGCCAGAAAAAGCAGCAAACTTGAGGATTGGGAGCAGTTTAGGATTCAGCAAAGGAAGACAAAGGTATTAATTAAGAGAGGGAAAATAGAATATGAGAGTAAGCTTGCAGGGAACATAAAAACTGACTGTAAAAGCTTCTATAGATATGTGAAGAGAAAAAGATTGGAGAAGTCAAGCGTAGGTCCCTTGAAGTCAGAATCAGGGGAATTTATAATGGGGAACAAAGAAATGGCAGACCAATTAAATACATACTTTGGCTCTGTCTTCACAAAGGAGGACACAAATACACTCCCAGAGATGTCGGGGAACATAGGGTCTAATGAGAGGGAGGAACTGAATGAAATCAGAATTTGTAGGGAAATGGTGTTAGGGAAATTGACGGGATTGAAGGCTGATAAATCCCCAGGGCCTGATAATCTACATCCCAGGGGACTTAAAGAAGTGGCCCCAGAAATAGTAGCTGCATTGCTGGTCATCTTCCAAAATTTTATAGACTCTGGAACAGTTCCCATGGATTGGAGAGTAGCTAATGTAACCCCACTATTTAAAAAAGGTGGTAGAGAGAAAACGGGGAATTATAGACCGGTAAGCCTGACATCGGTAGTGGGGAAAATGCTAGAGTCCATTATAAAAGATGTAATAGCAGAGCACTTGGAAAACAGTGACAGGATCGGACAAAGTCAACATGGATTTACAAAAGGTAAATCGTGCTTGACTAATCTGCTGGAATTTTTTGAGGATGTAACTGGTAGAATAGATAAGGGAGAACCAGTGGATGTGGTGTATTTGGACTTTCAGAAGGCTTTCGATAAGGTCCCGCATAAGAGATTAGCGTGCAAAGTTAAAGCACATGGGATTGGGGGTAAGGTACTGACTTGGATAGAAAACTGGTTGGCAGACAGGAAGCAAAGAGTTGGAATAAACGGGTCTTTTTCCGAGTGGCAGGCAGTGACTAGTGGGGTACCGCAGGGATCGGTGCTAGGACCCCAGTTATTCATAATATATATTAATGATCTAGACGAGGGAATGAGATATAATGGGCTGGATTTTGAAACTGGGGACGGGATGGAGGCGGGACTTCCACTTTTTGGGTTGTTGTCCCGCCTCCATCGACTTGTGGCCAACCCACTGTATTTTCACTTGATTGACCTTGTTGAGCCCGCCCGGCGGGCTTAGCAGGCCAATTAAGGGCCACCCGGCAACAGGTGACGTCACAGATTGACATTTCATCTGTCAAGAGCTTTTGACAGATGAAATATCAGCTTTTGACAGCTCTTTGAAGCTGTCAAACACTGACAATCTGTACTCTAAGTTAATTCCTTCCTCTCAGGCTGATTTAGAGATCTCTGCAGAACAAAAAGCAGAGGCTGCAGCTTTTGACAGCTCAACGGCCATTCTGCTTTCTGTGCCGGTGAGATTTCTGACTCCCGAGAGCCTGAAGGGCTGACATCTGCAGGAGGAAGTTAAGGTAAGTAAAACTTTTTTCCACACTTTACACTTACCTTACACACTTACCTCTGCACACATGCACCCATCACTCACCTGCCCAGCGGACATATCAACCCCTCCAACCCCTGCAGACCCACGGTCCGCCTCGCTGAAACAGCATGGTTGGGACCTGCCATAGAGCCCACATTTCATGCATAAAAATAGGGATTAGGCAAAAAACTGCCTGTTAACTACCTGTTAACAGGCAGTTTATTGCCACTAATCCCTTTCCCGCCTCGGGGAGGCGGGTCCGAGCACAGGTCGGGTACCCGCCTACAGCGAAACTGGCATGGAGGCGGGTTGGGGGCGGGATGGGATCGGGACCCCCGATTCAGCTATTTTCAATCCAGTCCCGCCTCCAAGGCTCAATGAAAATTCTGCCCAATATCTCCAAGTTTGCAGACGACACAAAGCTGGGTGGGCGTGTGTGCTGTGAGGAGGATGCAGAGAAACTCCAGTATGATTTGGACAGGTTGGGTGATTATACTGCATCTGCCATGCATCTGCCCAATGTGGATAAATGCGAGGTTATCCACTTTGGTGGCAAAAACAGGAAGGCAGATTATTATCTGAACGGCAATAGATTGGGAAAAGGGGAAGTGTAACGAGACCTGGGTGTCCTTGTGCACCAGTCGCTGAAGGTAAGCATGCAGGTGCAGCAGGCGGTTAAGAAGGCAAATGGTATGTTGGCCTTCATAGCGAGAGGATTCGAGTACAGGAGCAAGGATGTCTTGCTGCAGTTGTATAGGGCCTTGGTGAGACCACACCTTGAGTAGTGTGTGCAGTTTTGGTCGCCTTATCTGAGGAAGGATGTTCTTGCCATGGAGGGAGTGCAGCGAAGATTCACCAGACCGATACCTGGGATGGCAGGAATGACGTATGAAGAGAGATTGGGTCGATTAGGCTTATATTCGCTAAAGTTTAGAAGAATGAGAGGGGATCTCATTGAAACTTATAAAATTCTAAAAGGACCAGACAGACTAGATGCAGGAAGGCTGTTCCCGATGGCGGGGGAGTCCAGAACTAGGGGTCACAGTCTAAGGATAAGGGGTAAGCCATTTAGGACCAGGATGAGGAGAAATTTCTTCACCCAGAGAGTGGTGAACCTGTGGAATTCTCTACCACATAAGGCAGTTGAGGCCAATTCATTAAATATATTCAAGAAGGAGTTAGATATATTTCTTAAGGCTAAGGGGATCAAGGGATATGGGGAGAAAGCAGGGACAGGGTACTGAATTTGAATGATCAGCCATGATCGCATTGAATGGCGGAGCAGGCTCGAGGGGCCGAATGGCCTACTCCTATCTTCTCTGTTTCTATGTTTCTATCCCAACTCCCAAGCCTTTGGTCTTCTATTTGCCACAATACTTCTGCAGCCGTGTTTCTCATCTGCTCAACCACTCCCCTGTACACCTTTGATGCCCTTGTCTTGAGCAAAACCTTTACTCTTTCCCATCCCAGTTGATACCCCTTGTATGGCCCTCATCTTTGCTCCCTCACATTCAAAGAGCACAGACTTTATTTAGCCATCTATCACCATATTTGGCTAGCCCACATAAGGAGCTATCTGCCACAACCATCCACTGCCCTTAAATCATGCTGGAAAACAAAGATTTTCCTGACTTCTTTTATTCACTACCAGGCATCTCTTTTAATCCCTCTGGCCTGGCCCCTCCAACAAATGTGAAGAACTCTTGATTAAGGCCATCAGTTCAGCTGCCTCTGCTGCAGTTCCACCTTCGCCTTGCCCACTAAGGCAAACCCACCCCTGCCCTACCGCTGATCCCTAGTACTTCTCTATTTTCTCTCCTATCTCATCCTATCCATGAGACCCACCTCACACTCCCTTAACCTCATTCACACTCCCTTAACCTCATTCACACTAAACTGCTAACCTCCCCAACTTCCCTTCCTGTCCTTATAGCTGACATTGTAAATTATTCCCTCTCTTTAGGTACTGTCCCATTTCCTTTCACAGCTGCCATCATTACCCATTCCTCAAAAACATCACCCTCAACCCCTCTGACCTTGCATCTAATACCCCATTACCAATCTAATACCCCATCTCCAACCTCCCTTTCTTCTCCAAAGTTCTTGAACTTGTTATCACCTCTCAAAATCTGTGCCCATCTCTCCCACTACTCCACAATTAAATCTCTCACAAACAGGTTTTGGTACCTGCAGAGCACTGAAACGACCCTAATCAAAGGCCCCCTTCTCTTCTTCATCTACATGCTGTCTCTTGGTGACATCATCTGCAGACACGGGGTAAGCTTCCACATGTAAGCTGACAACTCCCAGCACTACCACTCTACCACCTGTCTCATAACTCCACTGCCTCTGTATTGTCAAACTGTTTGTCTGATATCCAGTAAATGAGCTGAAATTTCCTCCAGTTAAACATTGGGAAGACTGAAGCCATCGTCTTTGTTCCCCCAGAACAAACTCGTACCAATTACATGCCCTTCCCCGTCACACTCTCAGGTTGACCCTGACTATTCGCAATCTTGGCATCCTATTCAACCCCAAACTGAGCTTCCAACCCCATATTCTCTCTATCACAAAGACCACCTACTTTCACGTCCATAACATCGCCTGCCTCAGCCCATCTGCTATTGAAAACCTCATCCATGACACTGTCTCCACTATTCCAATACTCTCCTGGCTGGCCTCACATCCTCTGTCCTCTATAAACTTCAGCTCATCCAAAACTCTGCTGCCCATATCCTATCCAGCATCAGGTCCTACTCACCTATCACTCTGTCTTTGCTGATCTACATTGGGTGCTGGTTCCCCAACGCCTCAAATTTAAAATTCTCATCCTCATGTTTACATCCCTTCATAGTCTCATCTTCCCCTACCTCTGTAACCTCCTCCAGCCGCACACCCATCACTCCACTCACCTGAGCTCTCCATTGCTCTGACAAGTCTTTTGTGTGCTCCCCCATTCTCCATCCCATTAGTCATGTCATCAGCTGCCTGGGCCCCAAATTATGAAATTCTCTCCCTAACCTTCTCCATCTCCCTCCTTCAAACCCACCTCATTCACCAAGCTTTGGTCACTCCTCTTCATATCTCCTCTTCTGGCTCAGCTTCCATTTTTGTCTGATTAAAACACTGAAGAGGACTGGGAAGTTTTTCTACATTAAAGGTGCTATATAAATGCAAGTTGTTGCAGATTCAGAATGCCAACCCATCAATCGGGAATAGCACTAATTCTTTTGCCTTTTCTCTTTCCATTTAAAAAAAGACAATCCCCCTTCAGAATGAACAGCATGGGGGAAAAATCCGGTTGCTTTGCGCCTCCCTTTAGCACGGGGCGCAACGCAACTAGCACCCGGGGCCACCAACGTCTCCCGCGAAATTCAGCGGGAAGTTAGCGGCGGTGGTAACCATTAGGTGACCCGTGATGTTGCGCCGCCGGCGATGACGTCATCGCCGTGCGCAGCGCCCCGGCCACGATCTTCGGTAGAGCCCCCGACTTACCGCCGGACGCTATGTCCGACGGGGTCAGGGGGGCCTATCTGCAGCTGGGGCGGCGCTAATTAAAGGCGAGGTGCCGGGCGGCCATTTTTGTTGCTGCCCACCTGCCAGCACCTGCCCCCCGTCCGTGGCCTCCTCTTCAGCACCCCCGCGGAGTGCCGGCTGCACTCCGTGAGCCCGACACTTCTCTTGAGCGCTGGGCTCTTTTGCTGGCACTCCGATCCCTGGTGGCCCAGCTGGGCCCCAGGTCGCGCTGTGCAAGGTCCCTCCCCTTTAAGAAGGGGAGGAAGGTCTGCAGTACCGCGGCGCGACGTGCCGCGATATTCCCTTGCAGCGCCCCAAGAGGGAGGCGGGGCGCTTCCAGTAGCGCCCCGCTTCCCTCTTGGGGCGCTACTGATGAATTTCTGCTGCAGGGGTGCTAATTTTTTCGGGGCGCTGATGAAGTTAGTGCCCCAAAGGGGGCGCGACTCAATTTTCCCCCCCATGATTCTTTGTCACTCTGACAGTGCGGACTGAAAACCCAGGCAAACATTGCAAGCAGCAGTGTCACGTTTAGGTGACAGGCACTGATTGTGCCCACCAGCGACAGTAAATAGTCTATTGCATTTTGATCAGAGGTTTAAGCCATTGATAGAAGTTGGTGTAGACATCTTGTACTAATTTGTAGAAGCACTTCACTTTGTATTCTGGTGGAACAAAATATTTTAATGGATCAGTGATGAAGGATGTCCTGAATGACCAGCAGCCCAGCTGGGTAGAGAATAAGACTCAGTGTACTGATGTTTAATTTCAATCCTGTAGCTTTCTTTGCTTTTTCAAGGGTTTGTCTTTTAAATTGCTGCCTTAGAAAGCACATGGTCACACTAATATTAAAATTATTGGGTTTTTTGTATATGTCCTAAAAAGGACAGCATTCACACTGGGTTTTTTGAAGCACGTTGGCCACTACTGATCTGTGGCAATGCGGAGTCCCAAAATAGAAACCTTAAGAAAGAGGGAAGTCGCACAACACCAGGTTATAGTCCAACAGTTTTATTTGAAATCACAAGCTTTCGGAGCTGCTGCCCCTTCGTCAGGTGAAGGGGCAGCAGCTCCGAAAGCTTGTGATTTCAAATAAAACTGTTGGACTATAACCTGGTGTTGTGCGACTTCTCACTTTTGTCCACCCCAGTCCAACACCGGCATCTCCGCATTAAGAAAGAGGAAATACCAAAATTGTGCCAGTAAAATTAAACATGCAAACAGTGAAGGACAACCTAATTTGATCTGCATACAGTAATATGAAAGAAGTGATTCAATTCAGGATCAGAAAATGTGACACAGTGAGCAAAAAATCCAATCTTTAAGTTAAAAATAATAAAATAGTGCCACTGCACAGGTCCCTGGGCTTTATAGGGTGCAGAAGTAGCAGACAACATGACATAGCCAGCTTTGACCTTACTTTTTATCTGTGCTAAGATCGCATGCTTTCCCCAGACACAATCAAACTAGACTGTACTGGGGCCTCAGCTTTTCACCATATATATCAATGACCAAGATGAAGGAAGAGAGAGTTGTATATCCAAGTTTGTCAATGACACTATGTTAGGAGGGCACAGTAAGTTGTGTAGATGGCAGCAGGAAGTAACAAAGCGGCATAGACATATTAAGTGAGTGGGAAAAACTGTGGTATATGGAGCTCAATGTGGGGAAGTGTGAGTTAATTACTTTGGATCCAAGAAAGACAAATCACAGTATTTTCTAAATAGCGAGAGACTAGGAACTGTGGAGGAGCAAAGGGATTGGGTGTGCATGTACGCAAATCACTAAAAGCTAGTCCACAGGTACAATAAGTTATCAAAAAGGCTAATGGAATGTTGCCCTTTATCTCAAGGGACTTGGAATACAAAGGAAAGGAAGTTATGCTTCAATTGTACAGTGCGTGCCTTGGTCAGATCCCATCTGGAGTATTGCATTTAACCTTGGAAGGGCTACAGCAAAGATTTACCAACTGGTCTATGCCGGCGTTTATGCTAATCTCACCCTATCGGCGTATCCTTTTATTCCTTTCTCCCTTATGTGCTTATCTAGTTTCCCCTTAAATGCATCTATGTTATTCACTTCAACTATACCTTGTAGCAGCAAGTTCCACATTCTTCCCACTCCATGGATCCTGAATTTCCTGTTGGATTTATTGGTAACTATCTTATATTGATGGCCCCTAGTTTTGGTCTCCCCACAAGTGGAAACATATTCTCTACATCTAGCTTATCAAACCCCTTCATAATTTTAAAGACCTCTATTAGATCACCCCTTAGATTTAAAGGGTTAAAGTATGAGAACAGGTTACATAAACTTGGGTTATATTCCCTTGAGTTCAGAAGGTTGAGGGGTGATCTGATAGAGGTGCTTAAAATTATAAAAGGATTCGATAGGGTAGATAGAGAAACTATTTCCTCTGGTGCGGAATCCAGAACAAGGGGGCACAAGCTAGATCATTTAGGAGTAAAATCAAGAATCCATTTTTCACACAAAAGTAGGGGAAATCTGGAATGCCCTCCCCCAAAAGGCTGTGGATCAATTGAAATTTTCAAAACTAAGATCGAGATATTTTTATTAGATAAGGGCATCAAGGGATATGGATCAAAGGTGGATAAATAAATTTGAGGTACAGATCAGCCACAATCTAACTGAATGACGGAATGTACTCGAGGCTGAATGACCTTTTCCCATGTTTAATATCTGTTGTGTGTGGCGAATCCTAGATCAAGAAAAAACACTTGTTTTATCTTGTTAAATATGTATTCTGATTATAATAATAATGCTGAGATGTTGCAGCACTCTACAAAACGATCAATAGATTTAAAAAATTCAAATGTTTCTCTTTTAATGAGCCAGGAAAGTACTGAAGAGTATTTAGTCACAGGATAACATTATTCAACTAAGAAACACAACTCTAAGCATTCTGGGTGCTGATTAAAGAGAGAGTCTAAGGTTCTAAAACACTTTCATGTGGTTAGAAACAATTACTGGAATGTTAACTTTGTAGAGAAGTTTAATAGAAGCTAATTAATAGCAAGTCTTTTATGGCAAATTACTGCTGATCTGACTCAGTCCCAGTTATGTAAAGAAAAGTTGTTGGGGGGGGGGGGGGGGGGGAAAGAGAATCATAGAATAGAATAGCACAGCACAGAAGGCGGCCATCGAGTCTGCGCTGGCTCTTTCGAAGAGCAATCCAGTTAGTCCCACTCACCCGCCCGCAGGTGGGGGATTCGGTGATGGTAATGCTGTTGAATGTCAAGGGACAGTGGTTAGATTCTCGCTTGTTGGAGATAGTCATTGCCTGGCACTTGTGTGGTGCGAATGTTACCTGCCACTTATCAGCCCAAGCCTGAATGTCTTCCAGGTTTTGCTGCAAAGACTGCTTCATTATCTGAGGAGTTGCAAATGGCACTGAACACTGTGCAGTCATCAGCAAACATCCTCACTTCTGACCTTATGACGGAGGGAAGGTCATTGATGAAGAAGCTGAAGATGCTTGGGCCGAGGACATTGCCCTGAGGAACTCCTACAGCCATGTCCTCGGGCTGTGGTGGCTGACCGCCAACCACCACAACCATCTTCCTTCGTGTTAGGTATGACTCCAGCCAGTGGCGAGTTCCCCCCCCCCACCGATTCCCTTCGACTTCAGTTTTACTAGGGCTCCTTGATGCCACACTCGGTCAAATGCTGCCTTGATGTCAAGGGCAGTCACTCTCACCTCACCTCTGGAATTCAGCTCTGTGTCTATGTTTGGACCAAGGCTGTAATGAGGTCTGGAGCCGAGTGGTCCTGGCGGAACCCAAACTATGGCCTCAATTTTAACCCCCCTCTGACCCTCTCTCGCCTGGCCGGGGGAGGGGTGATTAAAATATCGGGATCAAGCAACTCGACCCCAATCCCGTACTTTTAAATTTTAACAAACACAATTCAGATCATCGATGCGGCACCCGCAAAAGGCAAGCAGGGGCCTAATTAACATACAAAAGTCGTGGCCTGAGTGGAGCAGCAGAAAGAGGCAGCCTCGAACTGTTTGGGTTTGATACCCAAACAGTGCAGTGTCAAACCTAATTTAAAGATACCAATATGATTAGTGCTCCTTGACCTGCTCCTTTTTGTCTCCAAACACGCTATCTTGTACCCTCTCTCTCCTTCCTAAATACCAGGAGGTCCTCTGGAGCTCCTAAGCACTTTATAAACTGATGGAAAGTTGTTTAAATATTTTTCGAGTGCAGACACTATCAGCCATGCCAATAAAATTTACAACTCTCAGATCTGTAATATTAGCAACAAGCTCACCAGTGGAACAATCATACTGAAAGCCGAGGAATCATAGATTAGATCAGAGAATCACACTGATGGATAATTTGATAGCTAACCGAAACTTGTATAACTTTAGCAAATACTGGGGCTGGATATTCCTCTACCATCACCACCCAAAACTGAAAGACAGCAAAATCCCAAGCTGGATTCACCCACCCCCATGGGACGAATGCTGGTTGGCTCTTCCCAATCCATCACATCCAAATGCCAGAAAGGAGGCAGGGGTCAGGTTCCCAGCAGATTTTCCTGCCACCCCCGCCGCCCCCCCCCCCCCACCTCAGGATTAAACGGAGTGGACTTAAACAGAGTGTTTTATTTGGGAATTTGGAAAGAGTGGGAATTCGGAGAAGAGGGGGAAGGAGTTGCTGCTTTTTGCCTACTCTACTTGTAGTGTTTTGTGTTACAGGTAGATATTTAATTTCAGTACCCATAACTTAAGCTAGATCAAGTTAGTAGTCAAAAAACTACACTGTAAACTAAGTTATGTAATTACAAATTTAATTAAATTGAATTAAATAAAACAAGGTCATATTGGGATGGCAGGTGGTGTGCCGCAACTGCAGCATGTGGGAGTTTGTGGAGAGCATTGTGATCCCGGACAACCACGTTTGCAGTAAGTGCCTGTATCTTGAGGAACTTCAGCTGAGGTGCAGACATTGCGGGACATCAGGGATGGGGAGAGTTACCAGGACACTTTGATCCAGGAGGCAGTCACACCCCTTAGGTTAGGTAGTGGTACAGGTCTGGTTAATGGTCAGGAACAGGAGGGTGACTGCAATGCAGGCAGGTAAGGGAATCCCAGGTGTAGTGCTAGAGGAGCCTCAGCCTTTGCCCTTATCCAACAGGTATGAGGTTCTTGCTGCCTGTGTGGATGAGGGGAAAAATCTGCAGGATGGATGAGCAAGCTGACCATGGCACCATGGTGCAGGAGGCCATTCAAGTGGGGGGAGTGAAAGGGAATGTAGTTGTGGTAGGGGACAGTATAGTCAGAGGGATAGATACTGTTCTCTGCAGCCGCGACAGAGTGTTCCGAAGGTTGTGTTGCTTGCCCGGTGCCAGGGTTAAAGACATCTCCTCGCGGCTGGAGGAGAACTTGAGTGGGAGAGGGAGGATCCAGTTGTCGTAGTCCACATAGGAACCAACAACCTAGGTAGAACTAGGAATGAGGTTCTGCTGAGGGAGTTTGAGGAGCTAGGATCCAAATTAAACAGCAGAACCTCAAAGGTAATAATCTCTGGATTGTTACCTGAGCCACGTGCAAATTGGCATGGAGACAAACAGATCAGAGTTTAAATGCGTGGCTCAAAGAGTGGTGTGGGAGGAAGGGGTTTCAGTTCATGGGGCACTGGGGAAAGAGGGAGCTGTTCCGTTGGGACGGGCTCCACTTAAACCAGGCTGGGACCAATGTCCTGGCGAACCGAATAACTAGAGCAGTAGACAGGGCTTTAAACTAATGAAGGTGGGGTGGGCGGAGTCAGGAAAGAGTAAATTTAAAAGCAGCGAGAGAAATGTCAAGGCTCTAGAGCAGAGTAGAGTTTTGGGTAAAAATAAGCAGAGTGGGTCAGGAAGGGACAGAGAGAGTAATAAAGGTTATAAGGCATCAGTGACTAAAGTGACATCAGGGAAAAATAGAAATAAGTCGAAGCTAAAGGCACTATATCTGAATGCGCGAAGCATTTGCAACAAAATAGATGAATTAATAGTGCAGATAGAAATTAATACGTTTGATCTAATAGCCATTACGGAAACGTGGTTGCAATGTGGCCAAGGTTGGGAACTAAATATTCCAGGATACTTAATTTTTAGAAGAGATAGGCAAAATGGAAAAGGAGGAGGGGTAGCCCTGATAATAAAGGATGGAATAACGACTGTAGAGAGAAAGGATCTTCGCTCTGAAAATCAAGAAGTAGAATCAGTTTGGGTGGAGCTAAGAAACAGCAAGGGGCAGAAAACATTGGTGGGAGTTGTTTATAGGCTCCCAAACAAAAGTTGTAATGTAGGGCAGAGTATAAATCAGGAAATTAGAGGCGCTTGTAACAAGGGTAATACAGTAATCATGGGGGACTTTAATCTACATATAGACTGGGCAAACCAAATTTGCAGTAATAGTGTGGAGGACAAATTCATGGAATGTATATAAGATAGTTTTCTAGATCAGTATGTTGAGGAACCAACTGGGGAACAGGTTATTTTAGATCTAGTATTGTGCGATGAGAAAGGGTTAATTAATTACCTTGCAGTAAAGGGACCTTAGGGAAGAGTGACCATAATATGATAGAATTTTATATTTAGAGTTTGAAAGTGATTTAGTTAAATCCGAAACTAGGGTCTTAAATCTAAACAAATCAAACTTCGTAGGCATGAGGGGTGAGTTGGCTAAGGTAGATTGGGAAACTACATTAAAAGGTATGACGGTAGAGATGCAATGACTAGCATTTAAAGAATTAATACATAATTTACAACTAATATACATTCCTTTAAGGCACAAAAATCCCACAGGAAAAGTGGCTAACAAGAGAAGTTAAAGACAGTATTAGATCAAAGAAAAAGGCTTATAATGTTGCCAAAAATAGTAAGCCTGAGGATTGGGAGAATATTAGAATTCAGCAAAGGAGGACCAAGAAATTGATAAAGAAAGGGAAAATAGAATATGAGAGTAAACTAGCGAGAAACATAAAAACAGACTATAAAAGCTTCTATAGGTACGTAAAAAGGAAAAGATTAGCAAAAGTAAATGTGGGTCACTTACAGGCTGAGACAGGAGAAATTATAATGGGGAATAAGGAAATGGCAGAGAAATTCAACAAATACTGTGTGTCTGTGTTCACGGAAGATGCAAAAAACTTCCCAGAAATAGTGGAGAACCACAGGTCCAGCGACAATGAGGAACTGAAAGAAATTAGTATTAGTAAAAAAAATAGTACTGGAGAAATTAATGGGACTGAAAGCTGATAAATCCCCTGGACCTGATGGCCAACATCCTAGGGTTTTGAAAGAGGTGGCTATAGAGATAGTGGGTGCATTGGTTGTCATTTTCAAAAATTCCATAGATTCTAGAACGGTTCCCGCAGATTGGAAGGTAGTAAATGTAACCCCTCTATTTAAGAAAGGAGGGAGAGAGAAAATGGGGAACTACAGACCAGTTAGCCTGATATCAGTAGTAGGGAAAATGCTAGAATCTATTATTAAGGACATGGTAACAGGACACTTAGAAAATAATAATAGGATTGGGCAGAGTCAACACAGATTTATGAAAGGGAAACCGTGTTTGACGAATCTGTTAAGAGGTTGTAACTAGCAGAATAGATAAGGGGGAACCAGTGGATGTGGTGTATTTGGATTTTCAGAAGGCATTCGATAAGGTGCCACACAAGAGGTTATTAAACAAAATTCGGGCTCATGGGGTTGGGGGGTAATATACTAGCATGGATTAAGGATTGGTTAACGGACAGAAAACAGAGATTAGGAATAAACGGATCATTTTTGGGTCGGCAGGCTGTAACTTGTGGGGTACCGCAAGGATCAGTGCTTGGGCCTCAGATATTCACAATCTATATCAATGATTTGATGAGGGGACCAAATGTAATATATCCAAGTTTGCTGATGATACAAAGCTGGGTGGGAATGTAAGTTGTGAGGAGGATGCAAAGAGGCTTCAAGGGGATATAGACAAGCTGAGTGAATGGGCAAGAACATGGCAAATGGAATATAATGTGGAGAAATGTGAAGTTATCCACTTTGGTAGGAAAAATAGAAAAGCAGAGTATTTTTTAAATGGTGAGAGAGTGGGAAATGTTGATGTTCAGAGGGACCTGGGTGTCCTTGTACACGAATCACTGAAAGTTAACATGCAGGTACAGCAAGCAATTAGGAAAGCAAATGGTATGTTGGCCTTTATTACAAGAGACTTTGAGTACAAGAGTAAAGACGTCTTACTGCAATTATATAGGGCCCTGGTGAGACCACACCTGGAATATTGTGTAGAGTTTTGGTCTCCTTACCCAAGGAAAGATATACTTACCATAGAGGGAGTGCAATGAAGGTTCACCAGACTGATTCCTGGGATGGGAGGATTGTCCTATGAGGAGAGATTGAGTAGACTAGGCCTATATTCTCTGGAGTTTAGAAGAATGAGGGGTGATCTCACTGAAACATACAAAATTCTTACAGGGCTCGACAGGGTAGATGCAGGATGTTTCCCCTGGCTGGGGAGTCTAGAACCAGGGGTCAGTCATTTAGGACTGAGATGAGGAGAAATTTCTTCACTCAGAGGGTGGTGAATCTTTGGAATTCTCTACCCCAGAGGGCTGTGGAGGCTCAGTCGTTGAGTACATTCAAGACAGAGATCGATAGATTTTTAGATATTAAGGGAATCAAGAGATATGGGAATAGTGCAGGAAAGTGGAGTTGAGGTAGAAGATCAGCCATGATCTTATTGAATGGCGGAGCAGGCTCGAGGGGCGAAATGGCCTACACCTGCTCCTATTTATGTTCTTATTATGGAGCTTTCTCCAAGGACCACCCTGATAAAGGTGGCGATAGACCTGGGGTAGTAGCTGGGAAGGCCCCAATTCTTTAAATGGGGGCTGAGGGCCTAGTGGAGGCCACTTCTCCCTCCAATTTGGCCATCAGCTCTAAACTTTGTGTACCTCGTGTCAGTGGAAGCTTCCTCTTGGCAGCAGGAATCCCACCGGGAGCTCTCCCTGCATGTTAAGCGACCGCAAACCAGGAAAATGAATAGGGGTTGGAGGGGCCATCTGGAAGTTCCATCGTGCCATTACTCTGCTCAAAGCGGAGAAGGCGGCTCCTGATGTTAGGACAAAGACTGTAGCTTCTAAGGTAAGAGATCTGCTTTCTCAAGGACAATGTAAACGCAAGCAAATCTCCAAGGAGAGGGAAGTATGGATTGGATGTAAAAGAGAGTTGAGAGGCAGCTACTCAATTTGTTTGAAGCACTTGGCGACCCAGATTATTATGCATTTAAAATTTTTCACACTCTTCCCCCCCCCTCCCAATTTGTTTGTCTCCCCTATTTAAGTCCTTCCAATTCAAGAGAACAAAGGGCAAGTGTCTCAGACTCAAGTCCAGGGCCAGGCACTGGGCCTGCTTAGGCTGGTTGTTGGTAGTCAATGTGGTTATGCCAGAAAGGATTTCCTGTTGCTTTAATGTGCTTTCCAGCATAGCAACAAACTGTTCTCAACTATTTATTAGCTGAGAATAAAAGCTCCTTTGCCTTTCATTGTAGATTTCAGAGATATGAAGCGAGTAAAAGAGTACTTACCACACTTAGTTTGTATTTGAAAGATCTGCTGGTGGGTGGTTAAACAAGGCCCTGGTGATGGTGGGATTTGGTATAATTGATCTAATCTAGGGAGACCGTGGTAGCTTGCTGCGCAGGTTCTCTCAGATTTGGGCAGCTGACTACATGGTAGGTAACATGGCAAAGGTCTGTTTGGAGGATCAATCTAATTTGGTCCACAAATTGATGAAGACTTTGTACATTTTGCTTACATGGTAATTTTCAAAAGGATACACTTGTACAAGCAATGTTTCTATAAAAAAGCAAGCTCCAGACATACCCTAACCAAGGCATAGAAAAGGATAAATTAAAGTTAGGTTTAAAGACAGGGCACTTTTACTTAGCATCATCCAAATCAAAATGTCCTTGCATCTTTTTTTGAAACTGATGGATGATGCTAATGCTGAAATAACTATTTTGCTTAGCCTACATTCTAGCAAAATCCATTATCAGGTACTATTTTTGTACATAGGATAGATTTTCAAGGGTAGCAATTTGATACAAATGAAGGAGATAGAAGCAATTTAGTTATAAAATATTTTTAAGTGAGTTTATGAGGTGGCTCCTTTGTGATTTTATAAAAATGTTCAAAATGATTAACTCGAACGGATTTGATTTGTTGTCAAACTAAGTGGCTTAAACTGTACTTTTGGAATCTTTTTTATTATTTTATATATATATCCCAATTTCTTTTCAATCAAAATATTCAATGTCTAGGAACATAAAGGCTTCTGCAAATTTTAATTTCCACATAAACCCTATCATGACAGCAACAGCAGATTCAATTATACAGGATAATGCACAGCCTAATTTTGCGATGAAGAAGAGAGCCAATAACGCCATTTGAAAAACATTCAAATATTGATTGAATAAAGTGTGTGGTGGAGTGGTTTCAGTTGCTTTGTGTGTGGCCATGGCTGGCTTAAGGTAGAATAAGGCTGGAAAAAGTTAATAATTCTGCAGAGCTGGAGGGGGGTTTAAGGTGCAGCAATCGTGCATTATCGTCCTGTAATTAATCTAGTAGCTATCCGGAGGAAATAGAGAGATGGTTTTGATGTTCCTGAGCACTGAGCAGCTCAGTCATTTGAATGCTGAACTTGCAGCTAAAAGGTCTTTGATATGAATCCTGGCAGGGCTTACTCAACCTTTTATCATTCCAATAGTGAATGAGTCCCACATGTTCAGGAGAAAGCAGAAGACTGTGTAAAATGCTCACCACACTGTCATAGTATCTGTCCTTACACACTCCTGACAGTACAACACTGAACAGGGATATGTGGTTATACAGAATACCATAGCATAACTTTTTTTTAAATATGTTATACTCCTAGTTGTGGATGTCCTACTTGAAGGTATAAAGCCACAAAAGGATTGTTGCTGAACGAAACTTTATGGTGGCTTGTTAGCTGATTGAGAAGTTCTCTTAGAAGAGGTCCTGTTTTTCAACACCACTGCCATTGCTCGGACAAAAAAGTAAATAACATTTTATTTTTTCTTCCTGCCCCCCTGCTTATCTCTCTCTAATTTTTTTATTTCTCCTATCCATATTTCTGTTTATTTTGCATCCTTATTCTCTCTCTCTGTAGGCACTCCATATCTTTATTTTTCTCTCCTTTCTGCAAATCTTTCCTTCCCTTTGTCACCTCTTTTCTCAGTCTCCCAATCTTTCTACATGCCTCAATTTCTCTTTCTATCCACATGCTCTCTCCCTTTCTTGCTTTATTTCTGTACGTCTCCAACTCTATCATGGTACAAACTTTCTCTCCCTTTCCTGTATATCTTTAACTCTCTCCTTTTACCTTTTGTCTCAAAAGGACCTGGAGGCATACATATCCATCTGATAGCTGCAAAAATGATCAAACTTTCTCTGGATACAAAGCCACAGCTCTCCTCTTAGACATTAGCCCAACATTTAAAGTCCTTTGGAAAGGGCAACAGGCAAGTGGAAAATATAGGCCAGATTGAAGTGGGGAAGGGGCAGGACTTATTGTTGAACCTTGGAAGGAATTATGAATTATTTATACAGATTTCCAAAATTGTCTGCAGGTTCTAATGCTGCTTCTTAAAACTTCCAGCAATTTATCCACTTATCTGATAAAATAACCCTCCCATCAAAATACAGTTGTAGTAGCTGCTGCTGTAGCTTTTTTGGGGAATGACATTAGATGTGATTAATGCTATTCCAAGGCTAAAAATAACAAAAGCCATAATCTCACCTGTGAGCCTAAGGTGTAAATTGTTGCTTGCTGCAACAGCCTGGCAGCCTACTTGGTTGTCAGTGAAGGACAGTGATAGACTGCAAAAGGGACCGTGGACTATTTTAACTTCTGCATGCGATTGTGTATCCCTCCAGTGATCAAAGCTTGCCCAGGGCTAGTTGGTATGACATTGTACTCGGTCTATTTTGGAAACAGATACTGATTATTTTCATACATCAACCTAGATGGGATCGGAACTCCTGAAGTGAAATTATTGAGGCTTTGAGTGACTCTCGTAAATCTGAAACTCTGATCCAGCAAATTAGCACTTGGGGAGCTCATGATGCTCTTCCTTCTCCTCCTCGTCAGGGAGTCATGTAAACTGATAGACGTTCTCAAGCAGACTCCTGTCTAGGGAGGTCTGATTTACTCCTCGACAGAAGATTTGATTGGCCCCTTCAATCCTTATCAGAGGGATATTTATGTTTGGTTTTACATATTTATGTTATGTTTTGTATTTGGATTAATCCTGTGAATGTGTAGTCTGAAAGGTGCCGGGTACCATCAAGTACCAGGAAGGCATTCCTGTGAGAGAGCCGGATTACTCTGTTAAGAGAGTTCCTGTCTGAGAGAAACTTTGCACTGCTAAATTGATAGTTCTCTCCTTGGAGGGATTGGATGTGTTTTTCGTTTGGCTTATATGCTTTTTGGTGTTAATCTGCCTGCAAGCAGCAATCTGTGCCAATGACTTCCTGGCTCCAAGTCTCCTTCATCAATGGATATCAATAGCTCCTCACCAGCAGCCTCTAACTATGAGTGGCTGCATACTTCAGTGACTCCTGAATGGAAGTTGTTGTATTTCTTAAGACTTTTTTCATTAGCCAATTTTGTCCTGAATCATATGGGTCATACAGCATTGTCATTCTATATGGATATGGTTCACGAAGCACAGGCAAATGTGGCAGACAGTGGTGTTTTGTTTTGACAACATTTTATACATCAGTTGTAAATGGACAATTACATTTTGCACAGTATTTAAAACCTTAAACAGAAGCTGGGTTCACATGTTGTTCCCAACTGTGGAAGCACTTGATTTGATTTGATGCAGGCAGTATATTATGTGGGTCAGTACTAGCAGATGTACCAAATGACAATGGCCAACTTGGGAGTTGGGGGATGGGAACACTCCCTGTGTATGTTAATTGTAATTGTGTGCCTCAGTCACCTTGTTCGTGCTCATTTGCTTTGCCTACTTTAATGGCTCTCTATATGGCCAACTAATGAGCACGTGAATGGTTGATGATTGGCGCAATGTGACTTGGGGAGAGCGCTACTTGTTACTGGGAAGGCAAAGCAGCTAACAGTCTTGACTCAGTTTTATACAGAATGCACCCTTTGCGGTTGGGAAAAAAAACCTGGCATAATTGCAGATGCAAGAACCTTTAAGGACAAGAGAGTAGAAAACCACATACAACACAAAGTCATAACACTTGGTTTCCCCACAATCAATCACACTTGGCTGTACACCCATGATATTTGGAAAATTCATAAAAAGGATGTACAAATGCTGTACTAGAAAGTGCTACAGCATTGATGCCACATCAAACACATTATACACATCACTTACTATTGTGTCCCAGACCTCATATTTACATGGATCTGATATAAATATTAAATGGCAATAAATGTTATTCATGCAAGTGAAAGCTCTCTCAAACAATGAAGTGTTCTTATCTGTACTAAACAGCATTTGGTTGCCCATTACTCATATACCATAGCGTAACTGAAATTGCTTTATCAACCTTATTTGGACTTGAGTTGTTGTGGCGTCTCTGAAGAGCACACACTTGCCAACTTTGAAAAGTGATTACACTGGTACAGTAAACAGTATTGGAGTTCCAATTACAATAAAAACAAAAACAAGTAAAACAAACATTTTAGATGGTTTGAGTGTTGTATCATGATTTAACTGTGGAAATGTCGAAGTCTTGTGAAGGCCACTTGAATGCATGGAGGATACTACGTCAAATACTTCACTTTACATGGCAAAGCCTACATTCTACAGGCCTAGAGCCACTGAGTCTATGTTAAAGCTAGGGTGGTACTAAGTTACGATTGAGAAAACAGCAGCAAACACTGTTTGTCACAATTCAGTTAAATTGTATAGTTAAAGCAAAATTAGTGAGAGACCAATCAAGCCAAATTGTGATTTTGCAATAAAATAATGATTGAATAGTCATGGCTAACTTGATTTAGCCACCATTATTTTAAATACAGCTCGCGTACACAGTAGTGTTCATAAACTTGCAAACAACGGCCACAAGGAAGTAAAACACACAGGACTTATAAACCTCTAGTGTTGAAGGATAAATACAAAGAACATTTTGGAAGGACTCACCAATGATACCACTGTCCCTGCTCTCCAGTGTGGAGGTTGGGCTGGTAACAGTTCCATAAGAGCAATCCTTAACAGTTGTAGACGTACTGACCGGTGGTAGGGTAGAGCAAGGACTGTTAGCAGGTGGGGATGCAGTACTGCTAGTCAAAGTGGAGCAGGGGCTGATTCGCTGCGTCTCTGCAGATGTCTGCAAAAATAAGTCAAAAATTGTATAAGGTATTAAACAATATAAAAACAAATTAATTGGAGAAATGTAATTATCTTTTTCTTGACACTGCAACAATCCAAATCTTTAAAGGGATTGTATTGTTGCCATAAACCCCTGTTTACATTCCCTTAAACATCACAATAGTAGCAAGCAGCCAATTTATACCATCAAAGTGGATGGAAAATGCTTAATTACTTTCTAGAACTTAAAAAAAAAATCTAATGAAAGTTTTAGATATAACTTAGCTTTGCCAATTAGTTGAGCCTAGGAATGTAGACATTGTGCTATTGCTATGATAACAGCACAGGGCATTTGAGGCTTTTACATAATGCTACCACGTTCAACTTTCTATGGAAGAATATTCTGCTATCTATGGAAGGATAATATGAACTAAACAGCTTTGAGATTCAAAATAACAGCAGAAAACGCTGGAAAAACTCAGCAGGCCAGGCAGCATCCGGGGAGAGAGAAACAGAGTCAACGTTTCAGGTCGAAGACCTTTCGTCAGAACCTTTGAGATTTATATAGGGATGTTAATCTGCTAATTGCTCTTCTAACTAAGTTAACTCAGCTGTTCATAATTCAGTGTCTAATAGAGCTGTGACCCTCAAATGGCAGTTCAAAGGCTGAATCAGCCTCAGCGAATTCAGTTAGTTTACACTGGGTTTGCTGCTGGGTGTGTAGGACCCACATGTGAAGAACTGGCACAGCAAGCACCCCTCTATGAACGGATGAACAAACTCGCAGTAATACCAAACATTATCTTGTCCTCAGGACTTTCCAAAGCACTTTACACCCAATTCATTTATTTTTGAAGTGCAATTACAGTTATTACATAGTTAAACGCAGCAGCCAGTTGGTGCCCAACATATTCCTACAAACAGTAAATGAGCTGAATGACCAGTTTATTTGTTTCTGGTGCTGTTAGCTGAAGGAAGAATGTTGGCCAGGACATTGGTGGAAATCCCTGTTCTTGGAAGTGCCATAGGATTGTTTAAATTCACCTGAACAGGCAGACTAGAACTTGGTTTAACATTCCATCTAAAAAAAAAGGGCACTTCTAACAACGCAGCACTTCCTCAATATTATACGGAAGTGTCAGCCGAGATGATGTGCTCAGGTCTTGAAGTGAACCTTGAACCCACAATCTACAGACTCAGAGGTGAGCATGCTACCAACCAAGACAAACTGACACCTCTAAGGCCAATGCAAAAGCAGTTAGTGAATTAAAATTTTACCAGCTGCATCTGAGCCATCAATGGTGAACAAAACCCTTTGAAAATAACAATGGTTTGATTCAGTAACTCCAGCAGGTTTATTAATGCTGACTACTTGTGACTCATAAGCTAATAAAGCCCACTGAATACATAACACTTGCTTTGAACTCCTTTTTTTTGTCAGCAACACTGTTGCAGAGCTGCCAATGCTGTACACTATTTTATTACAAATTTACAAGTACTATGTTTTATCATATTAGTTACAGTTGCTGGGATAAGTGAATCATTTTTCTGGTTAATGGCCTATTCACTTAATTGGCTTCACTGTACTCAGCATTTAGGAGCAGAAAGGTCCTTTGAGCGACCTAAAATGCATTTTATTACGGTTATAATTCAGAAATTTGAAATCTACACAATACTGTGGAGACGGTCAACCATTATTATTTATGTATGACATCAAAGGAATTCAGGTCAGCAGCCTTAAGCATTTGAACAGCCTAATTGCCTTGTGTTCCTGATCCAGAAGGTTGCAAATACAGCCGAGACCTTTGAGGTTACTTTTGCCTTCTCTTGGCTAAGTTCCATTCATGATACTGAGATGATTTGTTAATTTCAGCAACAAAATAGCACTAGGCAGTTTTCAGGACCAACAGGATAGCCGAGTGGTTGAAGCACTGGGCTCAAGATCCAATGGATGCTTGTCCGCGTGGGTTCAAAATCCACTCCTGGTAAAATTGAGGTCACTTTCCCTTACTAGCTAGTTTTCAGAAGTCCACTAGACCAAATGGAGCACTGCATAACAATAGAGCATTCCATATCCTGGAATTTGAAGGATAGGTCCAATCCTGTAGTCTTTCACTTGAGAAGGACATATTTGAAGAGAAACTGAAATTAGCAGTTGAGACTCTCAGCTAAATTTGCATATTTCAGACCAGGCAGCAGCCAAGGTCATTCTTCCTCAGTACTGGAAAGTGTGTGTGGATGGCATTTGAGCACTTGGCAAATTATGAACTGATCAGAGAAAGCCAGCATGGATTTGTAAAGAGTAAGCAAGTCTAACAAGCGTAGTTGAAGATGTAACTAACTTGGCAGATAAGGGAGTGTATGTGGATGTTATTTATATGGACTTTCAAAAGGCATTTGCTCATAAGAGACTGTTAACTAAAATGAGATCGAATGGAATTGGAGGTAACCTATTGACATGGGTAGGGAATTGGTTAGGATGGTAGGAGGTAGAGTAGGGATAATGGGTATGTACTCAAATTGGCAGAATGTGGCTAGTGGTGTCCCCCAGGGATCTGTAATGGGGCCTCAGCTTTTCACCATATTTATAACTGACTTAGATGCTGGAATAGAGAGCCATATATCCAAGTTTAAGAACATAAGAATTAGGAGCAGGAGTAGGCCATACGGCCCTTTGAGCCTGCTCCGCCATTTAATAAGTTCATGGCTGATTTTCGACCTCAACTCCACTTTCCTGCCCGATCCCCATATCCCTCGATTCCCCTAGAGTCCAAAAATCTAGCTACCCCAGCCTTGAATATGCTCAACAACTCAGCATCCACAGCCCTTTCAGGTAGAGAATTCAAAAATTCATAACCCTCAGTGAAGAAATTCCTCCTCATTTCAATCTTAAATGGCCGACCACTTATCCTGAGTCTATGCCCCCTAGTTCTAGTCTCTCCAGCCAGGGAAAACAACCTTTCAGCATCTACCCTGTCAATCCCCCTCAGAATCTTAGATGTTTCAATGAGATCACCTCTCATTCTTCTAAACTCGAGAGTATAGACCCAATCTACTCAATCTCTCCTCATAGGACAACCCTCTCATTCCAGGGATCAATCTAGTGAACCTTCGTTGCACCGCCTCGAAGGCATGTATGTCCTTTCTCAGATAAGGAGACCAAAACTGTACAAAGTACTCCAGGTGTGGTCTCACCAAAGCCCTGTACAATTAATTGTAGCAAGACTTCATTACTCTTGTACTCCAACCCCCTTGCAATAAAGGCCAACATGCCATTTGCCTTCCGAATTGCTTGCTGCATGCTAACTTCCTGTGTTTCCTGCATGAGGGCACCTAAATCTCTCGGAACACCAACATTTAACAATTTCGTACCATTTAAAAAATATTCTGTTTTTCTATTCTTCCTACCAAAGTGAATAACTTCACATTTTCCCACATTATACTCCATGCCACCTTATTGCCCACTCACTTAACCTGTCTATATCCCTTTGCAGCCTCTTTATGGTCTCCTCACTGCTTACTTTGCCACCGAGCTTTGTATCATCAGCAAACTTGGATACATTGCACTCGGTCCCTTCATCAAAGTAATTAATAAAGATTGTAAATAGCCTGGGCCCAAGCACTGATCCTTGCGGCACCCCACTAGTTGCAGCCTGCCAACCGTAAAATGATCCGTTTATCCCTACTCTCCGTTATCTGTCCGTTAACCAATCCTCTATCCATGCTAATATAGTACACCCAACCCCATAAGCCCTCATCTTGAGTAGCAACCTTTTATGTGGCACCCTTTTATGTGGCACCTTATCGAATGCCTTTTGGAAATCTGAATATACTACATCCACTGGTTCCCCTTTATCTATCCTGCTAGTTACATCCTAACAAATTTATTAAGAGTTTTTGAAACACTATTTCCCTTTCATAAACCATGTTGACTCTGCCTAATCATATGATTTTCTAAGTGCCCCGTTACCACTTCCTTAATAATGGATTCCAGCATTTTCCAGATGACTGATGTCAGGCTAACTGGCCTGTAGTTTTCGTTTTCTCTCTACCTTTCTTGAATAGCAGGGTTACATTTTCTACCTTCCAATCCGCTGGGACTGTTCTAGAATCTAGGGAATTTTGGAAGATCACAACCAATGCATCCACCTCTTTTAGAACCCTAGGATGTTGGCCATGAGGTCCAGGGGATTTGTCAGCTTTTAGTTCCATTAGTTTCTCAAGTACTTTTTCTCCACTGATATTAATTACTTTAAGTTCCCCACTCTTATTAGCCCCTTGATTTCCCACTAGCTTTTAGTGATTTCTGTACAGTAAATAGTGTAGATGAGAGCAGAAAGTTGCAATGGGACATTGATAGATTAAGTAAGTGGGCAAAACTCTGGCAGATGGAATTCAATCTGGGGCAGTTTGAGGTCATCCACTTTGGACCTAAGAAAGATAGATCAGAGTATTTTCTAAATGGTGAGAAGCTAGGAACTGTGGAGGAGCAGAGAGATTTAGGGGCCAATGTACAGAAATCACTAAAAGCTAGTGGACAGGTACAAAAAAAAATTTAAAAGGCTAATGGAATGCTGACCTTTATCTCAAGGGGGCGGGGAATACAAAGGGGTGGAAGTTATGTTAGTCATATAAAGCTCTGGTTAGTCCCCATTTAGAGTACTGAGATCAGTTCTAGGCACCGCATCGCTGGAAGGATACATTGGCCTTGGAGGGGGTGCAGTGCAGATTCACCATAATGATACCAGGGCTAAAAGGGTTAAATTATGTGGACAGGTTGCATAGACTTGCATTCCATTGAGTATAGAAGAATAAGGGGTGATCTAAAGGAACTGATAGGATAGATTGAGAGAAACTATTTCTTCTGGTGGGGTAGTTCAGAACAAGGGGGCATAACCTTAAAATTAGAGCCAGGCCGTTCAGGAGTGATGTCAGGAACCACTTCTTCACACAAAGGGTAGGGGAAATCTAGAAAACTCTCCCCCAAAAAGCTGTTGAGGCTAGGGCAATTGAAAATTTAAAAACAGAGATGGATAGATTTGTGTTAGCCAAGAAAATTGAAGGTTACGAAGCCAGGGCGGGTAGATGAAGTTGAGTAAAGATCAACCATGATCTAATTAAATGTTCATGATGCGGAGATGCCGGTGTTGGACTGGGGTGGACAAAAATGAGAAGTCGCACAACACCAGGTTATAGTCCCAACAGTTTTATTTAAAATTACGAGCTTTCGGAGCTGCTGCCCCTTCGTCAGGTAAAGGTACAGTGAGGGAATCTATTACACATTATATATACACAGAGAGCAATTTGTCTGCAGAGATACAATCTGTTAGGAAGGCATTACATCAAAAACTCTGTCCTCAGGCTCAGTAGGCCCGGGCCTAAGGTAGCAGAACCACTAGGCTGCCCCGCCATGCCCCGCCCCCATCGCTGCCTAGGATGGGGGCGGGGCATGGCGGGGCAGCCTAGTGGTTCAGCCTAGGAGTCAGGCAATGTTACGGAGGTACAAATAGGCAGTCTTGGTGTTAGAAACATAGAATCTAGGAGCAGGAGTAGGCCATTTGGCCCGTCGAGCCTGCTCCACCATTCAATACGATCATGGCTGATCATCCAAATCCAGTACCCTGTCCCTGCTTTAATCCCCCCAGTACACATATCCCACCCTACCCCCGTAACCCCACGTATTTAATTCCCCCTAACATATCCCATCCTATCCCCATAACCCCACATATTTAATCCCCCCTAACACTAAGGGTCAATTTATCATAGCCAAATCAACCTAACCCACACATTTTTGGACTGTGGGAGGAAACCGGAGCACCCGGAGGAAACCCACGCAGACACGGGGAGAATGTGCAAACTCCACACAGACAGTCACCCGAGGTCAGATTCGAACCCGGGTCTCTGGCGCTGTGAGGCACCAGTGCTAACCACTATGCCACCGTGTTGCCCTTATGTTGCCCGTGTTGGCACGGATATGTGGTCAAATATGACCCCATGGTTGTAAACAGTCTGGTTCAGCCTCAGACAGCTGCCAGGGAGCGGGATGGAGTGGGTGGCTAGGGAATGGAGTTTGTGGCTGGGACCGAAGACAATGGCTTCAGTCTTCCCAATATTTACTTGGAGGACCTGTAGGTGTTGGGAACAGAACACTTTATCCCACTCTCTTGCTTTCAGATGAGACGTTAAACCGATGCCCGCGTTTGCCCTCTTAGGTGAATGTGAAATCCCACGGCATTATTCGAAAAAGAGCAGAGGAGTTCTCCCCTGGCCAATATTTATCCCTCAACCAATATCACTATAACAGATTATCTGGTCATTATCACATTGCTGTTTGTGGGATCTTGCTGTGTGCAAATAGGCTGCCTCGGTTTCTTACATTACAACAGTGTCTACACTTCAAAAGTACTTCATTGGCTGTAAAGCGCTTTAGGACGTTCCAAGGTCATGAAAAGCATTATATAAATGCAAGTCTTTCTTTCTTTCATTTAAATAGCCTTCTTCATCTGTTCCAAGTCAGCTTGGTTAAGAAATAGCACTTTCGCCTGCAAGTCATAAGTTCAAGCTCTATTCTATGACTTGAGCACATCATCTAGTCTGATTCTTCAGTATAGTGCGAGTTAACATTCCCCCTAACCTGCGCGGGCACGCAACAATCGGGAGGTCCCATGCAGGCCGCTCACAAGCTATTGCCGCTGGAAAAGATGCCGCACAGCAAATTTAAAGGGACCGTGCACGAAAAAAAAAATTAGAGGAAACATTGATGAGAGTAAGTAAATACTGGATTGTTAAGAGGTGCCGTCCTTCTGATGAGACGTTAAACCACAACTCCATTTGCCTGCTCAGTGGACATTAAAGATCTCATGGCACTATTTGTGAAAGAGCAGTGGAGTTCTCCAATTATACTGGCCAATATTTATCCCTTAATCAACATCACTGAAACATATTATTGGTCAATTATCTCATTGCTTTTTGTGGGACATTGCTGTGCGTAAGTTGGCTGCTGCGTTTGACAACTTTTTTTTTTAATAACTGCTGTCAGCTTGTGGGCCACGCTGGTAAGGTTTAAAATAATCAGCATGGTACTGTGAGCTAGACATTGAAGGTTGATGATGACAAAGAGACTAGCAAAATACAGTGGTGCTCCTGAAGGTGCCCTGGACAGCTGATGCACCAATGATTCGATCCTGCAAGAGTAAGTGTAAGATGGTGCTGTTGGCGAAAATCAAGGCAAAAATGTCATACTTTGGCAATGCAAATTGCAATTGTGGTGGAGAACTTCCAAGCACTATTTTAGACAGACAACTCAATGGAAAGAGAAAGCAACATCCACAGTAATCACAATTTGACATTAAGCAGTGGTCTGATAAAAAGATTTTGACTTGTAGACCAAGATCCAAAAATGGACCAGAATAGCACATCTCCTATGGATCTTTTCAGGCACAGTTTACAATTCTCCTTGATGGAAGACAGATTAACCGACATAACAGGATGTGTTTGAGAAGTGTACTAGATATGCTGTAAGGATTTTAAAATGGTCCAATTCAATTAAAAGGAAGGAGAGGCTTGGAAAAAAAATAAACAGTTTCAATTGCTAAAATGCATTACTTTCCACATATCACAGATCATAATTTATGAATGATCAAAATGACTTCCTCCACTAAGAACCTTGAAGCTTGGATATGGTACATTGCACTCTATCAGCACGTTTATCGTTTTACTGCTTGGTACAAAGACCAGCAAAATCCAAACAGAATATGATCAGTTTTCAACTGTGCTGAAAGGAGTCCAATGTGTGATCTACACCATGTAAAGAGTGAATTCAAACTTAACACGCACAGCACAGTTCCATTAATTCATAGAATCTTACAACACAGAAGGCCATTCAGCCCATCGTGCCTACGCCGGCTCTTCAAAAAAGCTCTCCAATTAGTCCCACTCCCCCACTCTTTCCCCATAGCCCTGCAAAACTTTCCTTTAAGTATATATCCAATTCCCTTTTGAAAGTTCTTATTGAATCTGCTTCCACCACCCTTTCAAGCAGTGCATTCCAGATTAGAACAACTCGCTATGTAATAACATTTCTCCCAATCTCCCCTCTGGTTACTTTGCCAATTATCTTAAATCCTCTGTCCTCTGGTTACCGACCCACCCGCCATTGGAAACAGTTTCTCTTTAATTACTCTATTAAACTTCTTTAAAAGTTTTGCATTCATTTTAATTGTTTTAAATAATCTTACAACAGTATGCACCGAGCAGAGACTTGGTGCTTCCTTATTGGAAGGAAAAATCAAAAGGCCAGTCTAACTGCTTTACTCTCAAAACCTCATAGGGTTTTAGAACAGGGGAAATAGGTATGAGTAATATGGAAAAAGGGATATGTAGCAGTAGAATCCACAGAATTCCACCCCAGTACAGCAATATTTGATTGTGTGTGGTTTTTGTTAAAAGAATTTTTTTTTAAGTATTTAATGCTAAAATCACTAAATTTATATTTGGAATCATAGTTAAAATATAAAGTTTAAATAATGAGTAATCAGAATTACCGCATGCCAACCTTGGTAAAAATTTTACTTGACCCATGATGTGAGTAACTTATAATACAAAAACACAAACACACAATGAAAATGGAGCCTAAAAATAACACAAACCATTTCCTTACTACACAGAGTAACAGCTGTAACATCCATCCAGCCTCAGTTGGTCCTTAGATGATATTGTCCATTACTTGACTCCTGTTATTTCTTAAACATCTGTTATTTTAACAATGGTTTTAGTTACATCCCAATCCATAAATCTTTCTCTAGGCATTTACCAGTACAGAAGTAAGCAAGTCCTGTCGTACCTCAATGTATCCTTTCTCAGTGTAAAAGCCCGCAAAGCCTACTATAAATGGAGCAGTTTAATACGTTCTGATGAAATTTACTTGTTACTACTCCTTCCCTCCAAACACCGCTCTTTACAATTCCTTGGAGCAATTGCCATTAACTCGCTTAGACACTGACCAGGCAACCCGCCTACAGGCCACTGCAAATATCACTTGAGAACCAACTGTAGAGGTACATCAGCACAGCCCTGGAATGGGGGACCACATTTGATTGGGGAAGAAAGTGGGCAGCAATGCATGACCAAAAACACACCCACCTAAGACAAGGTCAAGAGATATAAAGTAATAAATGTTCAGGCAATTAAACTGGCAAAGTAAACTCACATTTTCTCTCATCCTATCGTCAAGGCTATAATGAGCGGCCCAAAATGTTTAATGCAGGAGCTTGGGGAAGATCCTGAACTAACGAATCAGCTGTCAGTTCCTTATTCTAGTATGAAACACAATGGAACATTCATTCTAACTGGAGTTAGACTCTCCAGCCATTTGCCCAGTATGAACACCACCTTTTAATGGAATTGGTAAGCAGTTCCATTAGTGGCTCGTTCTACAGATTAAAGAATACTTTTTTTGGGTGCTTGCTAATGCCAAGTTTAATCTTTTTCAAAATGATTAAAAGAAAACCTTTATGGTGTACAAGACTGATACAGTAGTACTTAAACGTGTCACAGAAACAAAAATAAGCCCAGTGAGTACTCTTAAAAGGAACATGAGGCAAATTGGTTCAAGCATTTTCTACTGCATTTGTAGTTAATCAGTGGGACTCTCATCATACTGTGCACCTCGGCGACCTCATTATAATGCACTATTTGGCAAACCGTCAAACACTGCATTATAGCAAGTGCCTCCTGCTGCTCTTGGATTTTCAGCAGATCTCATTTTTGACACAGACTACTGATATTAGAAGCAGCACTATGGTTTCTGTCCTAGGTGTCTCATTCCTGGTTTTTAATTGCAAATCCTCCTGCTCACCTAAGATTTACACGATGTGACTCACTATCTTTTGTTACAATAATAATGGACAACCAGTATGTTAAAAAGCTGGAACTGTAATCTAATCGAGGAGCTCAGTTGACAGCGTAAACAACAATCGCACACTTTAAGCAGTTCAACTTGTCTGACGCTGTATCACAGCCTTTGTAACTCTCTCACATCTTTTCAACTGTGGCCTAATATCCCCCTCCCTGAAAACAATTAGCCATGTATGCGCTGGTGATGGCTAACAACATGCACCATGTACCTGATATGCCCTGGTATTCCAAAAAGGTACTGAAATGCTATGTGTACATTCATTTTGGTTGAATGCTGATTTTCAAATTCTAATGAAGCTAATTATAGTTGATTGGGAAAACTCTCAAGGCATTCCAACAGCACAGCATCAGCATCAAAATATAGAAAAATAGGAGCAGGAATAGGCCATTCGGCCCTTTGAGCCTGCTCCACCATTCAATATGATCATGGCTGATCCTCCATCTCAATACCATATTCCCGTTCTCTCCCCATACCCCTTGATGTCTTTTGTGTCTAGAAATCTATCTATCTCCTTCTTAAATATATTCAGTGACTTGGCCTCCACAGCCTTCTGTGGTAGAGAATTTCACAGGTTCACCACCCTGAGTGAAGAAATGTCTCCTCATCTCAGTCATAAATGTCCTACCCTATATCCTGAGACTGTGGCCCCTTGTTCTAGACCCCCCAGCCAGGGGAAACATCCTCCCTGCATCCAGTCTGTCGAGCCCTGTCAGAATTGTATACATTTCAATTCTCATTCTTCTAAACTCTAGTGCATACAGGCCTAGTTGACCCAATCTCTCCTCATATGACAGTCCTGCCATCCCAGGAATTAGTCTGGTGAACCTTCGCTGCACTCCCTCTATGGCAAGTATATTCTTTCTTAGGTGAGGAGACCAAAACTACACACAGTACTCCAGGTGTGGTCTCACCAAGGCCCTGTATAACTGTAATAAGACATCCTTGCTCCTGCAGTAGTTGGGGTACTTTTACCACTGCTGCCCAGGCAGCATGCTGGAAAGTCAAAGAAACCAAAGCTGGTTAAACACGGTTCATTTATTACAAGACATAACCTACTTCAAAGCACCTTAAAATCTTACCTGTTTAAAATTTACTCTGAACAAAACCTTGGCCCTAGAAAATTGTACTGACGCTCACCTAGCCCAAAGCCATTATCTAAGATAAAAACATTTCTTCTGATTATTCAACAATACGATTACACCGCAAGACAAAAATCTTCTATGTACTATAATGGAGTTCAAGCAGCCAGAATAAACTCAATCTAACAAAATCATTGTTCAAATAAACTCCCTATTCTTAGTTCACCAGCATATTTTGAGTAAAGATCTTCATTGCTACATCACTACAGTACTGGTGTTTATTTTGCAGCGGGATTCAGTTATCTGCAGCATACATAATACATAGTTTTTCTTGTTGCAATAAGCAGTACGTGCATTAAAGAAAATAGTTTACATTTTATGTGGAATAACAAAGTCTTAAGTGTCAGATGGACCCCCACAACTTCATCCAATTTGGTTTGGTGAGCTCAGTTTGAGAAAATCTTGACTCTGTACAAGTAATTTAAATGGAAAGGAGAATTGGACTGCTGTCGGCCCAAAGGTTAATTTTTCAGCTTTAAATTCATAACCCATTCCACCACCCGTGCAAGGCCTTTCCCGCCCTCTCGTTATCAGTTGGATTTTACTGTCTTTGTGACAATATTTCCTGACTTTTCTCCCCTCTCGAGTCTATCTGAGCCCAGAGTTTTGCTTTTCTCCTGGATTGCTAACAGCAGTGCCCAGGATAGCAACACAATTCCGAGAGAGTCCCAGACAAGCCGGGGGTTGGTGGGGTGGGGGGGGGAGGGAGGGAGGAAAGGCTGGCAACCCTAGTCACTCTTGATCAAATCATGATTTGACAAGTAGCAATGTTAGAACTGAATAACAAAGATGCTACTGTTTTAAAAAAATGTTATATATATATTTATATTAATAATCAGGAATAGATCACCAATACCCTGTTAACCAAGTTTGCTGACGATACAAAGCTAGGTGGCCACAAAGAGCCTGCAAAGGGATATAGACAGGTTAAGTGAGTGGGCAATAAGGTGGCAGATGAAATGTATGCAAGTAAATGTGAGGTTGTTCACTTTGGTGGGAAGAATAGAAAAACAGATTATTTTTTAAATGGTGAGAAACTATTAAATGTTGGTGTTCAGAGAGATTTAGGTGTCCTGTTACAGGATACACAGAAAGTTAGCGTGCAGGTACAGCATGCAATTAGGAAGGCAAATGGCATGTTGGCCTTCATTGCAAGGGAGTTGGAGTTCAAGAGTAAGGAAGTCTTACTACAATTGTACAGGGCTTTGGTGAGACCACACCTGGACTACTGTGCACAGATTTGGTCTCCTTATCTGAGAAAGGACATACATGCCTTAGAGGCGGTGCAATAAAAGTTCACTAGATTGATCCCTGGGATGAGAGGGCTGTCCTATGAGGAGAGATCAAGTAGATTGGGTCTATACTCTCTGGAGTTTAGAAGAATGAGAGGTGATCTCATTGAAACATACAAGATTCTGAGGGGGATTGACAGGGTAGATACTGAGAGATTGTTTCCCCTGGCTGGAGAGTCTAGAACTAGGGATCATAGTCTCAGGATAAGGGGTCGGCCATTTAAGACTGCGATGAGGAAGAATTTCTTCACTCAGAGGGTTGTGAATCTTTGGAATTCTCTGTCCCAAACGGCTGTGGATGCCGAGTCATTGGCCACGATTTTACTAACCTCGGCGGGTTTTGTGCGGCTGGGGTCAGTGGTGGGTCCCGTCCCCGCTGCTAGCTCCAGCCCGCTGTCCAAAATAAATTGCCCTTGATGGGGCTTGTTAAGCCTGCCCAGTGCGTTTCCCGGCCAATTAGAGGAAGCGGGTCTGGTGACGTCAATTGATGACGCGTCATCAGTAGGTTTCCTTAAAGGGACCATGTCCAAATTTATTTTGACATTTGTGCTGTCAGTGTTCTACAGCATTGAGGTGCTGCAAACACTGACAATGACTGCATAAAGGCACAGGGCTGCACCCGTGCTTTCCCATGACTCCCTCCATATGCTTATGGAGGGAGTCACAGCATGCAGGGAAGTCCTCTTCTCATCCCATGGGCGGAAGAGACCTCCCCAGGAGATCAACACAGCCTGGTTGCACATTGCAGAAGACACAAGCAGGGATGTGGCCAGGAGGACCTGGATGCAGTGCCGCAAACCTTTCAATGATCTCAGTAGATCACGAAACGTTAATACAAAGCCACACTCAACCTCATCCTGCTGTACCTCTCATCACATCCCCATCACTCTGCCTTCCCTACCCTACTCCTGCACATCCTTACTCACACCAACTTAGCTTGCACCTCCACCCATCCCTCTCTATCTATATTATCACATCCCCATCTCATTAGCCACCCCTCACACTCACCCTCATCCTAGTGCAGTCACACCAACTAATAACACACAAGGGTAGCCACTGTTTTATGCAATGTTCATGTAACGTTTCTGTTAATGTGCTCTCAAATATTGAAACCTTTATTTTCAACACTTTGCGTTCTTGGACAGATTTGCGTGCACCTTTGGAAGTGGCTTAGTGAGTTGCAGTGAATGGTGAGACATAACAGTACCCCTCGCAATGGTGATGAGTGTGAAAGGAATGGCTTGAGCATTGTAGGGATGCTTTATGGAGTTGGTGTGGGGTGGTGCCAACCTGGCGCATCATGTGGCAGCCAGGGTGTACAGCGTCAAGTGAATCTGGCCATGCTGAGGCCATCCCTTGCCTCCCAGGCAGCAATGTGGTGGGGTGCTGATGCTCTCTGTCCTGTGCAGTATCAGTTGATTACGGAGAAGGTTGGTGTTGTTGTTGGTGGTGCTGCTGGTGTGCCTGGTGCTGCTGGTGTTGGGGCTGATCGTGGTGGAATTCTGAGGACCAAGGTAGGAGAGTATAAAGGACACCCATGCTGATGGAATAGATGGCAGGTAAAGTAGAGATGACCGAAGCGATCTGTCAATGGTGAAAGAGGTAATGAGGTCAGACTGGATGGAGACTTGTGTAAAGACTTGCACATGGTGAATTCTGTTGTGGAAATGCAGTGAGGAAGAGCTTGTGGCTGAGGGAAGATATCTCTGTAAGGCGGGAGCTTTTACTTGATATTTGAAGCTGTCAACTCATCAGCTGGTTCATTGGCCACTGACCTCCCACCTCAGCTTCACAGACGTAGTCTAGCAACAGCGTGAAACCCGTGGGTGAGCTGTCAAATTCAAAAGGTCAGTTTAAAACCATTGTTAAGTGGTTGTAAACAAGCCACTAATCATTTAAATTGGCTTCCCCCCGCCGCTGCGTGTCAGGTCTGCTCAGCGCTCACGGACCCGACATTTGGTAAAGGCGCGTGGTGGTCGGTTCACAGGAGGGTCCCAACCCGCTGGGGGAAAAAAAAGCACTTTCCCACCCGACCCGCCACCGATCGCGCCCATTGACCCCCCCGGAAAATCTTGGCCATTGAGTATATACAATGCTGATACAGCTAGATTTTTGGACTCCAGGGGAATCAAGGGATATGGGGATCGAGTGGGAAAGTGGAGTTGAGGTCGAAGATCAGCCATAATCTTACTGAAAGCTCGAAGGGCCATATGGCCTACTCCTGCTTCTAATTCTTATGTTCTTATATTAACATTGCCTTCTGGCGCGCAAATTCTTAATTGATTCTGGCTTCATTTTTGGTTGCATGATGCAATTCATGGTGTAGAATCTGGAATCCAACAGGCTTATACATTTAATGCAGCCAGGTAAATTACAAAACTAAAATCAAACCATTCCACTTTGTTCTGGTTTATTTCAGGTTTGGGTGTCAACCTTAATGGTTCTACTACACATTTCAAACTGGCTCTCTGCTGAATTCAGAGCCATTCTGGTTCCAAAAATGCAGTATAACAAGTGTGCCTCTGCATATGGTTGGTCTGGTCATTTATGTGCACTTGTAATGCAGCGCAAACCAAACTTTGGAAATTGCCAATGAGTTTACAAAAAAAAACAATCAAGGGGAATCAAGGTAATAGGACAATGATGGAATTGTCTCTACTTCTAGAGCTTCCAATATTTCTACGTTATTTTTCCACGCACGCACACACACATGGATCTCCTATGGTGCTGCTCGTGGTGAATGCGAGGATATGCTGTAGTGTGAAAGGAAATAAGTATGAAGCTTAAATAAAGTGTGCACAATGCTTACCAAATACTGATTTCAACTCTTTTTAAATTTGTACTCAGGATATGAATGATGCTGGCAAGGCCTCTTTTATTGGCTGTACCGTGTTATCCTGAGGTGGTGGTGGGCTTTCCCCTTGAACCACTGCAGTCCTTGTGGTGATAGTGCTCCTATAAAAGGTGCTACATAGAGAATTCCAGAATATTGGCCCAGCGGCAATGAAGGAACGGCGATACAAGTCCAAGTCAGGATGGTGTGCGACTTGGATGAAGGTGATGGTGTACCACAATCGTTTGGGATTCTGGGATGAGAAGCAACTCAGAACTCAGCCTGAAGAGTATTACCACCAAGAAATGAAAGAAATTGCATTTATATAGCACCTTTCACTACCCCAGAGACTTCCCAAAATGCTTCAGCCAATGGAGTACTTTTGAAGTGTAGTCACTGCTGTAATATAAGGAAATGCAAAAGCCAATATGTGATGTGATGTGATAATGACCAGATAATCTGTTTTAGTGATGTTCGTTTAGGGATAATAATTTGCAAGACATCTGGGATAACAGCCCTGCTCTTCTTTGAATAGTGCTATAGGATCTTTTATGTAAACCTGAAAAGTGGTGGAGGCTTACAAACCTATCCCTCAGTACTGGAGTGAAGTGTTATCCAAGGTTGTGCACTCAAGTCTCTGGAGAGGGACTTGAACTCACGTCCTTCTGACTCATAGGCGAGAGAGCTACCACTGAGCCAAGACTGACACCATGGATGGTGTCGTTCTGCACTTGCCAGGATCACACAGTTGCAGTAGGGTTACAAGGTGAATTTGTAATTCTGATCTGTGCATCCAGAATGCAATCTCTTGTACGACTATTCACGTAATGTCCATTTGATTCTGAGATGTGTCCTAGAGAAATATGTACACATGCTATTAAACTTTAGGGCAGTCAGTACAATTGGGCCAAATTATCAATTCCATTTAGCCAAATTCAGAAGAAACTGGAAGGAACCCAGAAAAATATTATAACTGAATGCAAAGTAAAGTTTTAATTGCTACTGCAGCCCTCAAAGAATGGACAGAAAAAACTAGTACCAGTGTAAATAGTGGAACAATGCTCCCATCCAACTGTCAGAGATATGTAAAATGACATACAATGTTTGCAATGATGTATTTCTCTACTCCAGCACATCTGTAACAGCCAATATTGTTTGGAGTCTAATTGGGATTCAGGAATGTCTGCTTTTGAATTTTACTAGGGTACGTTGCTTTCTGCTAATGAGGTTTCAGGAACAGGATTCATGTGGTTTATAGTACTGCAGTGGTGAATGTTACATCAACTGCAAAATGACAGCACAGAGGATTTATAATGGTAATGAACTATGTGTTTAACATAGCTCCAAGGCCCAAAAGAAACTTCTTTAAAAAAAAGTCTTAAGTACTGTCTCAGCAATAGGTTGAAAAACAGCAAGCGAAGTAATTTAGTAAACATACAAGAGACTTTTATTCAGATGCAAATGCTCTCAAAGAAAGAACGAACTTGCACTTGAATAGAAAATTTCACGTAGTCGGGATGTCCCAAAGCACTTCACAGCCAATGAAACTGCATTAGTTTTCACAATGTCCTTTGACACAGAGGCTGTGGTTAGAACATATGTGTCACTATCTACATTTAGTGCAGATGCTCAGTATTTTGGAGTCAATGTATGCTTGTTTACAAAAGCAAAATACTGCAGATGCTGGAAATCTGAAATAAAAACAGAAAATGCTGGAAATACTCAGGTCAGGCAGCATCTGTGGAGAGAGAAACAGAGTTAACGTTTCAGGTCGATGACCCTTCGTCAGAACTGGAAAAAGTTGGAGATGGAACAGCTTTTTAAGCAAGTGTAGGGGCAGGGAAAGGGGGGAGGGGAGGAAAGAACAAAAGGGAAGGTCTGTGATAGGATGGAAAGCAGGAGGGATTAAGAGACAAAAGGGATGATGGTGCAAGGCAAAAGGAGATGGTAATGGGACTCTAGATGGAGTGTGAATGACACTGGCAGAATGATCGACAGCTGCCATGCAGGAGAGAGAGAAAAAAGAAATTAAAAAAAGGATAGGGGCAGAGGTTATGGTCTGAAATTGTTGAACTCGATGCTGAGTCCAGAAGGCTGTAAAGTGCCTAATCGAAAGATGAGGTGCTGTTCCTCGAGCTTACATTGAGCTTCATTGGAACAGTGTAAGAGGCCGAGGACGGAGAGGTCAGAGTGGGAGTGGAGCGGAGAATTAAGGTGACAGGCGACCGGAAGCTCGGGGTCACCCTTACGGACTGAATGGAGGTGTTCCGCAAAGCGGTTACCCAATCTGTGTTTGGTCTCCCCAATGTAGAGGAGACCGCATCGTGAGCAGCGAATACAGTATACTAAATTGCAAGAAGTACAAGTAAATCGTTGTTTCACCTGGAAGGAGTGTTTGGGGCTCTGGACAGTGGGAAGGGAGGAGGTAAAAGGGCATGTGTTGCATCTCCTGCGCTTGCACGGGAAGGTGCCGGGCGAAGGGGAAGGGGTGTTGGGGGTGAAAGAGGAGTGGACCAGGGTGTCGCGGAGGGAGCGGTCCCTTCGGAATGCTGAAAGGGGAGGTGAGGGGAAGATGTGTTTGGTGGTGGGATCACGCTGGAGGTGACGGAAATGGCGGCGGATGAGCCATTGAATGTGGAGGCTGGCGGGGTGAAAGGTGAGGACAAGGGGAACCTTATCGTCGTTCCGGGAGGGAGGAGAAGGGGTGAGAGCAGAAGTGCGGGAAATATTGGGGTTGGATTCTCTTAGATCCAACCTACCTCCCTCTGAACTTGCAGCACTCCATTCTCTCAGATCCAACCCCAACATTGTCATTAAACCTGCTGACAAGGGTGGTGCTGTTGTTGTTTGGCGAACCGACCTCTACCTAGCGGAGGCTGAACGCCAAATCTCTGACACCTCCTCCTACCTTTCCCTGGACCATGACCCCACTACCGAACATCAAGCCACCGTTTCCAAGACTGTCACTGACCTCATCTCCTCTGGAGATCTTTCCTCCACGGCCGCCAACCTCATAGTTCCCCAACCCCGCACAGCCCGCTTCTACCTCCTTCCCAAGATCCACAAACAGGACTGCCCTGGTCGACCCATTGTTTCAGCCTGTTCTTGCCCCACGGAACTTATCTCTTCCTATCTCGACTATTTTTTCTCCCCTTGTCCAGTCTCTTCCCACCTACATCCACGACTCTTCCAACGCCCTCCGCCACTTTAACAGTTTCCAGTTTCCTGGCCCCAACCGCCTCCTTTTCATTACGGACGTACAATCCCTCTACACCTCCTTCCCCCACCAGGATGGCCTGAGGGCGCTCTGCTTCTTCCTTGAACAGAGGCCCAACCAGTCCCCTTCCACCACCACCCGCCTTCGCCTGGCTGAACTTGTTCTCTCATTGAACAACTTCTCCTTTGACTCCAGTCATTTCCTCCATGGGTCCTAGCTATGCCTGCCTTTTCGTGGGATATGTGGAACATTCTTTGTTCCAGTCCTACTCAGGTCCCCTCCCTCACCTCTTTTTCCGGTACATTGATGACTGTATTGGTGCCGTTTCCTGCTCTCGCCCTGAACTAGAAAATTTCATTCACTTTGGTTCCAATTTTCACCCTTCCCTCACCTTCACATGGTCCATCTCTTCCCTTCCCTTCCTCGACTTCTCTGTCTCCATCTCTGGGGATAGGCTATTGACAAACATTCACTTTAAGCCCACTGACTCCCACAGCTACCTGGACAACACTTCCTCCCACCCAGCTTCATGTAAGGACTCTATTCCATTCTCCCAGTTTCTCCGTCTCTGCCGCATCTGCTCTGACGATGCCACCTTCCACACCAGTGCTTCCGGCACGTCTCACTTTTTCCTCAACCGAGGATTCCCCTCTACTGTGGTTGACACGGCCCCTGACCGTGTCCGTTCTATTTCCCGCACTTCTGCTCTCACCCCTTCCCCCTCCCTCCTGGAACCACGATAGGGTTCCCCTTGTCTTCACCTTTTACCCCACCAGCCTCCACATTCAACGGATCATCCTCCGCCATCTCCAGTGTGATCCCCCCACCAAACACATCTTCCCCTCACCTCCCCTTTCAGCATTCCGAAGGGACCGCTCCCTCCGCGACACCCTGGTCCACTCTTCTATCACCCCCAACACCCCTTCCCCCGGCACCTTCACGTGCAAGCGCATGAGATGCAACACATGCCCTTTTACCTCTTCCCTTCCCACTGTCCAGAGCCCCAAACACTCCTTCCAGGTGAAACAGCGATTTACTTGTACTTCTTGCAATTTAGTATACTGTATTCGCTGCTCATGATGCGGTCTCCTCCACATTGGGGAGACCAAACGCAGATTGGGTGACCACTTTGCGGAACACCTCTGTTCAGTCCGTAAGGGTGACCCCGAGCTTCCGGTCGCCTGTCACTTTAATTCTCCGCTTCACTCCCACTCTGATCTCTCCGTCCTCGGCCTCTTACACTGTTCCAATGAAGCTCAACGTAAGTTTGAGGAACAACACCTCATCTTTCGATTAGGCACTTTACAGCCTTCTGGACTCAACATCGAGTTCAACAACCTCTGCCCCTATTTTTTTTTCATTTCTTTTTTCTCTCTCTTACATGGCAACTGTCGATCATTCTGCCATTGTCATTCACACTTCATCTAGAGTCATCTTTTGTTTCTTAACTTGTCCCATTACCATCTCCTTTTGCCTTGCACCATCATCCCTTTTGTCCATTAATCTCTCCTGCCTTCCATCCTATCACAGACCACCTTCTTTTGTTCTTTCCTCCCCTCTCCCTGCCCCTACACTTGCTTAAAAACCTGTTCCATCTCCAACTTTTTCCAGTTCTGATGAAGGGTCATCGACCTGAAACATTAACTCTGTTTCTCTCTCCACAGATGCTGCCTGACCTGCTGAGTATTTCCAGCATTTTCTGTTTTTATTTTATGCTTGTTTACATCTGTGAATGAGAATCAGTCAACTCCCAGCTCCTATCTGATCTGCTGAAATTTTCAAGACAGTTTTGTCAGATTAAGATTTGCCCCCCAGTGTGCAATGGAATTCCATCCCAGAGGAGCAGCACCAGGTAGAAGCAATGATGGGGCAAGGAAGAAGGGTACCAGTATGAAAGAGCAGGAGGAGAATGCCAATGTGATCTGAGGGGTAGAGGGTGCAGTTGGTAACTACTGGAGACCAAGTGGGGTAAAGAAAAGTGCCATTCTGAACTGAGGGGAGAGAGGCATGAGAGTGCCATTCTGAACTAGGGAAGGGGTGAAGCATGCTAGTATGAATCGGGCATGATGTGGGGAGAAGAGGAGTCCCTCTGTGCACTGGGCGGAGTGGAGAGAAAAGTGCCTCCACATGACTGTGATAACCCTATGATCAGTTGTAAAATAATCAGATTTAGCAACAGCCTACCAATATATATTCACATTAGTTTGCAATTTCTCCAGAAGTGAGGCCTACAATCTTCAATGGAATGTTGCATTTGGCAATAGCTTCAGTTATGACAAACCCAAGTTCCACTGCACTTTCGGAGCCACAGTATACCATAGGCCAATGTTGATGGCTGATTGAGTTCACAGCTTTATGGAGGCTGTTGTTCAGTGTTTGCTATTCTTACAGGTTGGCATGTACAAGAAAACGCCTTCAGTCTCCAAACACAGTACTCAAGCACACTTCCTGTTGGGTGGGCTTTAATGAAATAATGGAGAAAGTAGTGCAGTTATGTTGTGTATATAGATTTTCAGAAGGTGTTTGATAAAGTGCCACTTGTTAGCAAAATTGAAGCCCATGGGATTAAAGGGGCAGTGATAGCATGGATACAAAATTGGCTAAGAGACAGAAAGCAGAAAGTAGTGGTGAATGGTTGTTTTTCCAGATTGGAGGGAAGTATACAGTGCTGTTCCCCCAGGGGTCAGTATTGGGACCACTGGTCTTTTTGATAAACATCAATGACCTGGCAAGGGGTTCTTAGAAATTATACAGGGCTGTTTACTTAATCTGTATGTTCCATAGAATCATAGAATTTTATAGCACAGGAGGCCATTTGCCCCATCACACCTGCACGAGCTCTGTCTAATTTCCTTGCCCTCGTCCTGTAAACTTTTACATTTTTTCCCCCAAATATTTGTCCAATTCCTTTTTACAAGCTATTGTTGGATTTTGCTTCCACTACTGTTGCTGCTAGGGTAGTTACACATTACATAAAAGTTTTGTTCCTAAACAGATCCATACCTGATTTTCATCCTGTTCCTCCATACTGTACTCTGTGCTTGTCTGTACCTCCGAGGCTTTATCTCCCAGCAGAAAGCCTAGTCGTGTCATGAGTGTATTTGCAGCCTCATCCACTGATGGTGGTGGTCCCAATTCTTGTTCTGAGTCACCTGTGAAGAAAATAAGAAAATAAATCAATTAAAAGTGATGCCACACTATCTTACACATAAGAAAGGACAATTGAGTGGTATGTTTCACAATGCATTAACCTATCTGTCCTGTGCTTATGTAACTAAAATTTACCAATTTATATAACTTGCGGTAATATCTGTACAACAGAAGAGTAGAAAAGTGTGTTTAATCTCAGTTCATTTTTCTTTCAGAATGATTAAACATTTTTTTTTTAAAGTTGTTTTGTAAACAAGGTACAACATTTGTACCTCCGTGGATACTGAAACAGGGATATGTGACCGCATAAATACATACAGATTTGTGGCCACCTGCATTTCAAAATTTAACCAGAAGAATGTTCAAAGGATAAAATTAATACAATACATTCCTGCCACAAAGCATGTTCCACATTCTTTTGATACACTGCAACACTTACAGTCGGGTAGAAAATTCTTTGATGCACTTGAACGAATATTTCAACCAGCCAAAAATACAAAGTTGTATTTATATACTGCCTTCTCTCATCTCATCTCAGAAACCATCTCAAAGCACATCATATGTAATGAATTACTCTGAAGTCGAGTGTCGGTTGTTACGCAGGTAAATGGCAAATTTACATATCGTAAGTTCATACAAACAGAACTATTTTCCTGTATTAGGAGAAAAAGGAACCAAAGGGAATAGCTTAAGGGTGGAGTTAAATATAGCTGGGAGGTTACTTGATGCACAGAATAAAAGTTGGGCATGAAACACACGAACAGGGCAGATCTTCTATGATTTTCCCTCACTGGTAACTTGAGCTATTCAAAGGTATATAGGGCATAATGAATAAAGATACATATAATTAAAATATGTAATATAGAGGTAATAATTTAGTAACTAGACTTCAATAATACAATTGTTTTGGACATTATCCAGAAATACCATAAACCAAACAGCTCCCAGTGGTCTCATCTGTGAATATATTGAAGAAATCACCAGCTAATGTGCCTACAGGATTCTTGCATTAATACACTAAATGCTTTGGTGCGACTGTGCAGCTGTGCATGTATTCCCATCTTGCCGCTGGCTAGTCTTTTCAGTTAATGTAAAAGATGTTGAAAATATTCGAGTAGCTTTGCTGCAGAGACAGCATCTGCATCACTCCATTGCCTATGACAAGGTAAAGGGAAACTAGTGGAAAAATAGATTCACCCATGTTCCTGTGCACTAATCAACATGCATTCTCTTTTCATGACAAGAGAAATTGTAGTTTAAGACTACAGAACTATTTTATTCCATTAGAAACAAGAGTACTTGGTATTATTTGAGCAAAATCGCGAGAAGATCGACAATTGCTTAGGCTCCATGTAGTCCCCAGCCTCTTGAGGCATATTACCCTAAATGCATATATTGTCACATGTAGTTTAGCAGGTGCAATTAGATCTAGAGCGTATGCCTGTGGTTGCAGGGAGGAGATCTACAGGGACATTATACATGCCTGACATGTTAATTATTTTCCAGCAGCTATACCTTGCATTACAGAAAAAAAGGAACCATTTTAAATTAATATGCACATACTGTCACTTTCAAACTGAAATTTGTGACTACATTTTTGAATCATCAGCATACCAATGTGAGTTGGTACAACTGGATACAGCAATGGCTATGGACCCCGACAACATCCCGGCTGTCGTGCTGAAGACTTGTGCTCCAGAACTAGCCGTGCCTCGAGCCCAGCTGTTCCAGTACAGCTACAACACGGGCATCTACCCGACAATGTGGAAAACTGCCCAGGTATACCCTGTCCACAAAAAGCAGGACAAATCCAATCCGGCCAATTACCACCCCATCAGCCTACTCTCAATCATCAGCAAAGTGATGGAAGGAGTCATCGACAGTGCTATCAAGTGGCACTTACTCACCAACAACCTTCTCACCGATGCTCAGTTTGGGTTCCGCCAGGACCACTCGGCTCCAGACCTCATTATAGCTTTGGTCCAAACATGGACAAAAGAGCTGAATTCCAGAGGCGAGAGTGACTGCCCTTGACCTCACGGCAGCATTTGACCGAGTGTGGCATCAAGGAGCCCTAGTAAAATTGAAGTCAATGGGAATCAGGGGGAAAACTCTCCACTGGCTGGAGTCATACCTAGCACAAAGGAAGATGGTTGTGGTTGTTGGAGGTCAATCATCCCAGCCCCAGGACATCGCTGCAGGAGTTCCTCAGGGCAGTGTCCTAGGCCTAACCATCTTCAGCTGTTTCATCAATGATCTTCCCTCCATCATAAGGTCAGAAATGGGGATGTTCGCTGATGATTGCAGTGTTCAGTTCCATTTGCAACTCCTCAGATAATGAAATAGTCCATGCCCTCATGCAACAAGACCTGGACGATTCAGGCTTGGGCTGATAAGTGGCACAAGTGCCAGACGACGACTATCTCCAACAAGCAAGAGTCCAATCACCGCCCCTTGACATTCAATGGCATTACCATCGCCGAATCCCCCACCATCAACATCCTGGGGGGTCACCATTAACCAGAAACGTAACTGGACCAGCCACATAAATACTGTGGCAACAAGAGCAGGTCAGAGGCTAGGTATTCTGCAGTGAGTGTCTTACTTCCTGACTCCCCAAAGCCTTTCCACCATCTACAAGGCACAAGTAAGGAGTGTGATGGAATACTCTCCACTTGCCTGGATGAGTGCAGCTCCAACAGCACTCAAGAAGCTCGACACCATCCAGGACAAAGCAGCCCGCTTGATTGGCACCCCATCCACCACCTTAAACATTCACTCCCTCCACCACCAGCGTACCGTGGCTGCAGTGTGTACCATCTACAAGATGCACTGCAGCAACTCGCCAAGGCTTCTTCGGCAGCACCTCCCAAACCTGCGACCTCTTCCACCTAGAAGGACAAGGGCAGCATGGGAACACCACCACCTCCAAGTTCGCCTCCAAGTAACATTTAGAAGTATATTGTTGATCCTTCATCTGGGTCAAAATCCTGGAACTCCCTCCCTAACAGCACTGTGGGAGTACCTTCACCACACGGACTGCAGCGGTTAAAGGCAGCAGCTCACCACCACCTTCTCAAGGGCAATTAGGGATGAGCAATAAGTGCTGGCCTCGCCAGCGACGCCCACATCCCATAAACGAATAAAAAAAAAATTCCAGAGAAAAGGAGCATAGTGGCTGAATGAGAAGGCATCGATCTGAACACAGCAACAGGAATTTTGAAATTGACCAGTTGGGGCAAAGGGAGCCAGTGACGTTTGAAGAGGCTGGGGTGATTGGAATGTAGGGCCTGGCATTAGCGAGGACGCAGTCCATGCTATTTTGTATGAGTTTAAGCGTTAAAAAGTTAATGTGGGAGCCTAGCAAGAAGGGCTTTAGAGAAGTAAAGCATTGAGGTGATAAAGCCATGGACTAAAGTTTCAACAGGAGAAAAGGAGAGATGGAGCAGGGGCAGGCACTATTTCAGAGGTAGAAGAAACCATTGATTTAGAATCACAGAAATTTATGGCACAGAAGGAGGCCATTCGGCCCATCGTGTCTGCGCCAGTTGAAAAATAGCTATCCAGCCTAATCCTACTTTTCAGCTCTTGGTCCGTAGCCTTGCAAGCCACAGCAATTCAAGTGCATATCCAAGTACTTTTTAAATGCGATGAAGGTTTTTGCCTCTACCACCCTTTCAGGCAGTGAGACCCCCACCACTCGCCACTTTCTCTTGGATCCCATGGACTTTTACTTTTTTGTCCAACCTGCCATGTGGGACCTTGTCAAAGGCCTTGCTAAAATCCCTGTAGACTATATCAAGTGCACTACCCATATCGACCCTCCTCATTACCTCCTCAAAAAATTCAATCAAGTTAGTCAGACATGACCTTCCCTTAACAAATGCAAATGATTTATTTTTGCTTTAAGTCTGTCCCACACATCCACCACTCAAAATTCTTCTACTTTCTTGTCTTATGAACCTCCTATCACCTAGTTACAGAGTAGCAGGAATGGACATCTGACAGCAGATTAACTGGAATGATGTGTGGTTTGGGATGTTGGGAGCAAAGGAAGGGGAGGGGGAAAAATGACAAACAAAAGTTGCAAAACTCAAGTACAGGAAACTCTTTATTAACCGGCACCCAAATATCCGGAAATCTCTCTTCACCGGCAAAATTCTTGAGTAGGTAACCGGGGTTTTCCTTCATCTCTCGATTAAAATTAACTTTAAAAAAAACCCCGAGGCGTTTGCCTTGTATCGGAGTGTGTAGATTGGGAGGGGAATGTGCAGCCCGGGTAGGCAGCGGACACGACAGATGGTCAGCTGGCGGTCCCCGGGGAGACGGAGCTCCGAATGCAGGCGCATGTTAATGTGTACGGGGCTCTCGTACGTTGGGAGATATAACTCTCCGTTATCCGGACTTTTTGATTAACCGGCACCACGCCGGTCCCGTCGGTGCCGGTTAATAAAGAGTTTCCTGTATGAAACCTGCAGAAACCAGGATTTGCTCACAGTTAAAATATAAAAAGAAAATCCCCCGGAAAAGCAAACCCATCAACATCTAAAAGGAAAGACATAGCTCAAGAGTTTGGGTGAAGAATCTTCACCTGAAACATTGTGTCTTTTCATTTTCTTTTATATTGCATTTCCAATATTTTCTGTTTTTATGTCAGAATTCCTGCATTTGCAGTTTTCCGTTTTAGCTTTTCATTCAGTTATTTGAATGGAACTTTGTTTTTTGTGCAGGCCTTGCGGAGGGAACACAAGAGGTTTACCAAGGTGATACCAGTGATGAAAGGCTTTTGTTATGAGGAGTGACACGAGAAACACAGCCTTTTTCATTACAAGAGAGATTAATAGAAGATTTGATACAAAATTATGAGGAGTGAATAAGGAAAAACTAGATCAAATGCACTACCCTCATCGTCAGTGAGTCAGTAACCAGAGCACATAAATTTAAGAACTCAACCAAAAAATGAAGGGAGAGGTTCGTAGATTATTTTTTAAACAAAAGAGGGTCATTAGAGCCAGAATCAGTAGTGGAAGCAGAATTTATAAAAGCTTTTAAAAAGACAGTGAATAAATATTTGAAAAAGAAAAAAAATTAAAAAGGTTACGGGGAAAGGGCAGTGGAATGGAATTAAACAGATAGCTCTTTCAGGGAGGTGGTACAGGCTCAATGGGTCGAATGGCACCCTTCTGTGCTATAAAATGTGATGAATCTAAATCCTACTGCAGATTCATGTATTTTATTTTGACTGCAACAGTGTCAGTGTTAATGAACATTCCCAAAAGCCAAGAGAACCTATTGTAATGCAGTGCAAAACTAACCAAGAACAGCTAAATTCTGGGTATGTCTCAACAGGGACAATGAATTACTGGTGCACTTTTAGGACTGTGAAAAACTCAAATCAGTAGCACCATGGGGATGAGCGAGTTAGATCAGACCTTCATAGCAGTGAAGACGCACCTGCAACTCACAGCCAATGCAGAGTTATATTGTTAATTCAATAGGGCTGAATGGCCCTTTGAAATTTAATATAGTCTTTAAATTCTAGAACACAGTACACTGCTACCAACCATTTAGAAATAATCCATCAGCAATAGTGGTGGAGTGCTTCATCTCAGGAGAGAGAATCAAGAGAGACAGCCAATTCCACCTCTCCTAAGGTAAAACACACCATCCTGTCAGTTGGTCAGGTACTTGTATTGACAGCACAGTTGGCCATGACTCAACAGTATCCTGCCCTCCTGACCAAAGGCGGCAAGTATTGAGACAAGAAGTGGGAGAGAGAATTTACACACCTGAGGCATAATTTCAGCAGGTAGTAAAAACATCTTTCATGTTTACAGAATTAAGTGCATTCTGTACTTCAGAACACTGACACAATGTTTGATAATAAGCCATCTGTTACGGCATCAACTTTACTGTTCTTACCTGTTTAATCATGTACAGCAATTATGAAATGATTTTCCACAAAGTTGAAATGATAAATATGGTTGGAAACGTTTAAATACTGAAAGAAAAAGTAAAATCCCTCTAAACAGGCGGCTGCAGCAGAAAATGCTCAAACCAAAGGGAGTACCTTGAACATCAGGGAGGGGAAGTCTCCTGCAGGGCTGTCACTCCCACATGAACAATCTCATTAGCTAGAATTGCCAGCAGGAAAATAAGTCCATGCGACTTGTTTGTTTTGGAGGTTTTTCCCCCTGGCTGCCATGGCTGCACAGTTATTAGCATTCAAAAGCAAACGGTAGGGATTTAAAGCAAGTCTTAACGACTAGTGAAATGTAGCAGCGCTTGCAATAATTTCAGCTCACAATTGTGTCTCAGAAGCACCAATATGATGCCGAGACATCTTAAAATAAAAAAAAACCAACAGAGTTCAAGGAAAGTGAGCGCAGGATCACTTACAAGGACTCAGCAATAAATGCTGGCCTTACTAGCGACTCCCAAATCCCAAGACTGAATTTAAAAAACCAAAAAGATACTTAACAAAAAACTCAAGTGCCTATGTTTTGAGATTTTGCAAGAATCTCTCAGTATTTTTTCAGCTTTTGCAAACTAAAAAAAAATTAGCCTGCCAGTACTCAACTCATCTGTATTGGGAAACACCGATTCCCTTAATAGACGAACACTTTTATACCACAAAATTTCAAATTGACATCAAGTATACAAAAACCCCTCTAGATCTGTCCTTAATTTAGTCAGTTCGTGGCCAGCTCATCACTGGCAAGTCAAAATTGCTGAACCTATCATCGTGCAGAAGTGAGACAAGTTTTTTTTTGGGGGGGGGAGGGGAAGGGGGTGGGTGGAGGAGCAAGAAAGGCATGATGGAATAATTCTCAAAGGCAATTAGAGATGGGCAATAAATGCTGGCCTTGCCAGCGACGCCCACATTCCAGGAACGACTAAAAAAAATTGATCTGACTTGCCCCATTTAAATTGTGTCCCTTGCTTTTTGGGAGGCCAATGTTTACAGGGTACACTGATAGCAGTAATCAAACCATATGTACTACAGCACAGATTAAGCATTAATATGCCTGAACATTGGTGAGTTGGAATCTTTCACTTTTATCAGAGAAAAAGCTTTTTTGTTCAAAAACAGCAAATACTATAATTGGGGGTGAGAGTATTTGCTACTATAAACCCAAATGCCTATTCTCTCCCGCTCTATAAACAATGGATGTTTTACAGCACACAGCTGGAACTAACAGCTCTTTCCAGAGATGTCATACCATGCAGCATGCTGCGACTCCCTTGAAAAATGTGTTATACAGTGTGCAATGTCCCAGCACCAATACCAATGCATTCAAGCTGAATCATGCAGTTACATTACTGTCTGGTCAAACAATTAATTCAAGGTCAAAAGGTAAGACTAGTAACTACTGACAGACAGAATATACCAACGTATTTGTTGGGGGTGGGGGGGGGGGGGGGGTGCTGCGGGGAAAGCGGGTGGAAGATAGGATGAAAGTTCACATCCCCAATATCCCCCACATAACAATTCCCAGATCTTGGTACCTTCCCACAAACAACATGTCCAAGTGAAGAAGGGACATTTTGACACAGGCAGAGAGAGAGGAAAATAAACAGAATTTGCATCTGAGTCACATTACACTCCTATTGGCCAGGTGGGAAATGGCAGAGACCAGGGAACCTTTCTGTTATTTTGGGAAAGGAATGAAGCACAGTACATGAGAAAAGCCTAAATAGGACAGAAATTCTAGAGCTGTGCAAAAAGTGGAAAATGTATTTATCAAACAAAGAAAAAATAATTCCCACAGAGCACCATCTTAGTTATTCCACCTTCAGTGTGCCAGTGCAGCCTTCGGTCGCCTGAGGAAGAGAGTGTTTGAAGACCAGGACCTCAAACCCGACACTAAGCTCATGGTCTACAGAGCAGCAGTGATACCTGCCCTGCTGTATGCCTCAGAGACATGGACCATGTACAGCAGGCACCTTAAAGCACTGGAGAGGTACCACCAACGCTGCCTCCGCAAGATCCTGCAAATCCATTGGCAGAATAGGCACACCACCGTCAGTGTTCTTGCTCAGGCCAATATCCCCAGCATCGAAGCTTTGACCACGCTCGATCAGCTCCGATGGACGGGTCACATTGTCTGCATGCCCGATACGAGACTCCCAAAACAAGCGCTCTACTCGGAGCTCCGGCACGGCAAGAGAGCCCCAGGTGGGCAGAGGAAACGCTTCAAGGACACCCTCAAAGCCTCCTTGAAAAAGTGTAACATCCCCACTGACACCTGGGAATCCCTGGCCCAAGACCGCACAAAGTGGAGGAGAAGCATCCGGGAAGGCGCCAAACACCTCGAGTCTCTTCGCCGGGAGCAAGCAGAAGCCAATCGCAGGCAGCGCAAGGAGCGCACGTCAATCCAAGCACCCCACCCACCCGCCCCTTCAACCACCGTCTGCCCCACCTGTGACAGAGACTGTAGGTCCCGCATTGGACTCATCAGTCACCTGAGAACTCATTTTTAATGTGGAAGCAAGTCATCCTCGGTTCCGAGGGACTGCCTAAGAAGAGAAGTTATTTGTAAATGTTAAGGTAACCATTTTGTCGCAAATTACTATTCATTAATCAGGATTTGAGTAAGGCAGCTCCTTCCAACTTGTTTTAATTGTAAACTGCTTTCCAAAATGTAAACAATCTTGCCTTTAGTTTGAGATATTCAGATTGACTGCAGAAAGACTAGCATGAATTAATGAAAGAAACACTATGTGACTTAAGTGCAAAAGGAATGGAATAGAATTAGCAAAGGGAGACACGGAAAGGGACTCAGGTGGCATTGCGGACCGAATGTGGTGAGGCAATTAAAAAAAAATATGGAGGGAGTTGTAGTCAGAACAGTAGAATACAAGTGCACTGAGGTTATCCTGAACATGTACAATGCATAGGTAAAACTACACTTGGAATACTGTGTACATAGTTCCTGTCACCATGCCACAGAAGGGATGGACAAGCATTGGAGAAGGAGAACAACAAAAATGGTTTAAAATTTAAAGGAATGAGCTCTGAGGCCAGCTCAAGGTAATTTAATCTCTACAATTTTGGGACAAGAATATCAAGGTGGGCCTCACTGAAGTACTTCAAACATTAAAAGGGTGGGATATTGTTAATCCTGTATGTGTCTTTAAAATTAGGCAGGCAAGTAGGGTCAGAGGTAAGAAAGTGGTGAAATACAAATTCACACGATACTAGAAAGAACTTCTTCACACAAAGAACAATGTGTCTGCAATAATCTTCCAGATAGTGGTGTTCAAAATACACCTGTATGCTCGGCTGGAAGAGTTAAAATGCCAAAGGGTTGAAGTTTGAAAGCCTGAATGGCCTCTCTCGTAAATGAGGGAGTGTAAACCGCTAAAATGTGCAAAAGGTGGAATCCATGGGCGTAGATATAGATTGCAAATTTCAATTTTTATTTACCCATTATATGTATCACTTACGTAGAGCTGAGTGTTTATATATTTTTATTAATATATAATAGCCAATCTTCCGTGGCATTGCTCACAGTGAATTAAAGAATATGCTGTTTAATAACAATAGGGTTGTTAAGACATGTAACTCCCAATATATTAGAGCCACTGATTGGTGACTGCTTAAAGTCATGTTCCATTTTTATTAAACGATATTCTGGGATTTTTACTGATGTTTCAGGGAAAATATTTCACAACTCTCCATTATTCTGTGAAACAGTCCATGAGTGGCTTTTATTTTCCATACATTCCTTTACCTATGCATTTAATTCTTATCCTTCACCATATCTTTCTCAGCTATCATTAATCAGAATAAAGTCATTTGCTAATTACCAACAAAATACAAGTGATGACAACCAAAGTCTGTTTACCTCAGAAGTTTTCAAAATTCAAATCATTTGTTAAAACAAAAAAATCAAATTAGGATGCAAAGAAACCCTCTGTCTCCCTCAGCTTGTTACACTTTCTAAAGTAAAAAAAAAATCACTTTTATTTAAAAGTTTAATTGAAAAACTATACAAATTCATCATTGAGCCTGCACTCAAATCCTTTTCAAACACACAAACTGTTACAGAAGGAGACACAATTTGACTTTTCCACTGAAATATAAATCGAACATTTAGAATTGAAACATAATTGAAAGCTATTTTTCACTTTCTCACATACTTCACACTCAATTTAAACTTACCCTGGAATAAAACTTTGAGAGGGAGCCAGTGGGGATAGAGGTGATGGACGAGCAGAAGTTAAAAAGGGAACTCAGAAGGCCATATCTGAGTAGTAGAGTCTTGAGGTAACTAAAGGATGGATAAGGATTTCAGTGGCAGTGGGAGTAGGGGTGGAGACAGGCAATGTTACAGAGATGATAGTAAGCAGTCTTGTTGATGGATAGGTTGAGATTTGAAGCTCTGCTCAGGGCCAAGCAGGACACTGATCAATGTTAATGTATTGGCGCAGCCACAGCAACAACTGGTGCTGGATATTGATCAGCACACCCAATTCAGAGTTACAGAATCACAGAATCCCCACAGTGCAGATAGAGGCCATTTCGGCCCATCAAGCCCATCCCACCCTATCCCCGTAACCCCACGTATTTAATCCCCCCTAACACTAAGGGTCAATTTATCATAGCCAAATCAACCTAACCTGCACATCTTTGGACTGTGGGAGGAAACCGGAGCACCCGGAGGAAACCCATGCAGACACGGGGAGAATGTGCAAACTCCACACAGACAGTCATCGGAGGCCGGATTCGAACCCGGGTCCCTGGCACTGTGAGGCAACAGTGCTAACCACTATGCCACCGTGTTGCCCGCGTTACCAGTTAGTTACACAGAGATCAGCGACTCCTGCTTTTCCATTTCTTGATTTTGTCTCCTAAATTATATAGAACATACCTTTGAGTTGCGCCTCAGAGATCCGCAGCATTTAGGGAACCTGAAGCAAATGTGGCAGGCAGTAGTGTTGTTCTTTGGCCAGAAGTATTTTATGCATCATTTGTGCCCATCAGTGATCAGGAACAGGCTATTGCATTTTGTACAGCATTTAAAGCCTTTGGCAGAAGTTGGTATCAATAAACTGTCATAACTGTGGAGGCACTTGGTATGTTTTGATGCAAGCATACATTCCGAATGTCAAGTGCCCAGCTAAGGGTACACATTTTGTAACATTTCAATTTTGTATCTCAGCCCCCTTTTCTGTACTCTATCTTTATCTGCTTTATGGTTCGGTTTGAAATCACAGCTGAAGAAAGTGTGGTTGGTTGACAGCCAGGCTGACAGTGTTGCTTTTACTTTATTCTTTAATTTTTTCTTGTTTTATTCATAGGTCTGTCGTATCAAAGACAGTTATTATGACAGGCAGTATTTTGCTTTTGTATTAGTGACTATTTAATCTAGCCTGCTCTTGTGAATAGACTCAAGACTTGACCCAAATTGATAATAAGTATAAATCAAGGAGTGGAGAATACTAACACTTTTAGCTGGTGTAAAGAAAACAAGTGAAGGTGCTGGTGCCTGGCAGGGGCCGTGGCGTGGTGGCGACCGGCGGGTGCCGTGGCGTGGTGGCGACCGACGACTGGTGGGGCCGTGGCGTGGCGGCGACTGGCGTGGGGGCGACCGACGGGATCGTGGCGTGGTGGCCCACAAACGGCGCTGCCTAGGTATGACATCATTGTGTGGTTTCCTTAGAATCAATTGAGCTAAATTTTACTTCTGTGAGGTATGGAGGATACTTGAATGACGAAGAATATACAGTACATTTTTACAATGTCTGCTTCAAAAGTCTTAAAGGTCAAATACTATTTTGATGTTACTGTATACTGGTGTTTGCCTTAGCAACGCGAGTACAGACATTTGGGACTGTTGCCTAAAACACGTCATATTTGCTTGATCATGTCCTTGCACTACAAACAAGAACCTTTGCATTACTGTAGAATTCGCAATATTATCGCGATTTTATAAATAAGGAGGAGACACATAGTTTCGTACAAACAGCTTTATTTCAGCAGAATGCTGTCAGGTTTTCAAAGTGGACACAAGCAGCCTGTAAAATGGCCGCCACGCCTCGTGGCAGAACGTTCTAGACTTTTCGATAAGCAGACAAGATGGCGTTCCAATAAACATTTGTGCGAGATCGGACAAGACTCAGCACATTTGAGATAATTCACAAGACATAATGGGTTTGCATTTTACACATAAATACTGGAATCGGTCTCCCAGGTGCGAATAAGGGCTATTGTACCAAGCGATCAAGAACCCATCCAAAGACATTAATATGCAAAATTCCCACGACTCTACGATGAGAGAGCCGTTTGCGGGTAGTTACAGAAACATTTGGAAGCCCCAAAAGCCCTCCAGGGAGAATACTGACCGGTTACACAATGGGAGAAGTATTAACGGGTACTCAGGCAGTTACAAGTATCACCGAAACCCATTAAACGGAGATCACCCTATACAAGAAGTTTGAGCGCCAAAACTCTGACAAAAGAAAAGCCATTAAGATTGGGCGGGAAAAGAGGAATTACAGCACTATAACTGTAAGGTACAACCGTCCATCTTGCTCTTGACTCCTTGCCGCTTGCCTCGTGTCTCTGCCTCTTGCAGCTCTTGCTGTTTGACTTGCTGGAAGACTATTGAACTTTCTGATCCGCCAGGATCAACCTCGTGGCTTGCCGCGAAGATCTGTGTGGAACTGGGCTGTGAAGCCTTGAAGCGGGCACACCATCCCGAGAAGTCGGTAAACGGTGTTGGAACCGAAGGCCCGAGATGAGATGAGATGAGATGAGAAGAGAAGACGACGACAATACATATCGCCACGGTCAGTAAGCCCCGACCGCGCTCGATAAATCAGTAACTGCTTCCCAACTGGCATCGGAAGACCATTCTTCGAGTTTTATCGCATCGGGGCGAGGGCACAGGAAGACTATTTTTTGAGTCGTGTCGGAACTCCGAGGACAACACAGATCTTCATGACAGCAGACGGTCCAGCCTGCTAGCCGGAGCAGAAACGAGTAAACAAGTGGGGTACAGAGACCCCTGATCAACACGTGGGTGGTCAGGTGCTGCGGTAAAAACATCCGAGCAGAGTTTCGGAATTTCTCCGAGTTATCACGAGTGGTGAGCATGAGTCTCGATCCGACAAATCTAGTTTAGGTCAGGTATTGTTAGGGGAGGGTTTAAGTTTTAAGGATAATTGTAATGTGTGCCCCCTTTTACGATGTGTCGTGCGCTCCTCGTTTCCCTAAAATTAGCTACATAACTGCGTGTAAGATTGTACTGTCATTAATCTGTGCTTATGACATGTATTTCGTAATCTTGAATAATATGCAATAAAGATTTTCCATTTCGCACTATTCAACCGGGTCTACCTGAGTTTTCTCTGCATTATTGCTCTCGCATCTAAGTCCAGTGTCAGAACCGTAAGGGCGAGTGGGTCGAACCACTCACAGGTGTCTAGTGCTATCAGGCTGGCTGGAGACCAGAACAGGCAACAAGGCCTAACCTCGCACTAGCACCCAGGCTAAGCACAGAGCCACAGGCGTGTCAAAACCCTTACAATTACTGGAGGTAAACAGAGTCAGTCAGCACTATGAACAAATCATAGGGAACATCTGTAGCATGTCAGAGTAATATTTTGGTTCCAATATCCTTTGACTTCACTATGCCTGATAAAGATGCCAGTAACTGAACATTAAATGTTGTTTTTGGACAGGGATCATGTGTTCCTCATGGTGAGGTTTGACAAAGCAGAAAAGCCATCTTTTTCATCCATTAACAGTTACAGACACCTTCTGCCACAGCTCCCTTCAATACACACACACTCAAAAGAATCAACCAGAAGCAAAACTTCTAAAGACTCTTACTAAACCATGTGATAGTTCCATTTCCCACATTATGACAATGAGAAATTAGTGCCAACATGGCAGGCTTGTTTTGCTCTGTACCTTACATGTACCAGTCAACTTCCAGTCTCTCGCTCAAGTGCCTTTTCTTTATACGAGGAAGCCAGGACCATGCCGGGGGCAGGGGGGCTGGTGGGTAGGGTAAGTGGAGATATCTCAGCCAAATCATGCCCTCACCCAACATATACACACATGCTACGCCAGCTGGTTGGCAATCAGGAATTGGAGCCATGGCAGATTTTCCCCTCCCTAACCCAGGGGAACCAATTGTAGCACCCCAGCTGTCAGACTAGCTGAGTTCATTTAATTCAGCACAGAGCAGGTATTGAACCTGTGACCTTCTGGCCAGTATGGCTGTTATATACTGTCTTTACCAACTAAGCATTTCACAAGCTCTCCATTCGTTTTTTTTAAATTAATTTATTTACAGAAGCACAGAAAGGTGGTTGGCTTTACGATCACAGCCATCGCTTTTGCAACTTTTCCAATCTAAATGCAGAAAAATGTTTTTGCTTGGCTTAGGCTCTCATCATCGCCTGATGCTTTATTTAAACAGCCACCTAGGTGATTTTCTATTGAAGTTTTCTTTTTCATTACACATGGATATTTTAGTTTTTATGAAATTAATACACATAGGAACATTTTGCCCAGATAATACCCAAGACTATCATTGCACATTATCCTGAAGCATTCTCTCAATGCCAGATTGAATCAGTCAACTACACACACGCTGAACAATATAAACACTCCCTTATTGTTCACTCAACACACGGTTCTAATGTATATTTCTAACCATTTGACATTTCGTACCACGGATTTTTATTTGTCAATATGCACTTCATCAATACACATGAATGATATCTTAAGATAATCAGAAAATTTGGTGTATTTCTTAGCTTAAAATTTCAGCTAAATGCCATTAAGTATAAAATTCCTGCTAAACTGCTTAAACCCCACATCAAATCAGCAAATTAATCTTAATTTTACATCACTTTTGGTGCAAACCTGCCACTAACTGTGTTGGCATTAGATGCAAAGATGTAAATTAGAGAATTTATTAAATGCCAGAAGCATAAATGTACAAAATAAACAAAATTTTATGTCAAATTCAGATTAGCCATCTAAGTTGAAAAACATGAATGTTGAACATAGTTTTATGGAATTATATTTCAAAATACAGCATGATTTAATAACTTCCAATGTAGCACATTGGTATTAGAGAGCAACCTATAGGTACAGGCTTTATGCTGCCTTCAAGGTCTAGTTGGCATTTTGAATCAATATGATGGCTGGCAGAGACAGCAAGCTCATGACTGGGGGATGGGGAATGGACAGAAATTACAAAAAGCTGGAAGGATGTGATAGCAAAGCTGTTGGGCAAATCAGGACCAGGCTTCAAAGCTGTGTGGGGTGAATGCTACCTCAAAGTATCGAGGCTTCTTTATACAGTTCTAAAAAAGTATTTGGGAAAGGAAAGAATATTTTCACTACAACAAAGTAAATTATTGTAATAATCTTGTCTTTGTTGTGTTTAAAATTTGAAGACATCAACATACCATCCAGAAACAGGGTAATCCCACAGCATCATTTTATTGTTAACTGACATGGAAAAGACAGTTTTTTCAACTCCGAATTCTTTTATATCTGAGACAGAGAGAAGAGAAGGTTCCAAGTCTGCGCGAAAACCCGAAACTTGCGATCTGTCAAGAATCTTCTGGACAGATCCTCCGCATGCACATGAAATGGACATTCGCTGGCGGAGAGTTGTTGCCCAGCGAATGCCCATGAAACTCTTACACCTGGTGAAAGCAGGCATAAGGCCTACTTTTACCAGCATAAGGGTGAAAATAAATATTAAAATAAAATTTTAAAAATAATTTTAACATTCAAAAACCTGTAAAATAGGTTTGTGTTATTTTGGCCCCTTGAAAAATGTTTAAATTTATTTTTCAAAAATTAAATTTTTGTTTTAAATGTTTAATTAAATTATATTTTAATTAATTTTAAACATGTAATGATTTTTTTTTATTTCAGTGCTGTAAAAATGTGTTTTTGGGTGAGTCCCATTAAGCTTATGAGGTTTCCGTATGCAAATGAAATCCCCATAAGCATAATGGGAATCCCCTTTCTGATTGGTTGGGCTGGCCCACGTGATCCCAAGGGCGCTTGCAAACCGCGTGCGCCCCTGGGATACGTGGGCCTCTACGCAGGCCTACGCGTAGAGACCCAGGAGCGCAAGTCGCCGTGGATCCAGGACCATCAGGTAGGTGCATACTTTCATTGCGGTTCGGAGGCATCCGCCTGCGGGATGCCTCCGACCGCAAATTCAGGCCCCTGATATCTAACAGTCTGTTTCCTCTGATGAAACTCTTGAACATGATGGGGTAATTTTAAACCCCAAAAATGGTTGGGTGGGTAAAAAATGTGGGATGTTAAAATGTAAAAAATCTCAAACCCAAACCCAACCTGCCCACTTCCGGTTTTAACGGAGGCGAGATGGGGGTCGGGCAACTGACTCACTCCCAGGAGGCGGGTTGCTCATTTAAATATTTTAATGAGGCTGCGTGCCTCAGATTTTATCCATGTTTCAGGCTGAACGCTGGTCGCCTGGGTTTCAGGAAACCCAGCAGCTAAAGGGAGGCAAGGGCTGCTGCATGGAAGAGCTAAGTACTTTTCCAGCACTGCTTGTGGGCCAGGAGGAGCAGAAGTACTCCGCCCCCGGCCCTGCAAGCAAACCTGTATCCCAGCCCCCGTGATCATCGAGCCCTCACCCCCACCTCTATCATCAACCCCCGCCATCTCTGCCCCTTATCTCTCTCCGACCCCCCATGATCATCCCTGGCCCTCCAAATCACCCCATGAATTGCTCTGTAAATTGTGAATTTCCACAAGTTGCTGGCCGATTTAGGCCACTCCACAGTTAGCTTCGCGAGAACCGCATCTCGCCCATAACCTCCCCGTGATTTTCATGAAGTTGCTACATTTGCACATTAATTGTCCATAAAACTGGCCACAGAAAGTTAAGTCTAGTAATTAACAGCATAAGCACACTTTTAACAACTTAATAATTGTTAATGACAGCCAATCAACCTCTCTGGCCCAGAAAGTGAACAATTTAAACTGTGGAGTCTCATTCCTTCAGGTTGTGAATTGTTGTTGGAGATTTTATAAAATGTGAAATTTTAAATTTAACATTTTTTTTTCTTATTTTACAGTCTTTTTTTCTCACTTAATTCAACCTTTCTTTCCCTCTCTTTACTTTTCTTTCTCTACCTGATTTGACATTGAATGCACCCACTCCAATTCACCCTCCTTCTCAGTCCTTCCACTGTTTATTTCTCAAACCTTTAATCTCATTGGTTAAGGAGACACATGGTTTGTCCCGTTGTCCACCAAGGTCCCAGATGCCCTGTTGCCCTCGCACTTATCAGCTCGCTCTTCCAGCAATGTTCTGGGCATTTTTTTAAAAACATAAACATGCACAAACAAGTCTAACTAACGGAACGATGCGAGATGCCCTGCTCCTGCAAAATCTGGGCCATTAAATCTGACTGTACCTTGAATTCGCTCCCATTTAAAATAAATGTAACAATACATGCACTGAAACGTCTGGAATTAATCTTGTGTATAGAAAATGGTTGAAAGTTTCAGCTTCCCTACAATGTTCCCCATTCCTCCTAGACAGACCGTCTTTGCAGAACTTCAGTCACCTGGTACGGAAACACAACTTAAAACCTCTGCTGTTTGTGATTTTTATCAATGACTTGGAGGAGGGGACTGAAGGGTGGATCAGTAAATTTGCTGATGACACCAAGATTGGTGGAGTAGTGGATGAGGTGGAGGGCAGTTGTAGGCTGCAAAGAGACATTGATAGGATGCAGAGCTGGGCCGAAAAATGGCAGATGGAATTTAACCCTGATAAGTGCGAGGTGATTCATTTTGGTAGGGCAAATTTGAATAAGGATTACAGGGTCAACGGCAGGGTTCTGAGGAACGTGGAGGAGCAGAGGGATCTGGGGGTTCACATCCACAGATCTCTGAAGGTTGCCACTCAAGTGGATAGAGCAGTAAAGAAGGCCTATGGTGTGTTGGCGTTTATTAACAGAGGGTTTGAGTTTAAGAACCGTGAGGTTATGCTGCAACTGTACAGGACCTTGGTGAGACCACATTTGGAATATTGTGTGCAGTTCTGGTCACCTCACTATAGGAAGGACGTGGAAGCATTGGAAAGAGTGCAAAGGAGATTTACCAGGATGCTGCCTGGTTTGGGGGGGAGGTCTTATGAGGAAAGATTGAGGGAGTTGGGGCTTTTCTCTTTAGAGCGGAGGAGGATGAGAGGCGACTTAATAGATGTTTATAAGATGATGAGGGGGATAGATAGAGCGGATGTTCAGAGACTATTTCCTCGGGTAGAGGCAGCTGTTACAAGGGGGCATAGCTATAAGGTGCATGGGGGGAGATATAGAAGGGATGTCCGAGGTAGATTCTTTACTCAGAGAGTGGTTGGGGTGTGGAATGGACTGCCTGCTGTGATAGTGGAGTCGGACACTTTAGGAACTTTCAAGCGGTTATTGGATAAGCACATGGAGCACACCAGAGTGACAGGGAGTGTGATAGCTTGATCTTGGTCTCGGACAATGCTCGGCACAACATCGAGGGCCGAAGGGCCTGTACTGTGCTGTACTGTTCTATGTTCTATGTTCTAGACTGAGGAAGTTAGCTATTTCCGCCATTTAAGTTGACCGTGGGAAGTTATATCACCAAGTACATCATCTGTTTTACACATTTAGTTGTTACAATGTGGTGCAAAGGCAAGTCAGTCAGGCCTATTAAAAAGCATTGTCTTCTGTCCATCAGTTCCTCAGGCCAGGCAGGATTGAGCTTGGGACTAATTACTTTACTTAATAAAGAAAGCCCCTTTCTTTTTGTTCAAAATAGAACAGACTTTTTCTTTAAAAAAATGTGCCAACAGTAGCCATTCTTTTCAAGAGAATTCGTTTTGATTTGTAAATTTATTGGTGTGCAACTTTACAAGTACACAAATAAAAAGCAGCCAATCAGCATACACAGCTTTGTTGCTACAGTGATGCGCATTGAATAAATCACAAGAAAAATGGTACTGCATCAGCTTTGAAAACCCACTATGGTCATCAACATTTTTCCAATAGGTGTAGAACTCTACTACTGCTTTAAAATAAAAACAGAAGTACCCTTAAGCATTAGTTTTGCAAACAAAGACAATATTTTGCACTATTTTCACTATATTTTGTTGTTTTACAAGCTGAATTCCTTCCAGGTACTAAAAAGGCTCTGGCAAAAAATCAGTGCTACTGCTGGGCAAGTCAATTAAAACATTCTGTGTATGAGTAAGCAATTTTATCAGTTTGCCCCAATATCACACCATCTGGCAATGATTATCTTCAAGAATGCACAGTAAAAACAAAAAAAACAAACTCACTGATGATGCCACACTGCCATTAGTTCTCGCTTGTGAAGGATCAGCATAACTCAAGGGAACTTAGGGGTCCATTATACCTGCAAGAACTTTTGTAACTCACCATTCCCAATGCAATACCCTATGTAGCCAGTACTCGCAAAGATTAATTTTGTTATCTTTGACTTGAATCTTTTAAGATCCAATTTCCTTACATGCAACTTATATTTTTTTAAATCCCACTTTTACTTTAAAGTAAAGAAATATTAATACTCTCCATTTTAAATTATTGCTCTCAGTAGCAGTAATGTGTGTGCATTTACATCATGTACCAAAACACTTTTCCACAATAACTTGACTAAAATAAGAGGATAACTGAGGGATATGTTGAGAAGATAGAAAACTTGGGTTCAGTTCAACCAAAAAAGGGGCAGCTGTATTGGACCAAATGGCCTTTTCCTGGTCTCAAAATTAAAATGCTAGATTACAAATCAAGTAAAAAGCAGAATAGTCTGTAAGGTGTTATGCTGACAAAGATGATGCAATATTCCATACTTGAATTAAAATAATTTTCAGTATCAACTTTTGGTTACATGTGATTAGTGTCAACAAATCACTATCCCATGATATTCTACATACAGCACACCCTGTGTAATCTGAGAACATAACTTAAATCTAGTAGCTAAACTTAATGGGACAGTGTTGTATCAATGTGGAGATTTTGGGAGAGTTCATTCTGGTAAAATCAGGAGCTGTACATGCTTTAATTTCAATGTTTTAGAAATCTCACTGCATTAAGACCGCACAGTAGAATATGCTTGGGTGTTCTATTGGCCCGGAATTTGCAGTCAGCAGCATAGCGACGGCGCTCGCCGCTGACCTCGAAGAAAGCTGCCCACAAAGATCTAGCAATCTCTGTGGCGTCGATTTCAGCTCTCCCAACCTCTGTTTGAATCTGTAGCCAAATCAAGCGAATCTCCAGCTTTCAGCAACAGTGATGTCATCAAGCTGGCTAAGCAGCCAATCACATTGACGAATTCTCACAGACAGCAAACCAGGAAGAAAAATGCACAGATTCTAATTTACTTTTTATAATTTTTACAGAGAGCAAAATAAAGATTGGGACATACACATAAGATTAAGATAGAAGCTGAAATATCAAACAAACTTAAAAAAAGTTATTTTAAAAACCATGTAATTCTTAATCATATTAATGGAAAAATTAACATTCAACAAATAAAAAATTAGTTTTTCAGGGCCAGAACAGTTGCTCAGCAGTCAATACACCATTAAAAACCCAGTTACACCTCTTTCAACAAGGCTTAACTTTTTCGGGGAGGTGGGGGGGAGGGTTGAACAGCAATATTCCAGCATAATAGGGGAAGTTTTTGTCCTTGTATGTGATTTCAATTGACTGCCGGCTCTGGTGAGTTCCACGTTGCAACCTGTGGCGCAGCAGTGAATGACTGACCGCAACTTCATGATTTCTGCGTTTATCTGCGCATGCGCTAAATTCTGAAGTTGCTGTCAGTCTCAGAGGGGTATTGATGGCGAACGCCGACAGTTTTGCTGTCATTACCACTGCAAAATCCAGGTCAATGTGTCTTCACAGACAGTAGGATACAGGTTTGAGACTGTAGTTCAAAACCGAGTGAAATCTCAGCTTTGTCTAATGATACTAAGCGCAGGCCAGAGACACTTCCTTAACTGGCAGGTGTGGGGGGAAAGCCACAGGATGAGGCACCTTGAGCACCTCCTAGTGACTTTTTGCAGAGTAGTACTTGCAGGTGTCTCAGAACACTTTCCCAGTCAGGGAATTATGCATAGCTCAGGGAGACCCCAAGAAGGGGAGAAAAGCAAGATTTTTTTAAATAAAAATCTTTGCATGGCGGGGGGTTAGGAAGAGGGGGAAAACACACAGTCACGAAGCACAAAATTCCTTTGAAGCAACTGCAGTTTGTAAGATACTGTGGAAGTCGTCATGGAAGATTTGTAATTAGACCTACAGTGGGGAAGCCACAAAGATTTAGTTTCTAGATCCCATAGGTATCCTGCAGAATTTCTGAACAGGATATCCTACAAGGCAGTTTTGAAAGGGATCGTTTAATAACTGGTATTAGATGAATCAGCAGAGCAATAAAAACTACTAGCAACATTTACTGAACTACAGCATGAAATAAACTATGTACTGCATTAAAAGTGAAGTACAGGAATGTTTTCATAGTTGAAGCCCTTGGGGATAGCACTTCTGTATCTAAACTGTTCAAAGCTTTTTATTCCCATTTTAAATCCATTCAAAATGTCTAACTTGTCCACGTCACAAAATGAAATAGAAGTCTAAATGCAGTTTCTGATCACAGCAAGCGTTTTCCTCTGCTATACCATTTAATGTATGCCTGGAGCATAAATTAAGCCATCCCACATGCACTACACCAGACCAGACCATTATCACAACAAACGTGCACATAGTTTAAACTATGGCATTTCTATATTGCAATTCTTAGAAGTGACAACTTTGAAATAGGACATTCTCAACCAAATTATTTAAAAGCACTATGCAATCTTTAACAGATTTATCCTTCTTTAAAAGAAAGATATTCTATGTCTACAACATTCTTCAGTTCCTTCTCGCCCTCTCCAGTGTTATACACTAAAAGTAGCCTAAACATTACCAGTTCCTCCACTGCACAGATTACAACAGCTCCACGCACATCACAGCTTTTGGCTCTATCAAGGCACTGCTGAGAATTGCTTTTGAATGACATATGCACCAGCCTACCCAATAATACAACTATCAAATTTGCTAGCTGCTGGAGAATTGAACCCTGCACACGCTTACCAGGACAGAAAGCATCCAAGTCTGGCTTCTTGGCTGTGGTTCTGGTTGGGGAGCTGAGCTCCGACTCTGGGACTCGAGGGCTTTCCACAAACTTCGCCTTCCTCAGGGGGGCTGGGACAAGAGAGGAAGAGGGTCGTAAGTGAGGGGAACAGCAGGCAACAGATGGAAGCAGTTAACTAAACGGCCCACTGTGACGGAGACGGATTGAATTACTTATTTGTTGTGCTGCATGAAAGCAGCTGTACTAACCATCTACAACAGAAAGACAAGGTGTCTTGTTTTTCAATAAATACACTGCGTGCAAAACCACAATACACTAAACTAATGCAGATTTCTTCCCCTTTACCTCAGCTATCCTTAGTGAAAACTCTAACGTATCATTAAACATATCACTTATATTTCATTAACCTTTATACTACCAGTTAGGAGACATATTGTTAATCAGGTAGTACTATATACAGCGTATGAGGTTAGCAGACTAGAGGTTAAAGCAAAAATACAAGTACTGTACAATATGCACACAAGAGATTCACTACGGGTCAGCTGTAATTCAAAACCACTACAAAACTCACATCTATTGAAAACTTTTGTATTCTGCCCAGAAACAGTAAGAATAATGTTCAGAAACATTTTCAAAGGAAAGCATTTCTAAGTAACTTGGAAAGGAAACATGTAGAGTCTCAGTTATTTTCTTATGCTTATTTTTCTAGAATCTATACTGCTATCTCCTATGGATTTTTTTCCTTAAAAAAACATATAGCCTAAAAGTCAAGCCACCACTTAATATGGTATTTAATCTCTCTCTGATCTCACACCACACACCAAATATAGACCACATAATTCCGTCAATCTGTCAGGATGGCTAAATAGGGTCCTTTCATGTTGCCATTCTAAGATGGCTGACATATACATTGTGATTAGTACTTCTTAAATCAGACATAACACTGAACAGGGCAGCCTACATATCCTGCAGGTCATTTACATGACACTCTTAAAAATACTCAATATGTTTGTCTGTTAGAATGCATACAATTTAAAAAAAATATTTCTGCTATTCTGTTTTTAATTATTTGTGTCCCTCTCTGTGACTCCCTTGCCCCATCCATGTATTAATCTGCTCTCAGTCCTTTGCCAAGACTATTCTTAAACTGGCATCTAAGAGGTGTACAAGTGAAGCCCTGTATGACTCCCCAATCAAATAGAGAGGAAAAAAGAAACAGCTCGGCTTTGCACTCCTGATCTATTCATTGTTTTCCAGCAGTGGTCATATGTAAGCACTGGGCAAAAACAAAATCAGACACCTGTGATGCCCCACAGTCAAATTGCCTGCCTAAACTCATTGGCCCAGAAATGAATGACGGAGCCTTCGTGCGGGGGTAAGGCTTCCCCGCGATATCTCACTGCGCGTCTGCCTTTTCATTCCGAGCTCGCACGAACTTGATTTTCTAGACAGCAGCTGTGCAGTGCTTCCGTATCCCACAGGCGCAGTTAATTCGTGCGAGCTGTGGGATCACGTGATTCAGTTAGAGCCAATGGCAGCACACCATCTTTCATTCATAGTTTTCACAGCAAGTGCTGTGAAAGCTATGAATCTATACCCCCTCAAAAGAACAGCTAAACCTCAATTAAATTTTTAAAAAAACCCATCACATTAATAAAATAAGTATAGTTAAATAAATTAACCACTTTAAACAAAAAATTAAATTTTTGAAAAAATTTAAAATCTTTTTAAAAAGTTATAAAAATAAACTTACCTTTCTTTAAAGTCTCTAAAAAAGATATACCTGTTGAAAAAAATTCAAAATAATACTTAATTAACTACTTACCTTGTTAAAAGAGGGTCTTACGCCTCCTTTCTTTATGTGCAAAATCTTCCATGCTTACCTGCGCGTTCAAAGCACTAAGTGCACTGCGTGCGCGCAGCCTGTAGCGCGCACGCGGTTCACCTAGGAACCGCCCCCTTTTGAAATCACCAAGTGCCGGTTTTCAGCGCATGCGCAGTGCATGCAGAAAACCGGCAATTGGAGACAGAATACGCGAGAGTACACAGTGCGTACTCTCGCGTAGAGACACTAATTTTTGGGCCATGTCTAGCTTTATACATTAAGAGTAAGTACTTGGATGAGGAATTTTCTAGCGCCTGAGGAGCTCTACAGTAGTAGAAATAAAAATAAAAATTACCTTGAGGAAAGTGATAACAAGTACATTTGTGCCAGTAGGAACTGCAGTTCTCAGTGTATTCCAGCAAACTACAGAACTATGCGATAATAAACAGACGAATATGTATTTATTACAGAGTATAACACTATTGTCCCTATTGGCAGGCAGTAAGCCAAAATAAATAAATCTTGGGAGACCAGACTAGTGTCTTTCAACCAGTTGGTCAGGCACAGCCACATTCAACAATGTTCTTTTAAAATATTTTCTGCTTCCAATATTTTATCCACACCAACACCAGAGCACATTAGTCATAGTCTGCTTTAAAAACACTAAGATTTCATAGCTTTCTGCATTACCAAAGAAAGGAAAGAGGGGGAAGAAAAAAGGAGCAACACTCATTATCCCAAAGTTATGCCCACTTTATTTAGGTTATGACATTCTCATTAGCCATGCCCACACAATACTAAAGAGATTGTTCAACATGGCTATTGACAGCCAGTATGCATGCAAAAATTCTACTCCTATTTCAGGACCAAATGGTCACAGATTGGAGTTTGAACTTTGATTACACATTTCCTACGATTCTTCTAGTAACTCCACTGTACTGCTCCAGTCACATATTCAGAATGCAGTCAAAAAATTTACAGCAAATAATTTAACCCTCTGCCACCCAGCATTTGCAGTGTAACTTCTCTGGCTCTCAGAATTTACTGTGAGCTCATCGTAACACCCCCATCGCTATCAAAATCAAGTAAACAGAACTCCCAAAGTATCTATTTTTACTAGCAACAGGACTGCAATTTACAATGCTGTAGAGTTTAGATTGCTACCTTAAGCAAACTGGCAGTAAAAATCATACAATTATGCTGCATTTATACTGCTACTTTCTTCTTGATATAAAGTGTTGGAGGGGGTGGGGGGGGGGGGGGGGGGGGGAGAGGGGGTGCATCGACACAAAACTGGCAGTGTTACTCAGACGTAAGGTCCTGATCTGACTCTGAAGCACATAAAAGCCAAAAAGTTAACGGCTCCCCCAGGAGGCAGGCTCATGAGATTGAATCCACAAGGGTGGTGTAATCTCCAGCTTGGTGCAACGCATGTTTTTTAAAAAAGTGCCCAGGTGGTTTGTTGACCCCTGGGCACTTCATACATTTACATTTCAATCTTATAGTATTAGGAGAAAGTGCATGCTCCGGCCTCTGCTCTCCTAACATTTAAAATAAGTTGTACAATGAAAGGAGCTGACCTCAGTGCGACCCAGTGGTGTGCAGTCAATATTGTAACTCGGGTCTGCCAGATATGAATCACCCTCCACAGACAGCAGTCTGTGACCAGTAGCTGGAGTATGACTGCACTCTGAATTCTCTGCAATCACTGGAAGCCATGTATTTAGACAAACCGTACAACATCAGTTTCCTCCTATTACAAATGAGAGGGGTTAATTTATGGCCTCAGCATTTTGCCTTTTGCTCAGTAATATAAAACCCATACAAGTAGACTAAACTCACCAGGTGTCTGCTGAACCTCCCAGGTTATTTTAAAATTCAGAGCAGGCTTATTTTTATTAAGAGATACGGGTGATGACTGCTGCTAGATGAAATCATTTCCTAGTATTCTTAATGGCACAGACCATGTCAGCAGGATATTATGCCGTATTCACCTTGTATAACCTTCAAGAATCAGTCACTGTAGAACTTCACTAATATTAAGCATTCTAGTCTGCTGTGTTAATGATCTGTTGAACCTATTGCACACTTGATCCATCAAAAGCCAGCACAAGTCAAAACATTGCTGGCATCTCGCCACAGCTCCATGACCTCATCATTCGAAAATGCTGTTCTGTTTTTACACTACTGTAAAATACTGTTGGGGCTGCTCTGTCACAGACTTGGAGTACAGATAGAGTGATACATTCCAAAGAGCCTGTCAAGCACAATCAAGCTAAAAAAAAGGAAAATAAAGTTCCAATTCAATCTCACTGACAGAAACCAGAATGACTTGAATATGTAGAATAGAACAAATTCCTTCCGGCAAGTTTCATTCTGGATGTCGAGATACACTATATAACATTTTTGAACCATCAGTTTCAAGGAACTAAACTTTAGCACAAGTCTAACCACAAACATTGATATAAATACATTCTTATCCACACATATCCCCAGGAAATAAATTTTAACTGACGATTCATAAAGACCATTATTAGATTCTAATGAGCTAAAAGGTTTGCTTCCAAAATACATGATTTGTTGAGCTGTAATTAGCAGGAGTTCAAAGACCTTTTGTTATACTGGACTGTAACCTGTAATTACTGCCATTTCTATAGAGCAGTCACTTGTCTATTATGGTCATTTGTTGCAGTCCTAAACAAATTATAATGTAAGGCAATGGCCAATTTACTTTATTAAGTGGTGTCCTGTGCAATGCATAGGCATTGTGGCTTTTACAATTTGGACCTTTTATTCATGCTCCCTGTAACATGTCAGTTTCTAAGTACAGCCTTCACTCATTCTACAATTTAAATTTTACAACTTTATGTGTAGAGTGAATGAATTAGCATACCACCAACTCATTCATAATTACCCTTTTACTGAGATATTTTGTACCAGAAAGCACACAGGATGCCCATGCCATCAGATCTTGTAAGTCAGGTTAAAATTACAAATGCAATTCCTTATATCATATAGATTCACACAGAAGCAAAAATGATTGAGCAAAATGTTTAACTTACTACATTACATATTTTCTGACTTGAAAGTACAAATCTCTCCTGAATCCCATTCTCTTCTCAGAATCTTTAAACTGCTGCCTATAATGATCTTTTGTTTGTGTATACCTCTGTCATGGAGTTCTAGCTCACTACTGTGATGTGAAAATAAGGTTGAAATGAGCAGCTGCAGCTTAGATATATCCCTCACTTCCTTTTACGTGAAGTCCAGATTCTTCCAAGCTGTCCTCAGTTCATTCTCAACAGGCCAGTAATAATTCATTTCGATCACCTGAGTACATGGGGATGTGGGCAGAATCCCAATCGTTATCTGGAGAGATGGTTACCTCATCTGACCTCCAACAAAGTTTTTTGGAATTTCCATCTGACATGACACCCCCTTAATACTTGTGGCAAGCTTGCACATACACACTGGGGTAAAAATTCTGCTGTGCCACTCCTGACACGCTAGGAGCACATATTGCAAAATTGTGCATTCCTAGCTCACAATATTCCATCCATTAACTTTATTGAATGCATAATTATGGGCTGGCAGCAATGTTCCCGCTAAGCTGCGCGCGTGCGCAGCCACGCAGTAATCTGCAAGGTCCCGCGCAGGCCGCTCACTGGCTTTTACATTGTAAATACCGCGCACGCACCGAAATTTAAAGGGACCGCGCATTGAAAGAAACAGGCCATGCAGAACAAAGCTGACCTTACAGTGAACATTGGCTGACAGTGCGCAATTTTTCATTATGCATTCCCAACTGTGGCAACAAGAGCAGGTCAGAGGCTGGGTATTCTGCAGCGAGTGTCTCACCTCCTGACTCCCCAAAGCCTTTCCACCATCTACAAGGCACAAGTAAGGAGTGTGATGGAATACTCTCCACTTGCCTGGATGAGTGCAGCTCCAACAACACTCAAGAAGCTTGACACCATCCACGACAAAGCAGCCTGCTGGATTGACACCCCATCCACCACCTTAAACATTCACTCCCTCCACCACCGGCGTACCGTGGCTGCAGTGTGTACCATCTACAAGATGCACTGCAGCAACTCGCCAAGGCTTCTTTGGCAGCACCTCCCAAACCCGCGACCTCTTCCACCTAGTAGGACAAGGGCAGCAGGCGCATGGGAACACCACCACCTCCAAGTTCCCCTCCAAGTCACACACCATCCTGACTTAGAAGTATATCGCCGATCCTTCATTGTTACTGGGTCAAAATCCTGGAACTTCCTACCTAACAGCACTGTGGGAGCACCTTCACCAAACGGACTGTAGCAGTTCAAGGCGGCGGCTCACCACCATCTTCTCAAGGGCAACTAGGGATGGGCAATAAATGCTGGCCTTGTCAGCGACACCCACATCCCATAAACGAATAAAAAAAACTCATCCCAGGAGTGCACAGCAGAATTATTATCCCTACATCAGTTTCACAAACTAGCCAGACAATCTTAACCTGATTAAGTTTTGTTTATAGGCAATATCAAAGTCTTCTCTCCTTGAGCTAGCAGCTATTCTTTTAGACAGTTTAAACCCGGTTGCAAGGAAAAGACAAAAAATCTTTGAGAAGCAAATAAAAGAGCCCAGTACACGGCCTAGCTATAACTTCATATAACAAGACATAATACAGAAATATTTTAGAATAGAACCTGCATTTGTTCTACTGGCAACTCATATGTATTATATTCAATAGGTATATTGCAATCAGGGCCAGAGCGTTGGAGCAGAGTCACAATCAGAATGCTTAGTTGTTTCTATAGAAACCAAGACTGGGCCTAGGACTCTTCAAGGGGTTTCTCAGCAGCACTATGCATTAAAATAAGCAAACAGATTTAAATATCTTACACGACTAGGCAGTTGCCCATTTGATTTCCTGCCAGTGCAAGAAATTTGAATCTGTTTGATAATTCTCACTGCAATTGAGAACTTGCTGAGGAGTTGCTTGCACCCCGACTTCCATGATTCTGTATAAATGGTTGAGCACTCGGAATTGACATTTTATAAGGATCTTCCTTAAAGTAGTCATCTGTGTATTACATCCAATTGGGTCTGACCCTTGGGTGCCAACAACAGATGTGTTGCACTATAATACACTATTATAACTAAAACCACCCACATTAGTCAATAAACAAAAGCAACGTACCAAATCACTTCATCAGGAAATACAATGCTATACTCTAATAACTTAAAAATGTATGCTACAAAATAAACTATTTGGTCCATTAAACCACAGACCATGTACAATTTGCCATCATGAACTCTACTCCACTTGATCTCGAGGGAAAGTTCTACAAAATGTCTCCTTGACCTTCAAAGCAAAACTTGGAACATTCCAGACTTGTCAACATCTGGGAAATGTTAGGAATGACATATATGTTTAGCAAGAATGATAAAGATTGCAAACCCATGAAACTGTGCTTTTTTTTTAAGAATGGTGGATTCTAAAATGGGTTACATTTTTAAACTAAAATGAATGATCACCATTCCTAATCGATTACATTGAGCAGGCCTGGTATCAGTCTTAAATTTGTACCTCCATTATTTAACCCTGGCCAGTGGCTTTCCACAGGTGCCAATTCCATTGTCCTGGCAGCATAGAAATCGGCACATTTCATAGGCTATTGGATGATCTCTATCTCTATAATTTTCAATCCTATTCCTGATCAGATAATATGTACCTTTTTGGAGGAGTTAATTTGTACAATTCACATATAGAATTTCATTTTCAGATTGCACTGAACTTCCTACGTCATTCCTACAATGCCACCAACTATTAAAAGCCCTTACTGTCACCCACCACCCTCCCTCCCCAACCTATAAATTAAGCACAATTTTTGCTCATGAATATGTATCCTTTTGTTATAAATGTGCTTTCTATACCAATTTCACAATATTCTAAATAAAGAATTTAAACAGCAATTTTCGCACAAGACTTTGTAAACTGTTAATAGGCAAGGTGGAATTAGTCCACCTTGTGATTCGTCTCACTAACAATCCACTCCATCCATCTTCGGAGAAACTGAAGAGATACACTTGAAAGACAGAGATATCCAGTTCAGGTCAAAAGGCAGTACTATTGTTACACCTCAGAGTCACACTATTGTACAGGTAGATACGGGGGAGTGCGAGCCAACTCCCAGAAAAGTCAAATGTTCGGACTGTTTATCGGAGCAACTGACACCACTGAACCAGAGCAGGTATCTAGAGCAGACCCAAATTCATATCAAGTTGAAAACTTGCAAGAAAGAACTTTTGGAAGGAAGCTTTAGATCTGTGCCTAATTCAGAATAACTATATGCTGATATATATAAAGCCTGAAATCCCAAACCACTATTTGGTGTTAAACCAGAGCTGGCAACATCAGGCTTCCTGTAAGGACTCTATTCCATTCTCCCAGTTTCTCTGTCTCCGCCGCATTTGCTCTGACGATGCCACCTTCCAGACTAGTGCTTCAGACATGTCTTCCTTTTTCCTCAACCGAGGATTCCCCTCTACTGTGGTTGACATGGCCCTTGACCGTGTCCGTTCTATTTCCCACACTTCTGCTCTCACCCCTTCCCCTCCCTCCCGGAACCACGATAGGGTTCCCCTTGTCCTCGCCTTTCACCCCACCAGCCTCCACATTCAACAGATCATCCTCTGCCATTTCCGCCACCTCCAGCGTAATCCCACCACCAAACACATCTTCCCCTCACCTCCCCTTTCAGCATTCCGAAGGGACCGCTCCCTCCGCGACACCCTGGTCCACTCCTCTTTCACCCCCAACACCCCTTCCCCTTCGCCCGGCACCTTCCCGTGCAAGCGCAGGAGATGCAACACATGCCCTTTTACCTCCTCCCTTCCCACTGTCCAGGGCCCCAAACACTCCTTCCAGGTGAAACAGCGATTTACTTGTACTTCTTGCAATTTAGTATACTGTATTCGCTGCTCACGATGCGGTCTCCTCTGCATTGGGGAGACCAAACGCAGATTGGGTGACCGCTTTGTGGAACACCTCCGTTCAGTCCCCAACGGTGACCCCGAGCTTCCGGTCGCCTGTCACTTTAATTCTCCGCTTCACTCCCACTCTGACCTCTCCGTCCTCGGCCTCTTACACTATTCCAATGAAGTTCAATGTAAGCTCGAGGAACAGCACCTCATCTTTCGATTAGGTACTTTACAGCCTTCTGGACTGAACATAGAGTTCAATAATTTCAGACCATAACCTCTGCCCCTATCTTTTTTTCCCATTTATTTTTTTTTCTCTCTCTTACATGGCAGCTCTCTTTCATTCTGCCAGTGCCATTTACACTTCATCTAGAGCCATCTTTTGTTTCTTAACTTGTACCATTACCTCTCCTTTTGCCTTGCACCATCATCCCTTTTGTCTTTTAATCTCTCCTGCCTTCCGTCCAATCACTGACCTTCCCTTTTGTACTTTCCTCCCCTCCTCCCTTTCCCTGCCCCTGCAGTTGCTTAAAAACTTGTTCCATCTCCAGCTTTTTCCAGTTCTGATAAAGGGTCATCAACCTGAAACGTTAACTCTGTTTCTCTCTCCACTGATGCTGCCTGACTTGCTGAGTGTTTCCAGCATTTTCTGATTTTATTTCCTGCAAATACTAGCTGAGAGATTTTCAATTGTGAGCCATATACCGGAGGTGAGGAACCAAAAACAAACATGAATAAAAGTGACAAGGTGCATCTGGCACATGGTTCACCGGGTATAAAGCCACTTACCTCCTGGGTGCAGCAGTCCCCGCCTCTGTTTAACTGCCAGGTTTCACGAATTGTGTGAAACCCGTCCACAGGCAGTTATTCAAAATAGACGGGGAAAAAGAGGCTTCCAGCCTCATTACAATATTTAAATTGAGGTGCGGGTTGGTGGTCCGCCCCCCACCCCCACCCAAACCGGAAGTGGGCGGGTTGGAGGCGAGATCAGGTCGGGAATCCCATTTTTAACAATTTAACTGCCCACCCACTCCAAACCCAACCTTTTTTAGTGGGAAAATTCCGGCCACACTCTGTGTCTACTCTATCAAAATCTTTCATAATTTCATAATCTGTTCATCCTTTCCTGATAGGTATAACCTTGCAGTTCTGGTCTCATCCTTGTAAAATTTATTTTGTACCCTTTCCAGTGCCTCTATATCCTCTTTGTAATATGGAGATCAGAACTGTACACAGTACTCCAAGTGTGGTCTAACCAAGGTTCGATACAAGTTCAGCATAACTTCTCTACCTTTCAATTCTATCACTCTAGAAATAAACCCTTAACCTGCGTCTCAACTTTGTGATTTTTGTATTTGTACTCCCAGATCCCTTTGCTCCTCTACCCCATTTAGATTCTTATTTTCCACGTGACCTCCTTATTTTTATCAAAATGTAATACCTCACACTTATCTATGTTGAAATTCACTTGATTGTTACTGACTAATGGAGCATTATTTTCAGCTCTTCGCATGACTGAATATCTGTGTACTGTGTATCTGTGTATTGAGAATATTCTTTCTGTTGACCTGCAGTCTTTGTTTACAGAAACATTATATTTATATGGCTATGCTGGCTGTCATTAAAAACATTAAAATATCAACCTGTTCAAAGAACCCTGCGGAACAGGCTCGAGGGGCTAAATGGCCTATTCCTGTTCCTATAAAACGCTTCAGACTTCAAAAATCGGTGTTCTAGCTGAGATGCCAGTGTATTGACCTGGATTGTAAATTAAAAACAAGCCTTTTTGTGCAACATTCTCTGCAGATTTAGATAGATAAAATTGTGACACATCAGGAACTCCAAGAGAGGAGAAATGGAATTGAGTGGGGGAGGGGCCGGGAAGGAGAGTTGGAGAACATTAAAATGTCAGGCAAGGTGAAGCAGCAGAAAATCAGGGGGGAGTGACGACACAGCATCAGGGTCTCGCTTTCATCATGCTGCACTGTCAACATTGTGCAATGTTTTCCCCACTTGCCAGATGGAATATTTTTCCCCTATTTAGCCAATCAAAACCTCTCATCATCTTGAAAACCTCAATACTGCCCAAACTTTCCCACCCCCATACCTCTATCGCGCTCTCCCCGATACCTCCATCGTACTCTCCTCTCCCCGATACCTCCACCGTACTCTCCTCTCCCCGATACCTCCATCGTGCTCTCCTCTCCCCGATACCTCCATCGTGCTCTCCTCTCCCCGATACCTCCATCGTGCTCTCCTCTCCTCGATACCTCCATCGTACTCTCCTCTCCCCGATACCTCCACCGTACTCTCCTCTCCCCGATACCTCCATCGTACTCTCCTCTCCTCCCTATCCTCCATCGTGCTCTCCTCTCCTCCCTATCCTCCATCGTGCTCTCCTCTCCTCCCTATCCTCCATCGTACTCTCCTCTCCCCGATACCTCCATCGTGCTCTCCTCTCCCCGATACCTCCATCGTACTCTCCTCTCCTCCCTATCCTCCATCGTACTCTCCTCTCCCCGATACCTCCATCGTACTCTCCTCTCCCCGATACCTCCATCGTGCTCTCCTCTCCTCCCTATCCTCCACCGTGCTCTCCTCTCCCCGATACCTCCATCGTACTCTCCTCTCCCCGATACTTCCATCGTGCTCTCCTCTCCCCGATACCTCCATCGTACTCTCCTCTCCCCGATACCTCCATCGTGCTCTCCTCTCCCCGATACCTCCATCGTACTCTCCTCTCCCCGATACCTCCATCGTACTCTCCTCTCCCCGATACCTCCATCGTACTCTCCTCTCCTCCCTATCCTCCATCGTACTCTCCTCTCCCCGATACCTCCATCGTACTCTCCTCTCCTCCCTATCCTCCATCGTACTCTCCTCTCCCCGATACCTCCATCGTACTCTCCTCTCCTCCCTATCCTCCATCGTACTCTCCTCTCCCCGATACCTCCATCGTGCTCTCCTCTCCCCGATACCTCCATCGTACTCTCCTCTCCTCCCTATCCTCCATCGTACTCTCCTCTCCTCCCTATCCTCCATCGTACTCTCCTCTCCTCCCTATCCTCCATCGTACTCTCCTCTCCTCCCTATCCTCCATCGTACTCTCCTCTCCCCGATACCTCCATCGTACTCTCCTCTCCCCGATACCTCCACCGTGCTCTCCTCTCCCCGATACCTCCATCGTGCTCTCCTCTCCTCCCTATCCTCCATCGTACTCTCCTCTCCCCGATACCTCCATCGTGCTCTCCTCTCCCCGATACCTCCATCGTGCTCTCCTCTCCTCCCATTCCTCCATCGTGCACTCTTTTCTCCCCATACCTCCATCATGCTCTCCCCCATACCTCCATTGTGCTCTCCTACCCACATGCCTCCCCTCGTGCTGTTCTTTCTCCCCCATACCTCCATCGCGCTCTCCTCTCCTCCATCATACTCTCCTCTCCCCTATTCCTCCATCGTGCACTTTTTTCTCCCCATACCTCCATCATGCTCTCCTCTCATAACTCCATTGTGCTCTCCTACCCCCATACTTCCATCGTGCTCTGTTCTCTCTCCCCCCACCCCCCCCCATACCTCCATCATGCTCTCCTCTCTCCCCAGTTTCTAGTGGGTGAAAGTTAATACAATAACAAAAATTGGCCCAACCCACACAAAACCCGCATTGAAACTGAAAACAGGAATGAAAGGATGGCTGGTGGGGATGAAAATAACATTGGTGCAAGTAGGGGGACCATTGCTGTCACACTGCCATATAGTAGGAGCTTTCCTGTGTCTGACCCGTACTGTACTTGGTCTTGTCTGGCCAATAGGTAGATCTTCCAAGACCTTTTTTAATTATTTATTCATTCACGGAATGTGGGCAGGCCAGCATTTATTGCCCATTCCTAGTTGCCCTTGAGAAGGTGGTGGTGAGCCTGCAGTCCATCGTAGCAGTTTTTTTTGATACGACTGAGTGGCTTGTGGGGCCATTTCAGAGGGCAGTTAAGAGTCAACCACATTGCTGCGGGTCTGGAATCACATATAGGCCAGACCGGGTAAATATGGCAGATTTCCTTCCCTAAAAGGCATTAGTGAAACAGTGGGTTTTTACATCAATCTGGTAGTTTTATGGTCACCATTACTGCTACTAGCTTTTTATTCCACATCTATTTAATTAACTATAATTAAAATCCCCAACTGCCATGGTGGGCTCTGAACCCACGTCTCCAGATTATTCGCCAGGCCTCTGGATTACTAGTCCAGTAACATAACCACTATGCTGCCTGACCTGCTGGCAGCACATACAAGAAAGAGATCGCTGATTTCATGGAACAGAAAATCACAGTAGAGAACCCATAATTTGCTGCTGGTGACAGGCAAGGATGAGGCAAATCGTTGCATTCCACAGCATTAACATGCCTCATCCAAATTAAGGAAAACAATTCAACAAAAATACTTCAACAATGAATTATTAACACATCAGGTCAGGCAGGATTTCCCCCTATCTAAAGCCATGTTAACTGCTGTTTTCTAGGTTTTTGTTACATAGGAAGTGTTATACTGTATTTACAGCACAAAAACAGGCCATTCAGCCCAACAGATCAATGCCAGTGTTTATGCTCCACACGAGCCTCCTCCCACCCTTTTTCATCTAACCCCATCATCATACCCTTCTATTCCTTCTTCCTCATGCGTTCGCCTCAACTACTACTTGTGGTAGCGAGTTCCACATTCTAACTACTCTCTGGGTGAAGAAGTTTCTCCTGAATTCCCTGTTGGATTTATTAGTGGCTATCTTATATTTATGGCCCATCGTTCTGGTCTTTCCTGCAAGTGGAAACACCTTCTCTATGTCTACCCTATCAAACCCTTTCATAATCACTTTCATCCCTCAGTCTTCTCTTTTCTAGAGAAAAGAGCCCCAGCCTGTTCAATCTTCCAAAGGAACAGGTAATCCTTATGTTTACTCCTGATAATTGAGTCAATTATTTCACATTGCACTGAAATAGACTAATAGGTCTGGAGTTGCCTGTGTGGTCACCCTTGCATTAAAAAAAACGAATGCAAACTCTTGAATCAGTGTAAGTTCTTTGAGGAAGTGACAGCCAAAATCCACTGTGGTAAAGCCTGGAATCATTTGGGGTCCGCCAAAAGTAACCAGATTCTACACGACATGCTGCCCCTCACACACTGCGATTGGTTGGAGGATCAGCTCAGTCCTCCAGTCTCTTTTCCTATTGGTCTAGAGCTCACGTCAATTACCTGGGCAGTGCGATTTGAGCATACCAAGGCGGTGCTGACTGGTCCAGCCGCAGCAGGCAAGAGGACTGGTGGGAGCCGGTTAATAAACCCCAGGGGGACCGGTTCCCGGATTCGCCCCAGTTGGAAAGCGCAGTGTAAACACCAAACTCCAAGAGCAACAGCAAGTGCTGGGAACTCTCAGGGAGCATCTGTAAATGAAGGATAAATGGTGACTGGTCAGGGAGCGTCTGTAAATGAAGGAGAAATGGTGACTGGTCTGAGAGCGTCTGAAAATAAAAGGAGATACGTGACTGGTCAGAGAACATCTGTAAGTAAAGGTGAAACAGTGACTAGTCAGGGAGCGTCTGTAAATAAAGGAGAAACGGTGACTGGTCAAACAGCGTCTAAGTAAAGGAGAAATGGTAACTGGTCAGGGAGTATCTGTAAGTACAGGAGAAATAGGACTGGTCAGAGAGCGTCTGTAAGTAAAGGAGAAACGGTGACAGGTCAGGGAGCGTCTGTAAATAAAGGAGAAATGGGACGGTCAGGGAGCGTCTGTAAATGAAGGGAAAAGTGACAGGTCAGGGCCAGGTTCCCCCTACCTTCCAGAGTGACTCTCCTAGCATTGGTATCTCCAACGCTAAACCTAACATCTTAACTGTAACCCTGATCCCTAACCCCGGCCCGTAACCGTAAAATCCTAGCCCGAAACACTAACATAATCCCTAACCCCAACCCCCAATTGTAACACCCTAACCATAGTCCTAATGTCTATCAGTAATCCCTAAATTTTATGGCCCAAAAATTCGGCAGTTCCCGGGTGAGTACTCAGTGCGTACTCACCCGTATTGCTTTCCAAAGTGCCGGTTTCCTGCATGCACTGCGCATGCGCGGGAAACCGGCACTTCCGGTATGGTGAAGGGGGCGGTTCCTAGGTGAACCACGTGCGTGCTAGAGGCTGCGCGCATGCAGCACACTTAGATTTTTTTTCAGGTTTCTACGCGAGGGTAAGTATTGAAGATTCTACGCGAGTAAAAAGGAGGCGTAAGACCCCTTTTGAACAAGGTAAGTGGTTAATTAAGTATAATTTTAAATTTTTTTCAACAGGTTTATCTTTTTTAGATACTTTAAAGAAAGGTAAGTTTATTTCTATAACTTTAAAAAAGTATTTTAATTTTTTCAAAAATTTAAATTTTTGTTTAAAATGGTTAATTTATTTAACTATAGTTATTTTATAAATGTGATGGGTTTTTTAAATTTATTTTAAGTTTAGCTGTTCTTTTGGGGCCGATTTCAATTCACAGATTTGTCTCCTGTCAAATCTATGAATGAAAGATGGTCTGCTGCCATTGGCTCTCCATGGCCCACGTGATCCCAGGGGTCGCATCGCACTAACTGCGCCCCTGGAACACGCAAGCACTGCGCGCCGGCTCTTGGGAGAGGCCCAGGACCCGAAGTTCCTGTGGGCCCAAAACACAACGGGAGGCGCGGTGGGTAAGAGCGTGCGCGATCCTTACCCCCGCGGCAAGCCGGCCACGCGAATTTCTAGGCCTATATGTTTAATTGTATAAGTTTTCAAATCCCTCCATGGCCTCGCCCCTCCCTCTCTCTAATCTCCTCCAGCTCTATAACCCCCTCCCCAAGATCTCTGCACTCCTCCAATTCTGGCCTCTACAGCATCCCCGATTTAAATCACTCCACCATTGATGGCTGAGCTTTCAGCTGCCAAGGCCTTAACCTCTGGATTTCCCTTCTTAAACCTCTCCTCCTTCAAGACACTTCTTAAAACCTACCTCTTTGATCTGCCCCAATGTCTCCTTGTGTAGCTTGGTGTCAAATTTTGTTTGATGAAGCACCTTGGGATGTTTTACTATGATAAAGGAGCAATATAAATACTATACACTTGTTGTTTTGTGTTACACAGGATCCGTGGAATTTTTATAAAATGGGCGGGGGTCTCAGAAACAAAAAGGTTGAGAACCCTGATTTAAGGAACAACGAGATGCAGCAATGGGAGGGAGAAACAAGAGAACTGTATGGTTGTTTTGAATGGAGGAGTTAAGAGAGGCCGAATATTCTTCCATATCTGTAAGTATCTTGTGATCTTGACATCAAATTTCCTGGTGCACAAAAGCTTTAAAGCATGTTTACAGGTGCATTCACATTATGGCTATAGCATCAGTGAAAAGCAGTTTCGCTTTGATATTAAGGGGAACTGATAGGGCAGAGAGACATAATGGCCCAGATATTCCGATCCCTACGGGTGGGTACGCACTGTGTACCCACCCGTAGGGACATCAGAAATGCCGGTTTCAAGCATGCACAGCGCATGCGCTGAAAACCAGCATTTCCGATCTGTCAAGAATGGTCTTGGCAGATCCTCCGGCTGCCCTGGAGAAGGGCCTCTGCGGGCGGATAGTTCCGCTTTTTGGAGACCCTCCGCCCGCAGAAAACCCTTACAATTCTTACGCCTGGTAAAAGCAGGCCTGCTTTTACCAGGATAAGAGTTGAAAAAAGTAAAAAAGAATTTTTTTTTCCCCACTGATTTATCATTTAAAAATACTTTAAAAAAGGTAAGTTTATTTTTAGCCCCGTAAAAAAACTTTAATTATTTTTTTCAAAAAATTCAATTTTTGTTTAAAATACTTAATTTATTCTAATTTCAAGTCATTTTAAAAATGTGATAAAAAAAAAATTTATTTAAAGTTTTACTATGTTTTTGGGGTGATCTCCATTCATATATTTGACAGGTATTCCTGTCAAGTGTATGAAGGGAGATTCCCTTCTTTGATTGGTTTCCCATGGCTCACGTGATCCCAGGGACGCTGCGAACTACATGCGCCCCTGGGATACGTGGGCCCTGCGCACTTGGAGTTTGGAGAGGCCCAGGATCGGAAGCATGTGCGTCCCGGGAGCCCTCAGGTTAGGGTGTAGATTTTTCCAGATCGCAGGCCTCCACCCGCGGGAGGCCTGCGATCGGAAAATACGGGCCATTATTTCTGCTGGTTGGGGAGTCTAGGACTAGAGGACATAACCTAAAAAACAAGGACTTTCAGGAGTGAAGTTAGGAAACACTTCTACACGGAAAGAGAAGAAGTTTGGAGCTCTCTTTCGCAAACGGCAGTTGATGCTAGGTCAATTATTAATTTTAAATCCGAGATTGATAGATTTTTGTTCACCAAAACTATTAAGGGACATGAAGCAATGGTGGGTATATGGAGTTAGATCACAGATCAGCCACGATCTTACTGAATGGTGGAACAGGCTCGAGGGACTAAATGGCCTACTCCTGTTCCTATGTTCCTTAACCATTTTCCAATTATCCACACAGATGGAGACACATTAGCTACCAATTTTTATTTCCAAACTTTCCTCAGTCTTTCAGATGCAGTAGCTTGCATTCACAACATCTGATAAGTATATAAAATAAATATATATTATAGAGGAGTCATTCATTCCTGTGCGCAAACTTGATGAATAGAAGCTTTCCTATAAAACTGTATTGTGTGGATAGTCTTTACTACAAGTATCAATCCATCTGCAGCAAAGTGTTACACAAATATTAAACTCTTATCAGTAAATGAGGATAACTGCAGCTCTCAGGTGGCCAGTCTGCCTTGGAATCCATAAACCTTAATGAAAAGAATTCTTAATTCCGTAGGGTATAAATAGATTAGATGATAAATATTTAAAATAAAACCAAGAAAATGCAGGAGGAAATTTCAGAAAAATGAAAGGAGAGTAAACCAACATGCCTTTAAATTGATGTGACTTGAATGAACCATTTTCCCCCCAGAAATATGACTTGCAGTCTTGGCTATAACTAATTTTGAAGTGGAAGGAAATTCAGAGTAGGAAGGAGAGAAAATATTTACTGTTTCTACAGTTTCCTCTTGAAAATAAAAACATACAACCTAACCTACTGATTTGTACTACCTCTGCTTGAATTTACATGTTATTTGTACTCTTATGGGTGCCAACGTTTTGCAGCTTCACTTTCTTCACCTGTTCTTAAGTCACAGGTTACAAGGAGGGGACCCAAAGTGGCTCCATTAACTTCAATGGAGTTAGCACTTAGGACCAGCCTTTGAACAGCTACTCCCAACCCCAGAAAGCAGTGTATACAGCAGCACTCACTATGTTAATTTTTCTATTATTCAAATCCTGGAAACACATAGGCTGGAATTTTCAGTACCTTGGCGGGTCCGGGGCAGCCGGTGTCCGTGGCAGGTCGCGACCCAGCAGCTGGCTCCATCCCGCTGTACAAAATGAACTTACTTTAATGGGGCCTATTAAGCCCGCCCAGCGCGTTACCCAGCCCAATTAGATACATAGAAGATAGGAGCAGGAGTAGGCCATCCGGCCCTTCGAGCCTGCTCCGCCATTTAATGAGATCATGGCTGATCCTTCAATTCAGTATCCCGTCCCCGCCTTCTCTCCGTAACCCTTAACCCCTTTTGCCTGTAGAAATATATCTAATTCCCTCTTAAATATATTTAATGAGCTGGCGTACACTGCCCTCTGTGGCAATGAGTTCCACAGGTTCACCACTCTCTGAGTGAAGAAATTCCCCCTCATTTCTGTCCTAAATGGTTTAGCCCTTATCCTTAAATTATGTCCTCTAGTTCTGTTCTCACCCGCCAAGGGAAACATTCCTTCTGCATCTAATCTGTCTAGACCTGTCAGAATTTTATACACTTCTATGAGGTCCCCTCTCAATCTTCTAAACTCCAGTGTGTACATCCCTAAACTACATAGTCTCTCCTCATAGGTCAATCCCGCCATTCCTGGTATCAGCCTGGTGAATCGCCGCTGCACCCCCTCCATGGCAAGAACATCTTTCCTCAGATGAGGCGACCAAAACTGTACACAGTACTCGAGGTGTGGTCTCACCAGTGCCCTGTACAGCTGCAGCAAGGTATCCCTGTTCCTGTATTCCAACCCTTTTGCTATGAAGGCCAGCATACCGTTTGCCTTCTTGACCGCCTGTTGCACCTGCATGCTCGCCTTCAGTGACTGGTGTACAAGAACACCCAGGTCTCTCTGTACTTCCCCCTCTCCCAATTTATTGCCATTTAAATAATAATTTGCCCTCCCGTTCCTGCACCCAAGGTGGATAACTTCGCACTTGTCCACATTATAGTGCATCTGCCATTTATCCGCCCAATCACCCAGTCTGTCCAAATCGCTCTGGAGCTTCCTGGTCTCCTCCTCTGAGCCCACCCCCCCTCCTAGTTTAGTGTCGTCTGCAAATTTGGAAATGCTGCATTCGACTCCCTGATCCAGGTCATTAATATAAATTGTGAACAGCTGGGGACCCAGGACAGATCCCTGTGGTACCCCACTTGTTACTGCCTGCCATTCAGAAAATGAGCCGTTTATTCCAACTCTCTGTTTTCTATCTGACAGCCAGTTCTCTATCCACGTCAATACTTTCCCCTTTATCCCATGAGCTTCAATTTTCCATGCTAATCTTTTATGTGGGACCTTATCGAAGGCCTTTTGGAAGTCCAGGTACACCACATCTACTGGCTCTCCCCCATCTATTTTACCAGTTACTCCCTCAAAAAATTCCAATAGATTAGTCAAGCACGATTTACCCTTTGTAAATCCATGTTGACTCTGTCCTATCCTGTCCCCATTTGCTAAGTGCTCGGCTATTTCATCCTTAATGATGGACTCCAGCATTTTGCCCACAACTGATGTAAGGCTTACAGGTCTGTAATTACCTGCTTTTTCCCTACCCCCCTTTTTGAATAGTGGGGTAACGTTAGCTACCCTCCAATCCATGGGCACTGTTCCCGAGTCTAATGAATTCTGAAAAATCATGCTTAGTGCATCCGCTATCTCTAGGGCCACCTCCTTCAGTACCCTAGGATGCATGTTATCAGGCCCTGGGGATTTGTCTGCCTTCAATCCCTTTAGCTTCCTTAACACCATATCCTTAGAGATATTGATTTGCGTCAGTTCCTCCTTTGCCAATGTCCCTATTTTTCCCGATATCCCAGGGAGGTTTTTTGTGTCTTCCTTCGTAAAGACTGACCCAAAGTATGCATTTAGTTGGTCTGCCATTTCCTTATTTCCCATTATATATTCCCCCGTATCTGACTGCAATGGACCAACTTTGGTTTTCACCAGTCTTTTCCTCTTGATATACTTATAAAAGCTTTTGGAGTTAGTTTTTATATTTTCCGCCAGCTTGCTTTCGTAAGCTATTTTGCCCTTCTTGATTAAGCCCTTTGCCCTCCTTTGCTCTATCTTAAACTGTTCCCAATCTTCCGCTCTGGCGCGTTTTTTGGCTATTTTATACGCCCTATCTTTGGATTTTATGCTGTCTCTAATTTCCCCTGTTATCCACTAGATGGAGCGGGTCTGATGACGCCATTCATTTTAAGCCGGGATCCTTAAAGGGACCATGGCTACATTAAATTTTAAGTTTAATCTAACCTAGTGGGAGTTGAATCTTTACTGTACAATAATATAATAAAAGTTATATATGAGTGACAAAGAAATATTTAAATATCATTAAGTAATATGAATCTTCTCCAGCTTCAGGCCCCACTGCATGAACTCCCCATTAAAGCTGAGGCTTTAGTATCTACAGCTCCCTTTTCTCACTCCAGCTTCAGACCTCATACCCCTCTGTACTCCTTTCTGACTCTAGCTTTAGTAGCCACTGTGCTTCCTTCCTGTTCCAGATTTAGGCCTTCAGCCCGTTTTTCCTCCTCCACTCCCTTCTGCTGCAGCTTCAGACCCTGCAACTTTCCCACTCTCATCCAAGCTCATGTCCTCTCCACCACCATCAACCCCCGCCCCCCCCCCCCCCCCCCCCTACACCCCCGCAGTTTCTCTTGCAACTTAAAGGTGGGGAAGGGAGGGGAGGGGCGAGGGGGAATTGGATCTGGTGTTCCTTCCAAAGCTTCACCCTACCCGGCCAGTAGACTCCCAGTCCAGACTCTGCAACCCCCAGTCTCTCCTATAACCCGGCGTGTTACTGCAACTCACAGACAGGCATTCCAGTCTTTCCTCCCTGTTTCAAATTGGCCTTAGATATTCTCTCTGGTACAGCAGTGCTGGTAACTCCTGTTAGCGGTTTGAGCATTTTATGTTCAGCAGTTTACCTACATTGCCCAATATCTAATTATGTTAATGCTGCAGTGCAATAATAGGACCCTCTTGTGATCTGAACTGGATGTCATCTCTTTCACATGCCTCCCATGCGCTTCTCCAATCCTTCCAAAGTCGGACTAAGAAACACTTAGTGAGACAAGGCTAAGTATAAATTATTAAGCTGTTTTATTTACAGGCAGAAAGTGAACAGACATTCATGGCAAATTCCACCTACTTCACTCAATCTCACTTTTTTTCTCAAAGAATAATAAAACCAAGCACATGGTCTCTTTTATGGGCTGACTTGTTTTTGGGATTACCTTTCTTTTTTGACAACTTCTTACTGCAAAAACTGACCTCCTGTATTGTAGCTTCCAGACTCCGGGCCTGGAGCTCGCAGTCTTGTGCTTTTAAAACCTACCTGGCTGCCCCTATATCCCTTGGTCATTTATCCTGTGTTCCCAGATAGAGGGAGGGTTGTGATGCTGAATTCCTCCAGATTCAATGATTTGCCATGAGGCCTGTTAATAAAACCAGCTACATCTCCCCCTCCCTTGGTGTGTGGGTTTTAAAAAGTATCACCTGATGGGGGGCTATTCTAGCTGATCAATCTGGGTTGAGACAACTGACCCTTATTGCATCAGTTTGAAGTAGACTGAGCTGTGACATTCCACAAACTGGCCCATCTGGCTTTAATACACATATTCAATGCCTGCAGCCCGAGGCTTTTTTTTAAAAAAGCCGTGCAAATTCATTTTGTTTTAAAACACACTAAAAATATAACTCAATCCCAAATCCTTTCCATGAAAAAATGATAAAAAATCTTGAAACCTGACATTCGCCCAGGCCAGATCGTTACCTCCAATCGTGTAAATTTTTGCTCTAATCTTGCTGCATGCACAAGACGTAAAAAAAAATACAAGTTCAGTAAATCAGTGAAACAGAAAGACAGAGAAGGCATAAAGAGAGAGAGAGAGTGGGAGAGAGAGAGAGACATTTTTAAAAAAATTATCTCGAGGCAAGATCACAGGAGATCAACCAGTTACACAAAAAAAAGTTACAGGGAAATGCAGTGAGTTAGACACTTGGCCAAACCTACTATCATCAGCAAGAATTAAGATACTGAGCAACAGCATCTTATTCCACCAATCCAGTTACATAGTACCAAGATCACGTCGCCACAAAATAATACGGTACTTGGGCCAACTTGATCTTAGTCTTAATAACTCCAGTGCACTGACCTCAAGCACGCTTTCTGGCAACCCAATCCTGCTGTTGATTACTTTCTATTAAAGAAATACTTCCTGGCTTCTGTCCTTCACAACCTTGAATCTGTGCCATCTTGCAATAGCTTTGGCCTATCTGAAAGCATAGTTCTGAACTTATTTTATCTATCCTTTAAGCATCTTATATACCTTTTGGGTCCCCTCAGATGAATGTTTTTAAGATTGAAGAATCTTAGCATATCTGGTCATTCCTTAGTGCTCTTCCCTCCGACACTGGAATCAGCTTCAGTGTCCTGAATGATCCTTACACTTGCGTTCTTACAACAGTGGCTAGGGATCAGGAGCAAGAAGCCCCTACTGCTTTTTAGTCTGAGGACAATGAGGCCAATTTCAGCGATGCTTGTACTGAGATCAGAAAACTCAGCACAGATCAAACTTGCAATATTCCTGATCTGTACAGTATGCCATGCATTAACACAGTGAGCCATAAGAACTACCAGACATATATTCATGAGGATTATTCACATTAACACCAAGGACAAGATATGAAAATAAGTATACTGGTTAAATAGTAAATGATATCTTTGTTTCTGAACTAAACTAAGAATTTGAAATAACTGCAAATTTAGGGATCTCTTTCAAAAAAGCTCTGTCTGCAAGTTATGAGCAGCTTTGAGAATACTAAAGCACTGCAAGGCACAAATGGAATATTAGTTTGGCCCAAGAAATAGGAAATTATGTAATTGGATGGGATACCTACAGAAACCAGTTCTGTTTAATGTTGTAAGTCAGTTTAAACTAGCAATTCCACCATAATCAAAACATATTCTGAAGAACTTCACAGAAGTGCACTTATTCCTTGTACCTCCCCATGCCAGCTCGGCTCAAGATGTTTGCAGACATTCTATTGCATCTGTAAATTTAAACTTTAGTCTCTTCTATCCACAGCTCATCACAACAAAGAAAACATGCTACACATTTACAACACATTCATTTGTGGATTTGAAGACGAATACATTTTTAATTTTAGCTGAAGTTTTATCATTGTGTGAGGAACAGGGATAAAGTTATTAAATTAAGCTGGTTGTATGAAGCAAAAGGAAAAATTATGGAAACCAATTGAAGCATGATTCAGACATAGATTGCAAATACAGCATTCACATTAAGAATACTAAAGGATTCCCAATCCATGTGCAAGTCTGAAAATATCAAAATCACAGATGTGATATTTCTGCAGACAATCTGAAGATTGTAGAATTTTTCAATACCTTACAAAAGACAGTAACCCAGGCAAGTATTAGTAAACCTCGTTTTATTTTTGAATAACTGGAGGGGCAGAAAACTTCATAATCTTCCAAGGCTAATCTTGATTCAAGCATTTTTCTGGGCAAACTAATTACTCATTTATCTATACTCAATTGTATAAAAGCCAAATATAAAATCACTTCAAGTTGTTGAATGTATAGATAATAAAGACAAGTCTTTACAGCTTGCTGCAGTCACACAAGACTGATTTAAAGCATTAGGGTTAGACATTGGCTGTATGTAAAGTACCTGACATACTACAAAGACAAAGGGAAATTTCTGTTCAAGGGATGTTCAATTTAACAACAACCTTTTATTGCAAGTCTGCTTTTTCAGTTAACAATTTCACTCCCAAAACAGAAATAAAGAAAGCCATAAAACTGATCGCTCCCAATGGCTCAGTGGGTAAATGCACCACATGGTGCAGCACTGAGCCATACAGACCAGGAAGCTCTCGTGTTTGAATCCTGGTCTGTGCTGCGCTAGTTAATCTCAGTCGTGTAGCAGTGGATAGTGTACAGATAGCCTTTGTGTCCGTGTGATTTAGAAGTAGAAAGAGAAATCAACCAGGTTTCCCAATCTGGATCATGTTCAGTGGTCCTGGCTCCAAATTGCAGATTTGTGGGCATCAGATGCAGACAAGATAGTGTCTGCTATGATGCCCCCTCCTATAGTGCATTATGCAGCTGACTCCCTTCATGCATAATAAAAGTAGCCACAGGCTTTCATATGGCACTGGATCAGGCAAAAATCTAGTTAACAGTCTAATCAAAATGTCTGAGGAAAAATTCCAGCCTATTTTTTATCTAACCGTGCCATTTCCCCTTCCTCCCCCTTCATGTGGGTGGTTGACAAGCTAGATGAAACTCTTAAAGCCCACTTCCACCTACTCTTTCTTAGCTCACTGATGTACTTTGTAATCAGGCACCTTTAACAAAAATAGTAGTGGACTATAAATACTGGCACTCAAGTTAATCACAGTTATCAGCAAGAAAATCTTCCATAAATTGACATGAAAGCGGTTTGGATTCCATCCCCCAAAAGAAAGTTAGGGAGAGTGCTTTGATACGAGAAGGGTTAAATCCTTGTGCAGTGTAATTGATACAATTTCCTTCCTGAACAAGCCTCAAGTTGCATCATCTTCCTTTCTTTCACCCAAGTGCTCAGTAAATACACAACTTGGTATAAAGCAGAATTTAAGCGTCTTTCAGATGGAACAAAATAATTTTAGGGAGGACCAATGAAATGTGCTTATGTAACATTTCTTAGCGGCAGTCATAAATAAGTTCCAATACTGTATAACCAAAGCCCAACAACTTTCACTTATTTAGTGTATTTAATAGAAAAAAGGTCCAAGGCACTTCACAGAGGTGATAGGAGAAAAAATGGACTGGAAGTCAAAGAAGTGGTGAACAAAAGCTTAGTCAAAGAGGTGGGTTTAAGGAAGGTTTTAAAGACACAGACAGGCTTAGGGAGAGAATTCCTGAGTGTGGTGCCTACACGATTGAAAGAACAACCATCAATGGTGGAGCGCGGGGAGTATACATCAGATATTGGGAGTCAAGAAATAGGGCAAAAAGATTAATCATGTTAGCTTTATATTTACAGTGATATAATTCCTTCTATCAAACTTCGAACAATATCAGTTACAGGCTTAATCTTTGGTACATTAATACCATACCAATGGCTTTATTGTTAACACTTGTGTAGCACACTATTATTATAGTTTAATGAGCCATTCTGCAAATTAAACTGAGTTAGCTTACATACAGACATTAGAAAACAGTTAGATTTTTTTCATTATATTCATAGATATTTTGAATCAGGGATAAGATTTTTCTTGATAGAACAGCAATATAATCTGAAAGTACTTTTAAATTGTATATATTCTCCTTCATAAGTTTCTTTGGGGGTATATATATTTATTATACATGTAATATATATTATATAACATGATACTTTGTCCCGATGTCAGAATTAAGCAATTTTGTTTGGAATTGATTATATCATCATATTTTGTGTCCCTGTGCCTAAACCTGAGCTAAATCTCTCATGAGACATCTCATGGGGTCAATCTGCACTGAACATAGAGCTGCCTGAAAAATCGCAGGCAATATCAATCTAACTGAATCTAGCCTGTTCTTTCCCAGTGCATAATGCCCTCCTTCACATCTCAAAAGATTGAGCAGTGAAAAATGTCCTTTCCTAAGTACAGCAGTGTTTTGGTTGATCGTATTCAATATAATCATTTATTTTAATCACTTAATTCAAGCGATTTACTTTCCTTGAACATTTACATGCCAAATGTATCCCCCAACGAAAACCCAGAATCCAAGACCAAAGAAGCCGCCTCATTCCCCCCTCAGCCTGCATTGCTCCCAGCACAAGAAGTCGTGCCAAGAAACCTGAATGTAAGCAAAAGGTAAAATGACATCATATGGAATATACACTTTCATAAAATATGTGTAAATCTATACCTATAAGTATAATAGTGGCATAAAATATATATATACAAAAAAATTGAGAACCCAATCAAACCTATTAAAAAAAAAGGACATGATTTGCATGTCACTGGAGTCCCTCATAGTGATGAGTTTTCTTCTACTGTGTTTATCCAGAGGAACGTTATCAACTACAGTGCTGTTCTTCAATCATTAACATTAGGAACATAGGAACAAGAGTAGGCAATTTCGTCCCTCGAGCCTGTTTCACCATTCAATGAGATCATGACTGATCTGTGACCTAACTCCATATACCTGCCTTTGCCCCATATCCCTTAATACCTTTGGTTAACAAAAATCTATCAATCTCAGATTTAAAATTAACAATTGACCTAGAATCAATTGCCGTTTGTGGAAGAGAAATCCAAACTTCTTCCACCCTTTGCGTGTAGAAGTGTTTCCTAATTTCATTCTTGAAAGGCCTGGCTCTAATTTTTAGACGACTCTTAGATGCACACCCCCCCCCACCCAGCGGAAATAGTTTCTCTATCTACCCTATCTGTTCCTCTTAATGTCTTGAGAACTTCGATCAAATCACCCCTCAACCTTCTAAACTCCAGGGAATACAACCCTAGTTTGTGTAATCTCTCCTCGTAATTTAACCCTTGGGGTCCAGGTATCATTCTGGTAAATCTATGCTGCACTCCTTCCAAGACCAATATATCCTTCCTAAGGTGTAGTACCCAGAAATACACTCAGCTTTGTACAGCTGCAGCATAACTTCTGTCCCCTTGTATTCTAGATATAAAGGCCAGCATTCCATTAGCATTTTTGATTACTTTCTGTACCTGTCCATGACATTTTAATGATCTATGTACATGAACTCCTAAGTCTCTTTGGACCTCCACTGTTTCTAGCTTTTCGCCATTTAGAAAGTACTCTGTTCTATCCTTTTTAGGTCCAAAGTGAATGACCTCATATTTGCCTACATTGAAATCCATTTGGCACAGTTTTTCCCATTTGCTTAATTTATTAGTATCCCTTTGTAATTTTATGCTTCCATCTACACTGCTTATAATGCCGCCTAGCTTTGTGCCACCAGGAAACTTGTATATGTAGCTTTCTATCCCATCATCTAAGTCATTAATAATAGTGAATAATTGAGGCCCCAACACAGATCCTTACAGAACACCACAAGTCATATCCTGCCAATTAGAGTACCTGTCAATTATCCCTTCTCTCTGACTCCGGCCGCTCAGCCAATTTCCTAACCAGGTCAATAATTTGCCTTCAATTCCATGAGCTTCAACTTTAGCTAACAGTCTCTTATGAGTGACATTATCAAATGCCTTCTGGAAGTCCATATAAATAACATCCATAGTTTTCCTGTCCACTACTTTAGTCACCACTTCAAAAGATTCAATCAGGTTCGTCAGGCATGACCTACCCTTTAAAAATCCATGCTGGCTCTCTCTGACCAGCTAAAAAATTTCAAGGTGTTCAAGTCACCCTATCCTTAATTATAGACTCGAGTACTTTCCTGACAATGGATGTTATGCTAACTGGTCTATAATTCCCTGGTTTCCCTCTCTCACCATTTTTAAACAGCGGAGTGATATGCACAATTTTCTAATCTAAAGGAACGGTTCCCAAATTGAGAGAACTTTGGAAGATTATAGTTAGGGCACCTCCAATTTCCTCACCTACTTCCGTTAAAACCCTGGGATGGAAGCCATCTGGTCCTGGGGATTTGTCACACTTGAGGGAACGGTAGAGTAGTGGCAATGTCACTAGGCTAGTAATCCAGAGGCCTGGACTAATGATCCAGAGACACAAGTTCAAATCCCACCACAGCAGCTAGGGAATTTAAATTCTGGAATAATTACTAGTATCAGTAATGGTAACCATGAAACTATCGGATTGTCGTAAAAACCCATCTGGTTCACTAATGTCCTTTAGGGAAGGAAATCTGCCGTCCTTACCTGGTCTGGCCTATATATGACTCCACACCCACAGCAATGTGGTTCACTCTTAATGGCCTAGCAAGCCACTCAGTTGTAACAAACCGCTACGAAACAAAATAATAAAATTGAAACCGGATGGACCACCCGGCATCGACCTTGGCACCGGCACACCCAGCCCAGTCAACCCTGCAAAGTCCTCCTCACCAACATCTGGGGACTTGTGCCAAAATTGGGAGAGCTGTCCCACAGACTAGTCAAGTAACAGCCTGACATAGTCATACTCACAGAATCATACCTTTCAGCCAATGTCCCAAACTCCTCCATCACCATCCCTGGGCATGTCCTGTCCCACCGGCACAGTGGTGTACAGTTGGGAAGGAGTGGCCCTGAGAGTCCTCAACATTGACTCCAGACCCCATGAAGTCAAGCATGGGCAAGGAAACCTCCTACTTCCCTCCCTCAGCTGATGAATCAGTACTCTGCCATGTTGAACACCACTTGGAAGTAGCACTGACAGTAGCAAGGGCACAGAATGTACTCTGGGTGGGGGAATATAATGTCCATCACCAAGAGTGGCTCGGTAGCACCACTACTGACCGAGCTGGCCGAGTCCTGAAGGACATAGCTGCCAGTCTGGGCCTGCGACAGGTGGTGAGAGAACCAACACGAGGGAAAAACCTACTTGACCTCGTCCTCACCAATCTACCTGTCGCAGATGCATCTGTCCATGACAGTATTGGTAGCAGTGCCCACCGCACAGTCATTGTGGAGACGAAGTCCCGTCTTCACACTGAGGACACCCTCCATCGTGTTGTGTGGCACGACCACCATGCTAAATGGGATAGATTCAGAACAGATCTAGCAGCTCAAAACTGGGCATCCATGAGGCGCTGTGGGCCATCAGCAGCAGCAGAATTGTATTCCACCACAATCTGTAACCTCATGGCCTGGCATATCCCTCACTCTACCATTACCATCAAGCCTGGGGACCAACCCCGGTTCAATAAGGAGTGTAGAAGAGCATGCCAGGAGCAGCACCAGGCGTAGCTAAAAATGAGGTGCCAACCTGGGGAAGCTGCAACACAGGACTACATGCATTCTAAAAAGCGGAAGCAGCATGCTATAGACAGGGCTAAGTGATCTCACAATCAACGGATCAGATCGAAACTCTGCAGTCCTGCCACATCCAGTCGTGAATGGTGGTGGACCATTAAACAACTAACGGGAGGAGGAGGCTCCATAAATATCCCCATTCTCAATGATGGTGGAGCCCAGCACGTGAGTGCAAAAGACAAGGCTGAAGCGTTTGCAACCATCTTCAGCCAGAAGTGCCGAGTGGATGATCCATATCGGCCTCCTCTTGAGGTCCCCTCTATCACAGAAGCCAGTCTTCAGCCAATTCGATTCACTCCACGTAATCTCAATCATCAGCAAAGTGATGTAAGGTGTCATCGACAGGGCTATCAAGCGGCACTTACTCACAATAACCTGCTCACTGATGCTCAGTTTGGGTTCCGCCAAGACCACTCGGTTCCAGACCTCATTACAGCCTTGGTTGAAACATGGACAAAGGAGCTGAATTCCAAAGGTGAGGTGAGAGTGACTGCCCTTGACATCAAGGCAGCATTTGACCGAGTGTGGCATCAAGGAGCCCGAGTAAAACTGAAGTCAATGGGAATGGGGGGGGAAAGTTCTCCACTGGCTGGAGTCATACCTACCACAAAGGAAGATGGCTGTGGTGATTGAAGGTCAATCATCACAGCCCCAGGACATCGCTGCAGGAGTTCCTCAGGGCACTGTCATAGGCCCAATTATCTTCTGCTGCTTCATCAATGACCTTCCCTCTAACATAAGGTCAGAAATGGGGAAGTTCGCTGATGGCTGCACAGTGTTCAGTGCTGTTCACAACTCCTCAGATAATGAAGCAGTCCATGCCCACATGCAACAGGACCTGGATGACGTTCAGGCTTGGGCTGATAAGTGGCAGGTAACATTCATGCCACAGAAGTGCCAGGCAATGACTATCTCCAACAAGCGAAAGTCTAAACACCGCCCCTTGACATTCAATGGCATTATCATCGCCGAATCCCCCACCATCAACATCCTGGGTGTCACCATTGACCAGAAACTTAACTGGACCAGCCACATAAATACTGTGGCAACAAGAGCAGGTCAGAGGCTAGGTATTCTGCGGCGAGTGTCTCAACTCCTGACTCCCCAAAGCCTTTCTACCATCTACAAGGCACAAGTAAGGAGTGTGATGGAATACTCTCCACCTGCCTGGATGAGTGCAGCTCCAACAACACTCAAGAAGCTCGACACCATCCAGGACAAAGCAGCCTGCTTGATTGGCACCCCCTCTACCACCTTAAACATTCACTCCCTCCACCACCGGCGTACCGTGGCTGCAGTGTGTACCATCTACAAGATGCACTGCAGCAACTCGCCAAGGCTTCTTCGGCAACACCTCCCAAACCCGCGACCTCTTCCACCTAGAAGGACAAGGGTAGCAGACACATGGGAACACACCTCCAAGTTCCCCTCCAAGTCACACATCATCCTGACTTAGAAGTGTATCGCCGATCCTTCATCATCGCTGGGTCAAAATCCTGGAACTCCCTCCCTAACAGCACTGTGGAGGCACCTTCACCACACGGACTGCAGCAGTTCAAGAAGGCAGTTCACCACCACCTTCTCAAGGGCAATTAGGGATGGGCAATAAATGCTGGCCTTGCCAGCGATGCCCACATCCCATAAAAATGATTTTTAAAAAGTGACATTATTTTCTTCATTACTGTTATTTTGCTTACGTTAATTTTGGTGAGTCCCCATCCCTGATTCAATATTATTTTCCGGGAGAAGTCCGGCATGCTATCCTCTTGCTCTACTGTAAATACAGGAAACTCTTTGGTATCCGGCACCGACGGGACCGGCGTGGTGCCGGTTGATCGAACGTTCCGGGTAACAGAGAGTTATATCTACCGAGGCTATTTTTAACAAAGAAAAATTAAAAAAATCAAGAAATGTGCAGTATACAGTATTTGGGTACTCACCTCCAGAATGTTGTGTTAAATGGATGGTGGAAGATGCTTGATTAAGTACAGTACTGTCAGTTGAGAGCAATCCATAACTCTTTAATTACTTAACAGTAAGTGAGACTCCCGGCAGCGCGGGAGAATCAACTCCTGCTACTGCAGTGTTTCGGACTTCCGACAGCGCCAGGAGGCCGAGTAGTGGCACTTTTGAAAACTACCCCTACTGACTAAATCGGCGTTCGCGGACTCGGTATTGGCAACATTGCCGGTTATTTGAGAGGAGTTTTTGGAGTACTCGGCGTTTGCGGAGACTCGGACTGCGACTCGGCAACATTGCCGGTTATTTGAGAGGAGTTTTTGGAGTACTCGCCGTTTGCGGAGACTCGAACTGCGACTCGGCAACATTGCCGGTTATTTGAGAGGAGTTTTCGGAGGATAATTTTTGCCGGTTAAGCGAGAATTCTGGATATTTGGGTGCCGGATAAACAAGAGTTTCCTGTACTGAGAGTAATTGTTCAACATGTCTGCCATTTCCTTTTTTTAATTCCCAATTTCACCATTTTCAGTTTTCAAGGGACCCACATTGCTCCTGACCACCCTCTTTTTCCTAATATAATTGTAAAAATGTTTTGCATTGATTTTGATATCCCTTGCAAGTTTCTTTTCATACACCCTTTTTATAGCTCTTACTATCTGTTTTGTCACCTTTTGTTGCTCTTTGTATCTCTCCCAGTTTTTGCATTTTTGTATGCTTTTTCTTTTAATTTTATGTTGTTCCTTACCTCTCTAGTCGTCCATAGTTTTTTTCAGCAAATAGAGCTCTTGCCCCTTAGGCGTATAAACTGGTTCTGTAGCACATTAAATTCTTTTTTGAAGACGTTCCACTGATTTTCTGTTATTTTACCCATTAACAGATTTGCCCAGTTTATTGTGGACAGTCTCTGTTTCATCGCACTGAAGTCAGCCTTACCTAAATCTAGAATCTTAGTAGCTGTTTCGCATTTCTCCCTTTCAAATGCTACGTTGAACTCGATCATGTTATGATTGCTATTAGATAAATGTTCACGCACCATTGGGCTGATAACAAAATCTGGCTCATTACTTATTTCTAAATTTAATATGGCCTGCCCCCTTGTTGGTTCTAGGACATATCGTTGCAGAAAACTATCCTGAAAACACTCAAGCAATTAACTACCTTTCTGATATGAGCTAGTCTGCTTATCCCAATCTATACGAAAGTTAAAATCCCCCATTAAGACAGTTCTGCCTTTACTACATGCTTGTCTAATCTCTGCATTTATACATTCTACCACTTCACAGCTGCTACCAGTGGGCTTACACACAACTCCCATGACAATGTTAAATCCTGTTCGATTTCTACCCATAAAGTCTCCACTGCCTGCTTACCTCTCGTTATATCCTCTTACCTTGAAGTGATTTCATCATTAATCACTGAGACTACTCCTCCCCCTCTACCATTTTCCCAATTGTTCATGTAGACCTTATAACCTGGTATATTTAGTTCCCAGTCCTGATCGTCTTGCAGCCATGTCTCAGTAATAGCTGCTGTCATACCCTCCAAGTTGAATTTGTGCCTGCAATTCATTTAATTTGTTCCTTATACTCCGTGCATTTGTATAAAGAACGCTTACTTGGGCCACATACCATAACCTGTCCTTCTGCTCTAATGTTTTATCCACACATTTCTTATTTCCCTCTCCTCGTTTAATATCTTTTAGTTTTCTCTTTGCCTGCAATGCCTAAAGCACAATTTCTGACTATTACTCTACACTCTTCCCTTTTGTTTGTTTTAGAACTATTCTTAATACTACCTTTTCCACCTGAACCCTCCCTCCCCCCCACGATTTACTAGTTTAAAGTCTTAATTTATCCTTTCTACTCGGACCCTGGTCTCAGCCTGGTTCAGGTGGAGCCCGTCACAACGGTACAGTTCCTTACTATCCCAGTACTGGTGCCAGTGTCCCATGAAATGAAACCCCTCTTTCCCACACCACTCCTTCAGCTACGTGTTCACCTCCCTAATCTGTTTATCCCGACGCCAATTTGCACCTGGCTCGGGTAATAATCCAGAGATTATAACCTTTGAGGTCCTGTTCTTTAATTTAGCTCCTAGTACTCCCTAAACAGGACCTCTTGCCTACTCTTTCCTATGTTCTTGGTCCCAACATAGACCGCAATGAATGGATCCTCCCACTCCCTCTCCAATATACTTTCACGCCGGTTCGAGATATCCCTCACCCTAGCACCAGGGAGGCAACATACCATGTGGGATTCGCAATCCTGCTTACAAAGGATGCTATCTGTTCCCGAATTATTGAATCTCCTACAACTACCATGTTACACTACCCCTCCTTCTCCTCCCTAACCGCCCCCCCCCCTTTGGACAGCCTCCTGCTCCAAGGTGCCTTGGTCAGCATTCTGGCTGTCCTTCCAACAGTCTTTATCCTTATCCTCACAGGTAGCAAGTACATTATGCCTGTTGGATAGGATCAGTTTCTGCGGATCGTCATTCTCTATCTCACCTGGGTTCCCCATACTCTGTACACTATCAGTCACACCAACCCCATTCTGATCCTGCACCTCTCTACGAGGTGTGACCGAGGTCTCGAGCAAACTGTCCAGATATTCCTCCCCTCTCTTATATGTCGGCATGTCTCCAACTCACACTCCAGCTCAATGACTCTGAGCCGGAGAGATTCGAGATGGAGACATCTACTGCAGATGTGTTCACTCGGGACAGCCTCATTGTCCACAAACTCCCACATACTGCAGTCTAGACACACAACCTGCTCTAGTCTATATTATTTCAGTCGATTGTAAGTTTTTTTTTACACACTAACTTGCACTAAGCACTAAAACAGTGGACAAAATTTTAAATATTTTCTGCCTCAAGTGTACACGAACCACTCCAAGTATTGGAGGCAAAAAGCCGCACCTCCTTCCCATTCTCACCAAATTCCCACCTTTACCCTCTCTTTACGATGTACTCAGTTTATGACAACTCTGTGCGCCCACTCTGTCAGCAGATAACTATTTACTTTTATGCATCTTTGAGTTACACCCAAGTTACAAGTGCTCACTCAGCTTCCTGCTCACAATAATTACCCTCTATTCAGGCAATCACTTGCAGCTGATTTACAGGCAGTTTCTGTTAACTATTGACTAACTTGCAGCTTCTTTTACAGTTTTTAAAGTTCCAAGTTAAAATTCTAATTGTTAAACTAAATTTCAGTTTGAGACCAACTCACCCCACTAATTACCAGAGTTCCACTCACCAAATTCCCAACTTTACACTCTATTTACGATGCATACCATTTGACAACTCTGTGCGACCACTCACATTCACAAAAAAGTCACTATATTTGTGACTTATTGCATATTCAACAGGATTATTCCTATAGTGACGAAGAAATGAGGCTGAACTTGCAAACTGCAAAATGAAGATGATGCCAAGAATGAATATTTATGTTTCAGCTTTCAAAATTTCAGACAGAAAATCCAGGAGTACTTTATTTATACAATCGGAAAGGGAGCATGTTGTTGTGTGGCTGGAAGCTCTTCTCGTGAGAGGCCAAGAATTATTCCCTGATGCAAGTCATGAGAACACATCCTCAGGGGCAATGGCCTACCTAAACCATGAAGAATCTTTCAAACAGTCCTCGAAATAGACCATCTTGGTACATCTTTTAAGCCTGCTGGAAACCCATCTTCTTGTCCCTCAGAATGTGTGTTTCCAGCGCAGGTCTCCCTCATTCCTTGCCCCGTCTCTCGCTCCAATGCCACTCAGTTCTACTCCTGTTCACCTCTAGTAGTTATGACTTTACATACCAATTGGGAACCCCCACGAAGGCCCCCAGACCCCAATTTGAAAACCACCATTGTAGAGTTTCCATCATTCTTCGACTGTTATGCATTAATGATACGCAATAGGAATATAACCGAACTAGATAGATTCTTCAAAAAACATAGCTAAGTACACAAATAAAGATGTTATAGTTCGGCAGTGCCAGATGTGGCCTCTTATTCCCACGTCATATAAAGCCCCAGAACCTCTACACCATAACCATTTGTTTCACCCTGAAGCTAAACTGAAACTAACACAAACTCCCACAAAACTATACTCCTAGCTGTCCCAACAACTAAGCAGTTTGCTAGCCCACTTCAGAGAACATTCAGGGGTTAAATTTCAGCTTCAGCAATACGAATGGTACTGAATTGGACATAGGAACAGGAGTAGGCCATTTTGCCCCTTGAGCCTGTTTCACCATTCAATGAGATCATGGCTGATCTGTGACCTAACTCCATATACCTGCCTTTGGCCATATCCCTTAATATCTTTGGTTCACAAAAATCTATGAATCTCAGATTTAAAATTAACAACTGACCCAGCATTGCAGTTTGCAGAAGAGATTTCCAAACTTCTACCACCCTTTGCATGTAGAAGTGTTTCCTAACTTCACTTTTGAAACACCTGGCTCTAGATTATGCCCTTAGTCCTAGACACCCCAATCAGCGGAAATAGCATCTCCCTATCTACCCTATCAGTTCCCCTTAATATCTTAAAAACTTTGATCAAAACACCCCTCAACCTTCTAAATTCCAGGGAATACAACCCTAGTTTGTGTAATCTCTCCTCGTAATTTAACCCTCGGAGTCCAAGTACCATTCTGGTAAATCTATGCTGCACTCTCTCCAAGGCCAATATTCCCTTCCTAAGGTGTGGTGCCCAGAACTGCGAACAGTACTCCAGGTCTGGTCTAACCAGGGCTTTGTATAGTTGTTAGATTAGGGTTTCGACTCCCCATCAGTTTTTTTTTATATTTGTTTATGGGATCAGGGCGTCGCTGGCAATGCCAGCATTTATTGCCCATGAGAAGGTGGTGGTGAGCTGCCTTCTTGAACCGCTGCAGTCTGTGTGGTGATGGTACTCCCACAGTGCTGTTAGGTAGGGAGTTCCAGGATTTTGGCCCAGCGACGATGAAGGATCGGCGATATACTTCTAAGTCAGGATGGTGTGTGACTTGGAGGGGAACTTGGAGGTGGTGGTGTTCCCATGCGCTGCTGCCCTTGTCCTTCTAGGTGGAAGAGGTCGTGGGTTTGGGAGTTGCTGCAGTGCAGGGAGTGAATGTTTAAGGTGGTGGATGGTGGTGGATGGGGTGCCAATCAAGCGGGTTGCTTTGTCCTGGATGGTGTCTAGCTTCTTGAGTGTTGTTGGAGCTGCACTCATCCAGGCAAGTGGAGAGTATTCCATCACACTCCTTACTTGTGCCTTGTAGATGGTGGAAAGGCTTTGGGGAGTCAGGAGGTGAGACACTCGCCACAAAATACCTAGCCTCTGACCTGCTCTTGTTGCCACAGTATTTATGTGGCTGGTCCAGTTAAGTTTCTGGTTAATGGTGACCCCCCAGGATGTTGATAGTGGGGGATTCGGCGATGGTAACGCCATTGAATATCAAGGGGAGGTGGTTAGACTCTCGCTTGTTGGAGATAGTCAGTGCCTGGCACTTCTGTCACTTATCAGCCCAAGCCTGAACGTCGTCCAGGTCTTGTTGCATGCGGGCATGGACTGCTTCATTATCTGTGGAGTTGCGAATGGCGCTGAACACTGTGCAGTCATCAGCGAACATCTCCATTTCTGACCTTTTGTTGGAAGGAAGGTTAGAAGTTCCTACTGTGAATTCTGTCAGTTATAACTCCCATCTGTTTTGTGCTCTTGCCGAAGTTGAATTTTACCCATGAGTCAACCACATAAACCATACCAGATAGGGGTGGCAGGTTTCCTTCCCTGAAGGACAGCAGGAAAGCTGTTGGGTTTTTACAGCAATGCAGCAGTTTACAGATTCATTTTTTTCCTGGTACTAACCCACAATCGATCAAATTTATAAAATTCAATTTCACAACTTGCCCTTGGGTTGCTAATCTAGTACATTAGCCATTACACTACCTCAATCCAAATAAAAATAAGTCATCAAAGACTGAAATAGCTGCAACAGGAACACAAATTAAACTAAGTTTAAAAAAAATGTCTCAACAGATGCTGGAGTTATTACAGCATATACAGGACATTAAGATGTTGAACTGAATTAGTAACAAAGTATTGCACATTTTTTTACCATCTTGAGCTATAAACTCCCTTAGAGAATTCACAGTAGGAACCGATGGGGAGTAGAAACCCTAATCTAACAGTCGTCATCTTTCAATTACTAGACCATTACCACTATGTTTCCAGGTCTGGATACAATATTTGACCCAACGCGTCCCCACTACCCCCCCCTCACCACACACACACTTCTTTTCAAAAAGAGGAAATCTCTTTGCACCTTTTCTGTTCATATCTTTGAACTATGCATGGGATCAGAGGAAAGGAAGCAAACAAATACAGAAACCTTCATGTCCAGGAAAAGGAAAAGGATACCACCACAGCCTTCACCCTTGAGTAGACATTTGTTGTGGAGAGACAAACAGGTTTACCTCTGAATATCCCTAGCTCCTGAAAAAAAGTCCTGAACTACCTCCAGGTGGAGCTTTACTCACAAAGTGAATTGCAAAACAGCTAAGAACATCTGCAACTATGGCGTCTACTCCAGCTAAATGCTGAAACAACAGAAATGTCATGATGCAGACATCAGCAAGATCACATCTTGACAAAACAAGCTGGAACAATCCCTCCCCTCTGCCCCCACCGATGTAGTGCACTACCATAATGTTCACCAATCACATACATACTGGCTTTTCGATGTACCAGATGGACTGTGTTGCGGTCCACTTTCACTAAGGCCAATTTCGCTATAGATGGGCAATTCATCCTGTCAGAGCTACACTGTCAACTTCAAAGAAGGCTGTCAAACGAGATCGCTCTGCAAATCATTGTCCTTCTGTGCCAACATGTTAGGTCCAAGGCCAAGACCCAATCGATACTTACTAGTTGGGAAAGGGAATTTCTTTGGGGTGGACCATTGGCTGAGCCAATTCAACTGAACTAGTTTCATAAAAAGGTCAGGAATTGGGAATACAAGGTGGAGGAAATTAAGATTCCTGTGTATTGTAAACCTGGCTGAATGCAAGAAAAGCCATCTATTGGATTGCCTGGAACAGTGCCCCAAACGATATTAGCTCCTGCTTCACTTGTAGCTGGGACTTATTATAATTGAGTATGAATCTAGAATTGGACTGTATCCAATATCTGCAGTACAGCTAAGCTGGCCTAAGGCGGCCTGGGTCTATGAAATGGACTCCAGCAGTAGCCAATGGCATAAATATTACTTGAGAGGGACCCTATAAGGTAATCACAGGAAGTGTCACAAAAAGGTTGCAGTTGAGCTGAGATTTGGCATCGTTCGTCTGTTGAGTGCGCATCTTAAAGGGCGTCTACTTTTCATAGCCATCCTCGTCATAGCACACGTTTAAAGGGACAGGTAGAGAAACATTTCAGCAGTTTCTCTACCTGTCCCGCTAAAATACTTTTCAATTGAAATGGTGCTTGTACCAACTGCTGCTCCAGCTCCCATATAACTATACCAGTCTGCAAAACAATAAAACAAAAGCCACTGCACCACTGCTTTCTAAGCCAAGGGCTTGGACTGCCGTTTCCTGAAGCCGTCTGTAGTATCCATAAGCATCTACAACTGAGATCAGCTTACTCAGCATAGATGAGGGATCAAACCCCAATTTGTATGATGCAGCAGTGCATCAGCCAATGCATTTACCCACTGAGGCATCAGGGGTCCTTTGGGGGGGGGGGGGGCGGCGGGGGTTGGGGAAATTGTGTTTCTTTATGGAATGACAAACTAATAAAGAAACAGTAACAGGGAAATAATTTGAAAAGGAGAAACAATATAGCCAAAAATTCATTAGTTCAAATTTAAGAAGGACAAAGAGGAAAAAAATGTAAAAGGAAAGAAAGTGGAAAAACTAGAGAAGTGAAATTTAAAAAAAGTTCAACACAAAGATAATATTTGGAGTTGGAACACAAGACTTGGGTAGACTCCATGAAGCCCTTGCACTTAAATATTACTACATCTTTAATCAGCATCCAAAGTTTTCTGATTTTGTGCCAACTCTGGAGTGAGTACATCAACAAAAAGTGCCCCTTTTTATTTCATCCCTTCTCAAACACCACACAGGCAACTGGGAGGCTGAAATGGTCCAAGTCACGGACTGTTCCATAACTACCATCAACGCCACTTTAAAATGATCGGATTACCATTGAGCATGGTGAAAAAGGGACGCAATTAAAGTTTTCCCATCCACCTAGAGATACAGGCAACAGATTAACCAAACAGGAGAATGCATGCAGCAGGCAGCACTGGAATTCAAACATGCAACTACTGGATTCAAATTTTGGTCACGTAATCACTCCAAGCAACATATAGCTTCCATATATATGGGGAATAAATAAGCCTTCTAATTTCAGGGTTCAACCTGATAATTGCCACCTTAAAGATCAATTCCACAATTAGGATCAAACCTGATAAAATGCAAAAAAATTAGAAGTTCCAATGTTGCAGTTATGGTGTAAAAGGGAGGAAGTGGTGAGGATGCAGCTAATATTGGCCCAGATTTTGCAGTCAGCAGCAAAATAAACTTCCCACAAAGTTTTAGCGGGCTCGAGCACAGACTTCTTCATTTCCGGCGTCAGTTTGAATTCGCCGCCCTCTACAGGGGATCTGTGGCATCTACGAACAAGCCAAGCAGCAGTGAGGCTGATCAACCAATCAGATTGAAGAACCCTCACAGATGGCAAAGCAGGAAGTAAAAAACAGGAAATATAAATTACACTTAAATCATTGTACAGAAAGCAAAATAAAGATTGGGACATACACATGGGATTAAGGGAGAAGCTTAAATAGAAAGAAAAACTTGAAAACAATATTTTAATTTTAATTTTTTTTTAAATCTGCAAATTAATTTTCTTCTGAGGGAATGAGACTCCACACTTGTAAAATTATTTTTTTTTAGGGCCAGAGAGGTTGTTCAGCAGTAATTAGGACTTACTACACCGTTATAAACTCAGTTACTCCTGATTGAACAATGCTTAAGTTTTTTTTAATCAGTCTTTAGTGCGATAATAGTAGGTAATTAGTTTAAGTTCATGCCTTAACAGTAATTTCTGCGCAGATTCCATCGGCGAATACTGCAACAGCACACCCTATGGAGGAGCAGGGTATCTCTGACAGCAACTTTCGGATTTCCATGTTTAACTGTGCATGTGGATGCTAGAAGTTGCTGTCAGTTTTACCCAGTAATAAGAGCAAGTACTGACAGCCTCGCCGTTAGTAGTACAGCAAAATCATGGCCATTATACTTTGTTAAGACAGCTGTAAATGTTTATTATTTGAAGTACTGTTAACTGTTGCTTCCAAAATTGTTTTGCTGACTAAACCCAAAGCTTTCTGATCAAGCTGATAAGCAAGAGCATTCCAGGCTCCCAGTCAAGACTGAATGAAGTCCAGTTGCCACTGTGGTAGTGGGAAGGGAGAGGAGGAAATGAATAAGAATTATGCTGATGGATTTATCTCAATGTGTCAGAAATTACTACAGATCAATTTCGTTTCATCGTTACAATGAAAAACACAGCTACTTCCTTGTAGTTGATTTCATCGATCTTTTGACCTAAACTCGGAAAAATAAAACCAGAAAATCAGAAAGCGTATAAATAAAGCATTGACTAATTTACTCAGCGTTATAGGCTGTATTTGCTACCTGCATAATTCATGGTGAAAGTGCGTAGCAATTAGAAATCAGAAACTTAATTCATGCAATGCTATTAATATGAACTGCTCAATATATTTATTGACAAGTCTAAGCAATCACATTGTCATGTCAAAATGCAATCTCCAGAGAACAAAAACTTAACAGAAAGTTTAAGATTTAACATTCTAAAATCTAGCTACTGGCCTCAAATGATCAGAATATGAAAAGTCTGTGCTTAACATAGACAAATTAAACCCCTGATTTTAACTCGGAGTGAGAATTCAGCGTGGGGATGGCAGGCCATTTTAACTCCCAGGCCTGAGGTAGAGTCCAAGCCTGAATCCCGCCTGAACCTGGCAGGAATGACGTAGAAGCCGGTGGGTGGGAGCGGGAAATCACGCGGCAACAGACCACACCGTTGGGGACCCAAGGAAACAGTTCTCGACATAAGGTTAGTGATGGGGGGACTATTGCAAGCCGATCATGGTGGCAGGAAAGGAAGGTGAAGCCCAGGGCAGGGGAGGCCAAAGGATTCCTTGTACAGCACAGGGGAGCACACACGCTGCTCCTGGTCTACAAGGAACACTTCAAAAAATTAAAAATTTCTACTTACATGGGCCTCTTCTGCCCCAGAGCCTTCTCATGCCAGCTTCCCCAGGTGCAATGGGAACTGTGTGCAAGTCGCGTGTCCTAATTCCCGGGGTTAAAATAACTGAGTCTGAATGACGTTATCAGACCCTGACTTTTGCATCTCAATGGGATCCTCACCTGCCAGAGGGCAAGGACCTCTAACCCGGGGTTATGGGGTTAAAATTGGGTAAACTGCGTAGTTATCTAATGTTTTGCCGATTGAATGCTTCAGTTGCAAAAGCAGGTACGCAGTAAATTAAAGCCCGCCTAAAGTGACAAAAGTCAGTGGAGGATAAGAATTGTGGCTATTAACAATAAAATGCAGGTTTGCGAGTAGAGGCAGGCCATTAACTACAGTTCATACATACTGTGGTTAGAGTTCAACACATATTAAATACAATTAATATTTGATCATGTAATTAGTGGCATTCCATCAGCCAGCTAATCGGACACACTTTCATGAGTGTCATTTAGCAAATTGTGTTGGTTAATGCCTGTGTACCCATGTGACTGTGAGAAATGATTTTCATTTGGAAATCACAACAGCTTCAGTTCATTATAAGAATATCTGCCTAATCCAGTCTGCATGAATAGTCAGTTAGGTATGTACCAAAAGGCCTTTCCAATCTTCCTGCAGAACTGATTGAAATCTTATGTTCTTACTGACAGCTGTAACACAGTATCATCTTCGTATGAGCAAGTTTAACATCCTAAAATTAACATGTCTTGACACTTTATTCCACAGGAGCAAAGTGGAGAAAGACCCATGCCTAGATTCCCTGCAATTAGTACTGGAACACATTGATGTGGGGGGGGGAGGGGGGGTAATTTTTCTAGGTTACTGCACAATCAGGTTACTTTGCAGTAAGTCATTTTTAATACAGTATTATATATATTGAATTTCAGCAATTCAATCTTAGTGAAACAGTTTCATACAGATAAAACAACGCTGCAGATCTGAGACAAAAATAGAAAATGCTGAAAATAAGTCTGTCAAGATCTGAAAAGTGAAAAGAAGGGCTCTCATGAAGGATCGACACCTGAACCTATGTTTTCTCATTCAGATGTTGATGACCTGCTGTATATTTTCAGTATTTCCTGTTTTTAATACACTTGGGAGAGCATTAAAAAGCAAAGCACTGAGATGGTTAAGTATCAGTTTAAACCAGGCATTTATTTGTAAATACTTTTGGGTAAACAAGGCAACGCTCTACACTTGATACATGATAAAACTGTATCCTACTTGTCATCTTTCCAGTAATGAATTCACCGTGCTCACCTCACAACTGCAGCACAGGCTCTTTGGTTTTTCTAGCATCAATGCACATCCACAGGTGACAGGCTGGCAACTGCTGTAAGGTTCAATCCCAGGAGCACAATCAAATCCCACGGGTGCATACTGCCCTAGGAAAAGCTGTTTTTTCTCCCTCAAGTACTGTGAAATGATTTTGACTGTTGACGATGTTCTGACAAAGGTTACAGAGTGACAGCCTTCTTTTAATATACCCTTGCTATGCTAGGATTTTCACACCACATTCATGCCTGATTTAGAATCATGGTGGTGTGAAAATCCCAATATAGAGCCACAAATCCCAACTGTCTCTGACTGTTCAGCTTCAAACAAGACTGCACTATCTCCCTCTCCTTTTCTACCAACAGGAATTAACTAGCAGTTCTGCAGCGACCCTACTATACTGCTGCAAATCCAAGCACCATCACAAAACCAGCCCCGGTTGCTTTTGTTCAATGTGGCACCTTCCCTCCTCCAATACATTGCAAATTAGAGGTTAGATTTTAAAATGATTCTGGATCCCAAACTGACCGTAACTATTTGATATGGTAATAGATTGAAAACCCATTCGAAAGACATAAAAGCACTATTTGCTTTCTAAGAGTCAGCCATATCAACCAAAAGGGTATCACATCTGATAAGTCAGCAACAGCTACAATAATAAAGAAATCCAGGAATTGGATGGTGGCAAATTCTCTGCACTCCTTTGAAATTCCATGAGGCAGATTTGGAATACCTGGAATATAATTCCTCCTTTGCTTTTTATAACTGAAACATTCAATAAGCAAACCATTGGATATCTGTTCAGTTTACCTTAAATACTTTATAGCTGAACAAAAGTACAGGTATTTAGCAGGTTTAAGATAATGTGCATTTTTCATTTTTTGGGGTGAAAGAACATTAATAATCTGGGGCTAGCTCTGGAAGCTTGTATTAAAAAATTCTAGAGTTGTGCTTCTCGGCATGCTCTTCAGAAGGAGATCTTGGTACTTGCTCAAATTCATGCTCATTTGTTGTCTAATGACCAACTAGTCTCCTTAGAGAATGTGAAGAGAGGTAAGCAGGATCCTCAACATGACATGCTGGTGATTAGAACTAAGTTGATCCTCTGTGGAAGACTCGGGAGCCCTATACTTTAGCAAGGCAGAACTGCAGCACTCCAGGACATTGTGATGATTGATCAGCCAGCCTGGCTCATTGTTGCAATATGGAGAGGTAGAACCGTAAGGCAGGGCTGGGATTCTGTAAAAAAAAAATTGCTCTAAATGGGTAGGGTGTTCCTGGGCAGATTTGCTCTGTGAAGTTTTAATTGGTTGAACTCTGTCAGTACAGGTTGAGCGTCCTGAATCCGGCAACCTCGGGACCGAGGCCGAGCCGGTTTTCCTGGACTTCGGAACGTGTTTCTGATATCCGAAGTCCGGAAATATCGCAACCTGGGCTCAGGCGTTTCCAGACATCAGAAACGCGTTCAGAGTCCGGAAATGCCTGGGCCGCTCCGCGTAGCGCTGACGAGTTTCTCCGCCCCTCCCCTTCTGTTAAAGGGGAGGGACGCTGCGAGCTCTGCAGAGCATCCGATGGCCCACACTAGGCCACCAGGGCGGCGTGGTGCCGTGGCTGCAGCCTGGCGGAGACACTTAGTGGAGCTGTGCAGATTGAGGATAAAACACAACACTAAAGTTTTATTGCATCACTCGCATTCTTCATAGGTTTTTTCAAAAAAAGACAACAAAAGTTAATGGCTTTTTGAAGTACAGGTTGAGCGTCCAAAATCCGGAGTTCCGGATTCCGGAACATTTTACGGATTCCAGACGACCCTGCCACCAATCGTCCTGGAGTCCGGATTCTGGAACATTCCGGATTTTGGACGCTCAACCTGTACCTCTATACACACTTGGAAGGCTTCAAAGCCTTGTTTTTTGCCATTTGTGTGAACGGGGTGCATAAAATGGCTGCTGGTTTTGCCTACCTAATTAGTCAATATACTTCAAAACTAGTTCATTAAGTGTTTAGAAATTGAAGACTTTTCCAAGTGTCATGAAAAGGTACGTAAATAAATACAGGTTTTATTTTTATTTTCAAATTGACAGTCTGACACTTGAGTGGCCAATAGAACGTCTGGTGTGGGAATAAAAATGTCAGGCTGATGTAGTAAAGGGTACCCTAATAAAATTGAGGTTAAGAAACATGGTCAGGGAAAATGAAGGAACCTTTGCTCTGTACTTAGTCTGTGTTATGCCTGATCTGGAAGTGCTTGGTGCCAACACTAGGTGGCAAACCATAAAGCATGAATGAGGAATGACAATTCGGCACATCAAAAACTTCTAAGACCATGTACAGAATGTACTTTACCATAGACTCCAACCTACGAAGGGGGAGGAAGGTTCTGCAATAAATAACAACCGCCCGCCATGAGTCCCAAAGTAGAGAATAAAACTCCAAAATGTCATACATCAGTCTAAAAATTAGAGCCAGACCTGTCAAGAGTGAAATTAGGAAACACTTCTACACACAAAGGATGGTTGAAGTCTGGAACTCTCTTCCACAAACGGCAATTGATGCTAGATCAATTGTTAATTTTAAATCAGAGATTAATAGCTTTCTGTTAACCAAATTTATTAAGGGATATGGGCCAAAGGCGGGTATATGGCGTTAGGTCACAGATCAGCCATGATTCTCATTGAATGGCAGAGCAGGCTCGAGGGGTTGAATGGCCTACTCCTGTTCCTATGTTCATCTCCAAATTTTCACATTTCAGCCCTGACCGATTATCTTCTACAGATGACATTGGCCCCTTCTTCCCCAACCAGCCCAGAAACCATCGCACCCTACAGAATATTTGGCCAGCTAAGGGTAAATGATCAAATAACAATCATATTCCCAATAGGATATTCATCCATCTCAGTATCGATCTATACAAGGTTATAGAATCATAGAATAGTTACAGCACAGGAGGCCGCCATTTGGCCTGTTGAGCCCGTGCCGGCTCTCTGCAAGGGCACTTCAGCTAGTCCCACTCCCCTGCCCTTTCCCCGTAGCCCTGCAAATTTTTTTCCTTCAGGTACTTATCCAATTCCCTTTTGAAAGCCACGACTAAATCTGCCTCCACCACCCTTTCAGGCAGTGCATTCCAGGTCATAACCACTCGCTGCGTAAAAAAGTTTTTCCTCATGTCGCCTTTGGTTCTTCTGCCAATCACCTTAAATCTGTGTCCTCTGGTTCTTGACCCTTCCGCCAAGGGGAACAGTTTCTCTATCTACTCTGTCTAGACCCCTCATGATTTTGAACACCTCTAACAAATCTCCTCTCAACCTTCTCTGCTCTAAAGAGAACAACCCCAGCTTCTCCAGTCTATCCACATAACTGAAGTCCCTCATCCCTGGAACCAGTCTTGTAAATGTGTCAGCTGTGGCTCAGTGGGTAGCACACTCGCCCGAGTCAGAAGGTTGTGGGTTCAAGTCCCACTCCAGGGATTTGAGCACATAAATCTAGGCTGACAGTGCAGTGCTGAGAGAGTGTTGCACTGTCAGTGGTGCCGTCTTTCGGATGAGACGTTAAACCGAGGCCCCCCGTCTGCTCTCTCAGGTGGACGTAAAAGATCCCATGGCACTATTTCGAAGAGGAGCAGGGGAGTGATCCCCAGTGTCCTGGCCAATATTTATCCCTCAATCAACATAACAAAAACAGATTATCACATTGCTGTTTGTGGGAGCTAGCTGTGCGCAAATTGGCTGCCGCGTTTCCCACATTACATAGAAACATAGAAACTAGGAGCAGGAGTAGGCCATTCGGCCCGTCGAGCCTGCTCCACCATTCAATACGATCATGGCTGATCATCCAAATCCACTACCCTGTCCCTGCTTTCTCACACAGAATCCCCATCGAGCCTGCACCGACACATATCCCACCCTATCCCCGTAACCCCACGTATTTAATTCCCCCTAACATATCCCATCCTATCCCCGTAACCCCACATATTTAATCCCCCCCTAACACTAAGGGTCAATTTATCATAGCCAAATCAACCTAACCCGCACATTTTTGGACTGTGGGAGGAAACCGGAGCACCCGGAGGAAACCCACGCTGACACGGGGAGAATGTGCAAACTCCACACAGACAGTCACCCGAGGCCAGATTCGAACCCGGGTTGCTGGCGCTGTGAGGCACCAGTGCTAACCACTATGCCACCGTGTTACAAGAGTGACTACATTCCAAAAGTACTTGGAAGTGCTTTGAGTCGTCCAGTGGTCATGAAAGGCGCTATATAAATGTAAGTCTTTCTTTTAAATCTTTTCTGCACCCTCTCCAAAGCGTTCCTAAAGTACGGTGCCCAGAATTGGACACAATACTCCAGTTGAGGCCGAACCAGTGTTTTATAAAGGTTCATCATAACTTGCTTTTGTACTCTATGCCTCTATTTATGAAATTGAGAGGTCGCACAACACCAGGTTATAGTCCAACAGTTTTATTTGAAATCACAAGCTTTCGGAGCTTACTACTCCTTCGTCGGGTGAAGTAAAGAGATACAGAATCGCCAAAGCATATATAGATAGAGAACAATGCATGTGTACCTTACATAGACAGTCCAGTCTATTTATGAAGCCCAGGATCCTGTATCCTTTTTTAAACCACATTCTCAACCTGCCCTGCCATCTTCAACGATTTGTGCACATATACCCCCAGGTCTCTCTGTTCATACACCCCCTTTAGAATTGTACCATTTAGTTTATATTGTCTCTCCTCATTCTTCCTACCAAAATGTATCACTTCGCACTTTTCTGCATTAAATTTCATCTGCCACGTGTCCGCCCATTCCACCACTATGTCCTCTTGAAGTCTATCACTATCCTCCTCACTGTTCACTATACTTCCAAGTTTTGTGTCATCTGCAAATTTTGAAATTGTGCTCCGTACACCCACGTCCAAGTTATTAATATACATCAAGAAAAACAGTGATCCTAGTACCGACCCCTGGGAAACACCACTGTATACCTTCCTCCAGTTTGAAAAAACAACCGTTCACCAGTACTCTCTGCTTCCTGTCACTTAGCCAATTTCATATCCATGTTGCCACTGTCCCTTTTATTCCATGGGCTTCAACTTTGCTGGCAAGCCTATTATGTGGCACTTTATCAAACGCCTTTTGGAAGTCCATGTACACCTCATCAACCCTCTCTGTTAGCTCATCAAAAAACTCAATCTAGTTAATCACGATTTGCCTTTGACAAATCCGTGCTGGCTTTCCTTAATTAATCCACACTTGTCCAAGTGACTGTTAATTTTGTCCCGGATTATTGTTTCAGAAGCTTCCCCACTACCGAGGTTAAACTGACTGGTCTGTAGAATAACTTATTCTGACAGTCAAATGCCCTTGAGACGTATCGTAGTCATTCAGCAATTTTATTCACAAGAGCTAAAAATCTACTGGAAGCTTCAAATAGAAAAAATAGGAGCAGGAGTAGGCCATCCGGCCCTTCGATGATCAATAATTACACAAATTCTTTTAATTTTGCATCTTTGCTAATGGACTAATATGGACTAATAGTGAGCTTCTTGGTAAAAGTTGGATCAGGATAAGCCCAAAAATTAGTTACTGAAAGGTTTAAGGAGATGAGAGAACACTCAGCACAATAATAGGGTTGCAGCAGTCATGATACTGGAAGCCAAGAGTCATCTTATGTAAGCAGGCTCCCACAATCACTGAGTAGCTTCAGATGGAAATCAATGAGATGGAAATCAAGAATCAAACTGCCAGCTCAAGTGGACATTAAAGATCCCAGGGCATCAATCGAAGAACAACAGTGAGTTCGCCCAATGTCCTGGCCCACATTTCTCCTTCAACCTATATTTGGTAGTTCTGGTTGAAGAGCCACTCATTTCATTGTTTTGTTGGATGTTCTAGGCGTTTGTCTATTTATCAGTCGCTGTACTCCAAAACCAAGTCATTGTACAAAGTGCCACAAAAATTTTAACAATGTGATAAGGCACTATAATATATAAAAATTCTCACGATCTCCCACTTGTTACAATTTAGTAATGTTTATTGCGACAGTGGTATTGCTTAAAGTCAAACAGGAACATCTGCTTCTATTACTTTTAATAGGTGACACTAACACCTCCTACTCAGTCCTTCCACCACTGATGGTGCTGTGGCACAAGTCACCCAAGTGCATCCACCAGTTTGGGTATCCTCAGCTTGTGTTCCTGTGAATTTAAAATGCAGAGATTTGCTGTACTTTACCTGCCAAAGCTGGGCTTTAGGTCAGTTTTATTTTCTGGCTACTGTAAGCTCTCGCCTCTGTCCCCCTTCAATAGCCTCCCACTGACTCTGCTGTCTCCCTGGGCCACCCATTCCACCATTGCAGCTGGCTCCATGTTCTTTGATATGAAAGCTGCCACAGCCTGTTCCCGCCACTCTGCTGTTTTGAACTATGTATTGAAGTTTTTCCCCTCCTACCTCCAGTACTACCTTTGCAGCTAACCTCATCTCCATACATTTGAAAGCTATCGAGGAGTTTCCCATGGCCCCTAAAGCCTCTCCCCCAAAGCCTCGCCCCCACCCATTCTGTTGCCACCTTTACTGGTGCTGCCCATAAAAAAATAGAAATCTCATCCCAGAGACTTTTCCATTCCTCTGTTGCCACAAGATGTGCACCTGGAAGGGGAGCAATATCAAAAGACATCAGTTTGCTTTCCCAGGACTCCAACTGAGTAGCACTACAACAAGGTCAATTCAATCATCAGAAATCAACATTGAACACTCCACATACATATCCTTAAGGCATGTTTCAGGCACTTGGAACGAACTGGGGTGCGCTCTGCAGTCATCCGACGAGGGTTTTGGGTATCGTGGAGGTGTGCTGCATACTGCACAACTACATCAATGGCCCTAATCAGGAGCAAAGGCATCAACAAGAGGAGCAACAGCTAGCTGTAAGACACATTCATGCCAATGTGATACAGGAGATATTCTCAAGTACTACAGCTGACCAGTGTATGAACAGTCCAGTCTATATCTTCCTCCTTCCAAACACAAATACACCATCAACTACAGACCCTTCCCCGCACACATCCACTAACAGCTCTCCCATTCATACCAGCTTAACAAAGCCACTTCAAAACATAGCCAAAAAATATTTTTGTACTTCAGTGCTGTCATAATCTTATTCAAAACCCTAATGTGTGCAAGTTAGTGCTTCTCCTTGGTACCAGCAAAATTTGTGCATTCCTAAACCTAATCTTGCACTGCTCCCGAGTGCTACCCAAGTGGTAGAAGTATACAAGGTGGGTGACTGCCGTGCATCAGGAAGAACCTCTTGGGACCAAGGTGGCTCTCATCTCACAGGACCTAAGACCTGGGATGGAGCTGGTGCAGGTGTAGTTCTTGTGCTGGTGCATGAGCAACTGGTCCTGCTTCCTTTCTACAACCTCTGCCAGCAATAGAGGCGACTGGCAGAAGGGCATGCATGTGCTACTACCCTGAGAGAGGACGGCATCATTTATGAACCTTCATGCCAGGCCACGAGTACTGGACACTGGCTCGGCATGGTCAATAATCTGTGTGAAAGACAACCTAATGGCACCAATGGGATCAATGAAACTCTGCATATTGCTTGTCTGCAACCAGTCATCAAGCTTGTCCAAACTAGAATAAATATCCCTCTCCAATCGGATACCCAAGGCCTCTATGGCAGCAGTTTGAGTATCCATGCATGAAGCAAGGATTGCCATTAAGGCCTTTGCTTCAGATGTTTCTGCAGCTGCTAGATGCTCCATGGTGGACTGCGGTGTTATTAAATGGTCCTGCAATGTGTTGCACATGTTGCTGGTGGACGCTTCCACCCAAGGTGTCATCTGTGGCACACTGGTAAATATATTCCACAACACATGACACCAAAACTTGATATTTAGCTCGTACTGCCAGGCAGCTGGCAGCCATGCTCCATTACAAGTCCAACAAGGATTGTGCCCTGGTAGAAAAATCTCAGTTCATAAAGTCAGAGGATTAAATGCAGTCACATGTATACTTAAGGAGACAGAGACTCTATTAATTCTACATAAATGTATAATATTTGGCACAGTGGAGAAAAGGTCAATTTAAATACAAAATCTGAATAGAATATAACTCAGTCTGAACCTGAAGTTCTGAGGTAAGCACTTCATGCAGCTTAGAATTATGTGAAATAAAAAAAGGACACGAAGGTCTGAGAATGACAAGGAACCAATATCTTCAAACATAAAGACTAGATATCAAAATGAGTCACATGGATGTAAACAATTTGTAAGATATCTGCTCAATTCTCTCACATACTCCCAACTTGTAGAAAATTCAATGCTAAAAAGGTTCAAAGAGATCATGGAGCTCTGGGTGCACTAACAGCAGTAGATAAATTGAAGCAACTAGCAGCTCCTGCACTTCATAATGAAAAAGGCAGACATCACTGAAGAAAGTCAACAATATGCAGCCAAATGCTATCATTCTTTGGAGTCTGCCAGTGCCTAATGTAAATTACTGCAGTTACAATAGCAGTAACTCATCTCTTTCACACCTTTTCATTTGGATTTGATCATTTTGTAAAAAGCAAGTTGACTAGGTCATGCTTCAGACTCAGGGCAGTAACTGACCCTGTACTACACTACTCTGAATATTATACATTTTGTGGCAAAGAAAGATTATGCTGAGTACATTTATCAAAAAATAGCTGTAAATGGTGTAAAGAGTACCCAATGGTACTCTGAGGGTTGTATTCCCTAGAATTTAGAAGGTTAAAGGGTGATTTGATCGAAGTTTTCAAGATATTAAGGGGAACAGATAGGGTAGAGAGAGAGAAAGAAACTATTTCCACTGGTTGGGGAGTCTAGGACTAGGGGGCATAGTCTAAAAATTAGAATCAGACCTTTCAGGAGTGAAATTAGGAAACACTTCTACACACACAAAGGGTGGTAGAAGTTTGGAACTCTCTTCCGCAAACAGCAGTAGATGCTAGATCAATTGTTAACTTTAAATCAGAGATTGATAGATTTTTGCTAACCAAAGGTATTAAGGGATATGGGCCAAAGGCGGGTATATGGAGTTAGGTCGCAGATTAGCCATGATCTCATTGAATGGCGGAACAGGCTCGAGGGGCTGAATGGCCTACTCCTGTTCCTATGGTGTCTGGGCTACCTTCAAGGTTCAAATTGAAATAGAAACAGAAAATGCTGGAAATACTCAGCAGGTCAGGCAGCATCTGTGGAGAGAGAAACTGTTTCTCTCTCCACAGATGCTGCCTGACCTGCTGAGTATTTCCAGCATTTTCTGTTTTTATTTCAGATTTCCAGCATCCCCAGTATTTTGCTTTTGTATTAAGGTTCAAATTGAGGTTACTTCATCTAATACTAATAAATATCATGTTTATTCCACAAGCAAAGGACACTGCATAATTTACCAAAGCCAAGAATCCCTATCTTGGAGGATCTTCATTCTTCAAATGATATACAGTCTCTAAACATGTAGGAATAAAGCCTAGCTTGATTGGCTGTGGGGAAATCAGATGCTTAGCATGCAGCTACAAATATTATCATAGACAGTTCCACACAAAACCTCCTACTCCCACAGTATATAAAGCTCAGGAGTTGTGCCACTGCAGTAGTTCAATTGACCTGCAACAAAACAGAAATTAAATTCTTGTCCCTGGACCCCAAAACAATATCCCTGAATCACTTGAGGAAATGGACCAGTTCAAAGAATGACTAAAACTTTACAAGGTAGCAAATCTGCCTTTCTACATTCAAACATATTCCACATACCTTCGGGGTATATCACAGTAGTGTAATTCAGGATGAGCGATACTGCTGCAGTCTAAAAACATGATATGGAGCAATTAAAGCTTAGACTACTTCATGCGACAGCTTTGCAAATGCTATCAATCGGAACCTAATTGAGATGCACCACACAATGGGTGAAATGACTTAACCTGCCCATCATCTTTCCTGCCAGATAGTAGCAATGTAGAATGCACTCGACCATCCACGCACCTATTTCTGCTTGGTTTTCGGTTTGCCTTGAGGCCTTTGCATTACAGGCAACCAACAACTGTCAAAACTGCTACAATTGCTTCATACAAGAGACGCATACCAATTTTGTTTTCTGCAATGTTCCACTTCCAACTCCTGTCTGGCAGATGGAACAGAAACTCATTGCCCAAATGAAACAGAAGACTTTTTTGTAGAACCTCCAGGTGAGTCCTGGCACACACAGCAGTGTTTGGTGTTAGTTTTGTGAAAGACAGTTAGGGTTATTTTTTTTAATTCACTCTCATTATGTAGGCATTGCTGGCAAGACTGGCATTTATTGCCTATCCCTAGTTACCCTCAAGAAAGTGTGCCTTCTTCTTGAACTAGTACAGATAGTGGTTTCACTCTTTGCTAAATAATTAATTTTTAAAGTTGCATGTGGCACCCAGTCTACATGGAATAAATGTCAGGCAACAATTGTGTAGTTTTTTCAAATAAGTTGAGTAAATAACATTGCATATTTTGAAAAAATAAATTATTGGTGGGACAGCATGCCACATCAGTATTTTTAGGCAACTGATTTTCTAATTATTTAAATACTTGTAAAAAATAATCATTTACAATAAATTTGCCATGTTTGCAACCAATTATCCTTGGAGAACACACTTAATTAAAACAGAATATGAAGAGATTTCTTGCTTGCTTTGAAAGAATTGAGAAAACCACTGCACTGATAAAGATTTATTGTGCTGCATTTTAGTTTCTTTACACGGACACGTAGTGAAGCTTGCAGATTAGCTGTAATACAAACAGATCTTTTTATATCAACGTTTTATTTGAAAAACTGAAGCTGTTTATCTTTACTGAAAAAGCCAACGCTTGAGCTGAGAAATATAGAGATTTGCTCAGGGAATGCGAGGCAAGATACAAGCAAGAAAAAACAATTTAACATATTGTGATGTTAACCCAGTCAGACCATTCTCATTTCCCGTGCTCCTGCTGAATCAGAAATCTCCAATTTTTTTTTTTTTAAATGCTTCATCAATTCGGCATACAGTGCGCGACACTATCAACTCTAAGTACAGTGGCATCTTAATGTATGAAACTTTGATATATTGAACATCTAAGGATATGGAAATTCTTATTAAGGCTCTGATGTAGTCCCAGTCTCCAGCATAAAATGCAGCAATTTTACTTCAATAATTTGCTCTCCCTGGCTTTGGGAGGCCTGATGTTTCCCATGTAACTGGGCCCGACAAATTCAGACACAGATACAGGAGCTGATTTTAGAGTCATGACTATCAATCTTTAACAATTAGTCTGCAACAAACCCAGGCCAGAAAAACCCCTAGTGATGAACAGCTTCAGGAACCCTAGGTCCAAAGGCACCTGTTCCTCTGCATATTTTTTTATATTAGTTCCTGGGATGTGGGCGTCGTTGGCAAGGCCAGCATTTATTACCCATCCCTAATTGCCCTCGAGAAGATGGTGGTGAGCCGCCGCCTTGAACCACTGCAGTCCGCTTGGTGGAGGTACTCCCATAGTCCTGTTAGGGAGTTCCAGGATTCTGACTCAGTGGCTATGAAGAAACTGCGATATATTTCCAAGTCAGGATGGTGTGTAACTTGGAGGAGGTGGTGTTCCCATGCACTTGCTGACCTTGTTCTTCTAGGTGGTAGAGGTTGTGGGTTTGGGAGGTGCTGTTGAAGAAGCCTTGGCGATTTGCATCTTGTAGATGGTACACACTGCAGCCACGGTACGCCGGTGGTGGAGGGAGTGAATGTTTAAGGTGGTGGATGGGGTGCCAATCAAGCGGGCTGCTTTGTCCTGGAAAGTGTCGTCCTTCTTGAGTGTTGTTGGAGCCGCACTCATCCAGGCAAGAAAAAGAATTCCATCACACTCCTAACTTGTGCCTTGTAGATGGTGGAAAGGCTTTGGGAAGTCAGGAGGTGAGACACTCGCCGCAGAATACCCGCCTCTGATCTGCTCTTGTTGTCACAGGATTTCTGCGGCTGGTCCAGTTAAGTTTCGGGTCAATGGCGCCCCCCCCGCCCTCCCCCAGGATGTTAATGGTGGGGAATTCGGCGATGGTAATGCCGTTGAATGTCAAGGGGCGGTGGTTAGACTCTCGCTTGTTGGAGATAAATGAGAAGTCGCACAACACCAGGTTATAGTCCAACAGATTTATTTAAAATTACAAGCTTTCGGAGCTGTCGCCCCTTCCTCAGGTAGAGTTACTGTGAGTCATTGCCTGGCACTTGTGTGGTGCGAATGTTACTTGCCACTTATCAGCCCAAGCCTGAATGTCATCCAGGTCTTGCTGCATGCGGGCATAGACTGCTTCATTATCCAAGGAGTTGCGAATGGCACTGAACACTGTGCAATCATCAGCGAATATCCCCACTTCTGACCTTATGATGGAGGGAAGGTCATTGATGAAGCAGCTGAAGATGGTTGGGCATAGCACACTGCCCTGAGGAACTCCTGAAGCAATGTCCTGGGGCTGAGATGATTCACCTGCAATAACCACAACCATCTTCCTTTGTGCTAGGTATGGCGCCAGCCAGTGGAGAGTTTTTCCCCCCGATTCCCATTGACTTCAATTTTACTAGGGCTCCTTGACGTCACACTTGGTCAAATGCATCCTTGATGTCAAGGGCAGTCACTCTCACCTCACCTCTGGAATTCAGCTCCTTTGTCCATGTTTGGACCAAGGCTGTAATGAGGTCTGGAGCCAAGTGGTCCTGGCGGAACCCAAACTGAGCATCAGTGAGCAGGTTATTGATGAGTAATTCCCACTTGATAGCACTGTCGACAACACCTTCCATCACTTTGCTGATGACTGAGAGTAGACTGATGGGGTGGTAATTGGCCGGGTTGGATTTGTCCTGCTTTTTGTGGACAGGACATACCTGGGCATGTTGCCACATTGTCTGATAGATGCCAGTGCTGCAGCTGTACTGGAACAGCTTGGCTAGAGGCATGGCTTGCACTGGAGCACAAGTCTTTAGCACGACAGCCGGGATATTGTCGGGGCCCATAGCCTTTGCTGTATCCAGTGCGCTCAGCCGTTCCTTGATTTCATGTGGAGTGAGTTAAATTGGTTGAAGACTGGCTTCTGTGATGGTGGGGACCTCAGGAGGAGGCCGAGATGGATCATCCACTCGGCACTTCTGGCTGAAGATGGTTGCAAATGCTTCAGCCTTGTGTTTTATACTCACCATCATTGAGGATGGGGATGTTCATGGAGCCTCCTCCTCCCATCAGTTGTTTAATGGTCCACCGCCATTCACGACTGGATGTGGCAGGACTGCAGAGCTTTAATCTGATCCATTGGTTGTGGGATCGCTTAGCTCTATCTATAGCATGCTGCTTCTGTTGTTTGGCATGCATGTAGTCCTGTGTTGCAACTTCCCCAGGTTGGCACCTCATTTTTAGGTATGCCAGGTGCTGCTCCTGGCATGCTCTTCTGCACTTTTCATTGAACCAGGGTTGGTCGCCTGGCTTGATGTTAATGTTAGAGTGAGGGATATGCTGGGTCATGAGGTTACAGATTCTGCTGCTGCTAATGGCCCACAGCGCCTCATGGATGTCCAGTTTTGAGCTGCTAGATCTGTTCTGAATCTATCCCATTTAGCACGGTGGTAGTGCCACACAATATGATGGAGGGTGTCCTCAGTGTGAAGGCGGGACTTCGTCTCCACAACACTGTGCAGTGGTCACTGCTACCAATACTGTCATGGACAGATGTATCTGCGACAGTTAGATTTGTGAGGACAAGGTTAGGCAGGTTTTTCCCTCGTGTTGGTTCTCTCACCACCTGTTGCAGGCCCAATCTGGCAGCTATGTCCTTCAGGACGAGGCCAGCTCGGTCAGTAGTGGTGCTACCGAGCCACGCTTGGTGATGCCGGGTGGTCCGTCCAGTTTTATTTTTTTTTCAGCGGTTTGTTACAACTGAGTGGCTTGCTAGGCCATTTCAGAGGGCAGTTAAGAGTCAACCACATTGCTGTGGGTCTGGAGTCACATATAGGCCAGGCCAGGTAAGGACAGCAGATTTCCTTCCCTAAAGGACATTAGTGAACCAGATGGGTTTTTACGACAATCTGGTAGTTTCATGGTCACCATTACTATTCCAGATTTATTAATTAACTGAATTTAAATTCCCCAGCTGCTGTAGTGGGATTTGAACTCACATCTCCGGATTATTAGACTAGGCCTCTGGATTACTAGTCCAGTAACATAACCACTGTGCTGCCATTCCATGTGCTACACTTACCACGTCATATCTCAAATTACATCACTAAAACCACCCACTATTCTACGATCATCCAGGACGGCAAAAATAACACCAGGCTTCTCTTCTCCACCACTAATCGTCTTCTCAAACCAAACTCCCCAACCTCCTCCTCCCTCAGTTCCAAAAAAAATATCAGATCATCATCGACTTCTTTGTTCAAAAGATCGAAACATCCGTTCAACTGTGTCTGCTCCTTCACTCCCGTCCCCAGCACACCGAGCCTTACTTCCTCTGCTCTAACCCTAAATTTGCATATTTCTCTAGTTTCTCTCCTTGCCCTTTCAAAGCTCATCTTGTCAATGAGACTGACTTCCTGCTCTCTTGACCCTATTCCCTACTAAATTGGTGACCACCCAACCAGTGTTTCCTTTAATTTTTTTTGGGTGCACGGCCCCTTTAAGAGGCTGCACAGGCCATTCAAAATACAGCGCACGCGCGCGGTTTGTTCCTTATTTAAAAGCTGGTGAACCGGCTGCACAGAAGCTCCAGAGCACTGCACGGCCACGCAGCTTAAAGGGAACACTGCATCCAACTTTCCTTCCTGGCTCCCATGTTAGCGGATATTGTTAACGGTTCTCTCTCCTCAGGTCTTGTCCCCCTTTCCTTTAAATCTGCCGTCATCACCGCTCTCCTCAAAAAAACAACCCTTGCAAACTATCGCCCCCATCTCCAACCTCCCTTTTCTCTCCAGTTCTTCAACATGTTGTCGCTTCCCAAATCCGTACCCATTTTTCCCAGAACTCCTTGTTTGAATCACTCCAATCAGGCTTCTGCCCCTGCCACAGCTCTTACCTAAGTCACAAATTACATCCTAATTGACTGTGACAAAGGTAAATTATCCCTTCTCATTCTTCTGGAGCTGTCTGCAGCCTTTGACACGGGTGACCATTCTGCGCCAATGCCTCTCCGTCGACATCCAGCTGGCTGGGACTGCACGTGCAGTCTTTTTTTCCGGCTGTAACAATAAATTCACCTGCAATGGCTTCTCCTCCCGATCCCACACTATCACCTCTGGTGTCCCACAAGAAGCTATCCTTTGCCCCCTCCTATTTCTCATCTACATGTTGCCCCTCAGTGACATCACCTTGTGACGCAACGTGAGTTTTCACATGTACGCTGATGATACCCAGCTCTCTCTCTCCCCCACCTCCCTCAAACCCTCCACCATCTCTATACTATCAGACTGCTTGTCCAACATCCAGCACTGGATGGGTAGAAATTTCCTGCAATTAAATATCAGGAAGACCAAAGCCATTATCTTCAGTTCACACCACAAACTCTGTTCCCTTTCCACTGATTCGATCTCTCTCCCTGGCAACTGTCTAAGGCTGACCAAGTCTGTTCGCAACCTTGGTGTCATATTTGACCAAAAAGAATTGAGCTTCCTACCTCATATCCATTCTATCACTAAGACTGCCCATTTCCACCTTTGTAATATTGCCCACATCAGCCCTTACCTCAACTTATCTGCTGCCGAAACCGTCATCTATACCTTCATCACCTCTAGGCTTGAATATTCATACGCACTCCTGGACGGCCTCCCTAGTTCTACCCTCCATAAACTTGAAATCATCTAAATCTCTGCCGCCCGTGTCCTAATTCGCACCAAGTCCTGCTCATCCATCTACCCTGTGCTTGCTGCTGACCTACAATTAAGCAACGCCTCGATTTTAAAATTCTCATCCTTGTTTTCATATCCTTGCATGGCCTCACCCCATCTTATCTCTGTAATCTCCTCCATCCCTATAATCCCCCTAGACCTCTGCACTCCGCCTATTCTGGCCTTTTGAACATCCCCAATTTTAATTGCTCCACCATTGGTGGTCATGCCTTCAGCTGCCTAGGTCCTAAGCTCTGGAATTCCCTCCCTAAATATCTCCGCCTCTCTACTTCTCTTTCCTCCTATAAGATGCTCCTTAAAACCTACCTCTTCGACCAAGCTTTCAGTCATCTGCCCTAACATCTCCTTATATGGCTCGGTGTCAAATTCTTTTTTTTTAAATAACACTCCTGTGAAGTGCCTTGGGATGTTTTAGTACGTTAAAGATGCTATATAAATACAAGTTGTAGTTGTACTATATCGCAAAGTATTATTTTCTGAAATAAATCCATCTAATTTGCATTTGAATGAATCAATACTGTCTGCTTCCACTGTCTCGCTAGGGAGCCTGCACCATAGATTTACCACTCGCTCACTAAAATGTTTCCACAGGCTAATTTTGAATTTACCCTCCTTCAAGAGTCGGCCATGTCCTCTGGTTCTACTGTTGTGGACAAGGTGAAACAGCTTGCCATGGTCTACATTATCTAGTCTCTTTAGAATGATACCACCTCTCAACCTTATCTTTTCCAGTGAGAACATGCCCAATTTACGTAATTGCTCTTCAAAATCCAATCCCTCCATTCCTTAATCATTCCGGTTGCCTTCTTCTGTATCCTTTCAATAGCTGCAACATCCTTTTTGTATTACAGCAACCAGAACTCTACACAGTATTCTAAATGCAGTCGCACCAATGATTTATAAAGTTTCAGGATTAACTCACTATTTTGGCTCAAACTGACCTTTTAATACATCCCAACATCTGATTTGATTTACTCATTGCCACCGAGCATTGTTGCGATAGCTTCAATTTATTGCCAGTCAGGTCCCCCAGATCTCTTTCATTTTACATACACATTCTTTTATTTCCATTTAAGGAATAGTCCATTCCTGGATTTTTAGTCCCCATATCAAGCACTTTGCATTTCTCTACATTGAATTTCATCTGCCACCTATCTGCCCAAATTACCAAGTAGATTCCAATCCTGCTCAGCTTTGCAGTCTACCACCAAATCCATAATATTCTGATGCAGAGATGAGGGGGCTACCAACTCAGCCAAGTTGACACACACAGTTTGCTCAGCACAAAGAACGTGTCCAGATTCATCCCAGACTGTCTTAATTATTTTACAAACTTGGTGTTCCTCTCCACCCAATAAGAGTAGACTAAGTTACCTAATGATCCTTTTGTATAATGGGACCACTTCCAATGGAAGCCAGTTCCCTTGCTGCCGAATGTCAGATGTAAACTGCAGGACAGAATCAACAACAATAGAACAACAATTGTGCATACAAAAGTCATCTGCAGTCAGTAGAAAATGACATTTGCAACATTCTGATTATGACTATACATCTTCTTCAAATGCACATTGCTAGCCTGCATTGGTGGGCTGAGCCAAGACAGCAGATCAGATACAAGTGTCAACAGCCTGTGACAGCAACTTTGTCAGAAGCACCCTGGGGAACTCCCTCCCCAGTAGGTTTTCAGTGCTTCCCATTGCTGTGGTGCTCCTTTGCATTTCTGCAAAAGTGTCACCTCTGATGGCAGACTGAATGACCAGTTGTAGAGGCATCAGAGGCAACCGTTTATTAGGCTTTCTTCATAGCTTACAGCTTGCATCAAATAAGACCCATTACATAAATCTTACTATTCCAGACAAGATAAAATACCATTTCCTACTAAGAAAGATTCAGATTTGGCAGTGCCAACTGTTTCACAACAATGCAAGTTACTACAGCTAAAAACCACATAAACATCAATTTTTGAATCTCGGCAAAGTCAACCTAATAAGAATTTATAATGGGACTTAACAAAAGAAAGGTTACAATTTGCATAACAAAGGAATAGTTGGCAATAATTGCACATTTTGAGACTAAGTTTCGTTTGCAGCTTTCAAAATAGACTATTTTCTATTGCGTAATATCTGCAGAACTGATTTCTTGTTCTAGTGTTGACTAGGAAGAGAGTCTGAGCACTCAATCTCCACGACATTGCTTGAGTAACCCTATCAATCGTGCACAACAAATTTAAAGGCAATTATAAAGCAGTTTTTACATGGAAAAATATTGTAAGATGCTTCACAGAGGAGAAAATGAATCACAGAGCATAGATGGGGGAAGTTCGGAGAGGTGGCAAGCGGGTGAAGGTTGGAGAGTATTAGCATGGTGTGCAGATGTGGGACAATAAATGGGTGGCAAAATTTTGGACAAGTTACAGCTTGTGCAGGGTGGAGCTTGGGATGCTGGAAGGGGGCAGTTAAGAGAAATGGAGTCTGAAGATGAAGGATAACATTTTGGCTGCAGTGGGTGTGAACATAAGAGGTTAGTGTGCAAAATTAAAGCACATGGGATTGGGGGTAATATACTGGCATAGATTGAAAATTGGTTAACAGACAGGAAACAGAGAGTCGGAATAAATGGGTCTTTTTCGGGGTGGCAGGCGGTGAGTAGTGGGGTACCGCAGGGATCAGTGCTTGGGCCCCAGCTACTCACAATATATATATCAATGATTTGGATCAGGGAACCAAATGTAATATTTCCAAGTTTGCTGACGACACAAAACTAGGTGGGATTGTGAGTTGTGAGGAGGATGCAAAGAGGCTTCAAGGCGATTTAGACAAGTTGAGTGAGTGGGCAAATACATGACAGATGCTGTATAACGTGCATAAATGTGAAGTTATCCACTTCAGTAGGAAAAACAGAAAAGTAAAGTATTATTTAAATGGTGATAGACTGGGAAATGCTGATGTACAAAGGGACCTGGGTGTCCTTGTACATCAGTCACTGAAAGCAAACATGCAGGTGCAGCCAGCAGTTAGGAAGGCAAATGGTATGTTGACCTTCATTGCAAGAGGATTTGAGTACAGGAGCAAGGATGTCTTACTACAGTTGTACAGGGTCTTGGTGAGACCACACCTGGAGCACTGTGTGCAGTTTTGGTCTCCTTACCTAAGAAAGGATATACTTGCCATAGAGGGAGTGCAGCGAAGGTTCACCAGACTGATTCCTGGGATGGCAGGACTGTCCCATGAGACAAGATTGGGTTGACTAGGCCTGTATTCACTAGAGTTTAGAAGAATGAGAGGGGATCTCATTGAAACGTATAAAATTCTGACAGGGCTAGACAGAATGGATGCAGGGAGGATGTTTCCCCTGGCTGGGTGGTCTAGAACGAGGGGTCACAGTCTCAGGATACGGGGTAGGACATTTAGGACTGAGATGAGGAGAAATTTCTTCACTCAAAGGGTGGTGAACCTGTGGAATTCTCTACCACACAAGGCTGTGGAGGCCAAGTCACTGAATATATTTAAGAAGGAGATAGATAGATTTCTAGACACAAAAGGCATCAAGGGGTATGGGGAGAGAGCGGGAATATGGTATTGAGATAGAGGATCAGCCATGATCATATTGAATGGCGGAGCAGGCTCGAAGGGCCTACTCCTGCTCCTATTTTTCTATGTTTTCTATGTTTCTATAGGAGTAGAGGTGGTCAATATAAGCAGTCTTGGAACAGATCAGTCATGATCTAATTGAATGGTGGAACAGGGTAATGAGGCAATGTTCTCATGCACACACAACGCAATGGATAACTAAAGCCAACTGGGAACAATAAGGTGCTTTCCCCATCGTTGTTGAGTCAGTAAAGTAATTATTAAAATGAATACCCAATTTCGTGTATCTATTTCAAATGTTCCTGGCTCATTTTCTACAACAAAGAACTAAATTAATAGTTTGTACACTTTCTGTGGTGAGGAAAAAATTCTTAGATACGCATAAAATACCTACATCTCCTTTGGCCATCAGGAGGAGTAGCTTTCTTTGTTTGCTCCAAAGCAGCCAATTCAGAGCTAGCCAAGAGTGAGACTCTGCATGGACAGAACAAGAGGGGGTAGAGCTGCTACCAGAATGCTGACCCCTGCCCACCCCCATCTCACTTGCTGTTGGATATTAGCTCTTAAATTATGCTATTGTCTCTAGTCTCAATAGCATTCCATGTTCCTATAAATCTCCATGCGAAAACATTTCATTTAACTTAGTCCTCCATTCATCTAGTGATCATCCTCAGTCCACGGCCCCTTGTTCCTGATTTGCAAACCAGAGGAAAGGAGTTTTACTATTTGCCCCCTTAAAGAGATGTTCAGAATTTTGAAAACCTCCATTAGTTCTCCCTCAACATTTCCTATATCAGTGAAAAATGCCCAATGTTTCAAGCCTTTCTTCTTAACTGTATCCTCTCATTTTGGTGTCATTCTAGTAAATTTTCATTGTACCCCTTCCATGCCTCCAATATCTTTGCTATAATAGGGTAGAAGTGGCCTAACCAATGCCTTGTAGTAATTCAACAGCAATCACTTTGTAAAAAAAAATTCACTGCCTCTATGTATAAAACCCAGAATCCAATTTGCCTAGTCTATATACTATTTAAACTCCCCTGTTCCTCCACTTAAGAATCTTACCATTTAGGATGTACTTCCTTTCACTGATCTTTTTCTTAAAATGGACAACTTCACATTTCTCTGCATTGAACCTCATCTGCCACCTATCTGCTCACTCCATTACCTTGAACATGACTTCTTGCAGTTTTTCTCAGCTTCCCATGGTCCTTAATTTGATATCACCAGCAAACTTCAATATCATGCCTTTTGTGCCCAAAACATTTGTATAAATGGAACACAGAGGAGATCCCAGTACAGATCCTTGGACACGCAACCTCTACCTTGCCAATGCAAAAAAAACATCAATCTCCCCTAATCTTTGCTTTCTATTGCTAGCCATCCTTCTATGGATGTGGCTGCATTCCCTTTACTGCAACATACCTTAAATTTTAGAAACAGTCTCTTCTGTGGCGTTTTATAAAACACCTCCCGATAATCCATACTGACTATTTCCAATTAGCCTATGCTGTTCTAAGTGTTAACTAATTTCCTCCTGTATTACAGACTCTAGAAGTTTATCCACAATTCAGGCAACACGAACAGACTATAATTTCCTAACTTATCCCATTCCTCTTTGTTAAGGAAGGGTGCAACAGTTGTCATGCTCCAGTCCACTAGCACAATTCCCATGTCCATATACTTTTTGGAAAATTATGTTTTGTGTTTTCTCCTGTGCAATCTCCCTCAAGGTACATACAGGAAACTTTTGTTTATCCGGCACCCAAATATCCGGAATTCTCGCTTAACCGGCAAAAATCATCCTCCGAAAACTCCTCTCAAATAACCGGCAATGTTGCCGAGTCGCAGTCGAGTCTCCGCGAACGCCGAGTACTCCGAAAACTCCTCTCAAATAACCGGCAATGTTGCCGATCCCGAGTCAGAGTCCGAGTCTGCGAACGCTGATTTAGTCAGTAGGGGTAGTTTTCAAAAGTGCCACTACTCGGCCTCCTGGCGCTGTCGGAAGTCCGAAACACTGCAGTAGCAGGAGTTGATTCTCCCGCGCTGCCTGGAGTCTCTTTGTTAAAAATAGCCTCGGTAGATATAACTCTCCGTTATCCAGTACTTTCGATAAACCGGCACCACGCCGGTCCCGGTTAATAAAGAGTTTCCTGTACCACCTGGGCGTGGCGATTTTCTACTTTTAATCCCATTATCTTTGTTAATAGTTTCCTTCTGAATATTTAAGTCTCGTTGTGGCTCACCTCAGCTACCCATACAGTCTCACTTTCACCTTCATCTGTAAAAATCAATGCAAAATATTTAATAAGCACCTCTGCCATTCCCTTATTCTCAAGTGCAAAATGGCCTTTTAGTCTCTAAGTGGTCTCACCCTCTTGGACTATTCTTTTACTTCTAAAATGCTTATAAAAACACTTGTTATTTCCATTAATGTCAACTGCCAGTCCTTTCATACTCCCATTTAGCCTTCCTAAACTCACTTTTTGCTTCTCTTCTATGCTTTCTTTATTTCTCAATTTTTTTTTTTTCTTTCCGCCTATATTTAACATATAACTCTATTTTAGACTTGATTTTTGCTCTATTCATCCACAGAACTCCAGCTTTTGGCACATCTCCTTTACTCCTGGTTGGCATGTACTACCCTGTATCTTATCCATTTCCAATTACCAAGTATCTCCCATTGTTGCTCAGCTATTTGATTTGCCATTTTCCCAGAATTAGCAGGACTGAAACCATCGCCCTCAGCCTGTAACACAACCTCCGTACAGTCCCCATCGATTTCATACCCCTTTCCTGGCCACCGTCTCAGGCAGAATCTGACTGTTCGCAACTTCATCACCCCATTTGATCTCCAGCTGAACTTCCAAACCCATATTCTCTTCATCACAAAGACAGTTCTACCTCCATAACATCACGTGCCTCTGGCCTCTACCTCAGTTCATCTGCCACTGAAACCCTCATCCATCCTGCTCTCGCTCTGAACTAGAAAATGTTATTCATTTTGCTTCCAATTTCCACCCTTCCCTCAACTTCACATGGTCCATCTCCGACTCTTCCCTTCCTCAACTTCTCTGTCTCCATTTCTAGGGATAGGCTATCGACAAACATCCAATATAAGCCCACTGACTCCACAGCTACCTGGACTACACTTCCACCCACCCCGCTTTCTGTAAGGACTCTATTCCATTCCCCCAGTTTCTCTGTCTCCGTCGCATCTGCTCAGACGATGCCACCTTCCATACTAGTGCTTCTGATATGTCTTCCTTTTCCCTCAACCGAGGATTCCCCTCTACCGTGGTTGACACGGCCCTTGACCGTGTCCGTTCCATTTCCCACAATTCTGCTCTCTCACCATCCCCTCTCTCCCAGAAACACGCTAGTCCTCAACCTTTCACTCCACATTCAACGGATCATCCTCCGCCATTTCCGCCACCTCCAGCGTGATCCCACCACCAAACACATCTTCCCCTCCCCTCCCAGCATTCCAAAGGGACCACTCCCTCCGCAACACCTTGGTCCACTCCTCAATCACCCCAACACCCCCCTCCCCTTCCTGTGCAAGTGCAGGAGATGCAACACCTGCCCTTTTACCTCCTCCCTTCCCACTGTCCAGGACTCCAAACATTCCTTCCAAGTGAAACAGCGATTTACTTGTACTTCTTGCATTTTAGTATGCTGTATCCGCTGCTCACGATGCAGTCTCCTCTACATTGGGGAGACCAAATGCAGATTGGGTGACCAATTTGCGGAACACCTCCGTTCAGTTCGCAAGCACGACCCCGAGCTTCCTGTCGCCTGTCACTTTAATTCTCCGCTCCACTCCCACCTCTCCGTCCGCGGCCTCTTACACTGTTCCAATGAAGCTCAACATAAGCTCGAGGAACAGCACCTGATCTTTCGATTAGGCACTTTACAGCTTTCTGGACTCAACATCGAGTTCAATGATTTCAGACCATAACCTCTGCCCCTATTTTTTCACATGGCAGCTGTTGATGAATCTGCCATTCCTGTTCACACCTCTTCTAGACTCATCTTTTGTTACTTAACTTGTCCCATTACCATCTCCTTTTGCCTTGCACCATCATCCCTTTAGTGTTTTAACCTCTCCTGCCTTCCACCCTATCACAGATCTTCCCTTTTGTTCTTTCCTCCCCTCCCCTTCCAGCCCCTGCACTTGCTTAAAATCTGTTACATCTCAAACTTTTTCCAGTTCTGATGAAAGGTCATTGACCTGAAATGTTAACGGTTTCTCTCGCCACAGATGCTGCCTGACCTGCTGAGTATTTCCAGCATTTTCTGTTTTTAATTCAGATTTCTAGCATCCGCAGTATTTTGCTTTTGTGTTGTAATGTGTATTTATCAGTTCACATGGGATTTTGTCTCTGAATTTCCATTAATCTTGGTGAGTGAAGGTAGTTAGAACTTTGCTTTAATTTCCTCTATTGATTTATTGCATTACCTCGTGCCCTTTTAATATTGTAGCAGACGATAATCTCCAATTATAGGAATGTCCTGCTGTTAATGTTTTGGATTGTGTTAGATTTGTTTTATACTGTTACGAGTTTTGAAAACTTAATGCAAAGTTTGGAAACAACAATAAAGCTTAAACTTATCGGAGGTTGTTAGTGAGAATTTACGGCACATTTGTACTGGGCCTTGGTGAGACCACACCTTGAGTACTGTGTGCAGTTTTGGTCGCCTTATCTGAGGAAGGATGTTCTTGCCATGGAAAGAGTTCAGCAAAGATTCACAAGGCTGATACCTGGGATGGCAGGAATGACATATGAGGAGAGATTGGGTCGATTGGGCTTATACTCGCTGGAGTATAGAAGAATGAGAGGGGATCTCATCGAAACATATAAAATTCTGACAGGTCTGGACAAACTAGATGCAGGAAGAATGTTCCCGATGGTCGGAGAGTCCAGAACCAGGGGTCATAATCTAAGGATAAGGGGTAAGCCATTTATGACAGAAATGAGGAAGAATTTCTTCACCCAGAGAGTGGTGAACCTGTGGAATTCTCCACCACAGAAGGTAGTTGACACCAAGTCATTAAATATATTCAAGAATGAGTTAGATATATTTCTTAAAGCTAAAGGTATCAAGGGATATGGGGAGAAGGCAGGTACAGGGTACTGAGTTTGGATGATCAGCCATGATCTCATCGAATGGCGGAGCAGGCTCGAGGGGCCGAATGGCCTACTCCTGCTCCTATCTTCTATGTTTCTATGAGAACTGCCTTCTGGCTTCCAATTCCACTGCTATAAAATCCTCATTTATATTGCTGGGCAAATTCAACAGCAGCCAGAAAAGTCTGATGAAAATCCTAAAGTGAGATTTTAAACTTAATGAGGCAAGACATTCAAGTGAATCATTTGCCTGCATAACAGTCACTGCATTTCAAAAAATAAGTGTGAGAAGCCCTTTGCAGCATTTCAGTATGAAAAGGCACCAAGATTCCCTTTAACCTGTGAGGCCACGCAGCGCTCTGCAGGTCTCACGCACCCGGTGAGCCGGCTTTTAAATGGAAAAACAGTGCATGCGCGGAATTTTGAATGGCCCAAACAGCCCATTAAAGGGGCCGCGCGGGACAGAACAAAATTAGAGGGCACATTGAAGGGTACCATCATATAAATACAACTGTTGTATTATGCACACATTTTCAAAAGGAAAATGTTTCTAACAAAAGGAAGAAAAGAATCTGGTAAAGCATTTTTAAACTCATCACCGTGACAATTTCATGCTCATGGATGGACAAACTGGCAGCTCCATAATCTTCCAGCAGAATGGGAACTAATCATCTAAAAACTGTATAATTTTGCCCAACTATTAAACAGTTATTTTGAAGATCTTTTGTCTATATTGTGCTTATATTCCAACTGAACAAGTTAGCTTGTGAGTAAAGGTTTATCAGATCATAGTTGAGAAGTCGCACAACACCAGGTTATAGTCCAACAGGTTTATTTGAAATCACAAGCTTTCGGAGCGCTGCTCCTTCGTCGGGTGAACTTGCTTTAAAAAATATTCTTTAATATGCTTAAGAGTGGTAACTAGGTGCAGTTTGATTAATACAGCTGAAAATGGGTTTACCACAAAAAATAAGCATTTTTAATCACAGTGGCAGTCCACTCACTACCTGTGAGTAACTCTATTTTAAATGACTGAAAATTACTTTAAAAAATACTGAACCAATTGCTAGTTATACTCAGGTACAGTAGTCAGTTTCTTAGCAAATTTATAAAAATTATATTCAGAAGCTTTTAAAACATTCCTCTTGGTCTCCTTGCACCCAAAACAACCAGCTTAATTTTGAGAGCCTCCTCGAAGGCCCACAAATGAGCGCAATTAATAGAAACTCCCAATGCTGATTAATTCATCCTGGGGAGTGGGCAATTTTGTGGGCAGGGCCTGCTTCTACTGCGATGTTTTTTAAACTAGCGCAAAAGATCACAGAAATTCAAGTTGTGCTGAACGCAATTTGTGCTTAAAATTCTGCAATCTTTGTGCTGGTTATGGCGATTTCGGGCGAATTACACCGAAAAAAAACAGCACAACCGAGCGGAAACTCCAGGGCAATGAGTCTCAAATAATCCGTTACCTCTCAGATAATTAGATGGTCCTACCAGGGATATGCTTTACATCTCGAGAAAGCAGAAGCAGCCACTAAGAGGGCATGTGGAGAAGGCTCTACACCTCAAACATATACAAACCATACCCCAGAAATAACCTTACTCCTCTTGAGGTTTTACATGTCACACTCACATTAGACTCCTATGTAGACAAAGGGGAAGATGCCACATTTTCCTCAATATATACAAACACAGTCGAAAATCTGATTATTTTTGCTTTATATATACCTATCTCAGTGAAACTGTGGGGGTCAAAAACCTTCCCCAAATCATCTGACACTTAAACTGACCTATGTGCCAAGACAAGGAATTTAGAATAGCATTCTTTATCTCTTAAATCATATTCTTAATGTTTTAATTAGATAAAGTGAAAAGGCATTTTGTCGTGTTGGGGGACTGTCAACCAAGTATTATTAAGAATGGGCTTTGGCCAATTTCAGTCTTAAAAATTTCAATTGACCCAGCATCCTCAGCCTTTTGGGGAGAGAGTTATAGATTTACATTACCTTTTGTGTGCAAAAGTGTTCCCTGATTTCATTCATAACTGGCCTAGCTCTAATTTGAAGATTATGCCCCCTTGTTCTGGATTTCCCCCACCAGAGGAAATAGTTTCTCTGTATCTACCCTGTTGAATCCCTTTATTATTTTAAAACCTTGATTAGATCACCCCCGAACCTTCTCAACTTAAAAGGAACATAAGCTAAGTTTATGCCACTTGTCCTAATTTCATTAGTCTTTTTGATAACTTTTTCTACCTGTGCACTAACTATTCGTGATCTGTGTACACTGGCACCCAAATCCCTTTGCTCTTCCACAGCTCTAAATCTTTCACCATTATGAAAATATTCCAATTTGTATTTCTCAGATCTAAAGTGGATGACCTCACACTTATCCACATTGCCATAATTTTGCAAATGCACCTATTTGCTTATTCCCCGTTGTAATTTAAAAAAAATAATTTATGGGATGTGGGCATCGCTGGCAAGGCCAGCATTTATTGCCCATCCCTAATTGCCCTCGAGAAGGTGGTGGTTGCCGCCTTCTTGAACCACTGCAGTCCGTGTGGTGAAGATACTCCCACAGTGCTGTTAGGGAGGGAGTTCCAGGTTTTTGACTCAGCGACGATGAAGGATCAGCGATATACTTCTAAGTCAGGATGGTGTGTGACGTGGAGGGGAACTTGGAAGTGGTGCGCCTGCTCCCATCTACATTATTTACTCTGCCTTCAAACTTAGTGTCATCTGCAAACTTGGATATACAATTTTCCTTCATCCAAGTCATTAATATATATGATGAAAAGCTGAGGCCCCAGTACAGATCCCTGGGGAACAGCACTTCTCACGTCCCACTAATCAAAGACTGTTCCCTTGATCCCTGCTCTGTCTCCTATCTCCCAAACAATTACTGTCCCCTGTCACAAGACTACCTCCAATTCTATGCGCTTTCATTTATGCTAATAACCTCTTCTGTGGAACTTCAGCAGATGTCTTCTGGAAGTCCATATAGACAATATCCATAGACACATCCCTATCCACCATGCTAGTGACCTCCTCAAACAAATTGAACTAGACCTAGCCTTCACAAATCCATGCTGACTTTCTGATCAGCTCATACTTGTCTAAGTGCTCTATCACTCTGTCTCTGATGATAGATTCCACATATGTTGGGTGATCGCCTCAAAATATAACCCCCCTTCTTTGCTATTGAGTAATGCTTCATCTAAATGCCCAGTTGGTGAACAGAAACACATCCCAATCGTGAAAGGTGGTAGATATTATTCTCTTGACTGCTGGCTCAGAAAATTGACTCATATCAATGGAGTGGTATTCTGCAGCAACAGAAATATGGACATTAGTTAATGTACAAATTCCAAAATACACTTGCCATATTGAACATGGCAGAATTCCTCTTAAATGGATGCAGTACACAATAGAATCACCCAGTTCCTACATGATTCAACTTTAGAGACACAAATGACATCATTACCACATTACATTGCAATAGATTAGCAAATTAACACCTCACCTGTTATTTTCTTTACAGGTTGAAGGCGGACACTGATAGATTGGTGTGTAAGCAGAGGGGAGGAGGGGAGAGAGCGGGACATTCCTTCCATTATTCGTATGTGCTGCATTCCTTCAGAAACTGGGAGAGACGGGACAGCGTAATCAGGTTCAAAAGCACAGTCGTTCTCTGTATTGGACACACCTTGCAAAAAAAAAGAGAATGAAGATTTAGCCAGAAAATTTGAGATGTCTTAATATAATTTATATAGACATAAACAGTGGACTACAAGAGAGCAACAGTAAACCTGCCACTATAGGGTTAATTTCTCTACAAATTCTCTCCCATCAAGATCAGGCAGCTGTCACACTTGTAGATACTGATACAAATTTAATCAGACAATGAACATTGTCTATCCAGGGTAGGATGACACAGACAAAAAAACAAATGCCACATCTTGGGGATAAGTCCAATAACAACATTTGATGTCTAAACTTCTGATTAAGAGCCCTTGACAGCGGATGGTAGAGACACAAAAGCTGTTAGAGGAAGCAAACACTCTTTAAAGTTTAAATTATCGAACAATAAAAAAAAAGTGGTCACCTTTAATAGGGCTTCCAGAAACAGACATCTGGACAGATGTGAGCTCCACTAATATGAATCACTGAAGTATTTTTACATATTGGGATATTTAAAGGGGACAATTTGTCCTAAAAGTTAGACTGTATGAAGAGGAACAGAGAGCATTAGAAAAATAAGTTCGAAACTACTAGAAGAGGGGAGGGGGGCAGAGGAAGGTAGGTGTAAAAACAGTGGCCCGTAAAACTTGGCTTCAAGATTTGTAATGGAAATACCCTGTAAACTGCCTGAGGATGCCCATACAATATAGAGTTCAGCTGTTGAACTGAGTGCTGGGAAGTAAACAATGAATACAGGCTTTTACGCAATTAAGTTGTAAAGCCTTTATCCCGGACTCAGGTCCAGGGATAAAGCATTTAGTAAGTCGTAAACAGGTCATGACCCCTCACAATTGTGTGGATCCCTTTGTGAGAAGTAAGGAGGGGGGTTGTAAAAGTGCAGCTGACCTGTCTGTAATTCCATGCTTGAATACTGACTTGTTGGGGATGATTAACACAAAAAGGGACAAGCCCTTCTGACCCATGGGACACTCAGAAGCAGAGCCTTTCTTTGCCCTTGGTAGAAGTAGCAGTTTTTCTCAGTCTCTGTGTTAATCAACAACAACAAGTTGTATTTATATCGCGCCTTTAACATAGTAAAACGTCCCAAGGCGCTTCACAGGAGTATTTTAAGACAAAAAATTTGACACCGAGCCACATAAGGAGAAATTAGGGCAGGTGACCAAAAGCTTGGTCAATGAGGTAGGTTTTAAGGAGCGTCTTAAAGGAGGAAAGAGAGGTAGAGAGGCGGAGAGGTTCAGGCAGGGAATTCCAGAGTTTAGGACCTAGGCAACAGAAGGCACGGCTACCAATGGTTGAGCGATTATAATCAGGAATGCTCAAGAGGGCAGAATTAGAGGAGTGCAAATATCTCAGGGGGGTTGTGGGGATGGAGGAGATTACAGAAATAGGGAGGGGCGAGGCCATGGAGGGTTTGAAAACAAGGATGCGAATTTTGAAATCGAGGCGCTGCTTAACTGGGGGCCAATGTAGGTTGAATGGGACTTGGTGCGAGTTAGGACACGGGCAGCCGAGTTTTGGATAACCTCAAGTTTACGTGGGGTAGAATGTGGGAGCCAGCCAGGAGTGCATTGGAATAGTCAAGGCTAGAGGTAACAAAGGTACGGATAAGGGTTTCAGCAGCGGATGAGCTGAGGCAAGGGCGGAGTTACGGAGGTGGAAACAGGCGATCTGTGTTAATCAGAGGAAGGCTTTTATTTCTTCTGTTTTACCAAGCAGGTGTGTAAGCTGTCTTTACCAGTACAAGGTACCTTGGAGGATAAAATGTCACGAGGTTAGAAGCTAGATTGTGGCTACACCAGCCAGTCAGGCAGAGCTAAGAGTGTCACTTAATTGTGATTAGTCTGAACTCAAGAAAAGAGAGAAGGAAGCCAGCTTAGATGTTGACCTGGAATTTGCGTTAATAATAACGGTGAGGCTAACAGTGCTCACAGTTATTACGGAGTAAATCGAACATCAACATATGGTGTCCGCACATGTGCAGTTAAACGCGGAAATCCAGAAGTTGCTGTCAGAGATACCCCACTCCTCCACAGGGTGCGCTGTAGCAGTCCTCACCGATAGTCTCGACATTGAAAGACATATAATAGCTTGAACTTCGGGGTACTTGCCCACTAGTTCCCCACTAAAGTCGTCATAAAAAGTTAGGGCTGGTGCATTCAGGAGTAAGTGAATTTTTAACAGCGTAATAATTGATAATTACAGCCAATCAACCTCTCTGGCCCATACAATTTAATTTTACCAAGTGTGGAGTCTCATTCCTTCAGAAGTTAATAAGGGTTGGAGATTTAAAAAAAAATTAAAACCTTTTTTTTTACTTTGTGTCTGTCTCCTTTATCTCTCAATCATTTTTTTTAAATTTGTTTTTATGGGATGTGGACGTCGCTGGCAAGGCCAGCATTTATTGCCCATCCCTAATTGCCCTCGAGAAGGTGGTGGTGAGCCGCCTACTTGAACCGCTGCAGTCCATGTGGTGAAGGTACTCCCACAGTGCTGTTAGGGAGGGAGTTCCAGGATTTTGACCCAGCGACGATGAAGGATCGGCGATATACTTCTAAGTCAGAATTGGAGGGGAACTTGGAAGTGGTGGTGTTCCCATGAGTCTGCTGCCTTCTAGGTGGAAGAGGTCGCGGGTTTCGGAGGTGCTGCCGAAGAAGCCTTGTCGAGTTGCTGCAGTGCATCTTATAGATGGTACACACTGCAGCCACGTTATGCCGGTGGTGGAGTGAGTGAATGTTTAAGGTGGTAGAGGGGGTGCCAATCAAGCAGGCTGCTTTGTCCTGGATGGTGTCGAGCTTCTTGAGTGTTGTTGGAGCTGCACTCATCCCGGCAAGTGGAGAGTATTCCATCACACTCCTTACTTGTGCCTTATAGATGGTGGAAAGGCTTTGGGGAGTCAGGAGGTGAGACACTCGCCACAGAGTACCTAGCCTCTGACCTGCTCTTGTACCACAGTATTTATGTGGCTGGTCCAGTTAAGTTTCTGGGCAATGGTGACCCCCAGGATGTTGATGGTGGGGGATTCGGCGATGGTAATACCATTGAATTACAAGGGGCGGTGTTTAGACTCTCGCTTGTTGGAGATAGTCATTGCCTGGCACTTCTGTGGCGCGAATGTTACCTGCCACTTATCAGTCCAAGCCTGAACGCCGTCCAGGTCCTGTTGCATGCAGGCATGGACTGCTTCATTATGAGGAGTTGTGACTGGCACTGAACATTGTGCAGTCATCAGCGAACATCCCATTTCTGACCTTATGTTGGATAGAATGTAATTGATAAAGCAGCTGAAGATGGTTGTGCCAAGGATACTGCCCTGAGGAACTCCTGCAGCGATGTCCTGGGGCTGTGATGATTGACCTTCAATCACCACAACCATCTTCCTTTGTGCTAGGTATGATTCCAGCCAGTGGAGAGTTTTCCCCCCCCGATTCCCATTAACTTCAGTTTTAATAGGGCTCCTTCATGCCACACTCGGTCAAATGCTGCCTTGATGTCAAGGGCAGTCACTCTCACCTCACCTCTGGAATTCAGCTCCTTTGTCCATGTTTGGACCAAGGCTGTAATGAGGTTGGCAGCCGAGTGGTCTTGGCGGAACCAAAACTGACCATCAGTGAGCAGGTTATTGGTGAGTAATTGCCGCTTGATAGCACTGTCGATTACACCTTCAATCACTTTGCTGATGATTGAGAGTAGACTGATGGGGCGGTAATTGGCCAGATTGGATTTGTCCTGCTTTTTGTGGACAGGACATACCTGGGCAGTTTTCCACATTGTCGAATAGATGCCAGTGTTGTAGCTGTACTGGAACAGCTTGGCTAGAGGCACGGCTAGTTCTGGAGCACAAGTCTTCAGCACGATAGCCGGGATGTTGTCAGGGCCCATAGACTTTGCTGTATCCAGTGCGCTCAGTCGTTCCTTGATATCATGTGGAGTGAATCGAATTGGCTGAAGACTGGCTTCTGTGATGGTGGGGACCTCAGGAAGAGGCCGATATGGATCATCCACTCGGCACTTCTGGCTGAAGATGGTTGCAAACGCTTCAGCCTTGTCTTTTGCACTCACGTGCTGGGCTCCACCATCATTGAGGATGGGGATATTCATGGAGCCTCCTCCTCCCGTTAGTTGTTTAATGGTCCACCACCATTCACGACTGGATGTGGCAGGACTGCAAAGCTTTGATCTGATCCATTGATTGTGGGATCGCTTAGCCCTGTCTATAGCATGCTGCTTCTGCTTTTTAGCATGCATATAAGTCCTGTGTTGCAGCTTCCCCAGGTTGGCACCTCATTTTTAGGTATGCCTGGTGCTGCTCCTGGCATGCTCTTCTACTCTCCTTATTGAACCAGGGTTGGTCCCCTGGCTTGATGGTAATGGTAGAGTGAGGGATATGCCAGGCCATGAGGTTACAGATTGTGGTGGAATACAATTCTGCTGCTGCTGATGGCCCACAGCGCCTCATGGATGCCCAGTTTTGAGCTGCTAGATCTGTTCTGAATCTATCCCATTTAGCACGGTGGTAGTACCACACAACACGATGGAGGGTGTCCTCAGTGTGAAGACGGGACTTCGTCTCCACAATGACTGCGGTGGGCACTGCTACCAATACTGTCATGCACAGATGCATCTGCGACAGGTAGACTGGTGAGGACGAGGTCAAGTAGGTTTTTCCCTCATGTTGGTTCTCTCACCACCTGTCGCAGGCCCAGACTGGCAGCTATGTCTTTCAGGACTCGGCCACTCTTGGTGATGGACATTGAAGTCCCCCACCCAGAGTACATTCTGCGCCCTTGCTACTCTCAGTGCTTCTTCCAAGTGGTGTTCAACATGGAGGAGTACGGATTCATCAGCTGAGGGAGGGCGGTAGGTGGTAATCAGCAGGAGACTTCATGGGGTCCGGAGTCAATGTTGAGGACTCCCAGGGCCACTACTTCCCGATTCCTCACTGAGACATGCCAAGTCTAAACCAGAGAATCGGTGGAACAGGACATACCCAGGGATGGTGATGGAGGAGTTTGGGACATTGGCTGAGAGGTATGATTCTGAGAGTATGACTAGGTCAGGCTGTTGCTTGACTAGTCTATGGGACAGCTCTCCCAATTTTGGCACACGTCCCCAGATGTTGGTGAGGCGGACTTTGCAGGGTTGACTGGGCTGGGTGTGCTGTTGCCGTCCATCTGGTTTCATTTTTATTATTTTGTTTCGTAGCGGTTTGTCACAACTGAGTGGCTTGCTAGGCCATTTCAGAGGGAAATTAAGAGTCAACCACATTGCTGTGGGTCTGGAGTCACATATAGGCCAGACCAGGTAAGGACAGCAGATTTCCTTAAGGACATTAGTGAACCAGATGGGTTTTTACAACAATCCGATAGTTTCACTAGCTTTTTATTCCAGATTTATTTAATTAACTGATTTTAAATTCCCCAGCTGCCGTGGTGGGATTTGAATTCCCCTCTCTGGATCATTAGTCCAGGCCTCTGGATTACCAGCCTAGTGACATCACCACTACACTACCATCCCTCTGTCTTTCCCAATCTTTATTCAGCTTTCGGTACATGATGTCAATCTAATTTATATTCTCTGGTTTAGACTTGGCATGTCTCAGTGAGGATTTTGCAATCTGATTTGTTGAAAAGCCTCATTGTTTCTTTACCTGCTCACAGACACCACAGATCCCCTGTAGAAGGCGCCGCACTAGATCATACGCCTAAAGCCCATGAATACTTTGTGGGCAACTGCCAGCGAGTTGAAGGGCGAGCGCCGTCCCTTCGTCACGGAGTGCAAAATCTGGGCCATTGTCACTCGTGCGTAAGTTGGGTTCAGTGGAACCAATGATCCAAGTGAAACAAATAACCCAGACACTCCAGAAGCTCATGCCTGCGTCACAGGGAAAGATGAAGATTGACTCAACGACATGATTCACAAGGTTGAGGTTTTGCAAATTCTGAACGTTGCTAATCATACATAGTCTTGAGCTATCTGAAAGATTGACGGACAAACTGTAGGTTGCATTTATATAGCACTTAACAACCTTAGGTGTCCCAAAGCACTTCACAGCCAATTAAGTACTTTTGAAGGGTAGTCACTGTCGTAATGTAGGGAAATGTGGCAGCCAATTTGCGTGTAGCAAGGTCCCACAAACAGGAGCGAGATTCATGACCCAACAATCTGTTTTACTGATGTTGGTTAAGGGGTAGGACATCAGGAGAACTCCCTTGCTCTTCTTCAAATAGTGCCTTTTAAGTCCAACTGAGACAGTAGACAGGTTTCATGTCTGAAAGACGGCACCTCTGACAATGCAGCACTCCCTTCAGTACTGCACCGATGTGTCAGCCTAGATTACATGCTCAATTCTCTGGAGTGGGTTTGAACCCACAACCTTCTGACTCAGAGATTAGAGTGCTGCCACTTAACCAGGCTGACACGTTGGCTCATTAGTAGCACTCTCGCCTCTGACTAAGTAATAAAGAGAAGTACAAACATAGAGAAGCTTGGAACAGAGTAATCCAATACTTAACTCAGTAGCACAAGTTCACAGAAGAATGCAATAATTAAATATGTGCAAGATGTTAGTCAGAAGAAAGTGAAAGATGACTGAGAACCAGGAAAAAATGTTACTGACTTGATAAGGAGAAACCCCAAAGGTGGAATCAGCACCCCTTAAAGGAAAACAGAACTGTTTCCATACAGAGCAGATCTAAAATCAAATCAAAGCGGTTTTACGTTTTTCTTTTATTAACGTTCCCTGAAAATATGTCAAATAGGAAGAGAGCACTTGCTTATTGTCTCCACATTATATACCCACATATTGTAATGTTATAGTTGCACTATATTAAATTGAATTTAGTGAAGACTATACAATTATAATGCTGAACCTAAGCTATTGTGGTGCTATTGCAATCCTGAAATCTAGTTGTTGTACTATTGAACAAACTAAACTAACCTGCACTTATATAGTGCCTTTCACGTCCTCAGGACGTCCCAAAATGCTTTATAGACAAGAGTGTACTTTTGAAATGTAGTCATTGTTGTAATGTAGGGTATAAATGATGATAATTAAGAATCTTTACTTCCTTGAAATAGTTGTTCGTAACTCATCTTGGTGTTCCATCAGCCCTTGATAACTCGGAGGTGAGCTACGAGTTACATAATGGCCTGTGCTGTACTACATTCCGGTTAATGGCTCAATGGTGGTCAAGTCAGTTTATGTAGGATGATTATAAGCTAAATCAGGTATTACTTATTAAACCCTGGACTCAAACATAGATCCTGAACCAATTTTCCTTCGCACAAAAACTCTTTAAAAGCTATATAATCTTGCTGGTGCAAAGAAAATAGAACAAGGCGTTTCCATGTGTGCTTATTTTGAAAATTTAGGACTTCAATTCTGTATTTATCAGTGTAAAATTAGATACAATCGCTCATATTTTGACATCTTAATTGCATTTGAAACATGTCAACAACTCTCTTGACTTTCCACCAGTAATTAATAAGCCTGATCAGTTGTGTGTATATGAGCATATTGTCCTTTTTACAGCATTTGTGTTAAAGTTTGTAAACATTACCGATGGCATTTTATTTAGGAACATGTGATAGCAAGTGTTCTATGAAAATTATGATTTGGTTCTCAATTCCAGAAGTAAACCTTCCCTCGTGTACATAAGAACATAAGAAATAGGAGCAGGAGTAGGCCAATCGGCCCCTCGAGCCTGCTCCGCCATTCAATAAGATCATGGCTGATCTGATCCTAACCGCCAATCTACTATCTATCACAGAACCATCTCCTGCATCTAACAGAATTGCACACACGAAATAGGAGCAGAATCAGGCTACACAGTCCCTGGGCCCGCTCCACTACCCACAGGGCCATGACCGATCCGAACCTAGACTCATGTCCAAATTCCTGCCCGCTCCCCGTAACCCTTAATGCCCTTTACTTCTAGGAAACTGTCTATTTCTGTTTTAAATTTAATTAATGTTGTAGCTTCTACAGCTTTTTGTGGCAGCATATTCCATGGACCTACCACCCTCTGAGTGAAGTAGTTCCTCCTCATCTCAGTTTTGAAAGAGCAGCCCCTTATTCTAAGACTATGTCCCCTAGTTCTCGTCTCACCCGTCATCGGGAACATCCTCCCCGCATCCACCCGATCCAACCCCTTCACAATCTTATATGTTTCAATAAGATCGCCTCTCATTCTTCTGAACTCCAATGAGTAGAGTCCCAATCTACCCAACCTCTCCTCATATGACCACCCCCTCATCCCCGGGATTAACCGAGTGAACCTTTTTTGCACTGCCTCGAGAGCAAGGATGTCTTTCCTTAAGTAAGGACACCAAAACTGTATGCAGTATTCCAGGTGCGGTCTCACCAATACCTTGTACAACTGAAGCAATACCTCCCTATTTTTATATTCTATCCCCCTAGCAATGAAAGCCAACATTCCATTTGCCTTCTTAATCACTTGCTGCACCTGCATACTAACCTTTTGAGTTTCGTGCACCAGGACCCCCAGATCCCTTTGCACTTCAGTACTCTCCAGTTTCTTGCCATTAAGATAATAAATTGCTCTAGGATTTTTCCTGCCAAAGTGCATCACCTCACACTTTCCAGTGTTGTATTCCATCTGCCAAATCTCTGCCCACTTACTTAGCCTGTCTATGTCCCCTTGCAGGTTTTTTATGTCCTCCTCACTCACTACTTTCCCTCCCATCTTTGTATCATCTGCAAATTTTGATATGTTACACTTGGTCCCTTCCTCCAAATCGTTAATATAGATTGTAAAGAGTTGGGGACCCAGCACTGACCCCTGTGGAACATTTGCGCCACACAAGTGCCAGGCAATGACTATCTCCAACAAGTGAGAATCTAACCACCGCCCCTTGACAATCAACGGCATGACCATCGCCGAATCCCCCACCATCAACATCCTGGGGGTCATTGACCAGAAACTTAACTGGACCAGCCACACAAATACTGGGTATTCTGCGGCAAGTGTCTCACCTCCTGACTCTCCAAAGCCTTTCCACCATCTACAAGGCACAAGTCAGGAGTGTGATGGAATACTCTCCACTTGCCTGGATGAGTGCAGCTCCAACAACACTCAAGAAGCTCGAAACCATCCAGGACAAAGCAGCCCACGTGACTGGCACCCCATCCACCACCTTAAACATTCACTCCCTCCACCACTGGCGCACCGTGGCTGCAGTGTTTACCGTCTACAAGATGCACCGCAGCAACTCGCCAAAGCTTCTTCGGCAGCACCTCCCAAACCCGCGACCTCTACCAACTAGAAGGCAAGGGCATCACCTGCAAGTTCCCCTCCAAGTTACACACTACCCTGACTTGGAAATATATCACCGTTCCTTCATCGTCGCTGGATCAAAATCCTGGAACTCTCTCCCTAACAGCACTGTGGGAGTACCTTCACCACAAGGACGAAAGCGGTTCAAGAAGGCGGCTCACCACCACCTTCTCAAGGGCAATTAGGGATGGGCAATAAATGCTGGCATTGCCAGCGACGCCCACATCCCATCCCAAGAACGAATGTAAAAAAAAGTAGGAAGTCTCCGTAACATTTGAATCTGTTTTCATTGTAAATGCATTGTATTAGTATGAACTTGGAAAAAACACTGTTGAAAATACAATTAGAGTGGCCTGTAAGCAGATGAGGCATCTTCATTTATAATGCAAGTGGAGAAAAAGGTAAATACTTAAATCACATTTAGTAATGAGTAGTGCAGAACCTCTGAAATACTGAGGAAAGTTTTAAGAAACTACAGTATGACCTCCTCCTGCTGAAGCAATCCAGACTAGGAACCAATCAGTAAACAGTAAAATTCAATAGCAGCGTAGGAGGTTTATGAGAAGGCACGACTCCTGTTCCTCCCGATGGTTCCACGTCAGTTTCTCTATTCAACAGCATTTGAATTTTAATCAAGAGTGGGTTTAAAGTACTGGTTCTGTGCCTCTCTCTGCCTACCTGACCATTTACAGGGCATACATTATGCACGATTTCCGGATTCAAAACGAGCACCACAAAAATGAATTTAATAGAAATGGAAGCGCGCCCAACACCATATTGGTACGGGTTCTCGATAGGCATCACTGGCAGTCCCGAGACAAATGCAAGCATCATTTGAATATATTAATAAGGACCCTGCGCCTGAATCAATTTAGTGAAATTGTGACGTTTCAGAGTCTGCCTGAAACTTCACTCCTTAACCTCACCCAGCAAGCAGCTTTCATAAGCAGTATTAAAAGGGATCCTCACCTCCATTCAGGTAGGTCTGTGAATAGTCCTTTTAGGCTGCTAGAATGTTTTAGGGCCAAGCTTTTGATGGTTTGGCAAGTGTTTATCGGTGAGATACTTTTGCAGAGTGGGTTTGTGGAGAGACAGAACTGTTTCACAGGATTTCCTTGTTTTCAGTTGCTGTACACGGGAGTGCAGCTGGGTTTATCCTTGAGACTCCCAAATCAGAAGGAAGACCAGCAGCAAGGACATGAACTGTATTGCCCATGACAGTGAAAGTCACCATGGCTCTCAACTTTTATGCCTCTGGCTCCTTCCAAACTGCTTTTGGTGACATGAGCAACAGTCAGTTTGCTGTGCACACAGTGATTCAGCAGGTCACTGAAGCACTGTTTGCAAGGTGACAACAGTTTTCACATGAAGGCGGACAGGCAGGAAGAAAGTGCACTGGAATTTGGCCGCATTTCTGGATTCCCACAGGTACAGGGCATCATAGACTGCACGCACATAGCCCTGCGTGCTCCCCATCACAAACCCAAGAGTTTCCATTCGTTCAGTGTTCAACTTGTTTGTGACCACAGGCAGCGGGTCATCCAGGTCAGTGCCCAGTTTCCTGACAGTAGTCATGATGCTTTCATACTGCGCCCCTCTGTTCCGCCCAGACCATCAGGCCGCAGTCTGGCTGCTGGGGAACAAATGCTATCCCCACACCTGGCTCATGACTCCTCTCAGGAACCCAGGCACAGACATGGAGCGCCAATATCATGAAAGCAATGCAACAATAAGGGTTATGATTGAGCAAACAAACCAGTGCCATTCCAAAACAACAGTTCCATTGTCTGGACAGCTCAGGAGGAATCCTTCAGTACAGCAAGAACGAATGATAAGATTCATAATTGTTTGCTGCATGCTCCACAATCTTGCAATACAAATGGGAGTTACTTTCGAGCTTCCATAAGTGGAGGTGAAAGATGAAGAAGGGAACGAAGAACCAGAGGAAGAGCACAGGCCAGCAGTGCTGCAAGCTGTATGGCAGCAATTTATTGAGGAGATTCTCCTGAACCATCCTCCCTGGAGCACCAATAGTCCCCCCTTCCATCTGACCCTGTTCTGACGTCCACCATATCAATGCCCTTGACCAGTACAACTTCACGGGTGTTCACGTTACAGCACTAAGATTTTGAAGACTGACAAGTATACCAAAACAAAACATCTTACTTCAAAAGACTCCAGTCTTTTGGCAAATTGTTACATGCCTATCTGCAAATCACCTTTGTACACACCCCTAGTGCCCGTCTTGTGTGCTTGTTTACCTATTTTAATGCTCCTATGAGGTGGTTTTCCAATGGCTACAGCTTGGGAGGTAGAAGGCTTCTGAACTTCCACTGAGGGCACTTGAGATGGCACTTAAGCTGGGCAACCTTGAGGACTTTTGGGACTCAGCTTCAGCCTGCTGTCTGGCACCAACAAGGACACTGGTAGCAAGGTTGGAAAGGGAGCAGGCATGCCCCCATCCTGAGATGAAACAGCGTGTGCCTCTCCCATAGAGCCAATGCTACTGCTAAGGGACTGCCCCTCAGCACTCCCACTGTTCTGTGGGATAAGGCATGCTGGGAGGCTCTTGAAGTCCATATCCACACTCTCCAGGCTTAACAAGCCAGAGGAGATGCTGGACCTCAGAGGCAAGATGGCAGCAGTCTGAACTCCCATCGATGCTGTAAGAGCTGTCACCAGAAGCTCCATCACTGTGGAACTCCCTGCAGTGCTCATAGAGCTGACCACTTGCTCCATGGCATCAAGGCCATGCAGTCAACTGTGTGCAACGAAAGCACACAAGTTCTCCGGCATTGTGCGCAAGCTTGCTGGCAGGTAAACCAGTGCACATAGAAGATCCACATGGATTGCGATCAGTCTTCTTACATATGTTGGGCCCTCGATGTCTTCATCAGTGCCCTCTGTTGCAGGGCTAGGATGCGAGCTCTCTCTCTGGGGAACTGTTTCCTGGGCCATCCTAATCTCCTGCTCCTGTGCACGAGTTCCAGGTGAAACTCGGCATGCAGACCCCTCGAGCCTAATCTCTGAACTACATGGGGTGCCAGTTTCTGAGCTGGTGTCTGAAAGTGTACGGTCGAGTGATGCTTCCTCTTCTGCAGTGCTGGCCTGTTCTTCTGTTCTGAGGATTGTGTGGAGCTTCTGGATCTGAAATGGAAGAAAGGGACTAGGGTTAGCAGTTAGTGGCAAGAATAAGCAGAGACAGATGAGTGGCTTCTAAAAGCAGCAGTAATTTGTCATGCATTGTAAGTGAGGATGAGATTTAAGTGAGAATGGATGGAGCGAAAGATGGTTTAAAACCTATGGGACTTATCCTCCAGACTTCACGCTCCTGACACACCCCCCTGTACTTGATGTTGCTAACTTGCTCTTCAAGTGGGAACAGCACATGATGTCTCTCCCCTGTGGCTGCCTACACCAAGCTATTTCTTGCGAGCTGGTCCTGCAAGAAAGAAGCGAGTGTGTCAGTGTTAAGAGTAGTGAGAAATTCTGAGGATGTGCATTTCAGGGTAGAATAGTGTTGCTGATGCATAAAAGATGGCAGAGGTATGAGGAGGTGAAGGAAGTAATAGTGAGACGACTAGCAGGTGCAGAGTGCTAGTAGGAGCATAAGGAGGTAGAGTAAAGTGTGCTGCAATGATTGGAGGAGATTGCTGGTAATCAGGGCAGGAAAGGGTTGAGTGTGCTGGAGCTATGGGTAATCCAAGGCTAAGCAGAAAGTAATGAAATATCTAAGTTAGGAGCCTTACCTTAGCTGTCCTTGAGGTAATTAAACTTTTCCCTGCATTTTTAAAAAATTTGTTCATGGGATGTGGGCATCGCTGGCAAGACCAGCATTTATTGCCCATCCCTAGTTGCCCTTGAGAAGGTAGTGGTGAGCTGCCTTCTTCAACCGCTGCAGTCCGTGTGGTGAAGGTACTCCAACAGTGCTATTAGGGGGAGAGTTCCAGGAGTTTGACCCAGCGACAATGAAGGATCGGCGATATACTTCCAAGTCAGGATGGTGTGTGACTTGGAGGTGATGGTGTTCCCATGTGCCTTCTCGGTGGAAGAGGTCGCGGGTTTGGGAGGCGCTGCTGAAGAAGCCTTGACAAGTTGCTGCAGTGCATCTTGTAGATGGTACACACTGCAGCCACGGTACACTGGTGGTGGAGGGAGTGAATGTTTAAGGTGGTGGATGGGGTGCCAATCAAGTGGGCTGCTTTGTCCTGGATGGTGTCGAACTTCTTGAGTGTTGTTGGAGCTGCACTCGTCCAGGCAAGTGAAGAGTATTCCATCACACTCCTGACTTGTGCCTTGTAGATGGTGGAAAGGTTTTGGGGAGTCAGGAGGTGAGACACTTGCCGCAGAATACCCAGCCGCTGACCTGCTCTTGTTGCCACAGTATTCATGTGGCTGGTCCAGTTAAGTTTCTGGTCAATGGAGACCCCCAGGATATTGATGGTGGGGGATTCGGCGATGGTAATGCCGTTGAATGTCAAGGGGCGGTGGTTAGACGCTCGCTTGTTGGAGATCGTCATTACCTGGCACTTGTGTGGTACGAATGTTACCTGCCACTTATCAGCCCAAGCCTGAACATCGTCCAGGTCTTGCTGCATGCAGACATGGACTGCTTCATTATCCGAGGAGTTACGAATGGCACTGAACACTGTACAGTCATCAGCGAACATCCCCACTTCTGACCTTATGATGGAGGGAAGGTCATTGATGAAGCAGCTGAAGATGGTTGGGCCTAGACACTGCCCTGAGGAACTCCTGCAGCGATGTCCTGGGGCTGTGATGATTGACCTCCAACAACCACAACCATCTTCCTTTGTGCTAGGTATGACTCCAGCCAGCAGAGAGTCCCCCCCACCGCCACGATTCCCATTGACTTGGTTTTACCAGGGCTCCTTGATGCCACACTCGGTCAAATACTGCCTTGATGTCAAGGGCAGTCACTCTCACTTCACCTCTGGAATTCAGCTCTTTTGTCCATATTTGGACCAAGGCTGCCATGTCCTATGCACGATGCTTCTGGCACTGGCCTTCTCTGCCCACTCATGCCGGGCAGCTTGCTTTCATACCTTTCTGCCACCTGGTGGACAGAAGATGTCCCTCTTTCTGTCGACCTAATCTGGCAATACCTCCAACACGTCAGAAAAAGGAGTGCCCTTGCAGCTTCTCCTGTGTCTGCCATTATCGACAATCTTCAGTGATTGTTGCCTGCAGCCAAAGTGCACCTCCCCTTTAAGAGGCACAGGCTGCCTTTAAATGGCATTAGCAATGTGCAATAGGTTGCAGGTTCAATTCTGAGTCAGTTCTGAATTAGCTGATGTCAGCTGGAGTAGTAATTTGGGCTTCACAATTGGCCTCAATCCTCCCAGGCTAGAAAAGGGAAAGAAGATTGTGTGGGTGAACGTTCCTGCTTCTAAGTGCTATCCAGTGACCCTCCGTTGGAACATGCATATGTCTCGGCATCAGATGAGGAAATGATTGGGCTCAGCTGTGATGCCCTCCATGGTCAGATAGTCCAGTGATACTCAGCACCCCAGTAGACTCACACATTAAGAATAACCACTTGGACCAGGTACAGGGAGACTGCTGTTGCTTGCAGAACTGTACCCCCAAAAAAGGAAACAGTGCCTTTCGAAGGCAGGGAGAGAAAATAGACAAGAAAATCAATTACATGGTTACTGTAGATGAAATCATTCACTCCATTCAAGTCCCTAAGATACTCAGTATTGCAGCTGACTTTTTCAGTTCAACAGCGAAGAGATGATTTGCAGCAAAATAATCACTGAAATAACCCCTTGAAAACTGCACAATTTTTTTTTGTTGAAAAAGTACATTTCACAGTATTCTGAAACCAATAAAGTCGAGAAAACATTTATGCAGTGCGCCAATTAATTTTCTTGAATAGAGACTTGAATATTCAATGTCCCTAAGACCATTTGCTTCCACAAATTTTTGAAACCTGACAGCTCTGAATTTTTAATACTCCATTTTAATCTTCATGAAGTGCTCAGCAACCATGACTTGCACTAAAATGCCACACAAAAATATTGCACTAATTTCCATTGTTTTTATGCAAACCTGAAAACTTATAATTTCTTATTTTTAGTTATTCCATCTCGTTTTTCTGCTCTGTGCAACTATATTGGCCAGAACAATCAGGCCCCAAGTATCCTAATTTACAGAAAACTATTTAAAGATATCTGCCTATACAGAAAGTCTTGGCTATTATGGTCACTTTAGGGACTTAGCACACACAATCTCAAATAACAGTCTCCTAAAATAGTTTGTTGCACCAAGCTGCTGTGCTGTTATTGTGGGGAGTGAGAAATATTTAATGAGGAAAGCGTTAACTGAGCTCCTGGACTCATTAAGGAGTGCTACAGTTACCTCCATATAGAATTGGCTCAAGGACAATGCTGCAAGGCTCTCTTTAATCAGTCATGTGTAGAGGGCTGCCTTTTCAATTAAGGAACAATAGACTTCATTTTCCTGTGTAACCTTAAGGGATTTCCTCAGTATTGCAATCGTACTGTTACTGTAAATAGAAAAAATATTGGAAGAACCCACAAGTAAAGAATAAAATGTCATTTAAGTTATGAAAACTGTTGATAATTCTCAAATTATCAGTCATCTTGAATGATCTGATCTAATCCATGAGCACCTATATGGCTTTCAACATGGCCATTCAACTGTTGATCTTACTCAAGTTACACACCTCCGGAATTGTCATTGCCTTGGACATATATAGACAGGGTCTGGTGATGTATAATTCTAAACAAGTTACCATCGTATGATGGCTACCAAAGTCATATTCATGGCCATCAAGTTTCCTCTCAAATCACTCACTATATCTGCTGTAGTCGATAGCATAGCTACCAACTCTTTTTCCATCAAGTGAAGGGTTCTTGAGGACTGTCTTATCCTGCCCTCTCTGTTAATGATATCCTCCATTCGTCATCCCACACGATCCACTACTTCATTGATTCAACTTTATATTCATTCATCTTCCTTCAGATTGCACACTCTCAGCAAAGTGGTTGAAACATATGTTGACCTAGAACCATAGAATTTTATGGCACAGGAAGCCGCCATTAGGCCCATAATGCTTGTTGGTAGAGGACCTTTGTCTTACGGATGTTTAGTGTAAAGCCCATGCTCTCGTACACGTCGGTGAAGGTGTTGACGATAGTTTGGAGTTCGACCTCCGAGTGAGCGCAGACGCAAGCGTCGTCTGCATACTGTAATTCGACGACAGAGGATGGGACGACCTTGGATCTGGACTGGAGGCGACGGAGGTTGAACAGTTTCCCGTTTGTTCTGTAAGTTAGCTCCACTCCAGCGGGGAGCTTACTGAGGGTGAGATGGAGCATTGCAGCAAGGAAGATCGAGAAGAGCGTTGGTGCGATGACACAGCCTTGCTTGACCCCGGTTCGTACGTGAATTGGGTCTGTGGTGGAACCGTTGGTCAGGATCACGGCTTGCATGTCATCGTGAAGCTGGCGGAGGATGGTGACAAACTTTTGAGGGCAGCCGTAAGACAAAGGTCCTCTACCAACCTGCCCCCACCATACAGTACTGCCCCCCGATTATCAAAATCCACGACAAGGCCTTGGACAACATGGACCACTTTCCATACCTCGGGAGCCTACTGTCAACAAGGGCAGACGTCAACGACGAAGACCAACACCGCTTTCCGTGTGCTAGTGCAACCTTCGGTCGCCTGAGGAAGAGAGTGTTTGAAGACCAGGACCTCAAACCCGGCACTAAGCTCATGGTCTACAGAGCAGCAGTGATACCTGCCCTGCTGTATGCCTCAGAGACATGGACCATGCACAGCAGACATCTCAAAGCACTGGAGAGGTACCACCAATGCTGCCTCCGCAAGATCCTGCAAATCCATTGGCAGGATAGGCGCACCAACGTCAGTGTTCTTGCTCAGGCCAACATCCCCAGCATCGAAGCTTTGACCACGCTCGATCAGCTCCGATGGACGGGTCACATTGTCCGCATGCCCGATACGAGACTCCCAAAACAAGCGCTCTACTCGGACCTCCGACACGGCAAGAGAGCCCCAGGTGGGCAGAGGAAACGCTTCAAGGACACCCTCAAAGCCTCCTTGAAAAAGTGTAACATCCCCACCGACACCTGGGAATTCCTGGCCCAAAGTGGAGGAGAAGCATCCGGGAAGGCACCGAATACCTCGAGTCTCTTCGCCGGGAGCAAGCGGAAGCCAAGCGCAGGCAGCGCACGTCAACCCAAGCACCCCACCCACCCGCCCCTTCAACCACCATCTGCCCCACCTGTGACAGAGACTGTAGGTCCCGCATTGGACTCATCAGTCACCTGCGAACTCATTTTTAATGTGGAAGCAAGTCATCCTTGGTTCCGAGGGACTGCCTAAGAAGAAGAATGCTTGTGCTTGCTCTCTGCTAGAGTAACCCAAAACTTCCATAGCCCCGATTTCTCCCAACAGCCCCTGAATCAACTTCTGATTCAAATATTTATCCAATTTCCCCTTAAAAGATCCAATGTCACTGCATCAACTATTTGCTGTCCAAGGCATTCAATGCTGCACCAACCATGTTGCATGAAGGAATTTCTCCCAACTTCTCTCCTCACTCTGTTAGTGGCAATTTTAAATTGATGATCCCTCGTCACTGACTACCAAACTGGTGGAAATACTCTTTTCCGATTCACTCTATTAAAACCCTTCAGAATTTTAAAAACCTCTATTAAATTACCTTTTAGCCTTCTCTGCTCCAGTGAAAATAATCCCAGTATCTCAAGTCTCTCCTCAACTACTTTCCAATGCCTGGTATCATCCTGGTCAATCTATACTGTACATTTTCTTTGGCTTGAAGTGTCCATTCTAAACCTCCCCCAATGCCCTTCAATGGAACAATGAAAATCCATCTTTCTTTCAATTATCTCCTTCAGAATTGACAATTTTGTCCTCAATATCTCTTCTGGTTTCAAGTGGGGTTTCAAGAATCAAGTATTCTTACTTTGGTCTAACCCTAACGGAGTGCACCTCTGAACATATTTTATCTTCTTCCTCCTAAGCTCCAATATCCCATTGCTGGCTCTGTTTCAGCTATTCCTTTATTATTCTGAGAGTTGGAGCTTTACAGTGCGGTTTTGACCAGACTAATGCTGAATTATCCTTTAAAACCATCTTGATACCATTTTACCAAAGCTATTGCTGAGAGTTTCACTATGGCGTGAATCTCAGTAGTCCAGTGCTCTGGTGTTTCTAGGTATTGGTCAAATTGAAAACAGCAGTGCACAACACATAAATAAATGTAAAGACCAACATTTTCCATGCATAGTCTGCTTTTTTTTTTTAACATTTCGTAGCTTTTAAAGTCCAAATTTAAATTACTCTGAATACTTAACGTAAAGTACACATTCTAATATATCCTGTATAAATATTTATTCCACTTACGTAGGAGACTGTTTTACCTCCTTGTCAAGATAAATATTGTATCAAATTCTTCAACATGCAATATAATAAAGATCAATTCTTTCATTGGTAAGCTTGACTTATCAGGATTTGACTATATGGGGAAGACTTGCAAGTCTGACTTAAAATATTGCAGTGATTACTACACAGCTGTAATCATGTAATTACTCCAAACTCTAGTGTCTGTCTTGCTTTCATATAAGTATAACCAAATATGTTTTTCAAGTTTATTTACAGAAAAAATAATTGATTTCAAACATTTTTCTCGCCCTACTTTGAATAAAACTTACAGAAATTAAGACTTTCTTTGAACACTATACAACAGTGAAGTTTACACGTTGAGAATGAGACACCGTCGGTTTTCAAGAGTTAACAAAATTAGAAATTTCCAATTCACCTCCACACAAAATAATGTAATCCCTGACTTTCTGGGTTTAGGGAAACACGCTACGCTTATAGTAAAACATGACAAGAGCTACAGTTCAGTCATATGAACAATAATGCTGCAGTTTTGAGACTTGTAAAATCGTACTATACTATAAGTATAACCTGCTGCTATGGCTATTTTTATCATTTAAGATTGTAGGAATTTTAGTCACTATTTTCTAGCCCAAGAAGCATACACTTGAGAAAACCAGAAAATGACATAACAGGAAATCAAAGGAAAAACAGCCAAGCAGACTAGGTGAAAGGTCAAAAGGATTTGTTTAAACAACTGGGAACAAGAGTAAACCATACATTGCAATGTACTATAAAGAATAACTGACTCAGTGAAAGATGTCACTATATGTCTCTAAGGCTGAAATAACCCAGTACATGAAAAATGATTCCCTGAAATGCCGCTTATTTGATTTGCTTACATTTTACCAGCCTGACGTCATGTCAATTGTCTGAGTTTCGTTTTTATTGGATTGTAGCCAGTAATTCAATGTTTGTGTAATCCCCTGCAACGGCAGTTAAAGATGATGCAGTCATTGCTCCAATTATATATACATAGCAACAGTTACAGCTGGAGCCAAGTGTAGATCTGCTTGGATCACCTAGGTAGTACCATCACCGCCCCTCAGATATACAGTTAAGTGTCACTGAGATGTTCCACTGCTCTGGGTGGTTGATTGCTAGACTTTTTTTCCCCAGAACCACCTTTATCTCTTCCCTCTGTCTCACTCTATAACCCCATACTGAGGAACTTCACTTTATCTCACTCGCTGTTCGCATTTCAGCTCTCTGAGCAGTTTTATTCCCATGGTCCTCTTCCCCTTCTGCTCAAGCGGCTAGGAGGATTATTCCTATTGGAAGATGCTATAATTAAATGTGGTTCCACTGCTGGATCCTATTGGTAACTGCCCTGTCAGTATGATACTGGATGTACGTCTACCATGCTGCTCCAAGGGACAACGTAAATGGTTACACAGCATGCTGTGCAGGATCCAGCTGCCAAGACCATAAGCTCTGGAATTCCCTCCCTAAACCTCTCCGCCTCTCTTACCTCCTTTAAGACAATCCTTAAAACCTACCTCTCATCTGCCCTAATATCTCCTTATGCAGCTTGGTGTCAAATTTTGTTTGATAACGCTCCTGTGAAGCGCCTTGGGACATCTTACTATGTTAAAAATGCTATATAAATGCAAGTTGTTGTTGTCTTTCCCTCTACAATACTACAATGGGTATTGCTCCCCTGATATTTGCTCTTGTTCCTCCTAAGCTCCCATCCTCCTTGAATCCTCCTCATGTTGAATTTCAGTGAGGTTTTTCAATTTAATCAAAAGCTAATGTGAAATTAGTCTTACTGCTGAACATTTCAAAAGATAGTGGCCTGCAGTTTCCGCTCGATTGAACTGATATTTTTGGTGCAATTCCCCTGATATCAGCGTATCCGGCGCAAAGCATCGCTGAATTTTAAGCCCAAATTGCGTTCAGCGCAACTCAAGTTGCCGCGATCTTTTGCGCTAGTTTTAAAAAACCGTGCTAGAACAGGCCCAGCCCACATAACTGGCCCCGCCCAGGGTGAATTAATCACCACTGGGAGTTTCCGCTAATTGTGCTTTTTTGCAGGCCTTCAAGGAGGCTCCAAAAATTAAGCTGGATCTTTTTGGCGCAAAGACACCAATAGGTACGTTTTGATAAGTTTAAAATCATTTTTTTTCAATTCACTAGGGAACTGACTATTGTACCCCAATCTAACCAGAAAATAGTTTTGCATATTTTTTCAAATCATTTTGCAATTATTTAAAGTCGGATTACTCACAGGTGATGAATTAACACTGATTTAAAATGCTTATTTTTTGTGATTGACCCATTTTCAGCTGTATTAATTAAACTTTACCAAGTTACCACTCAAATATATCAAGGAATTTTCTTTTAAGCAATTTTTTTTTAAATTACATTTTAAAACGCTGCCCGATTTCACTGGTTCATGGCTGAATTGCAGATTGTGCCCAAAGCAGAAACTCTACCCCGGTATGTTAATTCAATTGACCTAATTAAATTATATTTACCAGGTAGTGAACAGTATCTTATTATCGAAGAAAACACACAAGCAACTCTCACACCTGCACAGGTTAATGGTACAGCAGTTGTGAATCTCCTCGCTTTGACCAAAGCAAGTTCTGCATACCAATAAGGTACTCATTTTAAAAACTGAACAAGGGACTATATCTTCATCCTCAAGATGATTTTGCTGAGTAATATTATGAAAGTATTAGGATTCCAGTCAACATTTTACAAATTGTACTGCAGACTATCATTCACTCTTTCAGAAAAACACTTAATAGATTTTACATGAATAGAATTAGATTGGATGCAAAATGTGCTGTCATCTTGGGTAAAATCTGACTGTGGATTGACTTGGTTTAATTTGCTGAGCATTCAAAATGAAGAGGGAATGTTTTCTGCTAGCATCAGAATTCTACAAAACGGCATGAAAAGTTTTGTTTATTAATCTAAAAATAAAATTCTCAAATTATCCAAAGCTATTGTGAGCTTTTGTGTTGAAAAGAAAATTGGTACAGTTGAATGAACTTTCTGAAAGGCACTCCAATAGTTACTCTCCAGCTTCGAGCTGTGCTGACCAGGAAGGTACTTGGCTAGCTCCACTGGATCTGCACTGAGTTAACAGTTCTCAATCAAATCCCTGTAAGGGTGCTATAATTGGATGCAGCACCTCGGATGAGGAAATGGGATAAAGAAAGTCAGCCAGGGTTCTTCTTACTGATCACTATACAGCAACACTTTCTGGAAGTGTGGACACTCAGTAAGGGTGGGACAATGCTTGACCCAGATGTCCTTCACAGTCAAATAACTATTACTCTGCCAATAAGCCAATCATACCACAGGTGTTCTACCAACTTATATCACAGCAGATCTGACTCCCCCCTCCCCCCACCCCACCACAAAAAATTAAATGAACTTTGATTTGAAATGGTCAAGGGATAAGTAACATTATTTACTCTGCATAGTGTGCTATAGCTCCAACACATACGCTACAAAGGGGTGATACTGATCCATCATTCTGCTCAGCTGCTACTGTGAAGAGGTTCCAGGAGAAGGCCAAGTACTTTACCATGGCAGAAGGTGGGTGGGGTGTGGGGAAGAGAAGAAACAGCTGAAAGGAGTCTTGCCAACGGGCTGCTCTCAAACATCTCCTAGCAGCCAGTTCAAGAATGGCATTTATGGAGGGTACAGGAACAGATCAGCTACCCTCACTCTCGACTCCACTTAACACAAAGTCCAGAAACTTAAATAAGACAAGGGAAAATATATCTTGAAAAAAATAAAGCCGTATGTAACTCCAAAAAAAGGACTTATGTAATGAAAGCTTTTCTTTGAAAATTGAAACAAGAAGGGTTGCATTACACAACCAAGACTGGTAAAATTAGAAGACAAGGTGAATCAGGAAATAGTAATTGACACCAAATTTTTAAACTTGCAAGGGGAAGGAAAAACTAAGTTAGTTAAGGAGTTTCATAGTTTAGGGAAAAAGAGTAAGAAACTGTGATGAGTGTATATTTTAATCACAACGAAGGTGTAGAGAGGAAGGACGATGTGTAGGACAGCAGAGTTGAGATAGAGCAGTATGAAAGGCAGAATGACCTTAATCATAAAGATAAAATAAAAATAGAACAGAAAAGTTGCAATTGAGTGAGTGATTCAAAATTAATGGTATAAGAAGGATTACCTATCAAACGGCAAACCTTTCAATATCGGGGCAACACAGTGGCATAGTGGTTAGCACTGGTGCCTCACAGCGCCAGGGACCAGGGTTCGAATCTGACCTTGGGTGACTGTCTGTGTGGAGTTTGCACATTCTCCCCGTGTCTGCGTGGGTTTCCTCCGGGTGCTCCGGTTTCCTCCCACAGTCCAAAAATGTGCGGGTTAGGTTGATTTGGCTATGATAAAAAAATTGACCCTTAGTGTTAGGGGGGGATTAAAATATGTGGGGTTATGGGGATAGGATGGGATATGTTAGGGGGAATTAAATACGTGGGGTTACGGGGGTAGGGTGGGATGTGTGTACTGTGGGGATTAAAGCAGGGACAGGGTACTGGATTTGGATGATCAGCCATGATCGTATTGAATGGTGGAGCAGGCTCGACGGGCCGAATGGCCTACTCCTGCTCCTAGATTCTATGTTTCTATGTTTCTATGTTTTAATATCCTGCCCAGGAGTGCAGGAGATGAGACAAGAAGCCCCCCCAGATATAGAAGCAATATTCATGGCTTAGACTTGATCTAAAGGGCTAAAACTTATTGAGGCAAAAAATAAAGTTTGACAGCAAGAGGAAACCAAGGTCCTTGAAGGTAGCTTTAACAATGGAGGGGATGTAAGAATTCCATTTAAAAATCAACAGATACTGAGGCCAAAAGGTTTAATAAATCAAGGACAACTAGGTGTGGAGCCATCTAAGAGGAAAGGTGATAGCCATGAATTGAACTTGCAAGAGACATGAGAAACCAGGTCTTTGAAGAATTGAAAGAAAGAAAATGTTCATGATCCAGGGAAGGGCATAGAGGAGATGAAGTGTAGTGACTCAAACAATACATTGCAATAGAATCAGTAACACATCTGCTGCAATGTTAACGAAGAATGTCACTAATGGGGATGTCGCAATCGAGGACATGCAGGGAGTTAAGACTACCACATTGTCTCGTTTTAAGCAACATCATTACTCCATCCATTGATGTATCTGTATGTTGAGGAGACCGATATTTCCCGTTCTCTTCCTCCTTTCACACACACAATGCAGTGGAACCATTATCGAGTTAACTAAATGGAGCTGAAAGCCTTAAATCACACTAATCTACAGACTCAAAGTGTAGTGCGCAATTGGTAAAATTGAAGAAACTGAGTCATCTTCATCACTGACTCCTTCTAGAAGCATCAACATATGCAACACTGGAGCTAAGTCAATTGTGAGAAGATGAAAGAAATGCTATTGAAGTTTTTCCCCGAACCATATTAATAGCTCTCAAGCTGAAATTAGACTCGAAGTTTTACAAAGTCTTTAACGAGAGCTACCTTGAAAGCAGCAGATTATCTTATGACCGCAAATACTGCTTCAGTATGTAAGTTTTAAATATCACAAAAATTGACAATGTACTTTTTTTGATATTTGTTACACTATTAAGAGTCATGGTAGGAAATATTGATAATTAATTTCAATGTCTTGCATTGTAATTCTTTGACATATACTCAAGCACAATATGAAATATGCTACGACAACCAATGCAAAATTTCATTTTCTTTTCAAAGTACATCCATCAAGGAAATAATAGAAAAATAGTTCAAGTGCACAAATCATTGTCCAGATTTCAACAACATAACCACTTTAACAGAATAAAAATAGGGGTTACATCTCAACATTGAATGAGTAATTCATTCCTATATAGCAAACTGTATAGTATATTTACATGTGCAGGACAAATACTGACATATGTCAGTTATGCAAGAGTCAATGTGCCTAACCCAATTTAAACTGAAGAACTGAACAAATAAACATTTAAAACTATAGTAATAAATTACATTCTACAACACACAGATTACACTTCAAAACTACTTCATTGGCTGTAAAGCTCTTTGGGAGGTCCCGAGGTTTTGAAGGGCACTATATAAAGACATATTATTTCCTTTATTATATAGAATATAGCAGTTAAGAGAAAGGTGCAATATTGTAATGACTTTCACTGCTGTTGTTTTAACATAGATCCTTATTATTTGTACTCATAACCCTGAGGGTTTCAACCACAGAACAATGCTGAGAGGACAGAATGTTCTGGTAGGAAATGGCATATCAGCAGACATGAATCAGTATTCTGGAATCCGCGTCACTGCAATAAACACTTTGAAGTTAAATCTTAAACAATCTAAAAATTCAATTGCTATTTTACTTCTTGCTGATTTTAAATATCTATGTTTCACAAGCATACATGCTTGAATCAACAGTTTCAATGTGCAGAAAATGGCCAAAGTGAGGCAATGAGAAATGTATTGCTATGTATCCATCATCTAATATATTTCCTGGGAAATATGATACTATCACTGAACTCCAATACTTCCTTTGTAAATAAATCTCTCACCTGCAACATCCTCAGTATCACGTGAATAAATTTCAACATCAAAATTTAAAATATATGAAGTGCATCTAAAGGATTCAGACAAATACAGAACACTTGACATGTGGAAGTGTTCTTTCTAGAATTTGCTACCCACTTCAGCAAACAAGTGATATTATCTAGGATCACAATAAACTGCTACTTTTCTAAGTCTCAGTCTTAGATTTTCAAAGTGGTTTACAGCCAGCCTTATTGTCTCATTCATATTTGTAGCTTATTTCAATACCATCAAATTAATGAGAGGTGTAGGCTTACATATTTGGTATAATGTGGGAACTCTAAACCTAATCTTGCAAGCAAATAAAGACATGCTATCAGTAATTTTAGACTGTTTTAAGAAAGAGCTGAAGGGAGAGCTGTAAAGGGAATAGAATATCAGGTTTACAATTTCCATTTAATAGCCCACAAGCTCAGCTATACAACACCACAAATTATTTTAGCCCAACAAGCCTGCTCCTTCCACAGACCCTCTACAATACACCTCATCATGGACCTCACCCAACTTAAATAGTTTCCAGAAAGTTTTTCAAAAAGAATTTCCGGATCCCAAAGGTCCAGACTATCTACCAGCCTTACAGTCCTCATTATTCAGCCTTGACCAGATGTTTTCCACAGATTTCCATGGTCCCAGCAGCACAGGACCGCCTTATTCTATGGAGTTTTCAAACATCTTGGTCTAAGTTTATCCTTAACACTTTCCATCGCATTCCGTACCACATTTTTTTCCCCAAAGAAGTGAATTGAAATTGCATTAACAACTTACTGGAATCTGTTTTACATGCTCAGTTACTCTTTGAGGTAAAATTAATCTAATCCTTAGTCTTGCCTCTGACTCAGCATGTAATCATAGCCTCCAGTAGTGCATTCACAGTACACATTAAATAGCTTGGTGATATCTACATTCTCTGTGACTCTCACTATTTCAAAGATCTGGATCATATTCTCTCCACTTTTCCCAAAAACCTTTAACAAAAACAATTTCAACTCTGCAAACTTCTTCACAATTTACAGCCCTAAATGTCTAAATCATTCTAATCACTCTGGTCTGAACATTTTTCAGTATAATAATGTTCTTTTGATGATTGGGTAGACAGAATTTACATGCAATAATCCAAATGTGGTCTCACCAAAGCTCTATGCAAGCTTAGTTTAACTTGCTTCAAGCTTAGTTTATCTTGCTCCAACTTAGTTATTTTTATTACATGGGATTTCGGGATTTTAATGGGTGTTTTGAGGATCACAGCCCATTAATCCATCCCTTTATAAATACTGAAATACACCTGAGGGTTTATCACTACTCAATTAACCTTGATCATACCTTCATGCTAACTTTGTGAGCCGCCTATTATACAGAAATCCTTTTCCACCTTTGATATTGAAGACCAATTCATGTTTCCTCTTCTAATGTACGTTTCCTCATATTTATATTACAATTCATCTGTCATTGCTTGGCCCATTTACTTAATTGGTCCAAATCTTTCTAGATGACATCAATCACAGCCAGAGGGCAGTGGCTGCTCAGTTGTTGAGTATATTCAAGACTGAGATTGATAGATTCTTGGGCACTAAGGAATATGGGGATAGTGCGGGAAGGTGGAGTGGAGGTCGAAGATCAGCCATGGTCTTATTGAATGGCAGAGCAGGCTCGAAGGTCCGAATGGCCTACTCCTGCTCCTATTTCTTATGTTCTTATCTAAAGTAAACTAGTCACCTGGACACATCCTATACAGAGTAACTGCTATGTTCCAAGGTTACCCAGAACACATCATGGCAAAATTCCATTAATTACTATTTTTGGGCTAACACCATGGTATTTTCTCCCTTGAAGTACGCACAATCTCACAGAATTGTGAATAAAATTTATTTCATTCAGTAGATGCTTCCAGTAAATTTGTGAGGCATGATCTGTGTGCCTATATCTATGTCTATATATCTTTTGCATATTGTCAGATCTCCCATGGTGCTGTTCAGTGAGTTACAGGATATGCACAATATAGTACAATACATTACCAGGGTCAGGTAGCTCACAATATACTATAGGCACTAGCTCTCAGGCAATTACATGGTCATCTGGGATTTTTAACAGTACTTTGAAAATAGAATTCCACAACTCTGTCACTCTTTGCTTAAAAGCAATAAATGAGCGACCTTAGTTAGTCGAATACACTTCTTTATGCAGCGCCATGGGAGATTTGACAATATTCATTTGATATTTATCTCAACTTTGTTCAATTCCCAGAAACATAGCAAGCAGATAGTCTGGAGGTCTGACAGTACTGTGGAGGTGTAGGGGTCTGGCAGCATTGGGTGAGGAGGAGTATCCTAGGATCTGGGAGCACTGAAGAGAGGAGTCTCTGTATCTGAGAACATGGGAGCTCCAGCAGTATTAGAGGTGGTCCTGGGTGTGGAAGTACTGTAGGGAAGGAAATTCTAGGATCGTGCAGCACTAAGGTAAAGTATTGGGATCTTTTCAGCTGCCATCTGAAGCGGAGGGCAAACTACTGGAAATAATGTTTGTAACATAATAAAGGCTTACCTATGCAATTGCATTTTTTGCATTTGACATACTGTCAACAACAGTTACCCTAGTCCTCCCAACACTAGGTGGTGTTGTTGAACTTCTAAAATGCATCATCCAGTAATGTCCACAATCACCTCTCCTGCCACCAAGTAAGATGTTTTATAGTGATTTAAAAAATTAATGAAACTTTTATATTTGGGCCAGCCGCAGATTAATGAAACAAAGTACCCTCAACTGATAGAAGTGGGCTTCAGGAGAACCAGCTTTCTGCAAATTAATTAAAACGGTTTGGATGAACCAAATTGGGCCGATTTGTTTTACGAACATACGAATTAGGAGCAGGAGTAGGCCACTCGGCCCCTCAAGCCTGCTCCGCCATTCAATAAGATCATGGCTGATCCGATTACTCCACATTCCCGCCTACCCCGATAACCTTTCACCCCCCTGCTTATCAAGAATTTATCTACCCCTGTCTTAAAAGTATTCAAAGACTCTGCTTCCAACGCCCTCTTCATCTTACCCTCTCCGATAAATTTGCAGCTGCCACCTTGCACTAAAGTCCTGTTCTCTGCTCTCTCTGACTCTCCATATTCATTCCTCCATCCAGCTCTGCTCCTCTATTCATATTTAATGGTAGCGTAGTGGTAATGTCACTGGGCTAGTAATCCAGAGGCTTGTACTAATGATCCAGAGACGTGAGTTCAAATCCCACCACGGCAGCTGGGGAATTTCAATTCAGTTAATTAAATAAATCTGGAATAAAAAGCTATGAAACTCCAGACCCACAGCAATGTTGTTGACTCTTAACTGCCCTCTGAAATGGCCTAGCAAGTCACTCAGTTGTAACTAACCACTACGAAACATAGCAAGAATGAAACCGGACAGACCACCCGGCACCGACCACGGAAACAGCACACCCAGCCCAGTCGACCCTGCAAAGTCCTCCTCACCAACATCTGGGGACTTGTGCCAAAATTGGGAGAGCTGTCCCACAGACTGGTCAAGCAATAGCCTGACATAGTCATACTCACAGAATCATACCTTTCAGCCAATGTCCCAAACACCTCCATCACCATGCCTGGGTATGTCCTGTCCCACCGGCGGTGGCACAGTGGTATACAGTCGGGAAGGAGTGGCCCTCAACATTGACTCTGGGCCCCATGACGTCTCATGGCTTCAGGTCAAGCATGGGCAAGGAAACCTCCTGCTGATTACCACCTACCGCCCTGCTTCAGCTGATGAATCAGTACTCCTCCATGTTGAACACCACTTGGAAGAAGCACTGAGAGTAGCAAGGGCACAGGATGTACTCTGGGCGGGAGACTTCAATGTCCATCACCAAGAGTGGCTCAGTAGCACCACGACTGACCGAGCTGGCTGAGTCCTGAAGGACATAACTGCCAGTCTGGGCCTGCGACAGGTGGGGAGAGAATCAACATGAGGGGAAAACCTACTTAACCTCATCCTCACCAATCTACCTGTCGCAGATACATCTGTCCATGACAGTATTGGTAGCAGTGACCACCGCACAGTCACTGTGGAGACGAAGTCCCATCTTCACACGGAGGACACCCTCCATCGTGTTGTGTGGCACTACCACTGTGCTAAATGGGATAGATATCAAGAAACAGTTGAGCGCACTGGACACAGCAAAGGCTATGGGCCCCAACAACATCCCGGCTGTTGTGCTGAGGATTTGTGCTCCAGAACTATCCGCGCCTCTAGCCAAGCTGTTCCAGTACAGCTACTGCCCAGGTTTGTCCTGTCCACGAAAAGCAGGACAAATCCAACCCGGCCAATTACCACCCCATCAATCTACTCTCAATCATCAGCAAAGTGATGGAAGGTGTCATCGACAGTGCAATCAAGCGGCAATTACTCACCAAAAACCTGCTCACTGATGCCCAGTTTGGGTTCCGTCAAGACCACTCGGCTGCCAACCTCATTACAGCCTTGGTCCAAACATGGACAAAGGAGCTGAATTCCAGAGGTGAGGCGAGAGTGACTGCTCTTGACATCAAGGCAGCATTTGACCGAGTGTGGCATCAAGGAGCCCCAGTAAAACTGAAGTCAATGGTAATCGGGGGGGAAACACTGGAGTCATACCGAGCACAAAGAAATATGGTTGTGGTGGTTGAAGGTCAATCATCACAGCCCCAGGACATCGCTGTAGGAGCTCCTCAGGGCAGTGTACTAGGCTCAGCCATCTTCAGCTGCTTCATCAATGACCTTCCCTCCAACATAAGGTCAGAAATGGGGATGTTCACTGATGACTGCACAGTGTTCAGCACCATTCACAACTCCTCAAATAATGAAGCAGTCCATGCCCGCATGCAACAAGACCTGGACGATGTTCAGGCTTGGGCTGATAAGTGGCAGGTAACATTCGCGCCATACAAGTGCCAGGCAATGACTATCTCCAACAAGCGAAGTCTAACCACCTCCCCATGACATTCAACGACATTACCATCACTGAAACCCCCATCAACAACATCCTGGGGGGGTCACCATTGACCAGAAACTTAACTGGATCAGCCACATAAATAACGTGGTAACAAGAGCAGGTCAGAGGCTAGGTATTCTGCGACGAGTGTCTCACCTCCTGGCTCCCCAAAAGCTTTCCATCATCTACAAGCCACAAGTAAGGAGTGTGATGGAATACTCTCCACTTGCCTTGATGAGTGCAGCTCCAACAACACTCAAGAAGCTCGACACCATCCAAGACATAGCAGCCCGCTTGATTAGCACCCCATCCACCACCTTAAACATTCACTCCCTCCACCACCAGCGTACCGTGGCTGCAGTGTGTACCATCTACAAGATGCACTGCAGCAACTCGCCAAGGCTTCTTCGGCAGCACCTCCCAAACCCGCGACCTCTTCCACCTAGAAGGAGAAGGGCAGCAGGCGCATGGGAACACCACCACCTCTAAGTTCCCCTCCAAGTCACACACCATCCTGACTTAGAAATATATCGCCGATCTTTCATCGTCGCTGGGTCAAAATCCTAGAACTCCCTACCTAACAGCACTGTGGGAGTACCTTCACCACACGGACTGCAGCGGTTCAAGAAGGCGGCTCACCGCCACCTTCTTGAGGGCAATTAGGGATGGGCAATAAATGCTGGCCTTGCCAGCAATGCCCACATTCCACAAACGAATAAAAAAAAATATTTATTTTTAACTGCAACGTTAAATAAGTTGCAATCTACCCTACACCTCCACAAACTTCCCAATAGCCAGGGATGCCCATTACCCAGAGACTCTCCAGTATCCACCGCCCATCTTCAAACTATTCCCTTCCTCCAACTACCCTTATCTTTAATAAGCACCATCCAAGCCCCCTCAGCGGCCCTCTCCTCAAGTACTCACTACCCACTTCCTCAACTTATCATCACACCCATATCCACAGTCCTTCCTCCAAATACTCGTCACTCCCTTTGCAATAACTCACTTCCCAACTAAATTCTTACAATCTGACATCAATTACACACTACCCCAATCCCTCAAATGCAATCTAAGCAAACCCTACCCCTCCAACTACTCACTATGCTTTATTACTCAGAATGCTACCTCACCCAACCTCCCCTCTGACTCTACTCTCCCCAAAATACATCCACTTGCTTATAAAACACATTTTCTTCTTTCTTCCTATCAACAATGCAATGCCCCGTCATACAAATAATTTGTCATTAAAAAAACATGCAAAGAGAGAAAGAAACAGTTATTTCCTGCTGTTTTTTTTATATATGACTTTGAAATTATATGATGCGGAGATGCCGGTGTTGGACTGGGGTGGACAAAAGTGAGAAGTCGCACAACACCAGGTTATAGTCCAACAGTTTTATTTAAAATCACAAGCTTTCGGAGCGGCTGCTCCTTCGTCAGACTTCACCTGACGAAGGAGCAGCCGCTCCGAAAGCTTGTGATTTCAAATAAAACTGTTGGACTATAACCTGGTGTTGTGCGACTTCTCACTTTTGAAATTATATGAACAGGTCATTGAGAATAACTAGGCGGAGCCAAGCAGCTGCCAACTTCGAGAAGCTTCCAATAATAATTAACCTCCAATTGACTCCAGAACCTAGTTAGATACTTCCCCATAGGGAGTAGCTAAGCACTAAACTTAAAAAGGCAATCCAGTTCAGCAGCTGAACATTACAAATGTGCTCCAGAACGCAGACTGCCCATAAGCAGTGTGCATCTGTCACACTCCAGATATCACATTTTGTTACAGATGCAAAGAAATCTGAAAAAAAGGAATCCAGTTATTTAACTAGAATCTAAAATTTACAACTAGTTGGTTCTGTCTGATTGCCCTTAGCATTTGCTAAGCAGCTACAATTATCTGAGATTTCCTATTGAGAGCAGTGACCTAAAAGACACAGGCCAGGTTAGTAGAAAAATATTACAACCGTGCTCCAGACCCGAGAATATATGTAAGCAATGCCACAGTAGATCAGCTGCTATAAATAAAAATTAGAGCCTTCAATAAATATTGCTGCTAACTGGTCCATGGGAACCTATTGATGAAAAATCTCATCTGTCATTGGTCCATGGCAATCGTTGATTATTTGGCATTTTAACTGCTTCTAAACCGAAGACTACTGTTCATATATCTTTAGTGCTGTGATCAACCCTTGGGAACAATGCAACAGAACAATCCCATCTGTCATTTGTCTGGTGGTAGCTGCTGCTCATTGGTCAGACTGGCCTCCTGTACATCCCCTCCTCCCCATACCCATGATTCACTATTGGAGATAGAGCCTTCAGTCGTCTCAGCCCAACTTTCTGTAGATCTCCAAGTTCAGCTTTACAAGCTTCCTCCCCACCTTTAAATGTCTTCTCAAAACGCATTTCTTCAACTAATCTTCCGTTCACATCTCCTAACTCCTCGTCAAAGGCTCAGTATCTGTCCCTCTTTCTCCTGTGAAGCGCCAGGGTGTGTTTTCAGTAGAAGGCACCGTACAAATGCAAGTTGTTGTTTCTGTTGTTGGTAACTATGATTGTTTTCACAGTAACTACTGTTCATTAGTCTCTGCTAACCAAGTAACTGTTTCTATGGTAACTTCTTCCTATTGATCCTGATTATTTGGCATTTTAACTACTTCTTTACATTTAAGTAGGTATACAGAGCCACTATTCATGTAATTTGTCTTGTGTCACAGCCTGGTTTGGTTGGCAGCACTCTTGCATTTGAGAAAGGTGGTGATGGGTTTGAGCCCCATTCTGCAAGTTTGAGCTCAGAATCTATGCCAAGACCTAAGTGCAGTAGAGAAGGAGTGTTGCATTTTTGGAGGTGCCATCCTGTAAATGGGAAATTAAAATCGAGGTCCTGTCTGCCTGTTCAGGTGGACGTTAACAATCCCGTGGCACTATTTGCAAATAAGCAGAGAATTCGCCTTGTGTTGTTACCCCAAGCAATACCATCAAAAACAAATCAGATCATCCAGATTCATCAACTTGTGGGATCTTTCTATGGGCAAAGTGAATACCACATTTGTCTGCAAAGAACAATCACTGCATTTCACGGTAATATATCGTAAGTGAATCACTATGAGATGTGAGGAGACACTCTATGAATGCAGTGGTTTCTTTCTGTTGAACATTGTGAGTTGACCATGGGCCAAAGTTTCTCCAAACCGACATTTTTCCCACAAACAAAGCCACAGGATACCAACTATTATATTGTATAATAATAAATTATGCATTTCATAGTAACACTCCTGCTGTCATAAAACAGCATATCCTTGGACTTATCATAAGCAACACCGCAAGATATCCGTTTAAAAACAATCTCCAGTGGTGAGAATGAGCAGAAAATTAACCAGCAATACCTTGTTTATAAAGAGTAACTGCAGTTTTAATATTTTTCAGAGGATTGTAATCTAAACATCTCCTGCAGCAGTTTTCATTGCACTCTTAACTTTTAACAAATCAATTAAATCTGCACTTCCTTCCAGGTTATGTTTGTTAAGTATTTTATGAACTTATAAGCCTGCAGCCTTTCAATACTAGGGTAGAGAAATGCTGAGTACCCTTAGATTTAGATGCTCTATTAAATATTTAGTCATTTTATACTAGAAAATTTATATATTTAAAAGTGTGCATTACAGTGCTGCATAAAATATAAAACTTAAAAGAGGAAAGAAAGTCTATAGAGGGAATACTTTTGTTTAAAGTACTCTCACATTCTCTATTTAAACAGACATACTTTTAAAACAGACATTGGAAGGAATACTTTGAACAAAATTTATTCCCCATGATTTTTTTTTAAGCCTATTAAATCCAACTAAAAAGACTACAAAGATGCTGCCATACCCAGGTATCCTTGCAAGAATAATGGCATGGATTTTATGGGGCCTATGACCGTGTACACTGCCGTAAGTGCCCCGCAAGTTCCGGGTTTCCGCATGCGCGAAAACCCAGAACTTGCGATGTCAAGTTTCAGCTCGTCAGATCATCCGCATGCGCAGGAACTGGACATTTGCTGGCGAGACTGCCCACAAAACTCTTACGCCTGGTAAAAACAGGCAGCATAAGGATTTAAATAAATATTAAAATAATTTAAAAAAATCATTTAAACATTCTAAATTCTTTAAAATTAGTTTAGGTTATTTTGGGCCCCTTTAAAAATGTTTAAATTTATTTTTCAAAAAATTAAATTTGTGTTAAATGTTTAATTAAATTATATTTTAATTATCTTTAAACATGTGGTGATTTATTTTTTATTTGGGTTGCGTGATAATGTTTTTTTATGTCATTCCTGTTATGCTTGTGGGGATTCTGTATGTAAATAAATCCCCCTTTTTGATTGGTTGGGCCTGCCCCCGGTGATCCCAAGGACGCTTGCGACCTGCCTGCGCTCCTGGGATACGTGGGCCTTTACACAGGCGTATACCTACAGGCCCAGGACTGCAAGAGTCCAAAGATACGGAGGCACCAGGTAGGTGTGTACTTTTCTTGCGGATCGGAGGCATTCGCCTGCTGGGAAGCCTCTGACCGTAATTTCAGGGCCACTATGTCAAAAAGAGAAATACTGTCAGAGGTGTGGTGTAGGCAATGTAGATTTGATGCACTTACTTTGATACTGCCCCAGAATTTCATCCTTTTGGAAAGTAATAGTAGTAGATTCAATTTGACAAGTTATCAGAATGAAAAGAGACACAAATCTAAAAATACACATCTTGGACTAGCTGTTCTACATTAAACCATCAGCGTGTACTTTATGAATCTGTCATTAGTGGTTCTTGGTGTTTACATGCTACACTGGCACAAAAACCCAGATCATCCCTATCTGCCACTCACTGTGAAACATTGCTGTTTGTGGGAGCTTGCTGTGTGCAAATTGGCCCCCTCGTTGCCTACATTACAACAGTGACTACACTTAAAAAAGTACTTCATTGGCTGTAAACCTCTTTGGGATGAGAGGCGTTATATAAATACACGTCTCTCCCTTTTTCTTTTCATGTTAGAATATGTAATTTAGAATGTTTGGCTTTTATAGACAGGTGAAATTCAAGTTTTTGATAAAATTGAAAGGAGGATTGAAAAAATAAATTGGAGTTTTGGCCCTTATATATGCAGATAGAGAGTATTAAAAGTGAAGGAAAAGAAAGAGACTAAAAGCAAAATAGATCTCATTATGAGGGGAACTTCCAGGAGTCTTTTTGGTGGGAGGGTTGGGGGGGGGGGGGCGGTGCTACTTAACATTAGTGCTCTTGAAATTAAGATCAAATGGAAAACTATGACTCAGTTGGTAAATGCACCAGCTGGAGTCGTACAGGCCAGGTTTAATTACCCCATTTGTGATGAACTAACTGATTTCAGCTGGGGTGGAAGTATAGGTGTTGGAATTGGTTTCAGATTAAGAAAAACACCAGAGCTTCAGCTTCGATTGCTATCCACTGACCCTTGCTGGAAAGTGCATAACTGGACATCAGGCGAGGACAGTCAGACTTAAATGTGATGGTTCCCATAGTCAAGCAGCTTGCCAGCACATTTTGTCTAGGCACAACAATGGCTACATTTATAAGGTAGTGGAGAAGTAGCAAGTGGTCATGGAACTCCACATCAGCAAAAATTAGGAGAGAAGGGACGGGAAGAAAAGTGACGTGAATATAAAAGTAAAAACGACAATTCATTGTAGAATATTAGCAAAAATAGATTTGTGAAGTTAAAAATAGTGGCAGGGGAAAGGTGAGGTGGAGGGGGAGGCGGTGGAGGTAGGTAAAGGGGAGGCCGAGGGGGCGAGAAGAGGAAGGCCAAGGGGAGGATGAAGGGGGTAAAGGGGAGATGGGGATGCCGAGGGGGGGGGGGGGGGGGGAGAGAGATGCCGAGGGGGAGGGAAGGAAGGAGAGGAAGGGGGAGGCTGAGGGTCGGGGGTGAGAGAGGGAGAAGGGAG